>CM068481.1:15830000-17055000 GCA_034769265.1 Remorina albescens | reverse complement strand
AGAGAAGGGGATGTCACGCAAGAAACAAGCTTTGGCTCCCTGAAAAAGAAGAAAAAGAAAAGATCATTTTAAAAATGCTTTCAGGAGGACGGACGCAGTGGCTGAAGCCTGAGAGCTGTCTTGTAAGACCTACAGTGCTGACGGTGAAGCCAAAGAGCCCCAGGCAAAGCTGCAGCCTCCAGAGAGAAATCCATCTTTCTCTCTCTCTTTCTCTCTCTTTCTCTCTCTCTCTCTCTCACACACACACACCCCCCCACATACGCACCCCAACACACACACACTCACCATGTACCACCATGAACCCGTGTGCTGGCTGCCTCTACGAAGAGGAAGTCAGCAATTTTTTTAACAAGCCGCACACTGTCTGCTACTCATTAAAATATGGAGTATGAACATGTGACTCAAGATGTAAGGAAACCCACAAGGATCTGGAAAGGAGCAGTAGCAAAGCATAATCCCTCACTAATTTGCTGTTGGTTGTTGGCCACGGTTACTTTTGCATGTTGAACACTGTTTTGGAAAATTGCAAACAGTCAGCAAAAGCACTGTTTGATGTTGACATTTCCGATGCTGATCTCCATTAGGTCTATGTATACATACAGGAGTTTTTTCAACTTCAGTAGTATTCTTCTCTGTGCTTTTGGCTGGAAAAAAAACTCCAAAGTGGTTGAAATTAAAGTTCTTAACATTTCACAAGTACAGGTTTTTACAAGTATTTTAATTTATCTTACTTTAGTTTTCAGTTTCACTACATTTAAAATATGATCTTGTTTTTCCTCCATTATTTTTAATCTTCAACTGCAGTGATTTCTTATTTTGTATGTGACAATTTTACATAAGGTAAATTAAGAAATTGCATTAAACTTGATTATTTATAAAATTAACGCCAGTGACAACACTAAAATGTTAATGCAGCATTAATAATAATTAACAAAACTGACTATTATAATGCTGTTGTGCATTATAAGTACTTTTACTTTCAATAATTAAGTAAAGTTATGCTCATAACGTGTGTGTAGTTCTTTTATGGCACATTGTGGACTGAGCACTTTTACTGTTAATACTAACATATTTCTGTAATTACTTTTTTGTTACACAGAACAGAAGTTTAAACAGCAAGTCATTTTTCAAATTCTCTGGTTTCATTTTGTTTGCATTTCTTTATGTAATCTAAAAATAAACGGAAGCCAGACATGTCAAGTTCTAAGTTCTTTTAAGATTCAGAAAATTTTGACTTCTCATTTTACCCTGTTTTATGGACCAAATAATTATTTCAGACAATAGATGAGTCAAGTAGCAGGGTAGAATTTTCTAAAAGGCACAAATAGTTAAAAAAAAAAAAATAATTATTATTATTATTAATTTTTTTATTTTTTACCAAGAGAACGTTCTGGATGTATTATGTTTTGACAGTTTTTCTTTCATTTGTATATGTGCCAATGATATATCATGATATCATGATATCATGATTTCTTCTTCACTCTGTTATGTCGAAGACACTGACCTTTTTCACTTCACCTGTAAAAATCTGAATGTGAGGAGAAAAAGATTGTTTCTTTCTGTTTTTTTGAGATTTATTTTCTGGTGCTTTGTTGGATAGGAGAACTTAAAGAGTGACATGAGTTAGGAGAAAGAGAGTAACTGGCATGAATTGAGCCAGCGTCACTTACAAGGACCTTGCAGCCTTCTCTCCATTATAGAGGAATCTACCTACTACAGTACGCCCCTGCCCCCATCATGTTTCTTTCTGATTTGTGCTTCTGTTTTTTATAATGTGCACGTGTTCAGCTTTCAACTGATGACACGTCACAGTTGACATAAAAACCAAGCTAGTGCGTTTTTTTTCCCCCCAAACAAGTTTTTTGCTGAAATGTTGATCTTTACACATCTTAGCTATGAGTGCACCAATTTAGGTCCTGTTTTTTTTAAGTCTGCACCTCACTATAATGGTATTGTATTTTGTTAGGAGATCCTCTTCCACCAACTTTGTTACATACGCTAAAGTGAACAATAAATAAACTCCCCATGTTGTTAATTTTGTATCTTGGGAACATTGGAGCGTCTTTCACTGCCCTTGTGTGACCCGGGCTGATGCTGCAGAGGTGCTGACCTACCTTGTAGAGGCCAAAGAAGCCCAGGTCTCTCACAACACTCAGGGCACTGACCCTGGGCCCTGTGGTGATCTCTCCAGCCACCTGCAGACGGATCTTAACAATCTCCAGAGGATTGGTGAAAATCACCTGGGAACCTCCAGCCTGCAGAATAAAAGCAGGAAAACAATACAGATGATGAGTGGTTTCTATATAGAGATTTAGCCTTCAGAGTGGATTTTCTCAATGCAAATCTGAGGGGTGAACTCTGGGTGAAAATGGTAATGATGTGTAAGCATTTCTCCAAAGTAGGAATTTTCAAATTATCTCCATAAACTTAAGATGAAAAGACACATTTTTTCCATCTTATCTGATTTTGTCAGCGAATGGCCTTGACAGGAGGAGGAAAAAGCAGGCATTGATAGAAGAACAACAGGGTCAGGGCAGAACAGGCGGAGTGTGAGGGGAAGCCCTGGCTCATGGTTGGGAAGCTCTGACCCTGGCACCAGCCCTCTGCCCTTTTGCCTCCCCTGAGGCATCTCCTGTGGCTGGGTAAGCGGCCCAGCCTGGCCTCGCCCCGCACACTTCCCCAATTCACCCCCATTCCCAGGGGAGAGCACTGAATCACCCGGACGGCTCGCTGTCCTGGCAGGCAATGCCCTGAAGGCACCGAACCCTCTGACTCAGGCACATTTATCACCCTCCCCGAATCTAATCAGGCCCCAGGATGGCTGCTGGTGACATTCAGGGCAGGGGTCTTATCTGTAAACATCCGAGCAAAGGTCTACAAAGTGCTCTAGCACATTTAGTCATTTTCAAAGTGGATGAGGAATATCCGCTGCTCTGGAGATTGATGCACTCATCCCCTCTCTTTTATCTTCCACGGCTCTCTCCTCTCATGGGAGCGATCATTTAACAAGCCATTCCCATCAGATGAATCAGACTATAAGCTTTCATAAAAAACAAAAATTTTAAAATAGACATCTGATATTAAGGACATGAATGATTAAGATAGTGACATAGAAAATATTCTCATTGGTTAAAAGTGTGTAAAGGAAACATGTTCATTGTCCTGTGTGGAGACCTGAACTGTGACCACACCTCAGATATGTAACGTGTTGTCAGACTCAATCATACTGAGCTAGACCCCGCTTCATCCAAGACCCTCCAGGGCCTCTTCCTCCAATTACACCCTGACAGGGGTCATGACCCCGTAGACCCTGCTCCTCTGTGAGCAACCTGCGGGCTCTGCTCCGCGGCCGGCCTGGGTTCTTTCACCACAGCCAGTGGAAAGGCAGAGTGGAAGAAATCTATCTTTAATCCACTGCAATCAAAAAAAAAAAAATATGGGCCAAAATATAAAAAAACGCAGGGATTCAGGATCTAAATGTAACTTTTGGATTTCAGGCCAAACATGTACAAGGCCAGTAGATGAGTTGAACTCAGAATACAGTAAAAATAAATCTCCCTGACACACTCCATAAATAACAGTTATTACTAGGTAGAATTTTAGATGAGAAGCATATGTTAATAAACTGACTCAGGTGAAATTAAAATAAAACCAAAATTTGAAATAAATTATCACAATTACTCAAAGCCAATTTATGAATTCCCCATAATTATGAATGAACAATTCAAAGTTCCGAATGGCTTCTTCCAAAACAGTAAATTAACTTTACTTACAGGCTGCTTTAGAGATTATGATGTTTATCAAATATGATTATAATTACAGATTAATGTACCTCAACCATCTACATTAATAAAGTCCCACTTATACATGGATTCATGTAATGGTCTATTTTTATACTGCAGTATTGGATCTGAATTTTTTCACCACTGTATACAGTCAGTGGCTTTTGTCAGCTAAGAAAATGTTTAGCAGTTCCTGAAACATTTATAATGTTAACATTTAACATCCCAACCACTTGATGAATGAGTGTGTGTTGGCAAAACTATCGAAAATCCTTTGATGTAATTTTGATTTCTCTTCTGTTGCTGGTTAACTTCAATACTTATCCAAGCAATAAGTAAATGAGCAAGTCGGTTACACACAAAGATTTCTTGTCAAGGATGTCACACTTACTCTAAGTGGTAAAAACCCATTGCAGGTATATTTTAGTAAACCAAGTCATGACAAACTGTATGATGTGGCAACAAAGAAGAAGCAAAATAATGCGATTTGCTTCCTATCATTAATTACTTTCAATCCCATAAATGCTCTGTTCCTTCACTTCCTTTTGAGTTCATCTTCAATTGATAGAATTTCAAGGATCACAAAAGTAATGCTTACACATCCACCAGCAAGAATCTCTGCAGGTAGAGGGATGGTATCATCTTCTGTGGTGAACTTGTCTCTGATAAAATCATTCACCTGAAAAAAAGGAGCAAAAAGGCAGATGAGGCACAATCTCTGTCTTGATAGCAGGGGCATTAATGTTAACTTGTGGTTGCAGGCACATCTTGATTGCGAAGATGCGTTTCTTCTGTGCTTTATGCATGTTTTTCATTCACAGTGAATCGCTCAGAGCAACTTTTCCAACACTCTAGGCTACACAGTGGAATGACTTGCCGTGAGTTTGATAGCTTTCTCTGGGGCAACGCCAATGAGCTGCGGGAGAAGACCTGGAAAATATTATTCATAGATACCATTAGTATACCTGACAGAGAGGCAGAGACAACTTCTGGCTTGAAATGAATGCACATTTTTTATCTGTATGAATTCAGCCACTGACAGCTAGAACAATATAAGCTGCAGGGTTCTAGTGTGTGTAAAACAAACCCATAAATATTTACAGATGTGGCAGATACATCTGATGCACCAAAACACAAAGGTCCCATTGAAATAGAACAAAAGTCCAAAAAATATGACACTGTCATTGCATATGGGATCAACATTGTTAAGGCTTGATCCCACTGTTGGTGGGGAACAGAGAGAGCTGTGTGGGTCACGGACAAGATCGAGCGGGGGGGGGGGGGGGGCTGAGTGCTACAGTGGCGATAACCGCCATACTGTTTCACCGTCTGTCCTTCATCAAGCCAGATAAACTTCTGAAGGGGCTGCTGAGTGACTGCTGCTGGTATGCAGCCAGAAAACAGCCGAGCGTGTCTGTCTCTAAGTCAATCACCCTCTTATCATGTGTAAGAGAGGAGGGGGGGTGTGGGGGGGAGAGGGAAGCAGATCTGAGCAACAAAGAGCTGCAGTGGTTGAGGTAGCAGTAGATGGCAGTCTTGACTTCCTTCGTATGAACAGCCGGAGGGTAGGGGTGTTGGATATCACAAGCCCTCAGCACCACTATCACCACCCGGGCAGAGGCAGATCAGACGCTGCTACTACATGAATTCTGCTGGTCATTTTCCTCTGGGAGCTTTCCCTGGGATTGAGATAATGAAAACACAACCCCTGGGTGTTGCTTTATTCACTGCTGAACAAGGAGGGCAAAGGTTTCCAGTATCAATTAGCACACCGTGCTGTTGATATTAGCATACTGACAAATCTGGATGGCTTCCCTTCAGATGGTTTGTTTTGCGATACACCCACATGTTGACCTTCCCACAAATTTACTGTTAGTGTTGTATTGAAGAAATTTATAAAGGATTACCTCTGTAGAAGCCAAAGAAGCCCTCATAACGCAGCACTTTCTTTGCACAGTCGAAGCTGTTCTTATACATCAGTTCCCCTACAAAGGAGCCTGTAGAGCGCTGGTTCTGCATACGCGTCTTCACCAGGTCGATGGGGTACACAGCTGTGGCACCAGTGGCTACAAAACACACACAAATTTGTCCGTTGACTATTTATTCTATCAATAAATAATGCATCATTTCAACTTAACCTTGAAAAACATACAAATTACATATATACGTGATGCCATAAGCTTCTGCAGTTGTATTTAATAGATACTTTAGGACTGAAAATTAGGACTTCAAGTTACAGTTTTCATAATTGATTCATAATTACGTTAATAAAACTAAGAAAACAGAGAAATGTCAACGAAAGCCCAAAGTCATCTTCTCATATTCCTTGTTAAATCAGTCCAAAACCAGTTTACTGCCACACATGACAAAGAAAAGGCAGATTATTCTTACACGGGAATTGATAAGTTTTTATATCTTGGGCGAAAGCACACACCCACACACACACACACACACACACACACACACACACACACACACACACACACACACAGTCAGAGTCAGAGGGTGTCCCCATCTGAGGGGCAGTCATGTCAGGGCTTCCTTGTATCCGTTCCTTCCAGTGTAATTAGGCAGAGATTCCAGAGAGTGCGGTTCCGGAAGATTTGTGTCATTCCAAAGCTCCGACTCCAACGACAGCCTGGAGCCACCGATGGCACGGCAGCACAATGCCGGAGCCTCATATCACTGCCCCTTTCTGCAGAAGCACAATGACCAGCCCCGGGGCCTAAGAGCGCCAGTCTGGCCGGCTAAGGTTACCCCTCCGGCTGGCTGGGGGCTCCGCGGCAGACATGTCACTCACCTCCAGCGATTGAGCCCAGAGTAAACCTGTAGGCAGACTCTGCAGCCTGGAGCCAGATGGGCCGAGGCGCTTCGTGTCCGTGCTGTATAGGAGAAAGAGACACCAGTGGTCAAATTAATCTGAAGAAAGACAGGGGGGATCAGAACACTAACTGAGAATTGGCCAGCTATTAAACTATAGTGAACCAGATACATTGTGGAAAGAAAAATGCTATAGTGTGTTCATGGAGGAAGCCGATGGAATGTGGACATGTCATATAATGTTTGGTTCATTCAGTATTAAATGTCACAGACAGACCAGCTCTGATACAGTAAATGACTGTGTGAACGTGCAGCTGAGTTTTCCAAACATACTCACGAGGTTACAGGTTAAAGGTCTTGTTTTATTTGTGCAACAAAGTATGAATTTTCTCTTATCTACTTGATCTCTAAATCGATGTTTGATGTTTTCTTGTCACTTCGGTGCAGGGAAACAGATTAGCCCCACAACATTTTTTAAGTACAGATAAGTATCTACATGAATATTGCGCAGTCAGAGTGAGACTCTGTTAAAATATGTGTGTGTTCAGGTTGATGCGGTGAATAACTTCTCCCAGACCAGATGAGAAGGGAGCAGAGCAGATCACTGTTTTCCACTTCCCAGATGCTTCCACCAAGGGTTGCATGCTAACAAGATTGAGGTCTTGATCAAAGGGTTTAAACAATTAGGCTACTTCCACTCAAGGGCAGGCCTGAGAATTGCAGCCCCCAGCCCCACAGGAATCAAATTCCAGACCTCTGAGCATGAGTCCCAGGAGCATGAGTGGCCTAAAATCTCTGACCACAGTGTGAGATAGAGCCCTGTTATCCAGCAGAGGCAGGAAGTATTTTGTGCTCCCACATCCACCTTGATTCCTACTCTCCTTCTGCCATTAGCAGACTTTGCTAAAGGCTCCTAAAACTCCTCAAGACTCACACTGATAAAAGCCTCTTATTAGCTTCTCAGATGTGTAATTGTGGCTGATACATATGTGCTCCTATACTGAATAAAATGGGGAGAGCCTTTCATGGGGAGGTGCAACGCAACAATCCATTCCCCTTCTATAGCTATAATTGGTGTACTTTTATCTGCGAGTTTAAGTCAGAACTTCACAAGGGAAGAAAAGCATGGGCACTCTGCTAATTCAGTGGCTTAACATTCTTTTTTTTGCTCCTTTCTGAGAAGGAAGCAAAGGGAGAAGAGGAAAAGACTTTGATAAAAGGCACAAGGATGTGAAGTGTATTCGAGGAGTCAATCAGGCTACCTGTCTCTGGGCCTCTGCTAGGTGGTAAGGCATGGCTCCTTCCTCCAGTGGGGCTATCCTCTCAATGTCTGTAAAGTTCAGCCGCCTAACACACAGCAGGGGAGGGAGGGAGTTAGGCCAGGAAAAAGTGGAGAGCCCTGCATCTACTGTGAGTGGTATCCAATGATGTAAGATTTTCCACAGACCTTTTACTGGCTTATAACTTGAAGTTACAGCAACTTTAATTTAAGCGTATATAAACCACAGACAAACAAAGCTGGATGAGTGCCAATAGCCCCAACAAGTAAATGAAAGCTTGCTCTGTGTTTGAGACTCAAATATTCCCCACTGGCCTGACGCTTCATAAAGTCTGTCTTCATGTTTTATGTTTGTCTTGTAAATCAGCCATTGGAGCAACTGTTGTTAAACTGAATGAGCAATAACTGTATCTTTACAGCCCATAAACAGACCTGTAACATACTTCTTCCATTCATGGTGGAATAAAAAAAAAAAACAACAACAACAACAACCCAGTTTTGTATAAATGTTTTGAATACACTATTGAATTAGGGGAACAGCAGCAGAACCGACATAAGTGACTAAAGCGATGGAAAAAGTAAACTACACTGTTTAGGAATTCATTTCTTTGTGTAGAAGCTTTTAAACTGGCCTTAGCCCACATGCAAGCCATTTGTTTTTCAGAACAATCACAAGCTGCCAGGAACCCAAATACAGTTTGACAAAATGACAAAAATTGACAAACATTTTGTTTTAATAGATCAAAAAATATCATTGGTTGGAAAAATTATTTCTTGCTATTAATACACATAATTACAGAAGGAAAAATCTAATTTGGTCTATTTTGTGAAATTTGAATGCAGCTTTGTCACTGAAATCCTTTATACAGTGTAGTCTAGAGGTTGCTGAAGGCCAACATCAGCAACTGGTTCATCTTTTTTCTACATGATGTTAATGTTAAATGTTCCTCTAGGTAAAATATGTTTGCTGTGCTTTTTCTGAAGCACAGACAGACTCCACAGTGTAAAACCAGAGAAAGTCTGACTCTTACCCAGAGTGTGAGTGAAGACCAGAGAGCTGGTACAGGATGTCAATCTCCATTGGAGTGATTTGACCAAACTTATTGGCAGCACGAACAAACTCCTCTACAATACAGCAAAGAGAAGAACAGGACTTCAGCCACTGTAAGGTCAAAACATACGAGTCAAACTGAAGACAGAGAGGTTGGTTTCATAGGTAGGAACATATGAGACTGGTATTAGATAGTATTTGCAAATACAGTTTCTTGCTTGTCTTGGTGATATTATGTTTTTGTAATCAGTTGTATGTAAAACCATACAATTAGTTCTGTAATGTGCTTTACCTCCTTGCCCTGCAGCACATCTTGTGTAACTCTTCATGTGCGCCATATATTCAGTTTATATTCAGTTCTGTTGAGAAGCCTCATTACCATCAGGTGGCCTTTCTCAAAGTAAACTGACTAGTTATTGAAGGGAGGAAAAGAGTCAGTTATTCATTTCACCCACGAAGACTTTCGTGTCCGGTCCAACCTTTGGTTAGAAACTTTTGTCTCTCATCTGAAGTAGTGTAATGATATAATTTTCTGTGACTGACAGCTCATTTGGATAATTGCTCCACACAATTCCATCAGATATGTTTTATATTACAAACTTATTATTTGCAAATACTATTTGTCCGCAGTCTCTGCTTTACAGGGAGGAAACACTATGGATAGAAAATAAAGGAAGAGTCTACAGCTTGAATCTCCATGGAAAATACAATTAGGAGCAGATGTGACTGACAGTGCAACTATCAGTTACAGGTTACAGGGTGAGCTCATTACTGGATTATAAATGTTCATTTACCTTTGTAATTTAGTGCTACAGTAAATGTTCCCTGTGTGTTCACTCACACCACTCTGTCAAGAAAGTTAAAATGTGATCGCACAGCTACACATTAAAATGCCCACATGACAATTTCATTGATGTCAGAAGGACGCTCTCCAGTGTCTCACGTGTACCTTTGGTAACAAGTGTGTCTGTCTGTGTGCTGGCAAGGGTGCTGTAAACCTTGCGAACCAGCTCCATGTTGTTGAGGAGGGCATTGAAGGCATTGAAGTAGGAGAAGCTCACCATGCGGGAGGTTGCACCTCCTGCAGCCTAAAAAAAGACAATATCATATCAATTAGTCATTCGACCTGAACAGGAGGGCATGAGATTAGTTGGATGTATTTTTTTTAAATCTTCACAAACCTGCTAAAGGAAAGCAGTTCTTTGGAAAATACATTATTAACACTGCTACCCAAGCACAGCCGCTGAATCTCGAACTTTTGTGCTTCTAAATATTTAACAGCTAGAGTTTTTCTGCAACTTACTGAAACAAGATTCTCCTCTACAAATGGAGTCAGCATGTGGTGTCTGATCGTGGCCATGATATCACTGAAATCCATGGCGGTGATGGTGCCACTTTTTTTCTTGTCTTTTTGTGAAAAAGCCTGGCGTGCGTGCTCCAACTGCAGCTCCTGCAGTTACACAACACAGGAAAAAGAACCACACACAAGCTGTTAGCTGACAAAAGAAGCAAAAAGTTTGCTCCTGTGACAAGGAGCATCGCATTACAAGTGAGAGGTGGAACGAATCTGAGGAAGAATAATGTCATCGTTGGAGAGAAGTGAAACTCATCAGATGTGACAGTGTCAGACACTGGCTTTTTCTAATCACCACTGCCTCTCAGGAGACTAATTGAAAACATGTCCTGAGAAGTCTGAGCCCGGAGCCGAACCAAGCAGCTGGTGAGACAGTCGGCAGGTGTGTCCACAGGAAGATGATTTAATATGACAAGCATACAATCAGGAGGGGATGCAGAGGAAGGCTGACCCCAGGTCAGTGTCTGCTGTTAGGGCTTATCGCATCTAACCAAAGGATCACAGATCAATGTGACTGTAATATTCAGCTGTTACTTCATCTTTACCCTGGTTCTGATAAACTAATCAGTAAATTGTTGCTGGAGATTAATTCTCAAAATGTTGCTGATTATATTGTTAAAAACTTGTGATGATATGCTGTTGCCTCACAGAACATCACACTTAGCAAGCTTAAAAATCTTCTACCTTCTATGCGTTAGAAGTTTCAAGCCCGGCCAGATGCTGCAACAACCACAAGGTGGCAGAACCAAGACTGTTTATAACTCAACTCCATTTTGAAGTGTGCTACTTCGTAGTTTAATCAAAACTCAGTCAAAAGAAATGAAATGTGCTTGGACATGACAGAAAAACAAGGCAATAACAATGGTAGAGTTAAATTAAATCCCAAAGACAAAAGGGTCTTTGGTGCAGCAGTGGGAAGCCCGAGTCAAGTATGATGAACCACAAACTGCTCTGAGTGATCCCACACTGCAGTGGAGCCACAGCGCAGCCCCTCTAATTCTTGGACCACCCAGTTTCTGCCTTAGACCACAGCCCTCCACTCCAAACAAGGTATTGCTCTGTACTGCTGCTGCAGAACTCTTATTGATATACAGGCAACAACTGATAAAGCAAAACAAGAACATTAAGTGTCTCAGTGAGACACTGAGCTACCGCAAACCACCTCAACAACCCCAGGAGATGCAGCAGTCAAAACGCAACATCCAACCACAACGCCACCATTTGAGCAGATCATATATAGCATTTAGTCGACTTCACTTCATTGCCACTAAGCAGGATAATAAAAGTGTCCCCACAGTATGAATGATTTTACATTTAGATACTAGATACTTTCTGTGATTATTATGTGCTGGCGGTATGTTTTGTTGCATATCATATTTTGTTTACACAAAAAAGTGCCTAAATATAAAAGGTATATGAGTCAGTCTTTATGTTAAACTACGCTAACCAACCGCATCATATTCACCATAAAGACTTTGGACTGACCGGTCAATCTTCTCATTCCATCTGTTCTGGGTGAGAAAATGAACTAATAAGCTTATTTCCAAAAAAGCCAATGAATTTACATTCATCGTAAATGCAGGACTGGTGCTTTTCTCTGACACAAAATGTATACCTGCAAAAACTGGGTGAACTCTGTATAGCTGAGATTCTTGTTTCTTTCATGGCCGAAGTGTAGCCTGATGAACTCACAGTCCCAGTTGAAGGGAATGTGGTGATGAACTGTGGTCTGGCTGAAGATGTCACGTACATTCTCTGGAAGAGAGACATGAGTGAGCAATATCAAGGGACAGAGGGGAAAACATACAAGATGCAACTGCAAGGTCCGTCTCACATCCTCATTCCATTTGTCGAGAACCTCATTAAAGTAGAGGAAAGAGTCCATTTGGACTGTGCGGCTGAATGGGCTGTTTGACAGTCCTTTTCCTTTTACATTCTGACGGTTTTGAGTCCATCCAGGAAATTTTCTCTATAAGCACTACTCTCAATTTCAGTCACCTTTATGGAGGCCCATTGCACAGAAGAAAGCATAGTAGCAGCTCCTTTGTATGACTCTGCATCTCTTGATTTATGACATGCTGGATTCATTTCTCTTCTTGTCAGATGCAGCTGTTTATAATGTGATGTTCCACACGGCTCACTTGCTGCCTTGCCTTGGGATAAGGCTTTAAAAATACAAGCTCCTGGCATATACAATAGTTTGTAGGCTCCAAAAGGGCAAAAAATGTGGCTGCTACATTTATTGACAACATGCTTTTAGTGATAATAGTACATGTAACACTGAACATACAGTATGTCACACTCACCTTGAGCACTCTGTCTTACAGACATTTTTTTACATTTCTATTACTGTTCCATTCATTGAAACGAAAAGAAGAAGCATCTTTATACTTTGCAGTATCCATGATGTCAACACCTTTAGTCAGACAGAGGTATAACAATATTACAACTACGCTCTGCAATGGTAACATCATGCCTAGTCTCCCATAGTTAAGATGGAAGTTGACGCCCACACCAGCAAGCTGAGATTAAGCACCACGTACATACCAAATGAGATATTCCCTGTGCCAGTCTTGTCAAAGAACTGAAAGGCAACTATGAACAGGGCATCTGGGGCACATAGTACTGATTCAAAGGCCAGAAACTCCTGGAATGAGATCAGTCTGTTTGGACAAGAAAGAAAAAGGGCTTTCTCAGCAATGTTCTGTTTGACAAAATTATAAAAGCAATAACATCACAATCTGACCTGCCACTTGAATTGACATGAGAAAAGGACATGAAGAATGAAAAGGATACAACATGAGTTTCAGAGCAGTAAGGTAACGCTAAATCATTTTTTAGCTGCCCTTCAAGGGTCACCCTTGCCATTGGAAACAGCAGTTAATAGCTGTTCTGGAGCTTTTGATCATATCCCATGATCTTCATCAGCAAATAGACTTTTCCCTGCAGTAATGGAAATTTTAGAAATTTTCATTTTCATTTTTTCTGAGAATGTTTGATCCATGTTGTCAGGAAAGCTGAGCTTAAAAGTTCAAAGTAGCTTTTTATAAATTATGATTTTATTATCTTATAATCACATGTCATTAATAACAGTCAACTTTGAAGATCATGTTTAAATCCACAATGAAAGGCACACAAGACACATTCACAGGTGTAACTGCTGATCTTCACGCTGAATTATAAGGGGAGTGTATTTGCAACTATGATTGGGTAATTCAGCTATATTTTAGCTTTTCTTATCAGTGGATTTTAGATTAAGTAGTTGTGGGTTGAAAATAGACCGATGAATACAGCTATTCACTTTGCAAACACTGTTAGTGTTATTCATTAACGGACCTACTGGCACCTACTAGACATGATTTTGTTTGGTGGTGCACCACTCCCACTGAATCTACAGAACTTTTAATGCGGAATTAAACAGGTGAAAGAAAAACAATAATACAGAGGTAATGACAGTTGGGTATCAAATTGGCCTTAAGGTTAATTGCTTTTGCTGCCTTTGTTGAATTGAAGGTACAATAAGAACCTTGTGAAACAGGAGTGCATAGTTTGCTTTGTTGTAATTCAAAGCTAAATGCTGTTTGAACTAAATGGATGGAAATTCATGATTCCAGCAACAATTTCCAATTTTATACAGTTCTAGTTACTTTTTTGGCATAATAATTTTACAGGCACAGAAGAAATAACAAGTTAACATAAGTATACACTAGCATTTTTAACACACCATAACCCTCATGTAGCAGCTAATAAAGAATTGTTGTGCATGTCTGTCAGTTAATACTGACACGCGTGTTGTCTTTGTGTCATAACTGCCATTCATGTGCTGTGATATTGTGCTGACAGTTTATAATCTACAATTTCACTTGTAATTTGCATTGCTCTCAGGACAAGTTGAAGAAGTGTACGCAGCACAGAAATATCTTTTAATAAACAAATAAAGCCAAAGGTGTTTTTACAGCAGCAATGGGATAAAAGCTACAAAGTATGAAACATTCATCAGGGAAATACAGACATGAATAAGAATAAAATACACAATGAACATATTTCAACATAACTCTAACGGAAACCTCACCAGTATCACTGCAGGCACTCACCCATCTTTAGTGGTGTCAGCCACTCCAGCTATCAGCTCTACAGTTTTGGGATTATTTTCAGGCTCTGTGTGCAGGCCAAGGTAGTTCTGTACAAAGTCCCTGGAGGTCATGTAATGCTCTCCATCTTTCACCATACTGGCATACTGCAAAGGAAACACAGACGGAGCTGTAAACATTGTGGTTTCAATATGTATTCACATATGGACTTGGATTCAATGCATGTATAGAAAGAAAATAACATGAGAGAATACAGTGAGAGCAGTAAATAACAAGGAAAAGGAGACAATTCAACAAATATTTGTCACTGTAAATGTCTCAATGCTTACTCTGTTCTTTTTAACTATAATATGTTTGTGTTCACTTTTTAATACTAGAACATACGGTCCTAAGCTTTTTGGCCCTATGTGGTATTTTAAATGTAGACAGTGCTATACTGCTGCATCCCATCATGCTAAAAAAGTATAGGAAGTATAAAAAAAGCAGCAGTCTCTTTCAAATTGTTGCCATCCATTGACTTCAAGCAGGGCAGACAACCATATGAATCTCACTGTCAGATAAAAGAGATACACAGTCACATTTGCAAAGCAATATATCTGACCCACATTACATACAATGGCGCATATTGTGCATTTGTTCTTTTGTTCAGGGAAGTACAAGTCGTCCACACTCACACTTATTCACACCTGAAAGCTGCTCAGTGCAATCTTTTGGTTGCTGAAGAACTCCAGTGGAGCATCTTGTGGTTCAAGCTATTACTCAAGGACACCTCAGGAGTGATTAAGTGGCTCTCTTTCAATTTCTGCACCCAAATTTATCCAACCTGCTGAGGTCTGAAATAGGACTTTCCAATCAGAAGCCCACTTATCTAAGCTTTAGGCCACCACTACCAAAAATGTAGGTGAACAACGTGGATAAAAGTTTCTCAAATGCCATTCGTTGGTTATATCATACAATATAGTCATACAGTATATAAGGATCAAGTATGTGATAAGAAGTATTTATTTTTGGCTTGTCTAATGAAATAAAATGAAAACTCAGGGCACTTAATGTCAAAATCCTGCAAGTGTCATATTAATGGAAATCCATTGTCCTCATTAATTTGCAAGACTCTCTGACAACTACAGACCATAATTCATGTCTTAAATAGGTACCGTTGTATAAATAGTACAGGAAAATCTCTATTGTGTAAGGCCATACCCTTGAAAGTGTTGCTTTGTGATTTTCACATGCAACACAAGCACAGCTTTCGCACCAGTGTGCTAAACCTGAGATCCCAGTCAGGCCTTAAAACACAAGGTCATTTTTAGAGCTTGGTTGGATTTCAAGTTGAAACAGAGATAGCTCTGGAAACACAAGTGCCACATGAACTGGCAACAGAAAGGCCACACTTGCTGGCCTGAGCAAAGCTCAGATCGAGAGACCATGAGATAAACAGAGAAGGTGTGGGAGTAGACCTTCACACCAAGTGTTTTCAGGGCCACAACTCAATGCACTCTGGTGAATTAATGTTTTAAGTGAAAATATTAATTCCAACCAATTTATTGCCACATTTCGCCATCACATCATTGTGTATCCATTCACCCTCACAGTGGGCTTCAAGTAGTTCTTAATCAAATTATACAGGCAGTCAGAACGAGCTTCCAGTAATTAATTCTTCCACCTAAATATGCATCACAAATTACACAGCCCTCTTTTAGTGGAGTCAAGAGATATTTGCGTGTTTGTGTGTGTGTGTGAAGGGGAGGCATAAGGTAAATGGTAGCTCACAGCCCCTATTTTCAGGTACAGGTTTATACTGAAAACAAGACCTTTCTAAACAGACTTATTCACTCATTCCAGCAATTTGTTCTCTTTAAAAGGCAATGGACAGAGCCTGATGAGATATTCAGTGTAAAGCTAATGATGAGACACACACACACACACACACACACACACACGCACACACACACTAGGTCAAAGTGGGGTGGGGGGGTTCTCTGTTGAAGCCGATCCAAAATTAGTCAAAGCATTTGTGTGACCTTTCCTGAACTATGTATCCTACCGGACAGCACATAGAATCTACTCCCTGACTGCAACATGTTAGTGGACTTTTTAACGTACACTGTCTCCATGGGTGTATTGGCATTCAAGGTAATGCTCCAAATGTTTTTGCTTTCTCTCAGTGACAGTCTTACCTTCAGAAAAACAGCCTTCAAGTCATTGGGGTCGCCTCTTTTTGTTGCTTGCACCTATAAAACACACAAATTGAAATTAGCTCTGAAGAAGATCACAGTCAGAATATCATGATTACGTTTACATTTCAGCAGGCTAAGCGTTCAAGCAGTCTATCAATAAACATTAAATTCAGGCTGTCACTGTTTAGCTTTGATTTTTCATTTAGATTTTTAACGCAGGAGGCTCAGCAGGATCGATCCCAGACGGCTGTGACTACAACTGGGATCCAACGCCTACGAAAATACTGGTGCTGTGATTCTTTCAGACAGCATCAGAAAAACAAGCCAAAGCCAAATGTCTCTGATTGGCAAATGCAACAGAGAAAGAAATCACAGCCGTCTGCAAGGCCGGCACAGATGCAGAAGAGATGCAGGATTAAAATAAAGGCAGGCTCCGCCGAAATTTTAGGCATAAACTTATAAAGACCCAAGCGTCCGCCCGGACCAGCTGCCCCCCGTATCCGACAGCAGCTCCCTCTCAGCCCCTTTACAGCCTTTAAAATTAATAAGCGATAAGAAATATTGACGGAGTCACCTTGACCGCCATGCTGGGTGTGACGTCAGCTGGAGAGGACTGGCGCAGGCGCTGGGCATCGGAGCGACAGCGGGCATGGCAGGACGGACACCGAAATATATTTAGACAAGTATTGTCCTTTTCTGTCTGCTGAGGAGCAGCCCCGGGCTACCAGAAAAGTTGCTCAGCATTTCCTGTTTGGCTGAGGTCAGCCGAGGACACCGTGCACAGAGCTGCTGGGATGCAGCCTGCACACAGTGTGCACACACATGGACGACAGGATGACAAGGTTTACACTAACATATGGAGGAACACATGCAGTGTGATTTGCAGTAATACACAAGTGCACATATGCAGTAACATGCATTGTTGTTGTCCAAAGCAAAATGAAGAGGACTCTATTAGCTTTAGAAAACAATTCAATGTGTAAGACAACAAGGACAGCAACTATTATTATTATCATTGATGAATATCATTTGTTTTTCAAAATATCAGTGCATCATTTCATGGAATAAATCTGTGAAATTTTGAGAAATTGATAAACATTTTTCATGAAAAGTTTATCAAAATCAAAACTGATGTCTCGGACAACAAAAACTCTTACTACAAACAAAAACATAAGGCATTCAATTTACAGTGATGAGAGAAGATTGACTGCAGACACTATCCATCATTATTGGTCTAACCATAAGCCATACTTCTTATTACAGTTTTCATATGAGCCCTACTGAGTAAAAAGTTTTTTTTACTTATATTTGCTTCAAATGGTATAGGTTTACAGTACTACAAAATGCTACTTGTAAATTACTTCACATGGATGTGACAGCATGTCTTTTTTCTGTGTTGACTCATTACAGATAAAACATTCATCTGGCAGACATTTTTGTCCAGATTGACTCACAATTTTCACAGATGTTCAGTGTCTTGCTCAAAGAGCTGCTGAGTATCAAACCACCAGCCATGCGATTAATGCCTAGACTGCTCCACCACTGCATGTAACATTCAAGTTCAATTCAGACACACACTCTTAAATTTCATATTTTTAAAAAATCTCCCTTGGACTGACTGCAAGAAATTTTTCAAACAGTTTTACAACAGTTTGTATTTTCTCCTTTTACCAGTGGCTCTTCACATTGCCAGAAAAAAAGTTTGAGCAACTGTTGTCAAGTTCAGAGATCAAACAGCATGTTCAGCCTCCATGCAGACACAATTTGTTACCTAAGGATTGTAAAAGGTATGGTGTTTTTCAGGTAAGGGATAATCTAGTGCTGACAGTGTAGTAGAGGTAAAATTACAGTGGCTTAAACTTGACTGGCTAGGTCATTCATTGGTGCACCCAGAGTACAGAATATCTGAGGCTGGGATGATAGCACAGTATAGCACCAGAGTTCTGGGGGAAGTTCATAAGATAAGATAAGAGATAAGATAAACTTTATTAATCCCACATTGGGGAAATTTACTGTCACAGCAGCTCCACAGTATGACAGATATGAGAAAGAGCGCAAAGGAAATAGATAAAATATAAAAGACATAACATAAATACACTATATACATAAATACACTGTATACAAATAATACACTATATATACATCCTCCATATATACAGATATAAAAATCAAGTTCAAGTCCTTTTTTAAATTTTTATTTTATTGAGATATTCCTCTCATCTAACCTTACCAATTACTGAATGACATGTATCTCTTTTGTCCCACTAATATGTCCAAATAGGGCAGAATTTATCTAAAAGGTGTTGTCCATCACAGATTTGTTTAACAGTAATCAGACGTATGAGGTCGCTTTAAATGAGTTTAATTTCACCATATATTAAAAAAAACAGACGATTGTAAAACACAGTAAATTATTGCTTTGACTTAGAATAAAGTGACTGTTACCAAGAGCTGTGCTCAGTTTAGCACAGAAACACTGCATGGGAAATTTTCCTTTCAGATCTTACCCATGTCTCTGTTTTGGGGGTTTTGCTCATTAAAGCACAGAAGCCTAATATATGAATGAAATCATGTAGCAGTACTGTTAATGTAAATATGCACTGAAGACACTTTTAAAATTATCTACATAGTTCATAAACATTACTTACATGCACAGACATTTTAACTAATATTGACCAGTGAACTGGCCTAACACTATTACACAACACAATGGTTTTGTATTTTCTTTTAGGGACCATATTATCAGTAATTAATAGTAAACATAAAAATAAGAGTTATAGGCAGTAATGTGTTGAGTATGGAGTAGTTCTCTGCTAAAATCACATTCACATTAGGAAGTCGACATATTGTAAACTAAATGTTTTTGATAGTCCAGGGGAACCTTAAAAAAAAAAAAAAAAAAACTACATCCTGTTTCCACGGAAACACAAGGACCCGGAAGTTATTTCCATTCCGCGGGTCTTTTGGGACAACAGAGCTCGGCACAACAGAGAGTGCAGAAATGGCGGGTAAGTGGCTAAACGCGCTCATGCCCTAAATGTTCTGTCTTCGTTATATTGCCGATTCACCCACAATGAGAGCTAGCTCCGGTTTTAGGCGCGCTGCTGTTTTAAATCGCCTAATGCACTGTTCAAATCATAGCGAGCTAAGCTAGCTAACGTCACATTGCAAAGCAGGCAGTGGGGGCCTGCCTGCTAACGACAGTCGTGTGTTACCAGGCTGTCATGCCATAGTGTGTATCTCTTTGTGTCTACGTGTCTAACACCGTGCTTTAACATTTACCGCTTGTTTTGTGCCTGTTTTTTCGCGGCTTCCCACACAACATGTTGTTAACTTACCATCCTCACATCTGCTGTTAACTCATCTGACAGTTTGAGCACACTTGTTTGTCCATTGTGACAAATATTTACGCTTGGGAGAAAAGCATCCTAATTTTTAATATTGGCGTTACTAGCTCGTCTCCACGGGGCAGCTTACATGGTGAAAGCACAGAGGAAATACTCGGCATGTGGAGCTTTTAATAGAGTTCATATTCTCCTCGTCAAAAAGACCTCCACCTCTATGCTGCACCATGGAGAGCACAGATGGGTTTAATTGAACTAAACCTTCTGATAAACGAGGTCGTACTGTGGTAATTCAGCTTGAGTTGCTTGTGTTTTCTTTTGTATATTTTGAAATGACAGTAGAGCTGCAAAGATTGATAAATATAGTATGTAATAAGTCAAACATAGGGGAATTGATCCTGTATCCGATGGTGCAATGAAATCATCTAGTAGCTCTAAATGCTAAATATGCAGTTCATACTTAGTCCATGTTATGAGCCACTGCCTTTGGCTGAGGCATTGTTCAGTGTGATGTCAGTGGGAACAAAGGATCTCCTGAACTTGGAGCACACTGAGAGGAGACAATAGCTGCTGATGCAGCTGTTTGTCTGGACTGCCAGATGTGGGAGACGGTGGTTTGTATTGTCTAAGATGTTCTGCATCTCTCAGTGCATGCTTCTTTACACAACAGTCCTGAGTGAGCCTGTCATTTATATCAGCTTGTCCTGTCTCTGTGTTCATGTATGATATGTTGCCTCCCCAGCAGACAGCAGTGTGAAAAAGACACTTGCCTCCACTGTCAAAAACCATTGTGCAGGGTTTCACTGCAGTCATCAGAGGACTTGAGCTGCATGGGCAGGGGCGGGGGTTTGACATCGATTCCATCCATGTTTAAGGGATAGTCCTGTTCATTGTCCAGGTGCACACCTAAATCTTTATAAGTGTGCCCTTACAAAGTCAATGACCATCTCTTTGGTCTTGAATGTGCTTAGACGGAGGCAGTTCTTGTCATTTCATTCACTGAAGGCCATCATCAGATCCATGGACTGGTCTTTCTTCCCATTCCTGATTCACGCTATGATAGCTATATCATCTCAGTATTTCTGATCATGGGACTGTGGCAGAGTAGTTTTTAAAATTTAATAAGAACTATATTGATGTTAGACTAATAATTTCACGTGTATTTCCCAAGATAAGATTTTGCAACATTTAACCAGAGACATGCTCAGGAGATTAGTTGAAAATTAAAGTATTTCTTAGTTAAACCCCAGAATAACAACAGGCTTAAGTTTTTCATAAACTTTTTTCCCCCTTCAAAGCAATGTCCGTTGCTAGATAAATTAAGTTGGAGCTTCACTGTTTTTTATGTTAATTTATTATACCTTGGGCATAAATGGTTTGACTGCTGAAATTGAAGTGATCATGGATAGACAGTTAAACTCTCCTGTAGAGCTGAACACAGTGATTGCTGTCATTATCGATCATTGCCTATGGATTATTTTATGCAGCTATTTTTTGTCTTCAAAATGTTGGAAATATTTATATTTTTTAAGTCTTTACAGTAGAGAAAATGTAAACTGCAAATGTTGGCAATTTTAGTTAGACTAACATTATGTGATTATTAAAACATTGTCCATTGACTGATTAGTCAATTAATTATTTATTAGCTAGTCATTGCAGCTCAATTCCTAAAATGAAATGGAGAATAGAAATTAGGGTTAAACTAACTAAACAACCAGTATTGCTACTGTCTCTTCAGGAGTGAATACCATGGAGAAAAAACTGGCTGAATACAAGTGTGACACCAATGAAGCAATCTGCTTGAAGCTTGGTATGTTTTTTCCTTTTTGTATATGTTTTGTAAATGTATATATGGCATTATAGGTATATTTATGTCCATTAGCCGCATCTTGTTTGCTTTAATTTAACCATGTTTTCTTCTCAGTTCGTTTTCCGGAGGATGTTGAAGATGATGGCACTACGTTCCACCCAGAGTACAGCCACCAAATTTTTGGAGACGAGTGAGTATTTTCTGGTCATCGTTACTTCTTAGGGTTATGGTTATGTGTTAATAAGACAATAAGACAATAAGACTTAAACACACCTGTGTGCAAAAAATCTTAAGTGTGCATTTTCTTGAACAATGCTAGTACAGCTATTAGGATCAAGATGAAACCAGTACATTTATTGGCCTTTTAGCTGAGTGAATAAGTGGGTGAATGCTTTGCTTGAAACCACTTTGTGATGGTGGGTTTTGATTGTATTTAAATCTGGGAGTTGATACTAAATTGTGTCTGTGATAGCAAAGCTACACTATCTTTAGCTAACTTCAAACATTAGTTTATGTTTGCTTTTCCTCTTTCCATTGTTTCAAATTAGGGTCAATGAGATTTTTGAACCAGTTTAATGATGCTCACAAATAATTCTAAAGTTACCATAATAAATAAAGAAATCGTTGTACACTTCAGTAATTCAAGTTTGTGAATGTGTGAGAAAGATTTACAAACACATTTTACAAAATGTGCCACTGATCTATTAGACATTTAATTGATCACAGTAACACTACTGTGTTATGAACACTACTGATTTCCTGTTTCACATATGTATGAGTGACAAACTATGTGGTCTCGCAGTGTCCAAACATTTGACCAAAACGTATTCATTCATTTGGTGTTTTGATGACGTTGGAGAATGGTGTTGAGTTGCACTGAGATCGGCAGAATGCCATTAGCGATTGGCTGATGAAAGTATTCTAAGCCAACTATGTTAGCCTGTCTTGCATGCTATTTTTGCCTCAAAAAAGCTGCAAAGAGTCACTTTATTGTCCAAATATTATACACAAGAGCAGCATTACTATTGATCCTGAGCAACTCTAAATTGTTGGCTGTAACACCTGTTTTGCACTAGCTGCAATCAGCCTGAAGGGAACTCAGTAATTGTGTCATTAATTATTTTTAGCAAGAGTAATTGTTAGTAAAGCTCAATCATACAGTTGCATAATGATGAAGTCTATTTTGCTACAGACTGCCTGTGATGTGAGTGTGAAAGAAACAATACAACACAGAGAAATGGCCAGACCTACAGTAAACATTTGTCATCCACTTCAGCTACATATTTAATAAATGTAATTGAATAAAACTAATCAGTTGTTTGTTTATATCTCCACATTATATGAATTCATCCTTGACCATTACATAATCCAGCTATTTTATTGTTTGTCCTTTGCTATCACTGCCCTAGTTTTAAAAGAATGTTTAAAAGAAGAATAAATACACAATAGTTTCTAATAGCTTTACCAATGTTGTTTGCAGTGAAGTTGCTTTTGGATACAAAGGTCTTCAAATACAATTGTTCTACACTGCTGGAAACCTGAGCACCCTCTTCAGAGTGAAATACTCCTCAAAAGTTACAGAGACGTTTGATTGTGTGGAGGTAAGACATGAATATCTCTTTCTCAATATTGCTAGTGTTATTGCGGCAGTGATGGGTAACTATAATATATTATGGAAAACAAGAATTGTCTTATACTTATGTATTTTAAATGATCAAGGATCATGAAACTGAAACCAAATGAGTCTTAAAGGTGATTTTTCATCTTTAAAACAAGTCCTATTCAATCACCCCTCTCTCTGATGTCATAACTGAAAAGCAAATGATTTTTACTTAAAGCCAAAATAGGCAAACACACCACCAACTAAAGATCAACATATTTTACTTAGGAACAGCCTGAGCAAACCGCAGCAGCATAGTGGATGAATCTTATATTTTCATTCTTCCAGTGGTTGATAACTAGAATCCGGTGGAAGGCTAGGTCTGCTGCATGTAAAAAGTAATTTGTTTGGTCAAAGCATATCAAAGTATACTGCAGAAAATCTACCCCTGTGAAGGCTCTAATGTTCAGTTTTTGTTGAGATTGCTTTAGTGTGGTGTTGCTTGGAATTGATCAGTTTGTTGACTGGTGCTGGTGAATATTATTGCAATATGATGAGGTGTGTCTAATACTTAGTCCACTGCTATTATGTAATTGAGAATAGACTAAAAATCAGAAGGTCGACATCCAGTAGATCACTGCTAAACGGCCTACCTGCTTCCACTGTGTCTCATCCTCAAAAAATTGGTAATCAGGGACAGTTGTTGTATTATAAGTGTAGATGAGAAAATATAATTTCTGGTGTTGTGTTTTTGTAAAAAGTGATACCAGACAATGGCTAAAGTGAGAATTACAATGATTTTTTTTTATTTGCCAAACATGTTTCAAATCTGTAACAACACATCAAAATAAAGCACAATAGATGAATAGATGGGAAGAAGGTTAGTGTATCAAACTGTGACTTTGATAGACAAACATTAGGAAGCTTTACTGAGTGGTTGCTGCCATAATTTTAAGATAAGAATTGCATAATGAATTATTTTTTAAGTGGAATAGATAAACCTCTTGTGTTTGTTTAGTGGCAGTTTCTTGTCACTTCACTTACTAAAGTAACTCAGAATCTCTCTTAGTGGTGACATTATTCGTGTGTGAAATCTCCAGTTTTGTTAGAGTAAATCTCATCTCAACATGGCCCCCATGTCAGTACACTAATCCTTCTCATCCCTGTCGGAAGACAAGGGTTTTAAGCAGTTTTGTACGTGAGGTCCAACATGAGACATTGATTTTCTAAGGTTTGTGTGATTGAATCAGCAGGAGGAGTAATGTGACACAGTTGGGTATCTTGTATATACATTTCCAAGAAGGAACTGCTGCTCAAGCCATTGATTATCTAAATCTTTGCAGGTGAATATCTGTAAACTGATTTTCAATAGATTTAGATTCAATTTTTTAAACAGACATCAAGCTTATGTAGCGATTAATTAGTTAATTAATCAGTCAGGTATTGACACCATTGTTTCAGTCTTCCTCTGAGAGACCACTTACTGTGTATGTAACTTTCTTCCTCTCAGTAATTGCCAAACTAGAAATTAACATATCAACAGCAAGTATTTGGACAAAACGGACAGTAAAGCGAAATACTCTCCTCCTCTGAGACTTCACAAAAGGCCACTGGCTGCTTTGAATATTTTCTGAAGTCGTCAATGAGGCAAACGTGCAGAATGAGTACAAGAATTAGCCAAGGCCCCCATTGAGGTCAGATGATTGAACTCTAGGACATCTGTCCTCTCTGGAGACACCAGGGGGTCCCATACTGGACAATGTGGCCTTTAACTGGTGGAAGTTTTGAGCAGTGATGTGACCTCTGAACTCAACAGTTCAGGGTGTTTCTGCAGATGCTTTCAAAGTATGAATCCCTTAAAACAGTGATGGTTCCTTCACATAGCACTGTTGAGGATTGCTTTCATCTCTGGCATCTCCAAAAAAATTAAAAATACCAAGGCAACACATACACTGGTTTTAAACCTAAAGAGTCATTAGACTTTTAGGGTGCATAGTTTGAAGCTTATATTCAAACTGAAACGTGATGGTTGGCTTCCTGTCTCTGTGTGCCACTGCTAAGTGTTCAGCGTTGACCCCTGAGTGTTCACCTTGTTAAGGGTTTGAGTGCAGCTGGTGTAGAGGTAGAGAGTGAGGGGGACAGCAGTGTTCGGGCTACATCTGAAGAGTGTTTGTCTCTGAGTGCATGTGGACAGTCGGGGTGCGGTGCAGCTGGTGACAGAAGAGATCAGGAGACGAGGGGAGGTAGAGATGGAGTTTATGCAGCTGCCACTTTGGTACAAGACTCTCATCAAAAATCACCTTCTCCCCTTTAAACCAGCCAAAAACACGTACTACTGTACTTTTAATGGAAAACACTCGTATTACTGTTAGACTCTTTGTGTACATGGGCAGTAAAATGAGGGAAACTGCTGATTGTGTATAATGGTTTTATATGTAAACATATATTTACTTCAAAATGTTTAATGAATACTCATATAATAAGTAAATAATAAAACATAAAATGTACTGTGAATACTGAATGTATTAGTGTCTTTGGAGAAAAGGATTAAAAAGATGAAATAACAACACAACATATTAGATAGTTTGTACTGCCTTTGTGCTTATTGTTAGAAATCAAAGACATTAAGAAAATGTTCTAAATGTAGATTGTTAAGTTATATTCATGCCAAACTCAGGCATCTATTCTGGAAGGCTGTGCAATTTAGTGTCTAGTATGTTGGAGAGTGCCTCGGATAAAGGGACTTGTTTGTCCATGGCCTTTTAAGTATGCTCCTTGTTCCTCAGAAATGTGGCTGAACAATTACAATGGTTAAGAGGCATTCAGCTGCAGGTGCATTACTTCCAGTTAGATATTAGCTGATGTCTGAAAGCGGGGAATTAGCAGTATGTTGTATTAGCCTTTTGTAGTGCATTTTGCTCAGACCTTCTTCATTTCCCAGTTTTCAATGCTGAGCAGCAAGGGTCTCTGTGCCGACATAATGGCCATCACACATGTAAATGGTGTGAAAGGGCTGCTTAGCAAAGTGTTCTCATGTCAATCCTTCTGGAAATGGATACAATGCAAACATTACAGCTGAACTAACCACATGTTGCACTGAGTAAAAAGTCCAAGGGTAGGGCCCCTTTGTCTCTGAGGCTCTTTGAAAATGCAGGGGCAAATTCATTTGATTGGGTTCACTTGACAGGATTAGAGGAGAGGCCTCTATTATGGATGCCCAAAGGTTTGTTAAGTTGAGATCAATTCATAAGATTTTATTTCTCAGTGAGAAGCAGAAATGCGTTTATTGTGGCAACTTCATCACATATTCATGATTTAACATAAGTAGTAAATGTACTGATTTAAGTGGTCTTTTCACCACAGAGGGTGCTGCTGTGGTCTCTGCTCAGCTGACAGTTTTAATTGCCTAATGGTTTTCTTTTCATTGACACACAACATGTATTCTTCCAGTTTTATTTTAGAGTGTGTTGGGTTTTTTTTTTTTTGTTTGTTTTTTGTTTAGTTTTTTTACAACAGTATTTTTATTATTATTATTATTTCCCACAAGTAAAAAAAAAAAAATAGATTTGCTTGACAATACATTACTGGTTACATTTCTATACACGTGTCTTACAAATATAGACCACATTTTATCATCCATAGTGTTTGTTGCACTACTAAATTCATTCATATTGTTTTATCCAGCCTGATGATGTTGAAGGGAAGATCCGGGAAATTGTTCCTGCTGGGTTCACATGCAATACTGATGACTTCATCTCACTGCTGGAGAAGGAGGCCAATTTCAAACCCTTCGGCACCCTGCTTCATACGTACACAGTCCACAGCGAGGAGGCAGGAGAACTCACATACCAGATTCACAAGGTGTGAAAATCATTTACTGCCTACCCCAAGCAATTCAGGAAGCCTTTTAAAGTTTATTATCAACTATCAACATTTTGTAGTCATTGGTTATCAGATAGCAGGGGTGAGATTTAACTCTAAATAATTTCAAATACCTCTTTCGGCTCCATGTCCCCCAGGCTGATATTACCTGTCCGGGATTCCAAGAGTACCATGAGCGCCTGCAGACCTTCCTCATGTGGTTCATAGAGACTGCCAGTTTCATCGATGCTGACGATGATCGTTGGGACTTCTTTCTCGTGTGAGTGCCCTTCTTAATTGACATCAAACCCCCCCACCACCACTCCTTTTTCACCCACCCCTACGCCAAAGCCTTTATTGTGTCATTGAAAAACAAAGCCCCCCTTTGAGGCGCTTGTGACCAATTACCAGGCCAGTTTGATTATATTTCCCCCATAGGAGAATTGTTGATCAGGCAAGAGCTTCCTTTGTACCAAAAGCCCTTTTCAGATTTTTCAGGGGCAAGAGCTGAATTGAATACTGTTGTCTTTTGAAACACTGAACAATGTCTTAACAGTAAAAAGAGCCTCTGCCAGTGTTTTCTTTACCCTGGCACCTATTAATACTGACAATGGGGAAAATGGACTGAAGTGATTTGGAGGAGCTCAGTCCCTCCTCCAACCCCTTCTCTTCCTCTTAGTTGTAGTACTCCAATTAAGTGCATAATGTATTCAGGTTGTAGCAGGTGTACCAATCGGGGCCTGGCTGCTCTAACATGCTGACGTTGGGGGGTGATGGGTGGGCATGGGAACAGAGAGGCTAAAATGGTCACTGGATGGGAGTGTGCCTGTAATTGACCTGTTTGCCTTTGTGTTTTATCTGCAGATTTGAAAAGTACAATAAAGATGGGGAGACTCTCTACGCAACTGTTGGTTACATGACAGTTTATAATTACTACGTGTACCCAGACAAAACCCGACCACGTGTAAGGTAATTGCTGGGGCAGCACGTGCCTTCCTATTCTTTTGTATGAAAAAGGAGTGGAAAATTATACATTTCTTTATCCTCTTTCCAAAGAGCCCAAATTACTGGCTTATATAGCCAACTATTCAACCAGATTTTGTTTCATTACTAAACCAGAGTGATTTGTATGTGAAAACAACTTTATAGATAAGCTTTTGATGTGATTTGATTTGATTCATTGATGGATCAGTATAACATTCTATTATTTTCTGCCTTCAATCAGGCTTTCTGCTAACACTCAGATTACTACTTGGTTCTCTTAAATTTGGTTATCTGAGAGGTCTTGAACAAACCTGTTTCCTCATTTGGTTTATGTTTGTATCTCCTCTGCCCTTTAACTAAACAGCCAAATGTTGATCCTGCCTCCGTTCCAAGGAGAGGGTCACGGAGCTCAGCTTCTGGAGGCAGTGCACAGATTTTATTGCAGCCTGCCCAAGGTACAAGATATCACAGGTGAGTGTCAGTTTTCTGGTTTTTTTGTTTGTTTTTTTGGTAGTTTTTTTTTAAGCCATTTGCTATGTTGAAGTAAGCGTGGGTAAACATTCAATCTAAAATCCTTGTGTCACCTACTAGCAGTTTAAATGATTTTTCTCAGCAGTTGGTGGATCCAGGGGGTGAGTTAATTTGGAGGGCTGGCATGTATACCAGAATGTGCTGAGGCTCTATTGAAACTAGTTGGATCGAAATAGTTGCTTTTCATAGAGACAGAGGATGAATGCTAAAGAGGCATCCCTGCTCCTTTTTCATTGTCGTCAAACAACTTCTCAACTAACTTCTTGAAAATGTTTTAAATAATTGAAGCACATTTTTTGGTAGGCACAAAATTATTTGCTACCCAACACACAAATATGCAAACTGAGCACAATAACATGTACAGGCTCACATGTGTCTTTTCAGAAAGTCTGACTGTTGAGTCATTTTAATTGTATTCTAATTTGTTTGCAGCTGAAGATCCTTCTGAGAACTACGTGAAACTGAGGGACTACGTGTTGGTGAAACTCTGTCAAGGCCTGCCATCATTTGCTGTGGACAAACTGCCCCTCGGCTTCTCAGCTGACATGATCAAAGAGGCACAAGACAAGCTGAAAATCAACAAGGTGCTGTTTGTTATAGTTGAGTCTATAAATAGATCATAAAATGGTGGAAAAAAAACTTGTCATTATTTCTAGAGCTCAAATTGCAATTGCAAGTCAAGACTCCCCAAATTTTCAAAAACCATCATTAAAAAACTAAAAACAAAACATAACTAAAAGAAAAACTGATTTTTAAAAAGAGAAACATAGAAAATCCTCAAATTAAAAAATTTGGAACTGGGAAATTTTCCCATTAATGATTTGAGTAGTTACTCAGTGATTGTTGATTGAGTTGCAGTTCCAATACCAAGAACCTTTTAAGCTTCAGAGAGACTGTAGATTTGTAGCAGGTCTTGTGATTAGCTCTTTGACTCACTGTAGTATATAATGCACTATTTTCATTTATTGCAGTAACTACAGCATCATCCAAATCTTATTGCAAAATTTTTCTGGTTTACTTTTCCGCTGAGATGAATTTACACCTTGTCATATGGTAAAACTGAGTTTTCCCTTGTTTAGCAATTGTTGTTTATTGCTCTGCCCCAAATACTCTGATTCCTTATTGGCTCATTTAGTGTGGAATATCTGACGTAAATGGACAGAATATTGTTTTTTCAGAAATCTTTGTTCTTCTTGACATAGTCATTGATGTTTGGTTTATCATATGCCCAGAATAGTTTGACTTCCTGTAAGCACTGTGCTGAGAAGCCAGTTATGCTCTGTTGAGGCTTAAACATTACATAATACAAAGAATAGAATTGCACGAAAAATTATTTTGTTTTTCCACTTTCTTCTACAGAAACATGCAAGGAGAGTGTATGAAATTCTGCGTCTGAGAGCCACAGATATGAGTGATAAAGAAAAAGCAAGAGAGTACCGTTTGGAGGTGAAGAAGAGGCTGTTTGGACCTTACAGGGTGAGATTTTTTTTTTGTCACAGTTTCAGTGTGGTATACTTTGCACGCCAATGTGGAAGAGGATAGAGGGTCTGTATGCAGACTGAGTTTCACGATCTTTTAAATCTGAATGTCAACCTGTCTGTGTTGCTGTCAAACAAGTTTCTTGTGTGCGGTCATCGACCTTTTTATTTGCATAAAATTACAACTGTTCAAGTTAGGAAGCAAAATAGCTCCAGTACAGAATGAATATGATTGGCTTACAGCTCCATAATGTCATTTTTATTATAAAACCTCTGTAAAACGGCAGAAAAATTGATCTTTAGTCCGATGAAAACTGATAGATTATTAGTGCCATATTGTCAAAGCCACAATAGGGCGCACCAGGAATCTGTGGTTTTGCTGCTGCTGGAGCTTTTTTCTATTCAGACACAAGTCATTAGTTAGGATTTGCATTTCTTTGGGAGAAATCATTTTCATGAAAGTGTGGAGCACTTTTTCAAAAAGAGGCTAGTATTGAGAGTTCTGTAGCATTACTACTGCCATTACATTCTGAACTTTATCAGGAAAACAGTGCAATCAAATCACTTTTTGACACTCTCTCATGTTTTTCTGGGCAGCGTTTGTCTGAGTTTCAGAGATGTAGAGTGACTTGAGCCTGATGAACAAATATCATCAGCTTCTGTGGTTGTGTTGGAACAAGCTTGACTGTGGGAAATACTAGCTTGATCTTGTGCACCAGAATAAGACCTTACATCCTATTTGCTTGTGACATTTTATATTCTAGCTATTCACTGACACTTTGCATGCCAGTGACTAGAGAATTTGCTGTCAGCAGTCTAACCACATGTCTCAGAAAAGGCAGAATCTGACATGTGTGGGGAAGAGGTAAGTGGGAATTCTTGAGGAGAGTGGCAAGGAAAGATCTGGTGGCCAGATGCAGACTGTTTTTCCTTCCCTGAGGAGATTTAGTGCATAGTTAGTTGAATGGCAGAGGCCTCTACTCTGTGAATGTGAGGGAGATTACACATTTCTGCTCTTTCCCCCCATTCCCCACTGACCATGCCTGCATGCATATGAATGCAAGCAGCACATCGCACTGAATGAATGTCTACTTGTCTGCCTGTGTCCAGAACTTTTAAGATCCTTGATTCCACGACAAAAGTCCACGAAAGAAATATTTAGGTTATATGATAATATAATATTTCCGTTCATTCATTATCAATAAATAAATTCAAAGATCAATAACATATAATTCCTAGTCTGTTCCTGTGCGAGGAACACTGACTGCTCTATATCCTAATCCTTCTGCGCAATAACTCAAGATTGATTAATTAATCAAAAATGTATATATGCACTTGACCAAAACAAATTGATTCACACATTGGCAAAACACTATTTTAAAACACACTAAAGAAATTAAAGTTTTACTTCAGTTACTACCATAATTTTATTTAAAATTTGCAACACATTCACCTTCATTCTCACTAAATTGTTTGAATTAATGACTCATTACCTATCTAAGTATTAGTAAATTGTTTTGAAATTTTGATTGACAAACATAACCACATAATTAACGTAAAATATTACATGTTTTAAAAACAGTGGGGCAATAAGCACATGTTAAAACTGTGAGTTGGTCTATGAGACTGAATGGGGAAATAATTTTATCCAATTTGTTTTATTGAGTTCTAATGAGTAGACCTCATGTGATTAAGACTGATGATTGTTGGCGTATACAATACCCCTCAAATTTTGTGTTTATGTAGTGATGACCAAACAATCTTTCTAATCATATAACCTCTTATAATCAGAAAACGGTAACTAAATTGAATGTGGAAAAAGCTCACATTTCTCACCAGCTCATGTTAATGAGCAGGTTCTTCTGCTGTCATAGGAAATAACCAAACCTCACCTCACTGAACTGTTTGTGTTGTTAATGTTTTGCAGAAAAATCAGAGGGAGCTGACAAAGATGAGGAAGTGCCTGCGGCCAGAGGAGCTGGTGTCCCATATGGGTCAGATGGACACTCAGACGCAGCATGAGGAGCTGGAGAAGAGTTATCAGGTTGTTGTGGAGGACTACAGGAGAATCATTGAGAGACTTGCGACACAGGCCTGATCAGACTGTGAGACACTGCTGGCCTTTAGGCCACCCTCTCAACATACAGGTGGTCTTTCCTTTCTGTGCAAAGCCCACATCATCACAGACTTTAGCTGTGCAGCCAAAAGGAATCGCCTGATTTGACAAAATCACTGTTTTTATTCAAGAGTGTTACAAATGTATAGCGAGTGGTGTTGCAGTGATAGGTTGCAATGCAAAATGTCTGTTTCCCAGCTTGATGTTGATACAGTGGAGAAGGAGAAAAATTAGCTGGAGGTTGAGACTTCCAGTTTGTGTTTAATGTGTTTAATCACTTTTTGTGAGATGAAATGATATGTAACATTTCACAGGTGAATTGAGGTCTAAAGCCCTGCAGAGAAACCCAGCTTCTCCATCATAGACGTTTTTTTTGTCTTTTGTTGAAACGTCTACCGATGTGTTTTGAAGCACTTCATACTGAAAATTAAAAACTGGTTTTGTATATTGCTCAAATGGAATGATTCTTACTGTAGAACAGAAAATAAAACTGAGCAATTTGTATTTTTTGACATTTAGGTTTACATCATTTTTAGATATTGGGCTCATACGTTATTTTTCATTTGGAAACATTGATTGGATATAATAATGTTTTAGTTTCTGAAAAAGAAAGCAGAAAAAGACAACAAATGAGTAATAACAGTCAACAATATTGTACAGAGAAATTACACATTTGCAAACACGAGTTTCACAGTTGTCAGTTAAAAACTTACAGACACGCAGGCAGTTTCTTTTTTAAACAAATCTAAATGTTGACATTAGCTTGCTGTTCCCCATTTCTTTCTCATGTGAAATTTACAATTTCAAATTGATAGGGTTTTAATATTTATCCTTGAACTTGAATGTGTTTCAAATTGAAGTCAAAGAACCTGCGGTATCATCCCCCAAACGATCGAGTCCAACCGTGAGGCAGACTGCCTGAAGTCTGTCATCACTATTAATTTGAATGTTGTTGCTTTATTTGTATAACCTCATCCAGTGGAAACCAACCAATCACAAAAGTGATTTTCTCAACTAAAGAATAGTGTGAAGTTTGTGGTAACTAACGACAACGCTGCCATTTTATAGGGAGATTACCCACCTTACGTTAGCATGTTTGTATGCTGAATGTCTGAACAAATTTTCAAGCAGTTATTAGATAATTTCTGACATATTTAAATAGATCGACTAACAGAAATTCATCTTGTTGCCATACTGATAAAATCGTTTATCAATTCAATAGAATGGACCCGCAGCTGGATTAATGTGCCAGGTGACCAATTTTGCTGTCTGTCTTCTCGTGGTTGGATGGAAAGTTCCTGATACTGAAAACATCATTTAGGTTTTTAACAGCTGGTCAGAAAATATGTTTATTTCAGCACCAAGGAGTAACAATGGCTATATTTTTCTGTCTTCAGGTGTTGAACTGACTGACCATGCAAAAGAAATTAATTGTCAGAATTAATGATGATGAAAATTCTTGTTTTTTGCAGCCTTTGCATCCTCACCTCAGCTTTTGTGCGTTTATAGTAATGATGGTAACAGCAGACTTATATTAATCTTTATATAGAGAACTCTTTTCAAATTCCAAATTAAAAGTTCTGAGGCTGCAAAAAAGGAAAGACACATATCTTTGTTTTTTTTATTTAACATGTTCTTTTTCAAAAAGCTGTCTCCTACGTTATCCACAACGCAAATCAGCTGCCACATGTTCACCTGCTTCAAGCAAACCAGACCCATGGTAAGTAACAAATTCCTTTTTCTTGGGTTACTTTTACTTTAGCTGCTTGATTTATTCCTATACTTTATGTAGATGACATTTATTTTAACAGATACCTTATTTATTAGTTACTTCTGCAGATTCATTTTTTAGTACATGATATCAACAACTAATACGTCGTGATGTGTTGTTCTACATTTAACATGCTTTCTTGAACATATTCTGAGAATTTAAGAAGACTTGAACCACATTCTTCTTTAGATTCACTTTCAAGTGCAAAGACAAGACTTCTTTTCATTTCCTTCCAGAGCACAGCTCCTAAACTGATTTGATCAGAAACTGTAGAAACTGAGCAGATCAACACTTAAAGGTCCCTCTACATGGGACCTGTATATAAAAGATAAGTCATAGTCATATGGAAGTGGAAATGTTTTTAAGCTGGCCTTGCTGACCTGATTAATGCGTTTCCCTGGATGTGCTGTATGTATTTGGCCCATTATAAGGATGTAATATTGTCCAGGCTGCTCTCACAGCTAATGCAACTTCTGATTGCCGCTTATGTTGAGTGTTGCACTAATGAGTATTACAGTTTTCAATTGAAAACCTTTGTGCCACCATATTGCCCCCGCTTGTGCAGATCACTATGATGAATACCCATCATACTTTATGATACTTTTGCACATTGTCACTAAATGAAGGCTACCAGGTCAATTTTCAATTTTTCCCCTCTCCACTTGAAACAAGACAAAACCTTGGAGCCCTTCACATCTCTAATTCAGATTGATTGAATCCACTCGTGCCCACAAGGGGCCTCATCTCACTGTAGTTTTCTCTGCTTATTCCGCCATGAGTGCACATTTCGCATTGCACGGCACAGACTCTGCCGACTAACGTACAAGTGGGAAGTGGCATTATTGTTTGGTAGGCTCACGGGTTTATGCGCCACCTCATTAATTCTACCATCACTACATTACAGTTTAATGGAGCCATCGCTGGGTTTTCATGCAGCTACTCAAGCCATCAGATATCTGGTGGATGAGGAGAGCACGGTGCTGTGCAGTGGGTTGTTTGGACGATCTGCAGGCCTCTGTGTGGTTGTCAGAAGGTTGTGAAAGCCCTTTTCCTCCTTCAGACCACACAGTTGAGTTTACAGAAGTTTAATTACCCTCCACCAACAGTTCAACAGAGTCTGTCCTGAGTCTTCGTCCCATTGCACCTGCCTGTAAATGCTCAAAGTATAGAGAGATTGTTTTATTTAAAGGGAAACTTGCACATTTTAAGGGGAAAATGCTTATTCATCTTCTTGCCGAGGAGCCAACCAGTTGCAGGAAAAGCAGTGTAGCTTAAAAAAACAAGATACCACATGTTAATTTGTGTGCTGCAGAAGAGCTGGTACATATAATTTGTTCCTTTCGGACAGTCAGGCTATCTATTTCCCCCTGTTTCCTGGATTTGTGCTAAACTAAGCTAAGCTAATTGGCTGCTGGAAGTTGTACAGACAGAAAATTTATCTTACCATCTAACAAGATAAAACTATTATTCAGGTAATATAAATGATTAAATAGCAGAACAAAACGTAACAATGAGTCTTAGTATTATTTTTAATATGATGCCCATCACAACTTGTTAGATTAAATAAAACTGCTCTTCTTGTTTAGACTGTTTGTCAAGAGCTAAATTGTGTTATCCTTTTGGGAATAACTATTTTAGGAAGCAATTATCAGCAGTTCACTCTTAAATATATTTTAAGTTTTTCCATGTGTCACTGTCAATCAAACTCAAATTTGTCCCAGATGACAAAACTGGTGCATCATGGTCCTTGATCTTGAAGTACGCTTCTTGTAAAATTGGTCCTTTGGCATTTTAGATGTCACAAAAGGACATATACATAGATTTTGAGCTATTTGGGATATCAGGTATATATATAGAAAACAAAACCACATCCAGACGGAGAGGTGCAATATTCAACATTTCAGCTTGTTCCCCTTCTGCAGTTGATCAGACTTTGAGGTTTAGAGAATTGAAATCTTAAGAAGGCAGGGCATTTTCTCCCAGAGTCATGCTATTACAGTGGATCCAGCAGTGGGGCCTCAGTCACTGTGCTTTTGTACGGAGGGATACAGCCTGTCCATTATATTGTGTCAGAGTGGAGATGTGGGAGGTTGATTTATGTCTGAAACTCTCATGGGTTTCAGTCTCCCCTTTCTCACTTTTCATATTTCACAAGGAGAAAAAATGGAGAGCCATCCATTAAGGTTCTTGCTCACTTTTCCCTTCATGTCTTAACATGTTAAATCATGCAAATAATTGCACTTACATTTAGGCAGGCAGAAGGGCTTAATGCCTTTACCCTGTCAAATGACAACAACAGTATCAAGCTGGAATATTTGGTTTCACCTGTTGGCATTTCTGCTACTGTTACCTTATGGCGCCTCCACCCCTCTCCGCTGAGGCAGACAGTCAGGGAGCTTTGGACTGGAGCCCAGTTGGGCTGAAGGATCTGCTAAATATGATACCTGTGTGGAGGAGCTCCAGGATCTTAGCCCCCAGGTTCCCAGGAGAGAGCTGGGCAGGAAAGTATGAGTCCCCCCCTCCCCTCCACACCACACCCTCCCACCATCACTACTTTTCTTATCGTGTTCCCGTTTCTTTTGTGCACCTTAGTTACCCACATAGCCTGAGGCTGAGCCTTACTGAGCCCCCTCTTCACCGTCAGTGAACCAGGCCAGTTCCTTTTCTCCACTAAATGAGTCCTCTTTAAGATAATGTTTGATGCGCTGACAGCCAGAGCCAAAACAGTGTAAAAGAAACCAAGTTTGACATCTTTTAATTGTGCATCAGAAAGCAGAAATTGTGGTTTCTTGGACTGCTTTCAGATCATGCTGCTGATATGGTAATTTGCTCAAGTGAGGGACGTGATGAAAGTGGTATGTGCTGATAGTTTAGCAGTTTAAGTCCCCGGAGTCCAGTCTACGCTGGTTCCCCTCTCTCCTTAAACGTGACTTGATTTTCCAAGAAGTGCAGACTTAAACTGTGTTTGTTTGGGTAAATCACCTTTAGTGTTCAGCAAAAATAAAAACAACAGCAAAAACTCAAAAGGTTTTACTTTAAATGGAGAATTATTTTCAGACAGGAAATCTTTAATATCTTTCAGTAAACGCACAAAGACACCAGTCATGGATCTGATTTAGAACAAGTGGCAGATGTGCATGTAATGAATAAGTTCTGCAAGTGCATTTTCTTTTTTTTTTTTTTCTTTTGCAATATTCATGGTAATTGATTTCCCTCTGCGTTCGACCAGAGCTTGTGGTTATGATTAAATCTGTCAGCTAAATCATTCAAGATCATGGCGCACTCCAAGTCAGCCGTGCATTGGGCCGTATTTCTATTCAGATGGCATGAAAACCGGTTAGTGCATGTGAAGCATTGGATTCTGTTCATGTGATTGACAGGTGAACAGCCACACGACAATGCTTGTTATTTTCATCACAAGGAATGCATGTTTGCAGAAACACCTTCCCTTCACTGCAACCTGATAAAGTTTATGTAGCTTATTGAACAATTTTTCCTTTTTTCCAACCCTCCTTTTTCTTTCTTTTGGTTTCTTTTAATTAAGCTGAACAAATGCAAATGACCTTAAGTCTTTTGAGTCATCATCCTGAAAATAATCATCAATGACAGGAACCTGCTGTGGCAGTTGATTTTCATTTATTCCATGTGCAGAAAAAATATGACAAAACATCTACCAGGGAGTTCGGCTGTTTGTTGTAAACCTGTGCAGGACTAAATTTCTGTGTGTGCTTTAAATAAAAATGAGTTCTGAGTAATTGCTGGGTGGAAGAAAGGGAAACATTCATATGTCAATATTCTGCACTGCACGGAGGATTTAATTGTGAAGTTATTTCTGTAAAGGAAATCAACAGAAAACATTGACAGCGGGCTTTACGTTTTGATCTGCACATGAATGACCTTCTTGACTAAGCTGTTATTTCTCCAGACTGACGTTTCTTGTACTACAGGGGCTGCCTGTGTATTAATCTCTTAAATGAGCCATGCCGTGCAGAGTTGGATGAACATGTGCTTTCCTAGATGTCGTTTTCTTATTAAAACCATCCCATTAGGCCGTAATTGGTGCTATCTGAGGCTGAGATGGAGCTGCGTGGGGAAGGGGGCCAGAAGTCAGACCGAGATGGTATCATGGCTGAAGAGACAGGAAGACTCTGTGTAATCTTGTCAGGGTAGAGATCGGAGCTGCAATCAAGCCAACTGAACTGAACTCAGCTTGTCTGCTGCTGGACTGTACTTTGACAGGGAGTTAACTGAACTGCCGTGAACAGTTTTTCTGTTTGTTGTTTGCACAGGAGCCTGGATCTCACTCAGCTGTTTACATCTTAAATCACATAAAGTTAGCACAGTGTTTTGATCAGTGTGTGTATTGACAAACAGAAAGGATCAGTGGCTTGGTCATGACACGACTTAAGGCAACAAGAGAAAAGTGGCTTTGTAGAAGCTAAACATGTAAAGACAAGTTGTTTCTCTCTGGAGTTTGTGGGAACAAATTCCAGTCGGATTATGTGCAGTTTTAAACTCATGTCAACTCCAAACCAGAATCACAAGAAATGATTAAACTATTATTTGACTGGAGGGCAAACAAAGAGGGAACATGATCCTTTAATACTGAATGACTGAAGTAATGGATGTAGACATCAGTGGTATGAAGACCTCAAAGGCAGAGCAATTTTGTTCTCGATTCCACTGATGACAAACTCACAATCAGTAGCAAAAGGCCTCTCAGCTGATTTAAACAAATCCATATGAAATATATTTTTCTACACGAGCAGTAATGGATATGTTGGTGAGGACTGTGTGTGCCCGCCACGTACAACAGAATGAAAAATGCCCAGCAAATCTTAACTGTACACAAACATCAGGCGATAGTGAGAAGACCGCTATAGCATTACACTTATGTCACTCACAATCAGATAACCAAACACTCCCGGACCCTGGTCTGAAACGCTGCAAAGCTCTCACAGGATTTTTTTCCAGCTCAACCCGAGCTTACTAAGTAAATAGGAATGCTGCATGCAGACACACACTGACGTTTGCCAGATGCTCGGTGCTAATTAGGGCCAAGTATTCCCCCTAGTACTCAGTGTGTGAGAAACCGTAAGTGCACCGCTGGCCGACCTGCAGGACCTGAATGGGGTGGAGTTCTGTGTTTTTCCTAGGCACACAATTTGTTGTTTCAGTTTTCATAATAAGAGACGCGCATGAATTTGTGTTTTCCTTTGTGTAAATTTGTGACTCTTTGACTTTGTTCATTGGGAATCCAAAAAACCAATTTATAGTTTATTTATCTATGAGCATGCTAAAGGCAAGAAAGCCTGCCGTCTTTATGAAGCTGCTACTAAATGCATGAACAGCAGGGGTGTCACAATCTCGACTGTAAATCGGATATTGATCAAAATTACATTATGGTGTCGATCTTCAAAATCAAAGGTTGACTCGATGATGTAGCCACGCCCCCAATGTGTCCCACCGCTGGTGGGGAAAAAACACACACTGAAGTGAGTCATCATGACCTCTAACTTGAATCTCTCTGAATTACGTCAAACGTTACTTTCACAGTGTCAGAAAAATACATAAATAATGCAGTTTGTGAGCTACGTTCATATTCGTCATACTGACCAATATGACCAAATACATATTTTCCCTGGCACAAATAGACTGAACCATGAAAACAACACCTTTCATCCTCATTCAAAGCCAAACTACCACAAAATTCAACTTCAGCTAAAGGAACGATTCACTATAGGGGAGTTTCTATAAGACCTTATTCAGAAGCAGGAGATTAGATTTAAAGCTTTTAATTAATGTACCTGAACCTGTTTATAAGGGCCAAACAGGTCTGTGCTAAAAGGACCCAAAAAAAAGATTGAAAATCAAATTGTGACTTTAAAATGGAAAACTCAGTTGAATGAGGATTTAGTGAATCGTGACAGCCCTGATGGACAGGTAGTCTGCCTCTTGACTCTTATTTAACATGCTTACATCGCTCATACAGTTCAGTTCTGCTTGTGCGGGTGAGCGGCGGCAAAACACAGGTGCTGAGAAGCCAAATGCTTTTGTCTTGTTGTTATTTTCCCCAGGGCGCAGTTTACCTGAGACATTATCCATTTCAGCGGGACATTCATCTTTTATTATTTTTCAAATCTAAGCCGCCATGCCACCAGCAAGCCTCCAAATATGATTTCCTCATGTCAGAAGAACCGCCACTCCCACTCTGAATACTCCCAAAATGGAGGCAGTGGTGGCGTACTAAGCAGAAACGAGACCTGAAAGCTCCAGCCACCCACAGACCACCCCCCCCCCCCCCCCCCCACCCCCATGCCCCCTCTACCCCACCTCACCCCACCTCACCCCTCTTCACCTTGCTCTCCCAGGCTGCAATGTGGCTCTGTGTCCTGGCTCCTGTCCAGGTTCTGGTGCTGTGATGGGAAGGTCACAGTTTGTGTCTGACCCCGGGCCTGCATGTTAGATTTTGTTATTATTAGTGCTCTATGCCCCCCGGGCGGGCAGTCCCACAAGCAGGAGGAAGTGCCGGGCTCTGGAGAGGCTCTGGACCTGGAGAACAGCTGTGTGGGTTAGAGGCTGCTGGGGCCCCCACAGTCCCTTGAGAGCACCGCTGCACCGGCCCGCCAGGAGGTACAGCTGTTTTTTATACAACCTTATCGTACACTGCAGCACAGCAGGATCAAGACATGTTACTGGATACACTGTCTAATGTACACAGAACAGGCACAATAACGGGAGGCCTGAAATAATATTCAACACATAAAAAAATATTGCACTACAGACTCTGACCAAAATGTTTATCCACAGAGCAGAATATAGACTGTACACAGTATGTGGTCATCATCATGAATTTGGTCCCGCGTTCAAAAGTCATGACCTTAATTTGAATTCAAGACTAAATTCATTTTCTGTTGCTAAGAGGGATGTATCTATCTATCTATCTGTGCTCCTGTGAATGTGTGAACAGTTGTTGTTGGGTTCTTTTTTTATGTATTTGGGAATTTATCCTCCTCCTTCCTCCATATAACCTGCATAACTCACATGCTGCCTACTTCACTTGCTTTGTGAATGATTATTAGTCACAGGAGGGCAAAGGGTATTTAAAAGCCCACCTTAGCTCTCTCTACCATCTTAATTCTGCCTATTCTTGGCAGTTCTGGAGGGGGGCCTTCTAACTCTGTAAATAGCTCTGGAAATTGTGTGTGGCCTTTGACTGTCTGTGTAATTGCAAGCCTCTTGCAGTATTTTGCTTGGCAGTCTGAGAGGTTAACCCCTGAGGGCTGCAGGCCTGAAGCTCTCACTCCGACTGGCAGAGGGCTCCTGAAAGCCCCACTTGTTCACCTCACAGCCTGGGCAGCCCTAAGCGGCTGATCTTCTTCTAGACGTGGAGGAGAGTGGGAGGCTGTCGCATTCAGCCATGGCTGAGTCTCTGCAGGGTGAAGCCTGGAGTGCTTTAGGCCCACACAGACACACTTAGTCCAGGCTGCCTGGTTGCACCTGGGCCGGCAGCAGCACTTGTAGCTTTTCCACCTCTGTGAGAGAGCCACAGCACTAAACTCTTACCTTTTTTTTTTTTTTGGTCCCATATTCACATTAAACTGTAAAAGTGGGCTCTTGACTCTTAAATAAGGAAATAATGATGTGCAGATGGATGCACTTACATTGGTTATATTGAACAAGCTTTGATGCAATAATGTATCTTAATGTCAATTTATCAATTTGTACAATGTATCACTGCTCATTTTGAAAAATGAACATGATGAAGCCACAAAATGCTCCTGGCAGCTCTGAAAACAATCAACTGAGAGTACGATTAAAAAAATATATTTGTAACTATTCAAATTTGGCTAAATTGATTTCATCTTAATACTGCACATTAATTTTGGCTTTGGGCTTTGTCGGGTTCACATACACGACATGTTTATTTTTGATTGTCTTGATCTCAGTAGGATTCAGGGGTCAGGTTGGGGATTAGTGCAGAGGCAGAAATCTAACCTGCCTGCTGTGATGGATGATGTAGCTCTATGAAATGGGCTGTAAAGATGCGGTCTCTTTCAGAGTCAGTGCAGAAACTGTAGAGAAAAGACAACATGCGTGGTTTCCTTATTGGATTCCCACATTGTTCTCACCAGCTCTGCTCCCCTTGGACCTTGAGAACAAGTCTCTGCAGACATCAGACAAAAGTAAACAGACAGAAAAGAAATATCAAGGCACAAAGGCTCTTTATGTAATGCTGTCAAGTTGCATTGATTTTTTTATTTTTTTTTCCCCCCATGTATTTGACAGACAACATAAAAATCGTTGCTTCATGTCATGTCAAGCTGGGCCCCGGAGATCGCCTCAGCTCCTTCAGTATCACTCATTCTTTGGCAGAAACGTTACTTGGACAAGACATTGTGAGGAGATGTTGACTGTGAATAATTCATTTGTGTGAGCTCGGGACGTGCTTGTTGCCTTTACACAGTGAAACGTCCAAAATCTGCTGCACAGAACGTCAACCTCTAATTAGTTTTGTGCCTAAACTTTGTGCCTCAGACTGAATGCTGTTCAGCATCTGAGGCCTGGGTCTGTTTTGTCGGTCAGACAGTGGATGAATGGATCAAGTGCTGGAGCAGGACGAGGGGACTGGTTTGTCTCTGTTTTGTCTCTCAGCTGTGTAATCAGACCTGGTTCTGACCTCACCTGTCCGGATGTTCTTCCACATCTCATCACGTTCGTGTGTCCCAAAGCACCCTGATGAACTGCTGGTCGCGTGCAGCCTCTCAGCTGGTCTAACGTGCTGTCTGATTTAGTGAGGACATTTTCCAACAGTCTGCTCTGTAGAGTCCACCAGGGTAATACAGAACATTATTCTTCATGTTCTCCCAACATTAACTATGCTTTCATGTAAACACCGAGTGATTTACTCTGGACCTGTGGCCCCTCAAGTTCTGTAATCCACCGACAGATATTAACATAAATGCAATCTCTCCAGCTTTCCATTTTTTACCAAGTTCTACTTACCATCCATAACATAAATCTACCTTTACCTTACTAATGGTTACTCTAAGTGATGTAAACTTAAATATAACAAGTTGACAAAAAACATCATGAACAATATGATCAACAACAACATGCATAGTTATAGATGTGTAAATTATTAGTATTGTATATTAGTTTCAATTAGCTTCACTTTGACCCATTATTAAATTCAAATTAAATTATTATCCAACTGAAATGACTGTCGTAATGATTGTAATCCAGTTATGCAATAACGGGGTTTAAAATTTCGACATTGGGTTGAAAACAGTTGTAATGTGTGGAATGAAAGAGGAAAAGTACATTTAATTTTAACTGTAGCTAACATCAGCTGGCTTACTCACCAACTGGCTTCCTGTGATTGCTGGAAATGATGATAAATGGTTTTTTTTTTTGCCTTTTCTTGTTTTTCACAGTGAAGCAGACGCCAAAAGGGCATTTTTTGGTCCTAGTCTTTACCAGTTATGTTGTTGCTGGTTCTTTGCTTTATAGGAATATTTAGTTTCAATGTTCAGCTTTTAAGTTACTTTGAGAGCAAGAAATATAAAGAACAAAGCTCTACACACACAGTGTCTGCAGTTTTACTGTAACTTTCTTCTATTTTTATTGCTCTTAAATAAAATAAATGTTATTACATTTTTAGAAGGCAGCATTATAATTTCAGTATGTTTTTGATGTTTGAATTTTTTGATATTTGATATAGCCAACAAATCAATTACAGTAATTTTATGACAATAATGACAAAAGGAATCCATTATTTACAAGGATTTATTCACACTTTTTTTACCAGCTCATTAGTGCATAACCTTTAATTGTAATAAACTATTTCCATATTGAAATATTTCAACTTTTTCTTTACAGGGATACATCCGAGTTCTTCCTCCACCGCCGCTCTCTGGGGAAGAACCACATTATCTGCTGGCGTTGTTTATGTGACGGTTTGAGCTGAATGTGGCACCACAGAAGAAGGAGCCAGTGTCAGACGTGTGGATGCTCGGCGGCCCCTGTTGAGAACACTAAGCTCTGTATTTGCGCTCCTCTCACTGAGGATAACAGCCTCTCCAGCCCAGGTTAGGAGTGGGGCTCCCTGCAGCTGCCGTCTCTGAGGCTGATTAGTGTGGTGATGAGCGAATGAGGGCCAGGGGAGCCACGCACACACACTCTGAAAGGGTTAAGCTGCCGGTTAGGGAGGAGACCTGCTCTGTGTCCAGGATGTTGAGTACTGCAGCATGATGGTGTGCTGTTACACTGCATGAGGCCTCGGCTCCACTTGGATTCTGATTGGGTCTGTAAGATCACAGCCACCCCCCTCCCCTAGCTCTGCCAACCCCCTCCTCCCTGAGGGTTTTTCTCTCCACATCCTCCCTGCTGATTATCACCACTGCCAGAGCTGACTCTTGCACTCCAGCTGCTGTCCACGCTGTGGCTCTGGGGTTAATTTAACCAGGCTGAATGGAGGGAGAAAACATATTCACACAGACCCAGAGAAGCCGAGCTGTTGCACAGCAAAGTTTCTCCCAGGCCTGAGCTTGTTGCACTCTGCAGGACCCTTCATCAGCCACTGCCACTCACTGCAAAAAAAAAAAAAAAAAAAGCCAAGCTGCTAACCCAACATGCCTTTCCTTCAGCTTTTCTCTACTGGACTGTTTAAACAATGTCCAGAGCTACAAATGTTCAGCAAAACTTTGAAGTTTGAAGTTCATCGGTGCAAAATAGACAGCAGAGATTTCTGCCATCCAGCACGTGCTGCTCTCTGCAGGTGTTTCCTCCGGGCTGAAGGCAGACTTCTGCCTTCTCTGTCAGAAGGGCCACTCTCAGAAGTCCTCTTCGGGGTCTTAAGTCTCACAATGTGAAACTCTTGCATTTGTAATATATAAAACACACGTATAATATCTCAAGAGCGACTGTATGTCAAAGCATTGTGTGTTTCCATCACAAAGCCATCATGAATAATGATGCGGGATGATCCTTGGTGTTTGATGGATTGAGTCACCTTCTAAGAGATAAACTAAACCTGGAAAGTGAGCTGGAAATTTTTTCAACAATTTTCTATTTCTCCATTAGGAAATTCCAAAATATTGTTATTTGATACAACCAAAGGCTGAAATAATTTACACAAATGTTGTCACAAGATGGAATGCCCAAAACATCTATTTAACATTGTTTGGCTGTGAGCGAGAAAAACATAGTGATTGACCAGTCAAACAAATTACTTTGGAGCAGGTGAGAGGTAGATTGTGAAGAAGATGGAAATACAAATGAGGACAAGCCTCAAAGTTTTGCAGAATAAGAAAATTATAATGATAAGAAAGAGGAATTGAAATGTAGCTTACAGTGGATGGTTATTTACATTGAAACAAGCTTATCAAATCTGCATTTAATACATAAATTACACATATTCACCATAAACTACAGTTTATTCACTTTATAGTAAATATAATGGTTCATATTTCTATTTAATTCTGTGTGACAGTGAGCAATTCAGACAGTATCTGCACCGTAAATATTCGATCGACCCCGTGCCCTGGCAGATATCCATAAGCCACTTGGACACAGGCCAGGAGGTCTTGGACTAAAGTTTTGTCTTACTTGTGAGTCTTTGCCAAAGCAGCTCGATGGGAAGAGTTCTCTGTCAGCCTGTGGAGGCTCCGATGTCTCTGTGCTGGGCCATCCTGGGTCGCACAATTGGACAGGGGTGAGGACAGGATGCTGCACCACAACCCCAGACCCCCCCCCCCCCCCCCCAGTTCCACCATGTTAAATGGGAGCATTGTGACTACAAACCTGCTCTCATCTTCATGTACACGTTCTTTTTTCCACCTTTTTGCAGTACATAATGACCCCAGACTACGTGACGACAGGCATTGTATCCGAGCAGGTCACCACAGAGAATTTAAGGAAGAGGATCTGATTCAGAGGCAGCTGCAGGTCTTCTCTGCTGCGTGGTGCCACAGTATCTACGGATATTTAAGGTGCGGGGGTAAAGTTTTGTATACATAGGTATCTGGAAGTCTGTTGTGACATTTACTACATCACCTTTCACATCCTCCCTCTGTGTTGAATCAATTGTTGGTAACAATTGATTAAATCAAATTTCTGCTCAGAGCAAGAATTCAATTATGACATTAGACCTGTAAACTGATGTGTTCCTTTGTTCAAAGGAACTGTGCAAATTTTCATTATGGTATATTCACTTTATGAATACCTGTAATATAACATATCTATATCATGTCAGACACGTTAGGGGGTGTTGGACATACAGTGTCCTCCATGTGAAAGCATTTCACAGAATTAAAGTCATTGTTTGAATATGCCTTTCCTCACCAGCTGCCCACTTACATTTGCATTAAATACACATAAGAACAGTGAGCAGAAAACAGTCTGCAACCTTTATTTCAAAATTAAACTATTTCACTTAAGCTGTAAAAGAAAATTCCACCTTAACCTTTTCACTCCACAGAATTTCCCCTCCATCAGTCTTTGGAGGAAACAATGTGGTCATACGACACCTGGCAGGTATTTAATCTCTTGTAGTCATTTTATCTGGGAATCCCCCTATTATATATATTTTTTCAAATATGAAGTGCAATTTAGAAATCAAAGCCAACTGCACTGATCGCTGGCAGAGGAGTTATGAGAAGATTTTTTCTCCCCCCCCATTTAACTAAAATGCTTTGAGAATTCACACAGTGAACGCACAGCTTACTGTGCACAACAAGATTAGTCCTGGAACATTACCACAAAAATAGAATGTTTTCTTCTAAAAAGGTAATTGATGACATTCAGTCTGATTAAGAAAAAAACAAAAAACAGTTTACACCTAAATTTGTAATAAATACAAAGTGAAATTTTTATCCAAGACTAAAGCATGAAAATGTTGTCAGTATTTTCTGTTAGTTTCTACGTCTCCAATGGGGCAATAGAGTTGCCGTATTTTTGAACTTCTATTTATTGGTATTTTCTGTACGCACATTTTGCAGCTACTGTTTGAGGATGAATTCGCCACATTGTACCAGTTTCAGTGGTCACGCTGCAAAGCTGCACTGACCACAGAGATGAGATCTCAGGTCTTACAGGGCAATTAAAAAGAAATTAACTCAAATTGTGGCTAATTTTGTGTTGTCTACTATTTTTCCGTGTTTATTTTGAGTGAGATTTTTTGGAAACTCCCACTTTTTAATTGCACCAAATGCTTATTTTAGAGGGGGGGGGTGTTTATGTTTTTGTTTTTTTTTTATATATATATATATACCAGCCTGCCTTTCCACTGGCCTGCAAAATCCTGCAGATGCTATCTTCAGTCATTTCACTGTGGCCATTTCTGCCTCTTACAGACCCGTATACAATGATCTGGTGCATGTATAAATAATTCACATAGGTCAGGCCTTTGATCCCAGAGGCTCTTGGATTGCCGTAGTGGCAGGAAAACCAGAAGATTGAAAATGAGGAATGCATCAAGGGGTGTGCTGTTTACTTGTAGCACAGGCAGCTGGTTAGCCACCCCTCTGCCATTTTACACCCCCCTCCCTCGCTTTTCAATTCCAGCCAGACCCCAGGCCCGGCTACTAACTGGGGGCTGGAATATAGTGCACTGGGGATCAATGCGGCCCTGAGTGAAATGTCAACTGTGGCCCTGCAATGTGTCAGGCTGTGAGGGAGTTGTAATGGCTATTGATCCACTGTGCGCTTAATGCAGAGCTGCCCCACCACAATGCGAGCCAGCTGCAGCAGAGAGATATATGTATGAGATGAGCTAAAACTGAGAAAATAGAAAAGAAAGAGCCCACAGTTTTGTCCCCCTCCTTTCATCCCTCCCTCTCTGGCTGCAGATTGATCTTCCTCTTCCTGCTGATTCTAACTGGGGTCTGTCATTATCTTACTCTGTCATTAGGGGCTCCATTGACAGCCTTGGCCTGTCTGTGTCACTCTATTGAGACAGCAACACTTTTCCTATGCAGCGTTCCCTACATTTATTAAAATCTGTGACAGCCTTGTCTTAGCTTTCTCCATAGATGGCTGCGCTTCAGGCAGCGGTGCAGCAATGTAATTGGAACATGAGGCTCTCCGTCCCTGGCTAGTAATATCTGTGAGGTACAGCTGTAGGTCAGACTGGTTTATTTCAGACCGCTAGCTATGAAGAACAAAGTCGGACCACCTCTATCTGAGGGTCAGTGTAGTGTGTGTTCGCATAGGCAACGGTAAAGCCCCTACATTATACCTGCATCTGTGAAGCACATATGTATGATCAGGAGTCCTCACGCCGCTACTGGTAGAGAAAAAAGTAATGTTTCCAAAATGTGAGGGAAAGGACTGTATGAAGATTAGGGGGACAGGCACGGTTAAAAAAAAAAACAGCAATTCTATTTTTCCATGAAAAGGTAGATTTCAGAAGAACAAGGAAGAGCCCACTGCAGAATTAGATTTCATTTTGTTAAAAAAACAAAAAAACAAAATAAGAACGATTCGATATTTACATGAAATAAATAGTTTTTAATCAAAACCGACTGGAGGAGGATTGAATAGATGTGATGGATATCAGTTTGAGAAACATGGAAATGTGGAAATTTTGTTATTAGTGACTCAACCTTCACTTTAATCCACGTCCTGGCCAAAATAACAGCAAAGTTCATTTCATAAAAGAACTGTTAACACTGTCATACAAAGTCACATCGACAGCTTTTGGTTCAGAAGTAAACTGTCCAATGAACAGGGCTCGTCATTTTGCCAATGCCAATACTGCTTATAGTGAGGTTGACTTGGGTACTATGTGAAAATTATTAGGTATAAATTGAAGAGTACCATCTGAAAATAGTCTTCCATTTCTAGTTATTATTGGCGAAGTGAGTTGTAATGCTGTCATATTTTTTTAAGATCTTTTTATTATGTCCTTTGAAAACGTCAGTTTTAATTTTTATTGGGACAACCATCCATTTTGGCTTTAACCAAAGGTTGGAAAAGGGTTTAATCAGGCCAAAGTTGACAAAATTTCTCAACTAGCTAAATTGATTTTCTTGAAAATTGGGAAAATATCACCAATTTGAAAAGGAGGCTTTATTTATATTTCATTTGCCCTCCAATATTTTAAACTAAAATGTAATTTATTTATTTGTTTCACTGTTAGTCACTAAAAGGGCAAAAATAATAAACAGTAATTTGGCCCTATTTGAACCATGAGGTTAATAGAGGGATAACTTTTTCAGTGCTGCCAGATAACATGTTTGAAGTAGCTTTGGTTGGGGCCATATTTATGGAAAACATAGTAATAATGCATCACCTGTTACTTTAACATTTCAGCTTCTTTCAAACCAAAAGCTCCAAAATGATCACTGTCATTGAAAGTTACATCAGACCACGTTGTTCCTTGACACACATAAGAATGAATGCAATACAATAATTTTCTATCGCCCACATCGAGGTAAAGCTAAATTAACCTATTTATAAAAATGAATTTGTGCTCAACTATCAAAACAGCTGCAACGTGAAAGAAGCAGATTTGAAAAGCCTTTTTGCTTCTGTGTCAGAGGAAGCAAACAGCTTAAATATTGTGCCAGATTTCAATGTGAAACAAAATAAAAACAGTAAATGAAAGAGCCGGTATGAAGCAACCCAAACAGTTTTTGTTCTTACAGTCCTTACATAACGTAAATTTGTGATCACATGATTATTGTTTTGTGGTATTTTCTGCTCCTGGACTATTACTGTGGGGTCTTGACAACTTGAAAACATTTCTGAGGCTGTCAGGAAGTGCGCAGTGGGGTGCACTGAACTGAGATTGGTGGTTTGTGGGCTTGCTTGTCACTGTATGTGTGTATGTGTGTGTGTTTGTGTGTTTGTGTGTTTGTGCACTACACAAAGGCAAAGCTGTGTATAGGCTGGTAGTGGGACCAAGCTGCTCCTCCATGTTACAGGAGGCACAATCTGGTAGGACCAGGGGGTCTCCGGCTGTCTTGGCCCCAGTAACACACCAAGTTGCTCAATGGGATGGACGTTATTGGAGGGTTGGGGTGAAACTGATGACATGGTGTGTGACACAGACTCATCATTTGAGTGTGATACAAGTATTTGAGCTGCAAGGCTGTAATGTTGCTCGGCTTGTCTGGAAAGATTTATTCCAGATTGAAGCACCTGAGGGGTCAAGGGCCATGCCTGTGGGAGGTTTGTGCATTAATACACTATTTAGGTGAAGATGTTGTGGACATAATGAAAGAACATGCCAAAATGCTAAATCTCTCAATTTCTCTACTGAATTTTATTGATATTTTTGCCTAAATCACAGGAAAGTCCAGCCTATTGCTCCCTCACAGGCCATGGTGAAAAGTTAATTGGGTTTTTACTCGCATGCAGATGTGCCCATGTTGGACACTTTCTAAAATTTCCATGTTTCTTGTTTTCACCAAACTTGAATTTATGGCCTTGCTCTTGCCTAACAGAGAAGAAGTTCAGTTTTTCTGCAAGGAAGAAGAAATGTTTAATCCAACTCCCACTGTGAGAGGAAGAAGTAATGCATATCTCACTATCTTTTCTGTCTCCCAGTGAGATGAAATTGAAATTTTAATGCATTTTAGAGTTTTTCCCTCGACTAGAGAAACTGATAGACACAGGGATGTCATATTTACAGTATGAAGACCCATGGTTTAATGCACTCTACAATACTGCCATCTCCAAGTTCTTTGGAACAAAACATGCTCTTGAACATAAAGGGAAAGCGAAGAACAAAATTATTCCTCAAGCTTTCTATCAAGCTTCTGCATTCATGGCAAAGTCTAAAGGGCATGTCAGTCCTCCTGCCTCTGAGAGAGGTAATTATCCTTTTCCTGTCAGAGAACAACAAATGATAGCCAACTATGGGGGTGCATTTTCAGGAGCTGAAATTTGTCAATAGGAAGGAGAAGGAGGTTTAATTTTCTGGCAGCTGCATATGTACTTTTATCATGTTTTTTTCTGTGGTCATTTGTTCCATGTTTTCTTTCTTTTCACATGAGCTTGCCGAGGGTAGCGCTGTTTGTTTATGTCTCTGAGCTTCTGAGGGTGTATTTATGTGCCCTGCATTAACATACCTATTTATAGTCCTACACTTTCTTACAGTCACCTTTTTTTCTGTTGTGACCATTTCACAGATTATATATTGTCCAAGTAATTTCCTTTTCAGCATCTGTGTTTTTTACCTTTCAGAGAAAGCAGTGAATGGAGGGAAAATTATCACAATTACTCATATAATTGAGCCGTCTTTGTAGCAAGTGCAGCTTCAGTAGTCCTTTTTTTCCATCAGCCAAAATGGTTTCATTATATGGGTTTTTTCATATTCCCTGACACAGGGCTCTGCTGAGGGCCTGGCGCGTGGATGAGATGCAGGATGAACAGAGCGAATCATTAAGGTCACAGTAGGAATAATTATCCCAGCTATGGAAAGAGCATCTACAGCCTTTTTTCTCCCACGGCACAAATGCAATGTCCACGGCTTTTAGTCACAAAGAACTTTGTTACAAATGGAGCTTCCACCTTCTACTTATACAAAGAAGAGAGGGGGAGAGCAAGACTTGTATCAACATGACAATTTTCCATCATTAAGACTAATGACAGGCACAGACTGTGGGGATCAAGGGGAGCACAAAAAAGAGGCACATTCAGGTGTTGGCTGAGTGCTGACCTCCTTCCTGTCTTTGTTGGAGACTTAACTCTTAACAAAAACTAAAAAGGGGTTTCAGACCAAAGGCGCAGTGGCAGCTGAACGTCAAGCAGCCCTGCTCTCCAAATTTGCATGTTTTCCATTTGCAGGGAAATAAATTCAATTAGACGTACGTGTGAAGAAGTTTAATCAATCATTGTTTTAGCGGTGGTAAAATAATTCCCCAAGTCCTATCGATTTTATCTATGCAATGCAGCAATGCGGTTTATTCAATTTAGATTTTCTTTCAAATTGATCTTCTCATAAGTTGACAATTTCACACTGTAACGTGTGGCAAGTTTGGGTGTCAATATGACACTAGTTTCTTTTACAGTTAGGCTGAATTAAGTAAAAGCCATATTTTTCCAAGTCCTTTCTCCCCAGCCTTCACTCAGGTAATTGGTCATTTTGCAGCCAATTTCGGGCAGGTTGGATGCTTGCTGCCATGGCCTGACCCCTGCTGCTGCTGTAATAGGGACAGCATTTCTACCAGTTTGCTGGGGGCTTTTCCACACTGTGACCCCAGCTCTCTGAGAGAGCTACTCTGAAGACAGAGAGGGGTATTGGAGTTTGACTATGACTTCTCAACTCTGCAGTGCTTTAAGTACTATTATACACATGTTAATTACAAATTCTTTCTTTTTTTTCTGCTGACATTTTGGCAGTTGGAAATAGCAGTTACTTGGACAGAATTTTTTCATAAGTCCAACTCTGCTTCTGCATGAGAGGAAAAAAAAAACAAAAAAACAAAATGACAACAAAAGTCTTGAGTCTTCTGAGGAACAAGTCTAGTTGCTGGAGTCCCTGGAGTGTTCGATCAGTTGTGATGCACTTTCCTTGTAGAGTCATCAGTGTCTGGAAAATAACAGAACAAAACAAAGCATACATCACGTCCTCATACTAATAAACAACGTTTCATTTTATCATAATTAAATAACCATAAAAAGTATTGAAATATATTGGCTGGTAAAACAAGAACTTTCTCTGCTAAAATGTATAATATTCATAAACTGTGGTTATAATTTCTTCGCAAGATTCGCCCCAACACAAAACTTTAAAATTGGATTTGAAGCTGCCGTCATTTGCATACATAGAATTTTTTTTTTGAAAGAATAACCATCATAATTATCCCCTTAAGAAATAGATAAAGTAATTGTTTCTTACAATAATTTCACTTCAGAAACCAGATAGCCTTGCTCGCAGGTAATAAAATCAAGTTATAAAATCAGATTTTCAAATAAAAATAAATTGGCCAATAATTTTTTTAATGCATTAAATTATTGGGAGATGATACATTTAGTTTAGGTTGTTTGGTATCTTTGAAAACCAATAAAAAAAACCTTAACACTCCTGGCCCTCATGAAAATTCAGTCGATTAACCACTATAATAATCTTGTTTCTGAGATATTATGATTCATTTTTGTTTACATATAAGTCAGTAAACAAAATCAATTCACATTTTGTTGCCACACTGAACATGAAAATAGACACTGAATCAAGTTAATTGTAGTGCATCTAGTTTGCGTTCATTGATGCCGCAAATTACAGGATGGCAGTAAACAGCAAAACCAGACAGGAAGCAGAACAAAAGACAATTTCACTTGTTTGATCCACTGCCTTTAAAATGTGTGTGCAGCCTTCATATAGTGTGACATTTCTGCTGACAGTCACCAAATTATATTTGCATTTGTAGGTGAGGTGATGTAGAAACGATGTCCATATGGGGCAGTTTGAGAAGGATGAGCCACTCTGTTAATATTTGAAAAACGGGTGTGGGAAGAATTTTATATAAATTATAAATCAGAAACATTTGACATTGGCCTTTATGCAGCGTGATGCTGAGGGCTTTTATCTATGTGACAACAAATAAAAGATGTGAAAATTGACCAAAATACTGATTTCAAAATAAATGATTGCAGGAAGAGGATGATTAAGGTAAAAATTAAATCACATGCTATAAAAACAGATAAGTGTATTCTTTAAAGGCGATTAATATCGCCTTCACAAAAAGGGGGAATTAGAAAAAAAAAAAAACACCCTCACCTGCACATCCAATGATAATTAATCCCTGCTCACATGCAGAGTGCAGGGAGCACAGGGAGCTGAGCCTGAGCCTGCACACAGCATGGACACAGTTTACCAATGCACCGTGGTCGGGCTAATATTTGGTGGCTGTTAAAATGTGGGGTGGCTTGATAGTTGAGGAGGGCTTTCTATCACCGGACTGAAATGAAGTCTGTGACATCCTGGCCCGTTTACCCCCCCCCCCCACTAACCCTCAGGTGAAGAGCAGCAGGTGTTAAAACACCCCCAGCCGCAGAGCGACTCACTCCTAATGAGTCCTGCCTCCGCGCTCCATCCATGCATGGAGGACTTTATTTTTAGTGAGGCTGCTTAGAGCCTGCTGCCTGCCGGGGGAAGGATGGCTGTGGCCGGGGCTGCCCTGCTGCCAGCCGGCGGAGGAGTCAAATTAGAGATTAAAGTGCTAACATTATCACTCCGTCTCATCCTTATGACCCTGGAGAAAATCCCTCAAATAAAGAGTTAATCCTCGAGAGTGCAAACAAATCGCAATTTTCTAAATGACCGATTTTTACCAGAGATATCAATGAAATGAGTATAATATATGCAGCACTACTTTTTTATTCTTTTTTGTTTTTTCTGTGGAGACTCTTCGGCCCTAAATCATGTTCACTTCAATAAAAAGCCTGTAATTATTATTTCTATTATTAGTACCATTCTCCTGCTATTATTTTACATTTTTCTGCAATTTCTGACTCTATTCTGTTAATGGTTTTGCTCACAGCCGCGTTTCAGTTTGTAGATACTATAATCGTGGGAAAATAATGACAGTTATCAGTCGCACCCACCAAGTACCCATAAAAATCTGTCCTCTGTTCTGGAAGATGATAATTATTGGTTGTACTGCCATTATCACTGTCGTTGTTGATAGAGGAAATCTTGAAGCATTTTTCGAAAGTAATTCCAGAGAAATCACTTCAAATTGGCCTATTTTAGGGGACAAGGGACCAGCTTTCGTTATAGCCTAATATTTCACAGAAATCTTTAAATTCAGCCATCCGCAGCCGCCTGGCACACTGTGGCACACGCGCCGTGATGTCAGCGCCTGCATTTTGATAACACATTTTGAAACTTGCTAGTTTTGTTTTGGAGATCAATTATGTAATTACACTGATAATGACAGTGAGGGAATTTAACTGCCTTTAATTTGTTATTCAGGTGGAGTTGGAGGGACTGCGGATGGAGCAGCGGGGCTGTGCTGCTGCTGCTCTGCACAGACAGCAGAGGAAGAGCTGCAGCCTGACACTGAGTCCTGATAATATGAACTGCTGCTGGATACTCTCTGCTCCGGCTTCTCCTCTCACCATGTGCATCCCATGGAGGCTGTCTGACCCCGGATGGCGCGGACTTATCTGCTTCTTTTCCATCACGTGATTGTTTTGGTTTTTGTTTTTTTGTTTTTTTACCCAGCAAATGGACAAATATTGAGTTTGTTATAGCTGCGGGTTGAAATGAGGATGCAGTTTTAGATCTGCTGCGGTGATCTCGTGTGAGGCGCTGAGGTGGTGGAGGTCCAGACACGCAGACCCAAGAAAAAGCTCTCCTGTTTTGTAAGTCGTCAGTTCAATTAAATCAAATGTCTGTGGATAATTACTCTTGTTAGGCGGTGGGAGGCTGGTTGAAGACCCCCCACTCCCTCTCTCAGATCCATGCTAATCAGAGGTGCCAGCGTTTAACAAAACTCTGACCATAAATTGATCGCGATGCGAAATGGTTTAAGTCGCTTGGAAAGAGTTTGGATGTGATAAGAAAATAGGCCTATGGGCACTCATGCATGGCTGTGTTGTGGCTGGGAGGGTGATGGGGTGTGGGGGGGGTATCTATCTGAGCAATGAAATAAACAACCCCACCCCCTGAAAATAGCCTACTGTATATCATATTATTATAAAACTTCATTTACCAATTTGCCGAGTTTACAGAAGTTAGCAGGTGGAAATATAACCAGGGACTTTGTTCAATTACACGTCGATCAGTAACAGCTGAAGGCTCATGAAGTTAATAAAAAAACAAAACAAAACACTCTTTTATGTGTAAATCCGATTTCTGGTGTTGTTTAATGTTCTGCGGTTGTATATCATTAGGCCAAAACGGGGACCAATAAACGTCCTCAGTTCACATCAGAGCAAACAGTTTTAATATCCCACTGCTGCCAGGTGTAACTGAGACCTCAAGCCACTGTAAGTGTTAAATACATGACTAATTACAGACCTACTTATGAAAATTGAACACTAGTGTTATGGTAATACACCTTCCTCCTGATAGAGCATTAGGAGCTTTAATCAAAAAAAAAAAAAAAAAGCTTTAATCAAACTGGCCCGCAGACAGCAGCTTTAACGAGCCTGGAAATATTATTTAACTTTATTAAATGGCGCTTAAACGGATACAAGACAAACGGCAGTTCTGAATACAACATGACAGAGCTGATTTTACTGTATTATAGAGGTCTGAACTAATACAATATTAAATCAAATGGCAACATTTGATTTAATATTTCAATTTTGAATGGCGTTGAGACAGCTCAGAAAAATATCACATTTTAATACTCAATGTGAATTTGATTATTATTTTGTTTTCAAAATGGAAAACAGCAACAACAACAACAACAATAATAATAATAATAAATAACAATAACAATAACAACAATAATGGTGAATCTTAACATGTCAAAAGGAAATCTGAGGTTTTGTGGTTTTCTTTCACTTTATCAGGTTCTTCGGACCCAGCCCCAGCGTCGCCAATCGGCTTTCCTCTTGGAAAGGAAGAACCAATCAGCGACAGTCTTTGATGAATATTCATGAGTCCGAGATTCAAACCTTTGAGCGAGTTTGTCTTGGTCCACAGCATCATACCTAGGACTTTTCACAGGCACAAACTACATTTTCTTATGAATGGAAAGAGAAAAAATCTGTTCGGCTTAAATTGGGACCCATCCTTCACTGAGATCATAGAAGGAAAACAACAAAAGCAAGACAAGCGGACCCGCCAGAAGAGATGACAATGACTACAATTCCAGAAAGTCTTAATAGCCCTGCCTCAGGAAAAACCGTTTTCATGGAGTTTGGACCCCCGAATCAACAAATGTCGCCTTCCTCCGTGTCTCACGGACACTACCCCATGCACTGTTTACATTCTGCAGGTCATACCCAGCACGACAGCTACAGTCCAGGATCATCCTTCCCCAGATCGCTGGGTTATCCGTATGTAAACTCGGTCGGCAGCCATTCCACCAGTCCCTATCTGAGCACAGTACAGAGCTACCAAAACAGCTCGGCACTCACACAGACCCGGTTAGAGGAAACAGGTAAGTGCGCAGCAGCACCCTAAATATTAGCTTTGGGTGGAAGCACCCCTGTTTACTTTGTAGAAACCTGGCTGCTTCGAAACGAGGACCCAGAGGTTGGAATTAGTCTCGGTAATTATTTATTGCGTAACGCTATAAACAATGTATGCAATTAAGGATAATTATACCTAAAGTACAGCGCTGGAGTATTTATTGGTGAGCAACACTCTTGGCTACAACTGCATCCTCATTTCACCCTCTCTGCTGTTTTCTGTCTCCTCCAGCACCCGAAACAGAGAAAAACACGGTGGTCGAAGGCGGCGAGGTTCGGTTTAACGGGAAAGGGAAAAAGATTAGAAAACCAAGGACTATCTATTCGAGTTTACAGCTCCAGGCTTTGAACAGGAGATTTCAACAAACTCAGTACTTGGCGCTACCGGAGAGAGCTGAACTGGCGGCGTCGCTGGGTCTCACTCAGACACAGGCAAGTCCAGGAAACACCCACCGACAGCTTCAGTCTGCACCGCAGCGCAGACACACATACACGGCCATACCATAATAATATACACGTTCAATATCAGCGATATTATTAGTGCTTTTATTCAATCACCAGGCCCTTTAGTGCTACACAATAGTGCTACAAATTATATTATATAGTGGCCTATACTCACCAACTATATGTGTATGTATATGTATATATATATATATATATATATAGCCTAAAAACACTCACTGCCATATTCTCCTATATTGCTGCCACAACCTCTATAGTGGCAGCAATATGCCAGTGTGTTAATGCAATAATGCCGTAAGCAATTGCATACGTATTTGAACGATGCTATTGTTTTTAACACAATAGTCCATATTAATTTTCACCATCTATATTCATGAAAGTCAGAGTAACTGCCTTAATTTCTAAAAAAAAAAAAAAGAAAAAAAGAAAAAAAAGCAGCACCCACCTAGAATATTTCTTCCCTTTATGTTTCCAGGTAAAAATCTGGTTTCAGAATAAGCGATCTAAATTCAAGAAACTGATGAAACAAGGTGGTGGCACAGTTGATACCAACGCTTTGGCCACTGGCCGGGGACTTTCGAGCGGCTCTCCTTCCGTGGCACCTGTTTGGACCTCGCCAACCACCGTCAAGACTTCAATGGGCACAACCGGATCTTACATTCCCAGCTACACCTCATGGTACCCAAGCGCACACCAAGAGTCTATGCAACAGTCACAGCTCATGTGAACACGGACCTCTGCCCTGGACTCCGTCCCCGGCTCCGGTGTCAGGATGGTGAAGGAGCTCACAGCCGCTCGCTGCGGCCTCAGCACTGACAATGCACAACCCCATCAACCCCACCAACCCCCGGAGTCTGCTGCCGCACGCAGCCCGCCGACACAGTGGCTTCCTCATACCGGAGGAGGGGAGCCGAGAGACTGAAAAAGGCACGCCATGCGCCCAAGGGCAACCAGTCCGTGACAGTCAGCGGAAATCGAAGACAAATGGATCTTTCTTTTTTTTTTGTCCGCTGTTGATCACTTTTGTGTCAGTTTCTATTTAAAAAAATAATCATATTTGTGTAAGTTATTCTGTTTTTGAGCTGTGGGCTACATGTTGATAAGAAAACACGTGTTTGTTTATGCCATTGTCGGGCCCAAAGTGATGAGGAGCCAAACTCAATCTTCATTCATCAAGAGTTAAAGGTTAATTAGGCCACAGGGGCGTTTCTCCGACCAAATAATAACAGTTTAGAAATTCCACCAGTTACCATCCGGCCATTATGCTTACAGCACATTCAACTACACAGCATCTTGTGCAAAGCCTCAAAATTGCTACTATGTTGTTTATATGTGTTTGTTATTTAAGTTAAATTATTCAGACTAGAATAATATTCAGTTTTTTCTGTTGAGGTCGATCTGTGTTCATTTTGTAAGTGTGTTTGAAATAACAACACCGTGTTGTTAATGCTGCACTAATGCAAGCAAAAGCTTTTCTATGCCGTGCCCCCGATGTTATGTGAAAAATGTAAAAGGCCTGACGATTTGCTGCTTTAGAAAAAAAATATCCCGAGGGTGAGCAGCTCATATGTCACTGTATTTTGTACATAATTTTCAGATTTTGTTTTTGTGCTGTACTGGATACGCTGTGAAACAGGGTTTTAGGCTTTCTGTATTTGTTGAGATGTGTTTAGTCAACATAGAAAATATTTAGTTTTGTATTGATCATTTTAATTTATTTATCTGTTTCTGAAGTTTATGTACATAATGTGCAAAGTTTCAAAAGCAGTAAAATACTGATTTAAATTACGTCAAGAGAGGTGTCTAATTCACATCCCCCCCCGTCTTCTCGTGTGAAAAGAAAGGCTTTGGCTTGGTGCAGGTTTAATGTGAGCTGACACCTAGTATCCTGTTGATTATTCGAACATGCAGTGTGTGCATGAGGTTTTTTGTGAGATGCAAAGGGCCAGTGGTTTAGATTTATGGTCATTCAGCCTAAATGGATTTGTGCTGCTGCTGTTGCTCACTGGCTGCAGATGTGCTTACAACTCTACAGTGACACAAGAATCACAGATTTATGTGTGGTGCATTAAAAATGTCGAAAATGTCTTTAGTTTTAATGTGGTTCAGCCAACGTTTAGACGTTAAACGGAGATTAAACAAACAATCCTAAATATTTCAGAAATCGACGTCAGTCATAAACTACATTGCTTCTAATATTGTAATTTAATCATTGCAGTGCGGGAGACCAGATTCATTCAGCAGCTAAGCTTAACTCTTTTAAATTTTGCATATAAAGAATCTCTTCTCTACTTGTCTTTGACAATCCCCATTTTGGTTCATGAATGAGAGAGATCAGTTGTGTTAAGTGAATAATTGCCCCAGAGGCAGGTGCGGCAAAAAGACTGGATGGGCAGACAGGGCAGATCAGAACGAAGAAAGTGAAAAGTTCAAAGACCTCCTCTGAACTTTTCACTTTGTTCACACACTTAATTTCCTTTATAACGCAAATTTGTAATATGCATTTTCATTTGCTTTACCCTTTAATCCTACTGGTCTAGGTAGAAAAAAAAGCATACATTGTAAAACTTTTTTAAAATCTCTATTTGCATTTATCTTTTACACATTTTCTTTTCGATTGAGTTTGTTTTTTCTCTTTTATTTACTTTCTTATTTTTTGAGAAAGCCAATAATATAAAAAAACGTTTGGTCAAGTCATACTATTAATGACACCGGACTATATATCCGCCAATCAATAATATGACAGAGGGGGAAAGAAAAACGAAAAAAAAAAAAGAAAATAAAAAAAAAGAAGGGGAAAAAAGTCACGTAACAAACAAAAGTTAATTTATGATACCCTGAAAAGAAAAGAAGAATGAAAGAAAGAACTATTGCAGAGGCGCCGCTTGTGCTCGCTGCCTTCTTGCAGCCATGTGAACATGAACATGTTTTGCAATTATAATGACATATTTGATGAAATGTCCATGGCCTGCACAGCTGCCCTCTAAAACTGACTGAGGCCAGCATGAGTCCAGAGAAGTCACAGCTAACTACCATCACATCACAACCGAGCACTATTCTTTTTTCATTTGCCTCCACGTAATATGTTTTAATAGATAAATCCATCACACAGATTGGGAATACATCCTATAATACCAGTAAATTATTACTATAAGCAGTAGTAATAGCAGAAGTGGTAGTATATACAGTAACATGAACACACGTCCACATATGCTACAAACCTTCAGAAAAATTGATAATAATAATAACAATAATAATGAGCTCTGTTTAGTGTATGTTTCCTCTGTTTATGATATCCTCTGCTTCGAATTGTTATTTTAAATCAAAATGTAAAACCAATACGGTTCTTTGTGAACAAGCTTACACACGGAATAGGTTTATGTATATTTAAATACTGTTGAGAAAGAATATGAATTGTGCTGTTGCTGCTGAAGGGAACATAAATCTGCCTACCTAGCCCTAGAAAGGCGCAGCTGCACACCCAAGAGGGTCAGTGTTATTTCGCTGTATTCTCCTCTTGATTATACGAGCTGAGCCCATCAAACCCAACATAATTACAGTAATTTCGCCCTTATTTATTCTAATGCAGTTTCCTATCTCTGAGGTAATTATGAGCAATTTTTTTCGCACGGAGGATCTTTTTGCGTTGACAAAAGAGATAGTGCTCTGAAAGAAATTTGCTGCTGCCATAGAAAAAAAGAAAAAACCACACAGCGAAATAGGTGAGCTGCCATTTCGTCACTGTTCCCTCAGACTTAGCCTATGTATAAGGCTGGCAAATTGCTTGCAGGTGTACATCACGGAGTTGTCAATGGGAAGAGGCTTCAAAATTAGCAAAGCACAATGCAAGAGTAATGAAAGCAGCGACAAAAAAAAAAAAAAAAAAAAAACTTCTGTGCCCCCCTTCCCCCCATCCTCCTCCTCTTCCTTCTTCCTTAGGCTACATTTCCTCCTGGTGTGAGCAGCTTGCTGAGCTATAGGACTTTTTCACATAAAAGAATCTCCCTGGTTGCACGTTAAATACACCGCAGACTTCTTTTCTCTTTAACCGAAGTTACAGCATGAAATAGACCAAGGGTCCCACGAATAGGAACTCGTGTCTCAAATAGTTTTGGGATCCATCAAAGAATCAGCAACATTCACCGATTTGAATAAGAGCAAAAGTAGATAAATGTTGGGGAGAGGAGAGAAAATGGTTAGATTATGCCTGCAACGAAAATCAACTGTGCTTCCTGTTTTGTCTTTTTTTAAACTCTCGGATGCATTCAACCGCCACGCTATACTTTCAATTAAAATGTAAGAAATAAGCATTTAATACACACCTTTCAGTTTGGTGTTGAAGAGGCCAGCTTCCTCTGAGGGGTTTCCGAAATCTGCATGGAGGCAGATGAGCAGCAGCATCCTGCAGCACAGACACACGAGGAGCGCTTTAATCCCATAAAATATGTCCCATGTGTTGGTCTGAGCCATAGCAGCAGAGTTCAGAATATGACTGAAAATGTCTGCTTTATTTCCCCTCTTTATAGCTGATGGGGAAAAAAATGTAGATTATTAGCATAAATGTTTACTCCTCATTACGCTGATGACATTGTGCACTCGAGATCTTGGTAATCTTTGGGGGAAATTATGAGTAATTTTTTAAAATTTAAAGCAGCAGTTACCATGCAATTCAGGCTAATTCCGCGTAGGCTCCACACGGATATAATTATCGTTGAGTCAAGATGTTAGGCTAAAAACTATGCATTGATATTCCCATTTATTATGTACATACAACTTTGACAATGTTGATGCTTGAAATAGCGGGAAATTGTCTTGTATAAAAATTACACCCCATATTAGGACATCTAAAATTGCGAAGAATTATATAGTAATTGCAGGCTTTCAGATTTGAAAGCCAGAATGCTCAAACCAGAGAAAATGTGGATGAAATTACAGATCAGGGTATAAATTAGGAGGGTATGGCATTTACAAGTTGCCTAGAGAAATGCAAAAGTATAAACCACTGCTCTAATCCACGAATTAAGTCACATGAGCATCCAGAAATCATGTTTTATTTGATCAAATATTGTAAAATAACTTGGGCTGTATTATTTAGAAATCTTTGGTGTATTATTTCCTTGCTGGGCTACAAGTGAAGCCGCACATTAGTGAATGTAGTGAGAAAACTGGCTAATAGTAGCCAGTCATTTCAGTCCATAGTGATCATGCAGGCCTGCCATGAGCCTACTCTGCACAGTAACAGTTAAGGTATTTTAACTCCACGGAGATCTGCGCATAGGCTTGTAAACATGTAGATGTAATGTTTTGGTGCTGAGCACAGACCTGCTGCATGCCAACGATCTGATCCTGTCAGCCCCAGGGAGGGAGGAGGCCACCATCATGGAGATATAACCGCTGACAAACTACAGTCCTAATTATGTTCAAGGAAACCATCCCACTTTATGGCCAGTGGCCGTTTGAAGGGAAGAAAGACAAGAATAGGACAGAGATAAGCATGACTGAGAGTGATGTGATCCTATCTATCTATCAGGACGTGTACATGACCTACATGAGCCGCATTGATGATTATGTTGGTCAGTCTGCTCGTCCTCAGAGATCACACACTTGGGAGACGTAAGAAATGTTCCCATGATGCTGTATAGCTCCAGGCTCTTGGACCAACTTCCTCTCTCTCTTGTTAAGGCTGACTTCATAAAACGTCTGGAAAGCGGCTCTGTGACTCCAGAGAGTCTGAAGATCCAGAGTTCATTCATACCCACCCTCATCTTCCCCTCCAGCGTGCCAGGGCGTGTTACTGTGCCGCCTCCCCCCTCAGCTCAGCCTGCGCCCCGGGGCCTCTGCCTGGCCGAGCCCCGGCTCGGCTAATCATCTTCTGGCAGCACTAGATGCTAAAATTAATGCAACCTGACACAGTTGAGGAATCATTTTACGCTTGTCCGCGCTTGTGGCAGCATCCTAACGCACTTATGTTACTAATGAATTGTTGAAAATAAGAAATAAACTTTAATCAATGTGACCTGTCAGGTAGCCTCAAGGCTATACGACTAACGGCCCCGACAACATCCGCTCGTGCTCTGGTTGCTAAGGAACACAGCCGCCTGTTAGCATAGCATGCTAAACAATGAATTTTGGTATCTTTTTCTTTCTTTTTTTTCCCGTCTTTTTCGCCGATTTTCAGTTAACCATCAACAAAATACATATAAACATAACATATAAATTATAATAAACCAATCTAATTTGTAGCAGGAAGAGACATAAACAATAGGGAATATTTTCCTTAGCTGGTTAAATTTAAATTTAAGCTGATACTATTTAACTGGTTAAATGTGTAATATTACGCCAACACACACACATATATATATATTTTTTTAAACTTATATTTATTTTCTAAAATCTGAGGAAAAATCACGCAACACTCACCAAGTAGCCTATTCGGTGTACGTTTGCACTAAAACACATTTGTCGACCTAAATTAAATAAAAATAATTTAAGATAAAATAAATTTAAATTCAATAAAACAAAATGAATGAGTCTCCATGCAGGCCTAGCCTATATGATATAATATTTGTTACGCTACTGCAGGATGCAATTCTCCTCAGTCATACAGTGTCTGAACAATAAAATCTCTTATTGCACAGAAAACATTTTTGGAGAGAAAAAAGGTGATTCATGAGCTATGCACAGAAAACATTTTTTTATTTAAATAACGCTTGGCCATATATGAAACACTGCTAAAATAAATAAGACAAAAATACAATTAAGTGTGATACAAGTAAATCAGAGGGTAGGACAATCAGTAGCTTACGGTGGTTAATGGATTTGCACCAATAGCCTAAAAAAAGGTCAAAGCGTCATGGGCTATCAAAAAGCTGTGGTAAAATATTTACAAACGTGGATTCATACACTTACCGCCAAATATATTCAAATCAACTAATGACATGAGGAATGGATGTAAGTAAGCTGTTTTATCGCACAACAAAAATGAGGTCATATTGAAAAAAGGCACGATACAGTTAATTTGTGCTACATTTGTGACAGGTTGTCCTGCGATGAATGCTTTATTTTGCAGCAATGGCAAAAAAAGTGACGTCCGCGTAAAAGTGGGCTTGCGCCCAGGCTGTGATTGCTTTGGGTAATAGTGGTTCATTCATCCCTCGACATAAACAAAATAAATAAATACAAAAATAACTGTAGAAATCTGTGTCTACCGAATTGCCAGCGCAATGCTGGCAAGGTCCATGAGCCTGTCTGGCTCCATTAACTTATCCTAGACGCTTGCTCGTAAAGTTCGCATAGCGCGCACACGAGGTCAATCAAAGTGTTGGCATTTTTCTTTTATCACCAGTATTGTCCGATCTCAACCCGATGTTGTTGTGTTTGTTTGTTTGTTTGTTTTTTTGCTTGTTTTGTTTTGTTCAGAATATCGTCCCTGCGCTTATGGCGGAGTTGTGGTGGTGCTGGACCAGAGGAGGCTGCAGATGCGTGGTAGAGTTCGTGGTTGAGTACCAGGAGTAGTTTGCCAAAAACGACGAAGGCGCAGTCGTGTTGGGAGGGCTGCTGCTCTGAGGTAAACTGGAGTTGACACTGTTCATTCTTTGAGTCTGTGGAAAGTCCCATGCTGTTGTTGGTGGAGACGTGCAGGGGGGAGATTCACTGGAAGCAACATGTTGCTCCGGGGGGATTTCTCCACTTTTCCACAACTTCTTGAACTTGGACCGACGGTTTTGGAACCAGATTTTAACCTAATAAAGAAAAACAATATAAGCATAAAATTGGCGAATTGGTATTTTTAAGCTCAAAGCAACGTATGACAGTTTAATAGCTACTTGTGTTAGATATAAAATGGATATTTGACATTGTATGGCCGAGTTTTTGGATGTACCCACCTGTGTTTGCGTGAGGCCCAGCGAGGCTGCCAGCTCTGCCCGTTCAGGTAGAGCCAAATACTGCGTCTTTTGAAACCGTCGTTGAAGTGCAGCCAGTTGGAAGCTGGAATAAATTGTTCGAGGTTTCCTGACCTTCTTTGGTTTTCCATTAACCATCCGGATTTCTGGCTCGCTCTCTTCTTTCTCTGAAAAAGCATTCAAATGCAACAGACTTTTATACATAGGGGATTTTTGCAAATTATCAGTGTTAAATAAGTACATGTTTCACGAACATCAGTGTGTGTTTGAAATGTGTGTGCAAGTGTAATCGATTTAATTTCAACGTATTTTAAAAATTATTGGAGGGAAGAAAGAAATAGTTGTGTTTAATATTAATTAACTTGACTCATAATTATCTTGTCATCATGTTTTTGTGCCCTGAGCAAGTTTCCAAGTCTGGTCACAAATAAAAGCATGTGACGTATTTTTTTTATATAAATAAATGAATCAAAAACAATACAAACAAACATTTGGACTTCATTACCTGTATCGACAGGAGTGGGAGAGGAGTTGGAGCCGTAGGAGCTGTATGCACCATAAGATGAGTTGAAGCCAAGGTCGTAGGATTTGGCGTTATATGGCACAGTGCTCGTGGCGCTGCCGTGATACTGGTAGGGGCCCAGCTGGCCAAAAGGAGACCCGGCGCAGTGGCCAGGCTGCTGGCTGTTGTAATAGCTGCTGTCCGTGGCCGTGGACACTGGCAGAGTCGGGGACTCCTGCGATTTGTGCAAGCTGTGATAATTGTTTGAGGTAATCTGGTTCGAATGCATATCAGTATTTAAGTTCTCGAAAACCCCAGTCATCGTCGAGTTGGAGCGGAGCAGAGTCGTAACTTATGCAGAAAAAAAAATTGCAAAATTGCGAAACTGCGAGCTAAAAAACACACTCAAATGATGGACTGATGACCCCCTTTTCGCGAATCAAAACGCATCCCCGTGTAAACTGAGGTAAAATCAGCGGAAGGTGTGTCCCTCTCTCGGTGGCCTGTGATTATCTGCTCCGGTCGGTGGTGGGAGCGCATTTATGAGAGAGTGAGAGGGAGAGAGCTACTGTGTCTGAGGCAACCAATGAGTAAGGACCGCACCGCTGACTACTCCCCACCGTGTCCACCCTCCATTATTTGTTCAGGTCTGTCCGTCCCGGTTGTCTGCAGAGTTTTCCATCAAAGCATCTCAAAAGAACCAGAGAGAGATGCACGACCCCCAAAAACCTGCAGAGCAAACATGTCTGGTGTTTATCCTGTAACACACACCGAGTAATCCATCTCTGAGCATAATCAGCCATAAAGCCAGAGACACCAGAATACGGCTCAAACACGTGGATAAAATGTACTGCATGTCAGAAAATGCGCCACTAAGTTGGATAAACAAATTACTTTTTAATGGCTGCACGGTTTGCCATGGCATTTTGAATTTTACGCTTGGTAGTTTTTATTTTCAGAATCATATCAGTTTTCTGTGCCAACTTTGGTGGAATCGCGGGGCTTTTTTAGTTGTACCTGCAAATTTTATATTAAAAAGTCTTGGAAAGTATGCAACACAAAAATAAATAAAGAGAACGAGGCAGAACAACACAATGAGTAAATACAAAATTAAACCCTGAGGATGACATTGATAGTTGTGCTGGGTTACTAAAGGAGAAAACTACAGCGCCACCAAATGTTGGACAGATAACTCACAGTCCTTTTGCCTTTGTATTGCCTTTTGTCTGGATTTGGTGTTTAGGGTGAATGGACATAGGCGACAGGAACCAATTTGTTCCTGTCATCACGTACAGTTCCAAAGACATAAGTTTTATCACTGAACATGCAGCCCAGAGTATCGGTCCCACCACATAGTATTAGTTAGTCCCCAAGAATATGTTTCTTTGATGGCAGACATGTTGACGTGCCTGTTTTCATCGCCACAAGATGGCAGCATAGTTCCTTCTATTATTAACAGTTGACAGTTTAACTCACTGGCTGTAATCCAATTGCATCTGACTAACCTGCAAATTCTGAGCATGGCCTTTTCTTATTCAGTCAACCACAGCATCACCAACTGCTCCAAAGCAATGCAAGAATACACAGAGTTTATTCAAATGTGACAGTGAAACCATCTAATGCAGGCTAAAACAGCAGCCTAATTTGGTCTTTACGAAGTTTATCTGTCCAAAAAACATGTTGAAGTGGTTACTTTGTTGGTTTCAGCTTGTTTGTACTTCCCCATTACAAAATACCACTTGACATTTGATACCCACAATCGTCATGCTCTTCCTCCATTATTACAGTGCATGTTTTTCATGTTTGGACTGTCTTGTGTGTCCATTTTTCTGTTTTACTTCCTATCTTTGTCTTTTTTCTAACCTCTGTAAGTGTCTGCCCCTCCTGAATTTGTTTAACCCGTGTCCTATCGTCCCTGTTTTCCTTGTATGTGTAAACATGTCCCACCACGTCTGTCTATCAGTTTTTGCTCCTGTGAATTTCAACAGTGTTTCCTAGAGCTTCTGGTTTTGTTACTACGTTTTGCCTACAGTTGAATTTTCTGACTTCTTCTACACCCTTTGTAAATCAGTTTTTGTTATTAAATATCATCATGATCTGACCATAATTGGCCCTGAAGAAAAGCTTTTTATGCCCTGCTGTCAAGCTGGGGGGGGGTTAGGTGTTTTAAAGAAGGACCTTTGGAAGTACAGGACCTTGGATTTGCTTTAATGGGGGCATACTCAGGATGGAGGTTGTTTTCTAGCCCTGCACCTCAGCTACCTTCAGTTGGCTAGCATACATGCTAAATGCCATTTAGCATGCTAACCCTCAGGTTTGTCAGTATAGTCTAGTCTTCACTGGTCTGAACCGCAAACCTTCAATCCAGTTTGTCTCTGTCTGTCCTTCGCCTGCTTCATCACTCACAGCACTGACTAACCATCAGTCGGTAAGAGAAAATGTTATCCTTAAGCTCTGTCCACTAATCTACAGAAATTTCCCTCATACTTCTGCGACATGAAGGCCTGAAATACAGACATGTGCTAAGTACCTGTCTTCATTTTGAATTTACATTTCTTATTTGACTTGCTGTGGTGGAAACTGATTGTACAGTTTCAATAATACATTTCAATTCTGTCTTTTTTTTTTATCAAGTCCACAACTTCAACATTTTTTAGGTTTTGCCTATAAATAAGTGAGGGCATGATTTTTTTCTGCCCCTGGCAGCAGGACCCTCAGCTCCAGTACAAGGACGCTCCACTATCTGCCCATTATTTTCCTGAAAAGCAGGCAATCCTCTCCCAACACGGGCCAATGGAGCTCTATGTCATTGCTCATTAGTTGAGCATTGTCTCTGTGTTCAGATGCCCAGCATTAGAATCAACACAGGCACAAGTACTTGAGCTAGAGTTGCAAAGAGATTAAAAATGAAAGTCATGCAAGCAATTATCTTTTTTAATTAGGAGTCTTTTCATCAAATGCTCAGTTGATGTGGTTTTTTCATGGTTGGAGTGTTGTTGTTTTATTTTGTAAAAGTATTCTACTGGCATAACTTTAGTGCAAACTTTGCCCGAGTTAAAAGAGCTTAAGTTTGAAATATTAAGATATTCATGAAGAAAATGCATTGTCACTTGAAAGGAGTATGTTACTCTGGGTTTTGCACAGGCTGTAATTTTTAGTAGGGGGTAGGGAGGAATTTTTCAGCATAGCTCCGCACCTTCAGAATTCGCAGTCAACGTTGAGATGTGCCAAAATAATCGTTAGCAGCATAGACATCTGAACAACATAGATTTTTTTTTATATCAAATTTCAGCCTTAAAAATATATTGTAGTCATTGCTGCTCATTTTGTTGTGCCATCAAAAATTTCTCCTGCTGTCATGACAGTCATGACCATTTATTTGATAACGATTTTAATGTTTATTATTTTCCCCGCTGTTGCAGAGCAGCCGGTATTGTAGCATCCCGGTACACAGTGACAAGGCACGGAGCTTCTCTGGTGACATTCAATTAAAAAAAAAAAGAAAAAAGTGTGGCCACAAGATAACAATGGAATACACAGGAACCTCTCGTTGGCCCTTATTAAAGCATTCACACACACATTGTTTATCTTTTTTTCCAATTGCCTCACACTGCCTGCCTACATACTAGAAGCATTTTCTTTTGTCTTTTGCTTAAGCCTGACACTTAATACCATCTGTTATTTAATATTTCTTGACTTCCTTTGCCTTTTTCAGTTCTTGTCATAATTGGGGGTTTCGGGTACATCTTTCTCTGTCCTCTTTTGGACAGACAATCTTACCAGGTCGAAAATTAACTTCACAATTGATTTTTTAGGGAGTCTTCCCTAAGACAGCAGTTATGCATGTAATGTTAACATATTCAATAACAAAACCTTCACACAGAGAAAAAGTGCAGCTGAGACTTCCTCTTGGAGGCTTTTAGTTAAGTACAGTTTGTATATTATCTCTGCACTATGTAGGATGGAGGGCTGATGAAATAACGTCAAACTGATATCCACATTTTGTCATGAGGAATCAGGATAAACTAAACTGGAAGTCACAGTGAAAAATAAAAACCCTGACATTTTGAGGAGCCATCAATTTTTATTTTGCAAACAAACAGCTAACAGCTGAGATCGTTTTCAATGACACATCAAAAGTGTACCACTCCATGACTCTCCAGTCTCTGCTATCTGGTTACACTGGAGATGACTTTGCACTAAACTTATAGCACAGCTGTACAAAAAGATAGGCAGGGAGGGAGGAGTACACTTTCCTTGTTAAACATTGAATATTAACCTATTGTTATTGCTTTGAGGACACGGCCTTAAAGTCTAAATAAACCAGGAGTGATGTTCATTATAATGCCTTCTGGATAACACATTATGTGCAGAACAATGGGAAGGCTGATGGTGTTTTAATGAGCTCTGCAAGAAAATTGGCTGAAGGCAAGGTGCTGACACAAAACTCACACAGTCATGTTTGCAAAGATGTAATGCAACTACAGCTTTTGGGGCTTTAGGATGAAAGATAAAAGATTATTTTCTGTTGTTTGGTATGGTGGGAGTCTCTGAGTGGAAGGAAGTCATTGGTGCTAAACAAATGATACCTCAGATTCTTAAAATGAATATCTCGGTTTTGACTGAGGAGGCCAGTCTTTGGTGCTTAGTGTAGCATATTTTACAATTTTTTTATTCATTTTTTTTACTGTGAGAATGAGTGAACCAAAAATTAAACCAAACCACTCAAAATGTGGCTTGTTTTTAATAACTGTATATACATATAATAATTATATATTTTATCTACCTGTTCATATTTAGATATACAAATGGCACTTGGTGTATATTTACCCAGATTGAGATTACACATCACACACTGAGTGCACCTACTTTAGATACATCTTAAATTGTGCATTAAGTTTGATTATGTATAAATGTGAAGTTAAAATACTACTTTTTAGAATTAAAATCTTAATGAGTGTATGGTAAATATTTACGTTTTTTTCAAGCTACTAAATAAGAAAATTGAAATTTCCGTTCAACCTGTCTATTCATAAACTTGTTTAAGTGTGCTTTTATTTGACAGCATTTATTAGCATGCAGAAATACATTGCATTTAAGCAGATTTCAATGACAAATATTCTTTTGAAACTTAGGTGTGGTTAAATGGGATTAAGTGAAGATGCTTTTCATTATGTACTGTACACTGAGTCAACAAATTGTGGTAATGGTACTGTTGTGTTAAATGCAGGCAGATTTCTGACCCAGTAGAGTGATTTGGCTGTCGGTGGAGTCTCCTCTCCGACCTCCTGCTGGGTCTGCTGGAGCATTCATCACCTTGGCAACTCACCCTGTAAGTCAAATCACACTAAGCTGTTTTTTTCAACTTCAGCTTAAATGTTTTAATACCTCTATGAAATGTTTTCGAACGAACCAATGTAGCAGTAGGTGGTTTATTTGTTCTTTCACAGTTTCCAAACACGTTCAAGCTCAAGGCATGGTCAGCAAATAAAAAATCTCTGCTGTGTCTGTATACATTTACCTCACGGGCCTCTTGCAAACATGGAAATGATCTACCAACTGTTTCTTGACCTCTCAGTTGAAAAGGTTGAGGCTGGTCTGCATGTGTCCGGACACGACAGGAGTTTAGGTTAAGTTGGAAACCTTAAGCAGGGTGTTCATGATTGAGCATGTGTTTCCTAAGAATTAGTCATGGTGGTGTTTCCCCTGTAGAGAAGTTATTTTTAACAACAAAGGCTTTAATGACGAGCGCTGGTAGACAATAACAATTGGAAGGAAGTTCTCAGTTTGGAGCTTGTAACAGATGTAAGGTTGATGTTTGATGCTCCACAATGGGGCGATCTGTGTTAAAGATCATTGTTGATCTTGATTTTAGCTACAATCCACCAGCAAACTACATTTTTGAATCTTTAATTTACTCCAAAAGAGAAAGATGTAGCATATCTATTATTGAGCAACATGTTGCTGGAATTTTTACGCTTTTAATGATTCAATTAGAGCTTTTCATTGTCTTTGGCACATTAAAAAAAATTTCCAAAGTGTATTGTGAGAAAAAATTTAAAACTTCAACTGAGTTAATTTAAAATGGTTTCCTTGTGTGAAAATTCAACCCACCTCTTCAAGTGTGAGAAATATATAATCAGATTATTGTTGAAGGGGGTGGGTTTGAGGAAAGTGCTAATTCATACTCAATGCGTGTCTTCTGTATAACATGATTGTCGTGACATAATGATGCACCACAGAGGCCATTCTTTCACACTAAAGCAAAAATGATCTTGGACTGAGCAGCCCTAATAACAGAATTGTCAGAATTCCCTGTGAGAGAAAGAATTCAGAGGTCTGCAGGGTCTTGTTCCCTCCATTGTTGATTCAGCGGCATACCCCCCCACCCAGGAGCCATAAATGGAAGCTGTTCTTTGTGCGAGGGGAGTGGAGCAGATTTATTGTGGATGGTCCTTCTACAAAAGACCGTGCCACTATCACAACAGGACCAGGATCAGCTGCTGCCTTTTCACACAGTATGATTTAATGCTGTGCTTTACACACCCACTGATGCAGACACAGATCAGCGTCCTTGCACCTCAATGGCCAAACAGTGAGAGCTCAATCTTCCCTATCACTGGATACAGTCACTACAAAGGTGATTTTGTTTATACTTTGCTACTTTTACTTATTCCCACTCAACATTTCTTTTGAGGACAGAGATAGTTGTCAAGATTGCAATACAGACATTGGCTTTATTTTGGGCCTTTAGGTCAAAAGATTCAATATTTTAACCAAAAATCAACACAAATGATTAATCCAATATTTTTACTTATGCTGTACTTCTTTGTGTTTCAATGTGTTTTAATTTCTGGGCACTAAAACTGTTTTGGATGGACTTGGACCAAAGATTCTTGTCCAAGCTGTATAACTCTGATAACTTGTGAGTTTGTTTCCTTTAGCTGTCATGTTGACTTAATTAAACTGAAACTTAAGGAGTTGGTCCTTCTGTCCCACCAGAGTTTACATTTCAGAGCCTCTTAAACATTACCAATCAATGAAATCCGACCATCAACACTTCTACTATTCTCAGCATCTCTTTAAAGATGGTGTGAGTCACCTAGGTCACAAAACAAACATACAATCCATCAAATTCACAAGCCTGCTAAATCAGCATGAAGTGTAATCAGTTTTACGTCCCTCTATGTGCTATATAAAGATCATTATCACATAGAAATTGAAGTAATACATAAGACTTCAATTAAAAGTAAACAACATCCATCTCTCTGCACTGCATTTTAGTCATCAATAATTGTGTATACCACCTGTTCATTTTGGGCATGATTCTTTGCCTTCCGGATCACTTCTGAGTTTGATTTTCTCCCACAGTCTCTGTTACATCTGTGACGCTTGTAAAACTTAAGATGCTGGGCCTTCTGTCACAACTGGATTTAACTCTCCAACCCTCTAAAAGCAACCAAAAGTTCAGTAGCATGGAGGTGAATCGTGTAATTAATGATTAAACACAATGCTTCTCTAAGAAAAACCTGCATGTACATATGAAATTAAAATGCATAAAATGTTTTTTTTGAAAATCTGAATAATGTTGATTATTCTAAATTTTTTTTATCTTTAACTGATTAATGTCCAATAATCAAACCAGTTGAATATGTATGTGTATATCATTGGACAAGGGCCCCAGTTCTTTACCCACAAGTGAAATTTTATATCTTCACCACTGATTTGACCATCAGGCCAAAAAGACCTTTCTTAAATCAATGTTGTTCATAAAATGGTACAACTGATCTGCGAGGAAACACCTTGTCACTTGCTTGGGCCACCTGTTTGACCTGCACACCTCTCCAGTTTCTCTTTTTCCACTGACCTGAGACAATCAGAAGCTGAGCGGGTTCGCCTCCTCTCAAAGCTCATGTTACACAGACACCCAGGTCAAAGTGGACATGAATGTGCTTTCCATGTGGTTGATTGAACTCAATAAAGGCAGTTACACCTTTTATCCCACAAGGACACACAGACATCAAATTAAGCATGCAGGGAACTAAAGCAACTGAACCTTTTTTTTCTTTATTTGGCATAAATGAATTTATCAAGTCTAATCACTGAAATGAGTCATTATTGTCACTCTAATTTGATGAAAATTTTCAATGGAAGATCATTGAACCAGTAGGGATGTACAGTTTTGCTAGCGTGTACTAACGTAATGACATTAACTCCCTTAAAAATACATTTGGTATATGACGTACTGGATATCTGCCCCTTTAAAATCTTAGGGTGTGATATTTAGTGAATTAACAAGAGAAATAATGCCATCAGCATTGATCGGTTATATCCAAAAACTCATTTGAACAGACTTCGCTTTTACTGGAGGATCTGAGTGACATCAGTGAGCGGGGCTGATGATGCATCTGTTACCAAACCCACAGCAACAGAGATGCCATTGACATATTTTACACTGGAACCTCCCAAATCATTTGGCACAATTAGGAATGTGGTAAAGACCTGACTGCAACCCCCCAGCCTTTACTTGCTGACACAAGTATGGATTCACACACATCAACATGACAATGCCCACATTGTATTATGACTGAGGTTCAGGCTGGCTCAAAGTTCACACCACCACCAAACACCAGAGAAGTGAGAGAGTGCTACATTGAAGCTGTTCATGTTTTTGTTTTTTTCTTTTTCAGGTTTGGAAGATGACATAGACCGGCTCACATCATGCTGCCAGTGGGTGAAAACCTCTTCAATGCCAGCTTTTCAAGAACATTAAAGAGTCATAAAATCCTTCAGCTAGTTAAACCATGAACATCAACAAGAGGGTAAAGAAAAACAGAACTTTTGATGTGAAAATAGGCACGGGGACATCCTGTGGTGGAAATCTCTCCTCTGTGTAGAGATTTATTATTTATGAACTTATATCTTCAGCAGGTGTTCTTAATGAAGTGTACATGAATGTTTTATTCCAATTTTTATGGATGAATGATCATCCTCAACACCCGATTATTGCCCGCAACAATTCGTTTTTTCATTTTTTAAACATAAATGAGGATTTCATAATAGATTCTACAAACCTTTCAAAGCTCTTGCAGCCTTTTAGTGGCGTATAGCAGCTTGTTTACTTGCTGTCTGACTTTGGGAGGTCCACAGTATTTGTCCAGCTGACTGGATGCTCGTCTTACCAAACTAAACTGCTATTTTAGTAACCTTCATTAGTGTGCACTTGAGTTTTCCATTTGTTTTTCTTGCTGTTATTCATAGAGTTGTGTTCATACAACTAATGAAGGAAAAATAGTATTACTGTTACATTGGTATAATTGTACAATTGAAAAAGATACTCAAGATTTAAATAGAGATTGCAGCGTATCGTTTTGGCCAATATTGTCATTGTTTGTGATTTAAGGCTGGTGAAATTTGGCCTTCTAAAGGAAATGGAGAAAACTGGTGCTGATTGTTTGCTGTGCACATTATGAGGATTTTATTGATAACAATTTAAGCAGTAAATGTCCCCTCTTCAGTCTTTGGCAGTTTGGATAATTTTGAGCTGTATGGGATGAAATTCTCATTCATCACAGATGAGCTCACATGTGTGAGTGTCAGTCTTTAGCTGTCCAGGGAACATGAAAAATATAGATGTCATATGAATATATTCAATTTGAGACAAACCTGTCCAATGTGTAAATGGACATGTGTTTACCTGCAGGCTGCACCCTGACCCAGTCACAGGTGACCGGAGGGGGCGCTGTGGAGCAGCAGCCTGGATCTGCTGAACAAACCGGCGGTGGATCATTTCGGTGTGTCGGACCTGAGCGGTGAGGATCCTCAGTCCGGACCCCGCAGCCATGCCGCTCCACGGACCTCAGTCTTCCGTCTGCATGGCTCTTTTATTCCAGCTTTACTTTCTGCAACCCATTCTGGTGCTCGCCTTCAACCTGGACACCTCTCATGTCATGAAGAAAAGCGGAGAGCCGGGGAGTCTGTTCGGCTTCTCTCTGGCCATGCATCGGCAACTTAACCCGGATAAAAGAATGTGAGTGATGCCTTCACTTACACACCTTTCTGAGTTGAACCAATGCCGTCACTGCTGCTGGCCTAAACGGCGGCTCCCTTATTACAGACACCTGAGGGAGCAGGTTCAGGGAAATTACTGACAGGAGTGACCAAAGCTAACTTTAAAAAAGTTAAGTCCTTAAAGTGACTTCTTAATGCTTGAATTTATATCTTTCTTATCCCGGACAAATGATCCTCTTTAAGGATATTTAAGGAAACCTGTAAATGTTACTGTCCTTACAGTCCTGCTCAGCTCACAGTGTTTCGTAGATGCTGCTGCTGGGTTTTGTTCTTATTTCAATACATCTCTGCTGCCTCCTCTTGATACTTTGAATATGAACTAGGAAGCAGCTTAAGGGCATTGTTAAGTGCAACTGTCATGGAAATGCGTCTTTCAGATCACTGAGAGCAGGGGAGCTGCTGCAACTCTTTGGTCCAATAATAAATTACTTTTCATCCATTTTGTTCATCTATTTAACATTGAAACAATTGATAGTGAATATTGTTTCACAGATTCAAGCTTCTATTCACGACTTACCAGGAGCCTTTTCACTCGGTGTTACATGTAAACTTTGGGTGCATAAGCAGCTCTGAGAAAAGAGTAAATAATCTGAATAGTTGTAAAGTATGCTGTGAATGTTAATAGCCAGTTGACTAATGAATCCTGGACTCAGCTGTCTTACATTTCTAGCATTTCAGATGCTCACATGTGCTAAAATGATCCAGTGCTGCAAGGATTTCAACTTTTTGATAAAAAGGAAGTAAAGAGCAATTGCATTGTAGAAAGCTCACTCAGTGCGGCATTTCATGAATATCTGCTGATGCTACCGGGCATTCGCTGCAGCAATCCATTTCCTCTGGCTCGCCCACAGGGTGTAGAAAAATGTCTGTACAGTGAGCTTGATCATCCTGCCATACAAAAAGGAATGGGGGTGAAGTGAGCAGAGGGTTGGCATGTCAAAGCGTGTGGACGGGGTGAGGCTGAAAGCTAGACCTATTGCATTATGTACTGGTCAGCAGCTGTAGGATCCTGCAGCAGCATGTTGAGAAACAGAGAGATTGGATTGAGAGCCCTGATAAGAGGACTTGCTAGATTTCCCAAAGATCCCACAGATTAGCTTTAACTTGTGGAATTTTATCTGACTTCTGTTTTGGCTACTGTGCAGAGGCTCATGATGTAGTAAAGGGACCAGCTTTAGGAAATTGGAAGCTTTTTTTTTTCCAAAATAATTCACAAGGATTGTTTTGTTTCACAAACAATCTGAAAAAGTGTTAAAGGAATGAACTTTGTTAAACTAAATGTAATATTTGTTGTGCAAACTGAGGTTCGAAATGTGACAGTGGTCTGATAGTTTGTTTTTCAGCCAATAAAAGTTAAGACCTGCCTACTTTACATGCTGACCTCTGAAAGCTGCCCCAGTTTGGGCAAAGATGCTGCACAAATTTCTGCTCTTGAGGGTATGCAAGGGCATTGTGGAATAGCAACAATGTTTTTTAATAGAAAAATGCCAAAGTTCTGGTTTCAGCTGCTACATCCTGCTTTTCTTTGTCATACATGACACTAAACTAAACATTTCATATTTTTCATTTAACTACAACCATCAGTATTTTTGTTTACCTATTCAAATGTGATTATCTGAATGAATTCTAGAAAATTTTTATTTAGAGGAAAGTGTAAAATAAACAGCCACTTCCTGGCTGATCTCACCTTCAAGTGCTCATGTGATGCAGGGATCATTAGCCAGACCAGTCAAGTGAAAGCCCAGCAGAGCACACACAAGTAGGAAATGAACAGCTCTGCCTAACTTAAAGCTGTGAGGCACAAAGACCACTCTGGCAATCTGAGCCCATGAAATCATGGGTTAGTGATGCGTCACACACTCTGCATCTGTCTCTTTTGTTCTCATATGAACATGAGTTTGAGCATGATCACTAGCAGCTGTACAATTCTATCATCATCAGTGCTTACATTAATCTGATTATTATAAATTATGGGTGAAGAGAGGAAGATTAGCCTTTAGAGAGTCCTTTGTAAACAATCGGTTCAATGAAATTAGTAACCAGAAGGATTAAATGAATCTCTATGTCAAATGTGAACTCGTTTTTCATCCCTTCAGTGTTTCAGAGCTAAAACCCAAGTCCCCCACTGCCACTGCTACAATCGAAGAAAACACATTGTCTTGTGATTAAAGGGCTGTTTTATTTACACCATTTATGCACCTCTGTCCATATTGTTCCTGTAATGTGTTCACTGAGAGCACAACTTTGAATTCTTGTTTATGGGGTCATCATGCTGTCCCTTTCGTATTGCTTTCTGTTTTGTGGAAGAAATTAGCGGATCCAATGTTGCAGCATTAGACTGGTAATAATGTGGCGTCTTGCAAAGAGGCAACTGGATGGAATAATGTGTTGGGTCAATGATGTGGATATAACATCCTCTAAATGAAACCAGAGAAAAAGGACGTTTAACGGGGCACACACAGCCATCTGTTCACATGTAACCCGATAGAGTAAAAGTCATAAGTGAATCATCAGTTGAAACATTTTGGTCAAACTTTACTGTGTATTCAATTTTGGAAAATTTGAACTAGGTTGTGTATCTTAAAAAGTGAATACCACCCAGTTTAAACCGGTGAATCAGACAACTGAAGTCTTTTTAAAAATGTATTCCTTTACTTAAAGTTGATCTGAATTTCTTCTGAACATTTATGGTTTCTTCTGCAATTTATACCCAGCCAATTAAAAGGCCAGCGAATTAGTGTGCAGTTTGTGTGTGCGTGTGTGTGTGTGTGTGTGTGTGTGTGTGTGTGTGTGTGTGTGTGTGTGTAAACTGAAACAGTTAGAACAGCTGCAGCAGCTTTGAGTGCACAGCTGTGAAGCCCTGGACCACATCTGTTAACAAAGATCAGTGAGATCACTCCGTAAACTCACACCATGAATTCCCATTTACACTGTAGTGAAAGACATGCTGCATGATGGGACACGGGCTCAGATGGCTCCGGTCAGAAATAAACTTTCATTTATATGTTTGATTTTTTTTTTTTTTTTTAAACCACCATTTCTTATAGTTACTGGCAGCCACATATTAATAAAGATAAATCGCTGGAGAGAAAATATTGTATCAAATATCAAACGGACTATGTTTCACTTCCTGGTTTTAACCTATAATGCAATAATTGCGTTACTTTCATACAATGAGGTCTGTTTTAAGTACATCAACCAAAAATTACGTGTATTATCTAAATGATATAAGAATTAGCCCTTTTCTGGATTGAAGAACAAGCTCGTGTTTGTTTGACTGGTGTGTCAGTTACGTGTCAGTTACTTGCTAAATTCTACAACTGTCACTTTCTTGAGGAGCTCTGCTGTTAAGTTGGAGGTTTTCTGCTTACTTTTGTAACGAGGTTGTCATAGATGTGATGTTTTCCACCATGTGCTCTCATGGATTTGGCTTCTCTTCAGTTGAATGTTGCAGCCGAAGGGACATCTCACTGCATCGTTTAGGAACATCAGTTTACTCTTCATGGCTCAGACTCTTGGACCCCAACATATTATTATATTCATTTGGTCCATACATTTCCCAAATCCTCTGTCCCATGTGATATTTTGAACTACATCCAGTGCCCATTTTTTGTGGGGATGGGTGCAGCATCTACATTTAGTGTCTGTTCGTAAAGCATGTTAAGCTGAGCCAGCTAGTGGCTGAGATGTCAAATTGAGCCAACTGTGTAAAGGCTTTTCTTCATATTTGCATTTCATTGGGCTTTGTTTAAGGACAGGGTTTGCAGTTTGGTCCTCATTCTGCATCAGACCTCCCCAGGAGATTCCTTGCTTTGCACATAATGAGGCACGGGGCTGTCCCTTAGATCAATAGGTGGGTAACAGAAGGAGCTGCAGAGTCATGGGAAGAGAAAAGGGTGGGAAGGATTTCCTTTAAGCCCTTTGAGAAAAATTCCTTTATTAAATCACGCTGGTCACTTCACATTTGCTACTTTGTGTGGCCCATTATTTGTCATTTCTCGCCCTTAAAAAAAGAATGAAATAAATAATCTAAAGGGGAAGATTACACAGAACAAAAATCTCATATTAGAAGATCTGGCACTTATACTAAGTGTCAAAAATAGCCGGTCATTTCTCAAATTTAATTATTCAATCTTCATGATTTCACTTGCCACCAAGATTAGTAGATTTTATTGTTTGATGGAATTGCTTGTCTGTTGTTGTCTGTAAAACATTTCTATGGTGCATAACCTCAGCTTGTAAGCACATTAGACAGGAAATATTATAAATTTCAGTTTCTCTTTCTCATGCCTTTCAAAATGCTTGCATGAGTTTCAGTGTGTAAAAGGTTGCAAATGTGAGCTGCCCCCAGGTGTGTTTATTTGAAGTGATGCCCAAAGCCATGTGATAATCATTATGTACTAAATTAATGTCTGTCTGCTATAACCTAAATAATTTTGGTCCTTGGCACAAATATGATGCTAGTTGTTCCTTTTTGTCATTGATGCTTTAAAAATGATGATGATTTATTAATGACAATTCACAAAAATAGCAGGTGAGCAAAATGACACAGGCTTTTTCTTCTTAATCTGCAGATGGAAAACAAGTTTCAGATATTTTGCTCCAATCGCCAAATTCACAAATTTTATAGCCTGAAATCCTGAAAACCTGAGAGAGTTCTTAGATTGTTTTCCCTGCATTTAGTGCATCATCATCTTGTGATTTATATGTGTGATGAAGTCTTGAAAATAAGTGTTGCTGATTGAATCATCTCAGTGGCCACAACTGTGAGTCACCCTTGAAACACATCCGCTCGTCTCTTCATGCTTGTGAGAATGTGGGCTTTGGTGAGAGACGCTTTCGTTAGTGAGGGCAAGTTGAACAGAACAACTACATTATTGAACCCGCCCCAAATTAGATTGTCTGCTTCAGTGCCCCTTTGCACTCTGAAGAATGCCAGGACAGTAGTCTACTGTCACATAGACATAGATCTTTTTCTCTCTTATCACAAAATACAGAAGCTCTTTGAGAGATAGACTGAAAACTGTCAGCTTCTTATAGGCCAAATATAAATTATTCTTTCATAAAATTTTCAATATGCTATATGTGGATTAGCAACTACAAGAAATTTTCTATAGGAGCTTTACTGTATGTTTATAGCATTAATATTTACCATCATAATGGAATAGGAGGAGAGTAAGTCTAAACAAGATATATTTATCTTTTAATTCACTTCTTATAGCTTTCATCAAAGATATTTTCCTGATTATAGTCAATCTTCTTAAATTGACATTCTAGAAGTTATGGGCAAATCAGGAAAAAAATTGGATTTCAAAGATTATGATGAAATGGTAATGTGACTTTCTTGGTTCCTGTGTCATGACTATTGTGATGATCTCACTTTTCCTGTAGCATAACTGTGAGGTTGTTGTAAAGTGTGGTTTTGGACAAAATGTCTCAAAAACTGCCAGGAAGTTTTCTGCACTGGAAGTTTGATGCTCACGTTCATGTCACCCACACCCCGAAGCGCACTGAATTTGGTGATGATATTTGTCTTTCTTCGAGCGAAATCATTAGGTCAAAATTTGTTAGTTTGTCTGGTACTTTCTTATCAGCCCTAGCTTTATGTTTTAGTGTAAATGTATGTCTTTACTGCAGGATTTGGACATTTCAACATCTTAAAATTAACTAGTATGCATGGTTACCTTTAAACCTGCGTCACATGAAGTTGTCACCATGGGCCTGCAAACATACTTAGCTGGTCTCCAGTGCTGCTGTTATGGCAGTGTATTCCATGTTGTCAACTTACTGAAGATACTCCTGACCAGTCGTTTGTAAAAAATCTGTCTTTTAACCGTTTAAGTCTGAACTCTGACCTTCTCCTCAGTTGAACGAGGTCGGAGCCTTAAAAGAGTTAGTAGAACGTTTTACTATTGCTGTATAACCAGCTGTTTACTCACTAGTGTAGCAGAGAAACAGCTCTTGTTTCCTTTACTCACCAAGAGCTGTCTGCAGAGGTGGAAATATTAAATATTACTGTCGAGTCACTTTCTGATACTGCTTGCACTACTAACATTGTACAACATTATTTTGATCAGAAAATTTGCAGCTCCTGTGGTTTGGACATTGCCCATCTATTGTCCTCTGAGCACAATAATGTCAGAAGCTCTTTGAAGTGGCATTCACCATCACCACCCGCTCCCTCTTTGTGGCAGAGAAAACCTTTTTTTCCCCTAAATTCTTACAGTTAGTGACAATTGTTAACAATGACACACAGCTTCATTGTAATTTAATAGTACACAAACAAGAGCTTAATGTCAACCTCTCCAATTGCTACGGGCTTTTATTACACTTCATTAATTTGCTTTGACATTTAGATGGAGAAAATAAAAGGTAAAACGAATACCTCTGCCAACGGTAGCAAAAATATTTGTATTGCATGAAGGCAGCCAGGGGTCATGGTGCGTTCTTTTACTTGACAGGAAAACTTGCATTCTTGCTGTTGCTGTGCCAGCACTGTCAATCTCACTGTTGATCTTTTCACATATGTGTATTAAATTCAACAAGCTGCTGCACTGGAGCTAGTTAAATGGTCCTCTCAAAAATGTAGAATCAGGCAACAAAAAGCTAATTCCATTACTTATCACTCAATCCTGTAATGATTCACACAATAATAGTCTGATTATAATGTTTTCCCTTTACCTTCAGGTTGCTGATCGGTGCTCCGAGAGCCAGAGCTTTAGGAAAACAGACGGCCAACATCACAGGGGGCCTTTATAAATGTGAAATCTCTCAGTCCAATGATTGTGAGCGCATTGAATTTGATAACGAAGGTGAGAAACAAACCTAACAACATACTTACCTCCTTACCCATCCTATGAATATTATTTCAAATGCCTTGCTTTAGTTTATTTGACATGATGCAAAGTAATAAAAAAACTAAATGATGCAGGAGTCCAGGTCCCTCAGGACATCTCGCTAATATCCATACATCAAATACAATCTATGTCCTCACCTATAAAATGAACAATTAAAGAAACCAAGACATGTAGAGTGAATATCATTGTTCATATTATTGCCTTGTGTTTCTTCATTTTGAAAGAGGATGTACGTGTTGAGAACAAGGAAAATCAGTGGATGGGGGTGACGGTTCAGAGCCAGGGCCCCGGGGGAAAGATTGTGGTAAGTCAAAGTGAGCACCATCATTTCCAGTAACTACTATTACCAACCTAAATACCAACTAACAACTGCCCTGCTTTTATTATTTCAGACATGTGCTCATCGCTATCAGAAGCGATTGTTTGTGAACACCCCTCAGGAGTCCTGGGACATCACGGGGCGCTGCTACGTGCTGAGTCAGGACCTGACAATCAACTCAGACTCTGATGAGGACGGCGGGAACTGGAACTTCTGTGAGGGCAGAGCCAGAGGACATGAGATGTTTGGATCATGTCAGCAGGGTTTAGCTGCCACCTTCACCAAGGACTACCATTATGTGGTGTTTGGAGCACCGGGGGCCTATAACTGGAAAGGTCATTAACTAACCATCAATGCACAGAGCTTTCATATTTCTTGTTCTGTTAAAACAAGTAATCAAATGTTTTTTTTCGTCAACATCTCCATCATTGCTCGCTCACCTCTGCAGGCATTGTGCGAGTGGAGCAAAAGAACAACACTTTGCTGGAGATGGGAGTGTATGATGATGGCCCATATGAAGTTGGGGATGAGCATCTGTTGAATCCTGATCTGGTGCCTGTTCCTGCCAACAGCTACCTCGGTGAGGAACTACTCACAAAACCATTTCTGGGTACCACAGCTTAAAATATGAAACAGACACAGATTTTTCAGACTCCATTGTAACTAATAATCCGTTGCAATTACTGGTGCGACAAATCCATCATTAATATTCATAAACCATGTAACAGTGCTGATCTAGTATTTTTAACACGTGTGAAAATATTTGATTGACATTGATAACAGTTAACCACATTTGTTGGTCAAATCCAAAATATGGAGCAGCTTATGTTCATTGTCAAATGGCAGAGAAGCTTAATGCCTTATATGGGTAAGTTTGGGCAAAGTATGAAAGTATTACTCTTTTTTGTTGCATTACAGAAATGGATAAACAAACCTGTATGAAAGGACAGATGCATTTGATAATGTTTTTCAAAACATTTTATATGCTTTTTGTTTACTCAATTTATTAGTTGGAAGGGTGTGAAGGTTTTAACTGCTATAGATGAGGACGATACAAAAAGGTTTGGGAGGATTGCCTGTGTGAGTTTGAGATGGGGCGACATTGTTCTCTTGCTGCTACACTAGCGACTCCTACTGTTTAATTGGGACACCTGCACGGAGATGGGAAGATATTGTGAATCTCTACGTGTGCTAAACTGACCTCCTGAGGCCTGGAAATGGCTGTCAATACTAACTCTGTCTCCGGACACATGTGGTTATCGAAACTCCAGCCAAACTTGGTGACTAATATTCCAAATTAGGGAGAAAACTGTGTATTGTAAAATAAGATATTTCTGACCCATTCATGTCTCACACTTTAGGATTTTCCCTTGATTCGGGACACAGCATCACCAAGCGGCGTGGCCTAACGGTGGTGGCCGGAGCACCCAGAGCCAATCACAGTGGAGCCGTGGTGCTGTTGAGGAGAGAGAGACAAACCTCTTCCAAACTGTCTGTGGAGCACACTCTGCAAGGACCAGGACTGGGATCCTCCTTCGGATACGATGTGGCCGTCGTTGACCTGAATGGTGATGGGTGAGTAACACGTCTTTCATCTTTTAATCTGCATACGTACCATTTAATTGAACAGATTTTCAACATCATTATACCAGAAAAAGAACGAGGAAAGATTGATAGACACAAAAAAACCTTATATAGTTCTGAGAGTACTAGACTTCCTTTAATATTGCTCTATTATAATGTTCTCTATCTGTATAATAAAGTTTTCCTTTAAATGTACTTTTCCTCATCTATTCTACTTTGTGTATGATACTAGTAAATATCTACCTCCCTTTGATCTAGATGGCAGGACATAGTTGTAGGAGCCCCTCAGTTCTACGTGAAGGACAGAGACATTGGTGGGGCTGTTTACGTCTACATCAACAAGGCAGGGAGGTGGGAGAAGATCACTCCTGTTCGTCTGAACGGGACCAAAGACTCCATGTTTGGGTTGGCAGTGGAGAACATTGGAGACATCAATCAAGACTCATTTGAAGGTAAATCAGCCATCATTTTTTGGGTCATTAGGCTCTCTCAGTTGCCCTCACATTATACTAAATGATGCCTCTCTCATTCAGACATTGCTGTTGGAGCTCCTCATGATGACAACGGGGCAGGAAAGGTCTACATTTATCACGGCTCTGTAAAAGGGATCAATACCAGTCCTGCACAGGTCGGCCTTTTAAAGTTTTTCAGATGGTCACAAGTCATTGATCTCTGCAGTCATTTTCTTGTGCAAGCAAAGAGACTTCTACCTTTGATGATCAGTAAATTATATCTTGTGTCACAGCGTGGACTCTAGACTGTGAAGCTGAAGTGCTAGGGGGTTAAATGTCTACAAATTGTTGTAGGTCTTTATATGAAAGAGCAAAAAAATGTTCATTTTGTGTTATTTCTCCCTTTTTTTACTTGTCATTCCTTATTAAACATATACTTTTCTCTTTTTTAACAGATCCTGTCAGGAAAAGATCACAACCTCCGATTCTTCGGTTATTCCCTGGCAGGACACATGGACCTGGATATGAATTCCTATCCAGACCTGGCTGTAGGCTCGCTGTCAGACACAGCTCTGATTTACAGGTTATTATTTCCTCATATGTTGTAAGTAAAATTAAACCCTACTGGCTTCTATCATAACTTTATTTGATAACTTCTCTTTCAGGGCACGGCCGGTCATTAGCATCAGGAGAGATATTAAAATATCTCCACAGGAAATCGACTTCTCCATCAAAACTTGCGGTAACAGCATTTGGTAGGTGTTCTGATATTTTTATATTTAAACAGAACTCAGTCATAACATGTTCTGGGTCAGCTGTTAAAGAATATATTTCTCATCTATAGCCTGACTGTGGACGCCTGCTTCACCTACACAGCAAATCCTGCTTCTTACAGCCCGAGAATAAGTCAGTAAATGATTATTATTTGTTTTCTATTTTCCCTGATACCAGATTGTTCCATCTTTCTAACACATTCTTTTCCTCGACACTGCAGCTCTCAGCTATTCTGTCGAGGCAGATGGAGCTCGCCGGAAACAAGGGCTGCAGTCCAGAGTGGCGTTTCTGAACAAATCCCACACTGATACAGATTACCATTTCAACGGCACCATAGACCTCCGTGGACAAAAACAAGAAACATGCGTCAAGATAAAAGCCATTCTTAAGGTAAAACACATCAACGTTAAAATACATTAGCAGATGCAGCAACAGCGCTTTCAAAATATCCTGGTGCTTGTAAAATTAAAACTTTTGTTTTCTGACATTGGTTGACCAAGTCACTAATCACTTACTGGAAAAATAATCAGTGAAAACTTTCTATCTCAATGTCTTCGTCATCACAACTCCCATATACAGTTTTGCAGTAATTGCTTCAGTAAAATTTAAGATTTCTTGAAAGTATAGTAACTTTAACAGAAAATGCTAAATATAATAATTTCATTGTTTTCAGTTTAACACAGGTACTATTTATTTTATTTTTTCAAAGTTTTTTTTGTTAATGAAACACATTATTATGCCCCCTAATCCAGCAGCTCTTTCTGATTTCCACAGGACAATATCAAGGACAAGATGCACAGCATCCCCATTGAGGTATTTGCTGACATTTTGGGTACCAAGCAACAGAGGACAAGGAGTGGTCTCCCTAAGCTAATGCCTATGTTAGACTCCTCTCAAACAAACAAAGAAGTCCTTGAGGTAAACATGCAGGCTCCATTTGTAATTAGGTTAATGAAAAATGTTTTCAAGTGGAATAAAGATTGTTTATGGATCTGTTGCAGGTCAACTTTGTAAAAGAAGGATGTGGAAGTGATCATGTATGTCGGAGTAACCTGAGGATGGAATACAAATTATACTACAGACAGAACAACATACACTCCCCAGTACCCATGTAAGTCAACACCCAGCTCTTTGTGTTGTTATTCATTTGTTAACAGAAGTTCTAATAAGCCAGCAAATAGACATCTTGACAGTATAACATATCACTAAACTCATAGCCAAAGAGAGCCTGATCATACAACGCAGAGCTGGAAGTAGATGGAGTATATTACTTACTGTGGCCAGAAACAATAACTCCAGTGTTGCTCTAGCTGAATTCATAAGCCAGTTTGAATGTATCAAAACAACACACTAGAGGTCTGATTTTATTTCCCTTGTGACTGGTCATCTTTGTGTATCTGCAGCAAAAACAATATTCCTGTATTTCATCTGAACTATGAGAGGAAGGACTTGGCTCTGCAGGTGACGGTGAACAACATGAATGGAGATGATGCTTATGAGGCAAAGCTGGTGGGGACTTTCCCCGAATCACTGTCATATTCTGGAGTCCGCTCACATCAACCAAAGGTCAGTCTACACTCACTACCAGCATAGTGTTCACATGTTAGGAAGAAAGTGGTTGTTTGTTGCACAGAACAATTTTTCAAATGTTAAATATTGCAGCTCTGCTAGAACCGAGTGTTCAAGTAATGTGGTTTAAAGTGTCAGTTAAATCACAAACTACCTGACTAGAAAATATGTCATTACAAATCTTTAATTGTGTCTAACATACCCATAGGAGTACACTCCAACACACAGAGAGAGTTGCGCATTCATTCTTCTGATATCACTGAAGGCCTCAATATCATAACATGCAGCAGGCAGGATGAACATAGCTCTCCCTGGGAAACCCACCAGAGCTTCTCGTCCTGTAGGATTTACAAAAACAACAGGGCACTCTGACCTTCAGGGTCTATCACTTAGCTCTCACTTTAGACGTGAAGAACTTCCTGACAAGTATAAAATTAACATTTTTGCAGTGACTATAATCTAATTACTTTCCAGTTTACACATCATTTGTCATTCGTAGTTTAATAACCATCACGATCATCAATTTTTCGGATTTTTTCTTTCTAGTTGGAAAAGCCGACCTGCACTGCCAACCAGAATGGCTCTCAGGCCGACTGTGAGCTAGGAAATCCTTTTAAGAGAGACTCCGAGGTACAAACTACTCATATTTTCATATCCGTCCATACTTTCATATTAGATTGTTCAAAATTGACAGTTTTTTTTTTCTTTTTTTCCAAAAGACCAAATTCTACATCATCCTGAGCAGTGTGGATATGCCTCTCAACACAAAGGAGATTAACATTGACCTGCAGCTCCAAACGTAAGCGCCACTGTTAAAGCTGCTGAGCTCAGCTGTGTTATGTTCCCTACATAAGGTACAACTTTAATGTGCGACTGGTCATAAATCCTGCATATTCCTCTATCAGTGCATTGTACTTTACTATTGTCTTTTTTTCTTTCAGGACCAGTGTGCAAAAAAACATTGTCCCCTTGAAAGTGAAGGCTCAAGTGATCATCGAATTGCCATTATCAGTCAGCGGGTCAGTATGGTGTATAACACTACCGCTTTTCTGCAGATACAGTGGATCTATATGCCTCCAACAGTATGTGAAATTGAAATTTTTGCTTGTGTCCTAAGGGAGACCAGCCCCAATCAGGTGTTTTTTGGAGGTGCTGTGAAAGGAGAAAGTGCCATGAAGACAGAAGAAGATATTGGAAGCTTGATCAACTACACATTCAGAGTAAACTTATTTATCTGATCCGCTTCTGTATATTATTATTAAAGAATTGCTACTATAAAATTTGATATTTGTTATTGATAATTCCTGCAGATACACAACTTATGGAAGTCTTTGAAGCCTCCCATTAAGGCCTCACTAAACATTCAGTGGCCAAAATTCAACAAAAATGGCAAATGGCTATTGTACCTGGTGAAGGTCACTGCTACAGGACAGGAGGACATCCATTGCTCTCCTGAGTCTGAGATCAGCCCTCTAAAACACATCCAGGTGGGACTTTCCCACTTTTAATCTAATGCACTTAAAGTAAAACTTGTCGGCGTTACAGCAATCTTTCTGTGTGATTCTGCCTCATTAATGTTGATGCTTTTTCAGGAGTCCACTGCGTCTCGGACGAAACGAGAAATTGAGAGAAAAGAGAGAAAAACTGGTAGAAAAAAGTCTTCTCTGACAGAAAAAAATAAAGTTTTGGTGAGTCTTTGCGTGGATGTATTCTCGTTGTCATTACAAAAGTGTAAATTTGATGAATAACACAGCTTTTCGTTCTTAGACGTGTGAGAGTGGGATCAAATGTGTGTTGCTCAGGTGTCCCCTGCAGGGCCTGGACGGTACAACCATCGAGCTGAGGTCCCGCCTGTGGAACTCGACATTTATTGAGGTGATATGTTGTGTTTTAATTTGTCCCATCAGTGTTATGTTGTACTTGATAATAATGGACTTCCTGATTTGGTCTGAATGTCTTAACTGAGCAGACATTTCTCTTTTTACACAGGATTACTCCTCTGTGTCAACTTTATACATGGTTTTGAAAGCCTTTCTCGTGCTTCATGCTCAGGCTGAAAACATTATCCTGACTACTCCTGACACTAATGTAAGTCGACCACCAGCTACCCCAAATTCTTAATGATTTGCTGCCTTCGTCCTAACCTGGCTCTTGGCTTGGTGTTTCGTTGCAGCTGACAGTGGCAGTGTCCCCGCAGAGCACAGTAGCTCAGAACGGAGGAGCTCCCTGGTGGATCATACTGGTGGCCGTTCTCGCAGGAATCCTGATTCTGGCTTTGCTGGTATTTCTGCTCTGGAAGGTGAGTACGAGGACACAATGTTGTCACGTCACGTGTTTGGTAAAGTATTTGAGAATCAGGTCAGTGAAGGTATATTCTGTGAATGGTAACAAAATCTGTAAAAAACAAAAACAAAACAAAAAAACCCCCAAATAGCTGGTTTCTGTTCAGTTGTGTGTGTGAGCGACACTGAACTCTCCAGATAATTTCCCTTAAATTAATTTACTCTGTTGTTCGGCCTGAAGAAATCATATTAGCCATCAACTTCTGTTTCTGTTTATCTCTCTTAACCATTCATCAACCTTCCTCCCCCCCAGTGTGGTTTCTTCAAGAGAGCAACAAAAGACCAATATGATGCTGCATATCACAAGGCAGAGATCCATGTTCAGCCCTCTGACAAAGACAAACTCTCTGCTGAGGCCTGATTTATACTCTGAAAAGGGGTAAAAACAAGCTGTCAGCATGGAGTGTGATTACTGCCGTCACTAATGACCTTGCTTTCAAGCCAAATGTGGAAAAATTCAATCAGACACATACTGTACAAACCTGACTTTACAGGTTATCTGATTTTATTATTACACACTTTTTAATCTTAAATTTAACACGAAAAAATGGATACAGTCCTGGACAGATTAAAAACATACTTCATCCAAAGGTTTCAGATATTTGTTACAATATGTGTCTCTGAATTTTGGAAAGAAATGAACGTGTTGTCTTACAAGCAGGCTTTTATATTTTTTTACCTTCTTCCTTAAAGCGCATTGTTCATTATAGCGCTTTGCAGGTGCTTTTGCTGACATGGCTGTTACTGCTTGGCTGTTTTTTAGATGCCCGGTTAAAAACTGTGAAGCATGCTTAACATTCTTGCAATGCTCCTCTGTTCTTTGTGGTCTGCATACATATCTCTGATCTTTTACCATGTTGTGTTTTTGAAATCTGCCCTCTCAGTGTGGATTCTTCAAACGCTCCAAACAAGACAGCAGCGTCCCTCGTTACCATGCAGTGCGCATAAGAAAGGAAACTCCTGAGTATCAGGATGGAAAAGTCAAGTGCGATCCTTTTGAAAAGAAGCTGTGGATGACCACTTGGATCGACAACAAAAGCTACTCGTGACTCATTTTTATGGTCGTATGATTTTTGCAGCATTGGGCAGACCTGTTTCTCTTTAAGTGCTGAGGCACAAATATGCTTTGTGGTGATTTTTTTTTTTTACTCAAAACTGGCTGAGTTTATGTCTTTGAATTTTTACACTGTATAGATCATGACCTGTTTTGTAAGTTGTGTATATATTTAAATACTTAACACACACTGTATATTTATTTTTTGATAAAAAAAAAAAAAAGTCATGTCACCAGAGATTTTTTTAGTCTGTTTGCTTGTAAGTAAACCATGATGGGCAAAGTTTACTGCTGTTTTTATTGAGCTGTACTGTATTAAACTCAATGCAAGGAAGGTACAGCTAGTTCAGTGTAAGATGAATGTACATGTATACATTTTTACTTTCTTTTGTGTAGTTTCTGTACTTGCCAAGTCAAGTACTTCTATCCTCTGTAGAATTTAGGTACAATATTGTCACAATAATTAAGAGCATACAAATGATTCAGAAGTGCAAGTGCAGGCAGTTTTTTCAAAATCACATCCTCTCACTACTGTGACATTCAGGTAGCATTCACTGTATTGTAGATCATCACTGAGATGTTTTTGTTCCATGTGAGAAGTCCAAAGGAAAACAACTGAAGTTTGTTTTATGGATTTAATACAAAATCTGTCTTATTTGATCTTGTTGAGGATAATAAAATGCTTAAACACAGACTGCCACTGTATCAGATACCGAAACAGCACTGTCTATTTTTAGACTCAGTGAATTAAGTTTGTTAACTTTGGCGTTTCAAATTGTTTTGTTCCGCTGTCAATACCCAAATATTGCTTTTTGCAACCATAAAGCTGGACCTGAAGCTTTTTCTCTTTTTTTTTTGAAGAAATGATAAATCTAAAATCTAAAAAAGTTGTAAAATTTTCTGCCAAACAGCTTGATAAAAAAAAAAAGGAAGATCTTAACTATCTCCATAAGCATTTGACTCTTAAAATGAGACATATGCAACAACATTATTACACAGTGATATCATTAGTGTATTTTCCTAACAAATAAAAGAGCCTTAATTCAAAGGGTTCTTTAATCATTTAGAACAAGCAAAGCCTTTACATGGGAAGAAACGACCATTTGCACTATTTTATATAAAAACTATTGCATTGAAAATATCGATCTTTATGCAACCAAGGCTCCAAACAGCTGAAAGAAAAGCAGTTTACCAGGACTTGAAATCTATGTAAATGCAAAGCATGTTGATACCGTAAAGAGTATCACAATTTATGACAATTGAAAAATTAGTACAATATCAACATACAGGCCGACATACTTATTTCAGATCAGTCAAATGTCAAACGAAAGGTTTTCTCCTGCTCCTTGCGCTGGTTGTCACACAGTTTGGACACTTCCTCCACTCGTCTCTGCAGAAGGACCGAATTCTGATCGATCCACTGAAGAGAATCCATGTGGGCATTGAGAATTTTACAGATCTGTTGGAGCTAAGAGAGACAAAAGAAAAGCACATGGTGATTTATTTTGAAACCACAAATGTCAAAGCAACAAAATATGAGTCAAGTTTATCTTAAGGTTTGTCTTACTGGATCACTGGTGTCAGCTGGGCCGCTGGATGTGTTGAGGTGCTCAATGATCTCCTTCAGGTCCTGAGACATCCTCTTCAGCTGTGCATCCACGTTCTCTGCGAGCTTGTATGTTCTTTCTCGCTCTTCATCTGCGTTCTGCATGTAAATGGTCCCACTCTGCTCTTTGACCGACTCCTCCAGCGGGCACAGTAAGTCCTCCAGCTCCTTTTGTTGGGAAAGAATGAAATCCAGTTCTTGGTTCAGCCTCCTCTGATCCAGCTTCACCTTCTCCATCTCCTTATGCAGGGACGTTATCTTCTCTCCGTTCTCTACCAGCATCCGGTCCCAGGCATTCACCTGAGTTGCCTGCTGTAAGAAATGTCTCTCCTGGTCTTCGAGCTCAAGGCTCCACTTATTAATGAGACCCTCTAGCTGGGCATAGGTCATGACCGGAGGAGCTGTGGTTGCAGGGATTGTCGTTGCTGTGGCAGTTGTTGTGGTACCTGTGACGGACACAGGTTTGAGTCCCAGTGTGAAGCCTGTAGAGGCACCTGTTGTTGTAGCTGCAGCTATGGTGGTAGAAGCAGGAGCAGAGGTGGATGTGGCAGTAGCTGTCCCCAGAGGTTTAAGCATAAAGGACTGACCACCGGCACCTGCTGCGGTTGTTGCTGCAGGGGCAGTACTCACTGTTGGAGCTGCACCCAAAGTAAAGCCCGTACCTGTCGCAGCAGCAGCAGCAGTAGCAGTGGTGGCAGCAGCAGGGACAGAAGAGGTGATTGGCATAGCAAAGAGAGTAGCTGTAGCTGTAGCTGGGGCTGGGGCTGGCTGGGTCGATGCAGGAGGAGCTGGGGTTGATGAGGGCTTAATCCCAAAGGCAAATCCTCCACCCTGATTAGTTGTGGCTGCAGCAGTGGGGGCTGGCTGGGGCTGGGTTCCCAGGGTGAGGCTGGTGGGAGCACTGGTGCCAAAGCTGAAGCCTCCTGTGGGAGCAGTAGAGGCTGCAGTTGTGGTCACTTGAACTTTTGTAGCTCCAAAGCTGAAGCCTCCAAATGAGAGCCCACCGGATGCTGTCGTTGCTGCTGCAGCTGCTGCAGATGCTGCTGCTGCTGCTGCTGCTGCTGGTGGTGGTGGTGCAGCTGTTGGTGCTGAAGCAAGTTGGGGCTGAGGCTGAGTTTGAGCTGCGGTCCCAAAGGTGAAGCCCCCACCTGCAGGGGCGGCGGCTGTGGTCTGTGCGGACAGAGCCCCGCCCAGGGTGAACCCTGACGCCGCAGCTGGAGCTGGAACTGCCGTGGAGCCCAAAGTCAAGCCAGCCGCCGCTGTGGTCTGAGGAGTCGTGCCCAGCCCGAACTGGTTGGTGGACGTCCCGAAGGAGAAACCTCCCCCAGCGGCGGTGCTCTTCGCCGGGGTACCGAAACTGAAAGTGCCGGTGGAGTTGGCGTTGGGCTGGGCTGAAGTGCCGAAGGTGAAGCCCCCTCCGGAGGCTGCAGGTGTGGAGCTGGTCAGCCCGAAGCCGGTCCCGGCTGTCGGGGCAATGGTCTTTTGGACTCCGAAGGTGAAGCTGCCGGAGGCCTGGCCGAAGTTAAACCCACCGCTCATTCTGCCTTAAACCGACGAACCGCCGCGTTCTGAAGTCACGCAGGACAAAATGGTCACTTCCTCGCCGAACAGCAGAAGCTTTTGGCGGGTCACAACGAGCGGGTTCACCTCGACTTACCGAGGAAACGTCTATCCCGACAATGACTTCCCAGACCGGAGCACTTTAAAAATTTGATCAGATATTTGATAGCGTTATCTTGACCGAGACACCGACCAAAGACTAACAACACATCTTTCACAAAAACGTGGCTCAGAGTTTCACCGCTCCGTCACGCAGCCATTACTGTGATTATCAACCGGAAATGACAGCTTTTAGACCAGGAAGTGTTTCCCCCCGGTGCTGGCACCCAGCTCACGCCCCCTCTTCATCAAACTGACAGATGCAGCGTCCAATCAGAACCCCGACTGGAAACAAACCCACATTTGATTGGTCAATTTTGCTGCCTGACTAACGGATGTCCTTAACAAAGAGTAAACAGTTTAAGAGTGAGCTAGCTTTAAGGCTTAAAAAGAAAAACAGCGGACTATTTTGCTACTTTTCAGAGTTTTAATTTTAAGATGTCGGTAAACACGGAAACCTCTCACTGGGAACAAACGAGTTCCGAGAAATATGAGTCAAAGTACACAAAATGAAGAATCACGGAAATTTCATCAGGGCACAATATGAATAGTTGGCTAGTGGGCTGATGTAAATTATTACCAAGATCTTTTTTCAAAAATTGGATTGTTGAGGACTCAAAGTTTATATTTAAACCCAAGCAGGATATATTATCACATATACCGGTTAAAATGTCTTTATTTTAATTTAATGATATTGTCTACTCACACCGGATGACGTCATGAAGCGAAATGATTCAAATGAGACTTTTTTATTTTAATGTATTTTATTATATTTTTCCGAGTTGGAGAGATAAAATGTGTACAAAATATTCGCTAAGTTAACTGTTAAACAAACAATAACTATTTTTGGTCAAACACCTAAAACACACTGTTTACAACAAACCTAAACCATGGCAAATAAAAAAAAACTAAATACGAAAATAACAACATATAACTGAAAAAAAAAACACCGACGAGAATAAATAAATCTATTTTTAAACGGATGGATCCTGAGGCGTTTTAAGCTAAAACAAATGCAACGTGTTTTGTCTAACAAACTCGACAGGCAGGGACTTCTCTTGATATGGTTGTGACTCTTTGGATTAGCTGGCGACATACTGGACACAACCCGTTTTAACATGTTGATGTTTCAGGATTGAGCAACAATCAAAGTGAAGTAAGGACATCTTTGACAAGCTAAACGGTATGAATGACTGTGGACACACATTTCACCAGAGGCACTTGGCAGTAGGCGGTTTATATTAAAGGTCTGCGTTAGCAAGCCGCTGGAGTTAGCCGACAAGCTAATGTCAACACAGAGCTGTAACTGCAGCAGCCATCTGTCTGTAAACTTGATGGTCGTTGTTTCAGCTTGTGTCGCAGGCTGAAAATCTTCGGTCGAGTGAACGAGCAGCAGATCCTCCGACATGAGGATCTTAAGGTTTCTGAGGAGCAGCTTGTCCATCGGGAAGGACATCGACTATTACTCCAAATTTTCCCCCTCTCCTCTTTCTATGAAGCAGTTTTTGGATTTTGGTAAGATGTGTCTCTTTGTTGACGGCTGATCTCTCCCTCTCTTTGTGTGTGTGTGTTTGACAAAATGATGTGCTGTAAACTGCGTGCAGCTTCATATTAGAGTAAATTATACACTTTATAAAAGAGAAATACAAATGCAGGCGAACGGAATGTTATTATTGTGATACTTTTTTTACGTTCTGAATGGAAACTCCTTTTATTCCTCTCCTGAATCCAAGTGTCCCTCCAGTATTCCCAGATTAAGTCTACAGTTTCCATTCATTCACCTATTTGAGAAAGCCACTTTTGGATAGAAGACGAGGACATGATGGAAAGGATAACATATGAAGACATACTTAAAAATCAGCAAAATGCAACGCTGATAACATCCACAATGCCCATGACTTAAAAATAATTAATAACAGATAAGACTGCTGATAGTTTTGCTTTTATTTACACCCTCAAGGTTCAGAAAATGCATGTGAGAAAACATCGTTCACCTTCCTCAGACAGGAACTGCCTGTGAGGTTGGCAAACATCATGAAAGAGATCAATTTATTGCCAGACAACTTGCTAAGGACTCCATCAGTCCGGTTGGTCCAGAGCTGGTGTGTACAATTAGCTTTTTCTCAGCCATCTCTTGAATGATCCTGATGCCAATGCCTATAAATATATAAAGATGATTTGTTTTCCCTTACAGGTACATGCAAAGTCTTCAGGAGATTCTCGAGTTCAAAACCAAAAATTCAAATGATGAGAAAGTCACATATGAGTAAGTTAATTAAAACATACACTGTGCAGTTTTGTTTCACCTCTTTCATGTATCATGTTTCTTCAGCCGCTTCAAAAAAACCCAAAAAACCCAGATCTATTTCCTGTTTATAACAGTTTAATCTTCATTTAGTTTCACAGACGCTGTGATAAAAATCAGAAATCGACACAATGATGTCATTCCAACCATGGCTCAGGGAGTGGTGGAATACAAAGAGACTTACGGCACAGACCCAATTGTCAGCCAAAATGTTCAGTATTTTCTGGATCGTTTCTACATGAGCAGGATATCCATGAGAATGCTGCTCAACCAGCACAGTGAGCAAATTCTCTTTTGTTTCATTTAACCACAATCAGTGTATTACCTATAGTTGTTCTTGTTTAGCGATGAAAACCCTCAACAGTATAACATTGTGATGACAATGTGACATTTCAGAGTGGGTTTGTTACAGAGACCAGGGCTGCACCATTAGCAGGAGATCAGAGCTTTATTTTTTGCGAGCACAGCCTGCTAGTCGTCCTGTGTACATTTTACTGTGGCTGGCACAGTGAACCAAGAAGCAACAGACCTCACTCAGAGCCATTTTTCACATGAATGTGAAGCCACTTGCATCAAACTTCCACCTACACAAGAGCAATTGTGTGAGACAAAGACTTCAGATGCCCAACCAATCAACAGTACAGCGACTGAGTAAAGAGTTGTTGGTTTAAATTCTGCATTTTCAGAGCCTGTTATTAACATATAATTATTTAGTACAAATGGAAAATAAAGCAGCATGATTGTGCAACAAAACTGTTAATGATCAAACTTAGAGCTGCAGTAAAAAGATATAAATAAAAGATCTGAATTTCAAATGGTATTAAAAAGCCAAATTTAATAAGACTCCAGAAAATATCATGACTCTGCAAAACAAGACTGATCAAGTTGTGGTTACTTTCTTAGTGCACATTGTGGGGGAATTTAAAGGAAAGCAATTAAATCTTTTGTTGTGCGGCACAAAACTCTGTTCTCAGGTACTGTGTGGAAATATAAGGTCTATTGTTGTCGTTTTTCTTTAAATTCTGAACATGATGATGCATGTTGACATTCCTGCTTTTTTCTTCTAGCACTCCTCTTTGGTGGGAAGGTGAAGGTGAACCCAGCACATCCTAAACAGATTGGCAGCATTGATCCACACTGTCGTGTCAGTGAGGTTATCAAAGGTGAGAACTTTTAAAAACACACAAACCGCCAAAGATGTCGTCATTCAAGTTATCAAATGTCTTTCTGGTTCCTCTCTGGCAACAAATGTCTTCTTTATAGATGCCTATGAAAATGCTCGAAACCTTTGTGACCGATATTACATGAACTCTCCTGAGCTGATTCTGGAGGAATTCAACGGTAATCCTACTGGATATTAACCAGAGAAACACATTTAATTATGTACATAGTAATTATTCACGTGTTTTCATTGCTCATCATCTAAAGTACTTAAAACTGCATTATGATTAAATAGATATGAATTGTTTGAGTCAACCTTGTCTGATGAAAATGAATTTAAACTTTGATAATCTGTTTATCGGGACAGTCAAAGAGCAGGACAAACCCATCACAGTGGTCTACGTTCCATCTCATTTGTATCATATGGTGTTTGAACTTTTTAAGGTAAGACTTGATTTCTGGATTCTTCCCTTTATATGTATGAGTATATATCAGTGTTACTGAGCATTACATCTTTATATTACCCCCCCCCCCCCGTAATTTAGTCACCTTAAATAAAGGCAGTTTTACACAAAGATTTAAAAAAAGGTCTGGTGTGCCTCTCTCATTACAGAACGCCATGCGGGCCACCATGGAGTTATATGGCGATGCCATGGAGTACCCTGCTATCCACACACAGGTCGCTCTCGGAACTGAGGATCTGACGGTGAAGGTAGATCTGCATCTCCTGCATTCATCTCTATTTCTATCAACCCACTGCATTTTCACAAACAGAATATTCTGAGAACTTACTCAGGGAATTTATTCAAATTTGGCAAAACTTTCAAGGATGAACTGATTAGGTTTGGTGGTCAAAGGTCACAATGACATCACATCGTGTACATGGGATGTATCAGTAACACCTGGATAGACAAGTCTTTCCATCCAGTCATTGTGACTTAGAATAACATGTTTGGTCATAACTCAAGAATTTATGTTGTAATGATGGCACCATTTCACACAGAAGTCTCATCGAAGAAGCCATTGTGACATCATAATATTCAGCAAAAATGCTTGTTTAAATTAATATCAGCCAAATCTTATTTAGTTTTATTAATTATTCCTTTTATCAAACTTTCATGGTTTTGATAGTGGTGGATAATCTTAGAATGTGACTCAATACTATTTTATTAATTAGTTGAACAAATTTTTTTATTAAAAGTATTTTTAAATATTTTTTTTTATAAAGTTAAATTATTAAGATAACTGAGTAAATTTAACTCAAGTCAGCTAACATTGACTCAGTAAAATGAAACAAAACATTTAATCAGTTGGTGCTTTTTAAAAAAGTCTTCCCTGCATGAAGCAGCTGATTAAAAGCGCCCAGAATGAAAATGCCCTGTGCTGTGTTCATGACCTGCCTTCGTCTTTAGGTGAGCGATCGTGGAGGAGGTGTGCCGCTGCGGAAGATCGACAGGCTGTTCACCTACACGTACTCCACAGCTCCTCGGCCCAGCATCGGCGGGTCACAAGCTGCCCCTCTGGTTGGTATTCCTGATGTGGACAGATGTGAACAGTGAAACACTTTGTCCTCTCGGCTGTAGCTTTTTTTCTTTCTTTTTTTTTTTTTTGTGCTTAATTTTTAATGCAACTGCTCAGTCAACATGTGAACTAATAACAGTGATGAATAGAGAAATTGTGAGCAGATTTTTCCCATTTACCTTTTAAAATGCTGAGATTCTTTAAGAGGGTTGGCACAATGATTAAGCAACAGACTGATATTCTTCTCATTACAGTAATAGTGATTTGAGCCACCCCACCCGGTCAGTGTATAAGAAAGGTTTGTGGTTGTGTTGAGGTGGGAGACATGAGCTGTGGTTTATTTGGTCTAGGCTGGTTACGGACACGGCCTGCCCATCTCCCGACTGTATGCACGATACTTCCAAGGAGACCTGAAGCTGTATTCTCTAGAGGGCTATGGAACTGATGCTGTCATCTACATCAGGGTAAATTAGTTTTTCCGTTTTTATGAAAAACCTTTTCTTTTTAGATAAACATTGTGTATTCCCCCCCAAAAAAGGAAATTGGTGCATGATACGTTTTCCTTTTTCCTGTTAGGCACTCTCCACTGAGTCCATTGAGAGGCTTCCTGTGTATAACAAGTCAGCATGGAAACACTACAAGTTGATCCATGAGGCCGACGACTGGTGCGTCCCGAGCAAAGAGCCCAAGGACATGACGACTTTTCGCAGTTTCTAGATCACTCATATTCACGTTTCAGATAAAACAAGTTTTTATCAAAACAGTTAAGAGTTTAGCAACTGTCAATACAAAAAAACCAAAACAGCAACATAAGAACAAAAACAGGATACTTCTCCTGGTATTCAGTGCGTTAGTTCTGTAGGTAACCGGGACCAGCTTCCTGGAGAGATGCTGCTGCTCAAAGTAAAACCTGAACAATACCAGATTCTTCAGGTCAGCACTTTTTTTTTTATTTTTGTTTGAATCAAAATTTAAAAAAAAATCTTGATTGATTTCGAAATCATGAGGTAGTCTATTTTTTTTTTTATTTTACGCCCTTAAAAACGACTAAGAATTGTCTCCAGAAAATGTACATGTGTACTAATAATGACATATTAAGTGTGAAAACAAACCTATAATGCTCTCTGGTGGACAAACTGGAACTGCAACACTTTCAAAAGTTACATATGAACAGTAATAACATTGTGATAAGCCACATGAAAACCATTAAATTGTCATTATTTGGCTAAAATGTCATTTTGGAAATGAATGTTGTTTTTATGCTTTGAGAACAACAAAAATATTTAAATCTTGGGTTTTACTCTGCTCATCCATTCGCTTCTGGGTGAAATGTACTTTGGTAGAAAAGTAAGACTTGTTACACAATTTACTGCTGCTTGCTTGTTTGTTTGTTTTTTTTCCATTCCTTCATAAGTTAGAAATTTTTTAAGTTATGTTGTCTTAGCAACGTGTTTTCATTCAGTGTACTCTCTCCAGTTGAACGAGTTACATAAACAATGAGAACAAAATTTTTCCCTATTTCTTAAAGGGCAATATTGCGCCTGTTTTAGCTCCAAGCGAAACAATAACTGCACTCTAGCACAGCTAAAGCTTAAAAATATTTTTACTGATGTATTAGGTCATTAACTTGGTTTGAAACATTTGGTTGTATTAAGTTTTTTATTCATTTGTAAATAAGCCACTGAAACAAAGTAGATCTTAATTTGTTCTCATGATAGTATAACTCAGTGTTACAACAAAATATTCTGGGACTCTGCAGTAGTATTATTAGGACTCTTACTGTATAAATGAGGTACTACTTGACTCAGTTACACCGTAGTGATTACAATCCAAAAAAGAGAGACATTCTTATTTTCCTTTTTCTCGATATAAGTGGAGTAGAGGTGAGGGCAAGAAGCTCATTTGATGTGCAATTGCTTGAGTTATCTTGAATCCATTGAAACATTTGCATTAAGATTTAAAAGGTAACTAAAAGTGAATAAAGTGCTTAAATGAAAAGTTATTCAGTCAAACCCGGTTAACATAAATTAATCTCGAGTTGTTACATTATCATTGTTCTTCTGTGACCCTTGACCACATGTACTGAATAAATTCTGTTGTACATGCTGTATTTAAATAAATGTACAAAGGGACCATTCATTTATGTGTATTCACAAAGTCAATGAGTTGTGTACCAGCTCAGTTCATGTTTAAATGTTAGGGAGAGAAAATAATGAACAAGATTGGATATTTCTGTTAAATGACCCTCAAAGTAAAAGATGTCGGACAGATTTCGTAAAACTGCAGCAGTGTGATCTATATGTAGATTTCCCTGAGTGATCAGAAAAATAGAGACACCTCAGCAGTGTAAGCAGCAAACAATGTAGTAGTGATGAAGAGCTTTGAGGACAACAAGAACATGTCATGTTAGGTGAAAATTAGTTTATTGATGCTTTATGTACCAGGAAATGTGTCTTCGATTCAAAAGTGGAAAATAAAATTCCTGTGGTTCACCATGTCGTATTATTTACAGAACATGGAGTCGTGCTTGTGGAGAAGAAAGGAAGCGGTTCAGTTTGGCGGTCAACACTTAGTGCTCAGCCTCATATTCATACACATCACTGTGACCATGACTCACACAAGTCCTCGTCATCGGCTCATCTGACTCTGAAGGATGAGTGAGGAGTACATGTAGTGGACCTGCAGGCTGTGTGTCTTTACATGGAACATCATGGTGTCATCGCAGACACACAGTCAGAATCAGGGACAGTAGAAGCAGCATTCACCTTGTCCTTAATCGATTTGTTTGTTGCTTTTCATTCAGCAAAAGCAATTGCCTGGCTATTCTACTTAGTAGAAAATATAGATAGTATAAAATGAACAATGGTAAAGTAAAAAAAAACAAACAACAAAAAAAAACAACAACAAATATGCAGTTAATAGCCACATGTATAAAACTTATTTATACATTTAAAATCTTGTTGCCCATCGAAGCTTAAAAGACAGATATAGTGCTTTTATCTGAACTGTACAAAAATCATTCCTGGAAAAGAATTGTACCTGGAAACAAGCGAGTTATACTAGCAAAAATAGAAAATACTGAAAAAGCAGTATACATTTGATTTAGGTTAATGTGTGCATGATGTGCAACAACTAAACTACATTATAGCTGAAAACAAATGTTTTAGAACTCCCAGCTTTTTAGTGGTTTAAAAAAAAAAAGTTAGGACACCTTTTTGGTCACATTCCCAACTTTTGTGGTTCTTTTTTGACATTCCCCATCTTTCAGTTAATTGGTTTAAGTTGATGTTTGCTAAAATATTTGGGAGAAAACGGTGATGAGAAAAGAAACAGGACTTACATTATGAACTCATGACTGTCACCTCAGTCAACGTGGTGCGATTCACCCCGACAGAGTGACATTCTGTGGCTGTTAGCTTTAGCATCATGTGGCAATGAGAAGCATGGCACCATACGTATAAAAAGGCTTTTCTCAGAGTTCTTCATGGTGATGCACTTTATGTTACATTAACCCAGAGTAGAGCGTCTACCTCAGCAAACAGAGTCTGTACTGACTGGCAGCTTCCCACTGCGACGAACCTCCTTCTCTCTCTTTTTCTCCAGCTTCTCCTGCGCCTTCCGCATGTCCTTCAGCTTTTTCTTGATAGCTGAACGGTCACTCTGACTCGACACACCCAGAGCCTGAAGAAGAATGTGTATCGATTTAGTGCTTCAAAACACCAACTGTCGATTAATTTAATTTATGATTTACTGGCCAACTAAGTGTTTGAGTTGGAGACCAAAGTTGTCGTAGAAGACAAATGAACATGACCAGTATAAGTTTTGCCAAAAAAGTCCTTTGGTTTAACATGTTTCCGAAGTTTCAGATTTAGGACAGATTTAGAGATGTACTGTGTAACTTTAGTATTTCATCCTTAAAAAACTGTTTTGATGTTAATCTTTACAATATGTCACATCAGAAATGATTAATAGTTTTTCCTTCATCTCAAATCTGGTCTTGTTTCCTGTCAAAGGCTGAAGGAAAGACAGATATATGGGTTGGGGATCTAAAAGCTTCTGGCCATAAGGTGGCAGTCAAGGCCTTAGTACATGATTTACTTTACCTTCAATTTGTCACTATCCAAGCACAAGAGCTGCTGGCCATCCACACCCTTAGCTGTGAATTCAGGTGTGTATTGGTCCATATTCATGCCCATCAACCAGTGACACACTTGTTGATTGGTCCATTCAGAGACAGGCCGGTTCTGCCACTGATATTCTTTTCCTGTAGCTACCGGCTCATCATCCAGAGTCTGCAGAGGACACAAATAATACAAACAGATTTAATATAAAAACAATTATACCACGCTTTTGTAAGAGCACTAACATGTTACGGTTATTATCAAACAGTTTGACAATCTAAGTTATAAATGCAGTTGTAAGACAATCGATAAAATGCAGAGTTGTCTTTTCCAGTTCTGTCATAAAAATCAGTTACAAGAATGGCATTTAGAATTTATAAAAATACTCTTTTGTGATGAAACTTCTTAAAAAGGAATTTTAGTTAGAGAAAAAAAACGACTGTGAAAATAAACAAAAAAACATGTAGCATGAATATACAACTTTACCAAACTAGTGCTGAGAAAACAAGCGTGCAAAAGTAGCAAAATATCAATATTCTCTCAGATATATGGCAATCTGTGTCTTCGAATATTTTACTAAGACACAAATAAAACAAAATAAGAAACAAAACAAAATAACAACAACAACAAAAAAAAAAAGATGGTGAAACACCACCCAGGCAGCCAGGCAGTCAACATTGTTCTGTGGTCTGTCAAAGCTTGTAAAGAACATGAAGCACTGGTTGACAGCTCCAACAGACGCAAAGTACAAACTATGAACATCACAGCTGACTTTAGAAGAGCTAAGCCACAAGACAAACAAAGTAGCTCTAACATAGACACACATGCATCTCCCTTGTTGTCCCTCTCCATTCAGATTTAATCTCAGCTATAAAAAGGGGAGGCTCAAAGAACATGCTTGAGAATGTCCCCTTTCAGCTGCATCAAGGCGTCCCACACAGCTTTTGTGACTGTGCAACAAGGAGAGCACTCACCTCACTGGAAGAGAAGATTAAAGTGTGTGAACGCCCAGACAGATTGGGTTCAGCAACTAACCCAGAGATGTCTGAACTGGGACTGGCAGCGTTAGAATCATCTATGACTGAAAAACTCTGGAACAAGTGGAAACAAGGAACGCATTTACTAAAGTAACACATGACCAAACAACAGTTCTTTACTACGAGAGGCAGCCAAGTATAATGCTACAGCTGTGAAGAGGGAGTGAGAGCAGTGCTGTTTCATACTGACTCAAAGTATAATCCATTAAGCACATTACAGTGATAGTAACTAATTTCTGATTACTACTTTAGAATTGATGAATGACTTTTAGCTTAAACTTGTGGAAGGAAGGGAATAGATCAAGTATCTATTGTGCAGCATAATATTCAAGGTGATTAAAATTCAAAACAATCAGCCACCACCAACTGCGTCAGCAAATTCTTTACTACTACAACTAACACTACTAATAAAAGCACACAAACATACAAACTTCAGGTATGGGGTAATGTTTTCAGGTTAGTTGAGTAGATCCAATTAGATTTGACTTGGTATTTGGTTGATTGAGTGATGTGATGAAGCTTTACATGCCGCCTAAAAGAACAAACTCAGGTTTGTTTTTCAGACGAAAATGTGCGTTTCATTTATAAAACAGGAAATATCCAGACTTGCAGGCTGTTGCACCAACTACGTGCAGTTTAATTTCAACATTGTGAGAATTTGGCTATAAAAGCAGGCTGCACAACACAAGTTAGTTTCATTGTGAAAGTTAGACACGCACATCTCTGATCTAACTTTGATTAGCTGATGCAAAAAGCCTGGAAATCCATTTATTTTTGGCTTCATCTTTTTCCTCCAATACAAACCAGAAGGCTTTCTGAATGTGCATAAAGGGAAAGTTAGATAACATTAGTTTCTTATAACACTACCACATACCCACTACAAATGAAACTGAAGGATTCATAGGATGTGTTGAGGTGAGAAATTAAAAAAATAATAATAATAAAAATCACATAGCTGCATTTGTTAGTAATGCTCTAATGTGGCATCTAAAAAAGTAAAAAGTAAAACAAGTGTGTATACTGTACCAAATCTAATGAGCGACTGAATAAAGAGGACCAGGAGAGATTTGTCTGTTTAAAGGAAACATGGTTCAGTCAAATGAATGTTCAGACAGCAAAGGACTGACGAAAATGTGAAAGCAAAAAAATTAAAGCCTTTCTCTTGGCAGTTATTTCTTTTTGGTTTAGTTGATGTCTTGAACTCATTAAACACTCGTGGGAACATCAGCCCAACCACAACTTGCATGGCGGTTAGCCAGGCATTTCACTGGATGCGTCTGATGTGCCACCATTTTCAAATTCATTGAAAAGCCACCAAATCCTTCCCACCAGCTCTCTCCGATGGCCAACATGTGGATCCAGTTATTGCAATCTCTGCATGGTGAGGCTTATTTGCAGAACCAGAAAGAGACAGCACATGTCTCTAAACATTCTCCCATTATGTGTCAACCATTTTCAACCTTTCAGCGATGCCAAAAATACACTGTGATGATGAAGGAGCCGTCACACAGTTGGCCCAGTCATGAACAGTGTCAAGTTCATGACCCTGCTGATGTTACAACTATTCTTACATCAAATACTTGCTGAAGTGACTTTCCCATTAAGTCAGAGATAGTTCAATACCTTATTCTTGCGATCGTGGCTTTGCTCACTGCTGGTCTCAGGTGCAGTGTATGGCAAGCTGCTACTAGAAGATGAGGGCTCCCTGTCTCTGTCCCTGTCCCTCTCCTTATCTCCAAACCAAGTGAAAGGCATACAAGTAGGGATGGATGTCATTGATTCTGCAGGAGACAGGTTGCCTCCAGACTCCTCCAGTAACTCTGCTGACCCCCTGGAAATTACAAACGAAAGAAAATAACTATTCAGATTTACATATGTGGTTGCTTAGAATAAATCAACAAGTGATAACTACCAGTTGTCAAAAAAAAAAGGCACAGTTAATAATAATCAATGTTAAACTTGCTTTTATATTTTTATTCACAATATTATTATTTGGCGTCAATAATGTAGACTTGATCATTTGTACCTCAACATTTAAATCGACCGAATAATATAAATATTGAAAACGGCTGTTGTGGTATGAATTCTACAAACAGTATTTAACTGATTCTATTAATACAGTACCTGCTATCCAAAGATGCTCTCATTGCCTCCTTGTCATGTTTTTTTCCTTTGCCGCCTGACTTCCGGAGACCACTGTTTTGACCATCGGTAACATTTGTTCAGTTAGTTTAAATGGTGATAATTTGAGACAAATGGTTATTTCTGTGGAGACCTACCCAAAGTCTGGAAATCGTCTTTTAGTTTTTCCTGCTGATGAAGGCTCATTTAAGTCCTCTAGAATGAAACCATAATCATCTGTCTCAGTAGATTCAGCAATGTAAGAGAAAGCTTTGCTACTGCAGACATCACATTTGGGTTCTGCTTACCTTTAAGATCTTTGCCCTTGCCTTTTGACTCTCTCTTCTTGGCGTTACGCATGAATCCTGAGGGAGATTGTGATGAGGATGCGTCTTTTGGAGAAGACAGAGATTGACTCCCAATGCTTTCAACACTGTCTCCCTGTGATGGTGACAAAGATGGGCTGCTGCAGAGCTCCGCCTTACTCCTGGATCCATCTCTGGCCTCACTTGAATTATCTTTCTGGTCATTCCCAGGATAGCACACAGGCACTGGGAGGGTTAGGCTCTCCTGGATGGATCTCCTCCACCTGGGATATTCTTGCTCGTCCTGCTCGTTGTCTTCTTCAGTTTCCTGTGAAGACAAAGCTGGTCTTTTATAAGGTCAATGCAAGGAAGAGGGGATTAGAGATATTTATATAAAAGAAAGCCCTGCTCCTGAGTTCTAATTGGCTGAATCAAGCATGCACATACTTAACATGATACACCTGTGGCCATACTCTCATGTACTCCCCAAAATGTGGCTAAAAATGCAAGGGCAGCATTGTATTATTGCTATACAATTACAGTACGATTCCAGTGACATTGTAGAGGTATGGAAAAAAGCATTCAAGGGTATTGTGTATTAGAACAGCTGTGGATTTGTTAATAATTCTGCTTTTCAGCAAAAATGCAGCCACAGCAGCTAAACTGTTGGACACCTGCTAAATGTTTCTTGGCAGAAAATGTTCAAAAAAGAAGACAACTTAACCACAGTGTCAGCAAAATTCACAGTGGACTTTGATTTGGGGTAGATAAAGCAATGTAACATGATCAGCTGCTTCTGGCTGACCTGAGAGTGACTTGAGGCCACTGCAAGGTTCTCCTTCAGTTTGTTCCGTGATGGAGGCTGACGTTTGGCTTTCTGAGCCAGCAAGCCCTTCTCTCTGTGTGCACTGGTGTCTAAGCGCTCAGTTTCTGGGACCAGTTCAGTCCAAGCTTGTTCTAGAGAAGAGAGAAAAACAAATCCATACCAAATTAGTCATAAGATACATTATCAGAGTTTTAATAATTTACCAGGGTTCACTGGAGTTTATAATGTGAGTTTGTGAATGAGTGACAGATCCCATTGTGAAATGTGATAGGTGTACTTCCATTTTGAAGTTAATATAAAACAAATAACCCTTTGTTTCTAGCAGTGAGTCAACAGATTGCATGCTGATGACTGGGCCTTGGCTTCTTAGGCTCTCCTCTGCAGCAGAGTCCCGGCTACTTTGAGGCTCTGCACCCGAGGCCCCGCTGGACTCCAGGACAGCTATCTGTAGGCAAAGAAACAACACAAAGACTCATTACAGTGTCTCTGGGAAGTCTGCTATGGTGTATTGTCACATTTCTTTGACACACACCCTGTTCTGTAAGCTCTCCAGTTGTTCCTTGTACCACTTGTCTTTTTCATCAAAATTCTTTTTCAGCTCCTCCTCTTTCTTCACAAAATCAATCTCTCTGGGGAGAAAACAAGGAAAAGTTTTTCATTGGTCCTTTAGCTTGTAAACAAGTGTTATTTTATGTGCCTATCATCAAATCACCTACTTCAATTGGCAGACATTTGTCTTAACAAATTGAAAGATATAAAATCAGTTCAACTTTGCCTAATTATCTAACTTGTGTTGTTAGGAGATTCAGAGAGGAAATGGAAAAAAAAAAACAACTGTATTTTGGCACTGTGTTAATAGAGGGCAAACACCATATGCGTATCCAGATAGCAACAAAGATTGTGTAAATCTTGCAAATGTACAATTTACAAAATGGGTTATGGCGTGTAACTTCGAACAAACTCACTTCTGCTGGTAGTCCTTGAGCAGCTTCTTGGCCTTGTTGTACTTCTTGTCCAAGGTTTCATACTGGGCCTGAGTCTCGGTTAATTGTTCATTCACAGTCTTGCACAGAGCCTGGGCTTCGAGCCAGTAACTCTCTAGCTTCAGGATTTTATCATTACTATCTTCAATCTTTTTCTCCAGTGCAGATTCCCTGGCTTCCCACAATGATTTCTCCTCCACTGATACCCTTAGCTGTACAGAGGTGGTGGCACATTCATTTTAGTGACAAGGTAAACAGAATTTGTTTAGCAGGTGGTTTAAGAATACATGTGTGTTACTTTTGAATTAAATATTAATTCAAGTCATTTTATTTTTTTGTACTTGGGTAATGCTCTTACTCGAGAATTACCCCATTTCCTATAACAACCTACTCTATCAAAATTGTAATTGATCAAAGTTGTGAGTCTTTCTATTGATTACAAGTACACAGTGCAGAACGGCAGCATAGTGGTTAGTGCTGTTGCCCCACAACAAGAAGGTCTGGACAGGGCCTGGGGCCTTTCTGTGCAGAGTTTGCATGTTGTTCCCGAGCTTGTGTGGGTTTCCTCCGGGTACTCCAGTTTCCTCCCACCATCCAAAGACATCATGTTTGGGTTAACTGGTGATTCTAAATTGCCTGTAGGTCTGAGTGTGAGTGGTTGGTTGTCTATGTCTCTGTGTGTTGGCCCTGTGATGGACTGACGACCTGTCCAGGGTATATAGTACAGTCTACCAAGACCACACAGTTGATCAATTTCTACTCCTTCGGTTTCATACATAGCATTGCATTCATGTGGACTGACTGTACAGTGTATCCATTTCTCTCATGTATTATGTGAGTGTCTTGACGGTAATAGAATTGATTTAATTTCCATCATACCTGTTCCTTTAGCTGATTTATCTCAGCTGTGACAATGCTGTGTTTGAGCTGCAGCTATAGAATAAACAGAGAAAACATAACATTTAGTTACATCCGGTACTGCACCATTGAATCTTTTATTGTAGGAATAGAATACTAATATTTAGATTTATTTTGGTTTTAAATTTATGTAAGACTGATGGTCATGGGATGAAAGATACCTCCTTGAACTTGAAGGCCATGTGAGAGCTGTCCATGGTGGTGGGCATAAAGAAAGCCTCTGATTCTGGAAGATCAAACACCTCTACATTTCGTCCTGGAGGGAAATTAAAACCTAGAATTCTCTCATCCACTCCATCCTGGTCCTCGTAGTGCTCCTCCTTAAATATGATCACACATGACATCACATACTGAAAACACCAACACAACCTACAAAGCCAAGGGACATACTCAGCTTGTGTCAGCCACATTCCAAGTGGCATGGTCTACGAAAGTCTATAGAGAACATTTTAATAAATATATATTGACCAAACATTGACACATCATAAACATCTGCACAACAGCAAACATATCCACACATTTTGCATAACCAAAGCCAATGGAAAGGGTGTGCACTTCCTTATCTACATTTGCTCCTTCAATACACAAAATATTTATAACATATGCATTAAACACTAAAATCCAAGTTGTTGTTATGACTGGGTGAGGGGGAACTTAATCATGAGGACATACCTTGAAACTACATATGAATTCATCAATTGTTCAGTATAATTAAACCACTGTGTTATCTTGTCAAGACAAGGTCCTATAATAATAATAATCATAATTTGTGCTATAATTAGGGCTGGACAATAATTAGATATTGACATATATCACAATACAAAATGCTTCAATAATGGTGATGTGGTCTTTAAACACATTTCCAATATTTTGATGTGCATTATTTACAGCATCTGTCACTGAGGTTCTTTACAGGGCACTTCCGTCAGTTATATAAGCAGAGCAAAACAAGCAGAACACAATAGGCTACATCGGTGCATCATGACATAACCACAGAAGTATCGCTCAGTAGTAGTAGGCCAGGCCATATCGTCCAGTCCTATCTATAATTATACTACTGCCAGAATAAAGTGATCACTCACAACTTGTAAACATAAGAGACAAAAGAGACTCTTCTATCTATTCATATAGGGGTCACATAAGGGTAAGCAGGACCTGTCCTGTGAACTCACCTCCTCTGTTGAGTGTTCATAGGGATCATCCATGTGTTGTTGCTGCTGCTGCTGGTTTTTTTCCTGCTCCAGTGTCTCACTAATGAGGCGTGCTACCTCACTTTGCGTCCCTGGCTTCTCTCGTCCAATCAGGAATCTGTTTGGTTTTTTTTTTTAGAATGCAAGTTGTTAGTGCCCCATTCAATTCAATGCTTTACATGTTTCCTGGAAGTGCAGCATTGCAGCATCTGTCATCTACTCACACTCAACAAAGAAATGCAAATTTTGGCATGTAGTTTAGTTCTGTTCCAGTCACGTGTGTAACTTTCATTTCTCTATGATAAACCATTAACATCTTACAATACTTGTAAGATTGTAACCACTGAAATAAAAGTGAATCATTCCGGTCAGTGAGACCCTTTCTTTCCTAAGTGAGACAAGAGATGGGCTTTGAACTGACCTTACTGTGCCTTTGGTGTTCTTCAAGACTGTTGCAGCAAACAGTTGGGTGACACCTACAAGACTGATGCCATCCACCTCCACTATCTGATCATTCACCTGAATGCTAGAAAGACAAAGAGACTGGTGATTAAAATATGATGTTTTCAAAGCATTTCAACAAATATCAATATAGGAGTAAAGATAGTAAATCCTCTGTCCTAGTACAGCTGGGATGCCTGGGAAACAGAAATAGTGAGACTATTTTCTTTAGCTTCATCATGAGGTTATAAATAAATCTGACTGTGTGCGCCTTATGGGGAGGAAGAATTAGTAGAGTGAGACGTTAAAAATTGTTGTGGTGCAATATAAAGTAAGTGCACACAATTTTTCAAGTTGTATATAAAACGTTACTAGTCTGGCTTTCTACCACTAGTGTGGGATCAAGCAAAAAGGGACTTTTACTGCTTTAACTCACCGTCCATCTTTCTCAGCTGCTCCTCGCTCTGTAATGGTTTTCACAAAAATACCAAGCTTTTCCAGACCTTGGTCAGCTCCCACTCCCATTCCTATGATACTAATGCCAAGGCCATTGTCTCCTGAATGTGAATAATAAAAAAAAAAATTCATTTAGTTTTAAAAGTGCTGGCTGAAAAAACTTCACACATACAGCTAAATGTCACACAATTATGACCTTCATAGCCTAAACCTATCAAGATTGAGTTATGTACGTGCAAAATAACTTACATTTTTATGTTGATAGCTCTGACCAGCAAATATTACTAAAGCAAAATCTGAACCAAAGTCAAAACCTTCAAATATGAAAATTCAAACATTTTACCTTACACCAATCAACCATAATATTAGGACCGCCTGCCTAATACAACCATTTTTTCAATGTGGCAATGTGTATTAACGTGATGAAAGAGTCTACTGCCAGTAGAAAATACTGTTTCCATGAAGGGGTGTACTTGAACTACAGCAATGTTTAGGTAGGTGCTACTTGTCAAAGTAACATTCACATGAGAGGCAGGAACCAAAGTTTCCCAGCAAAGCATTGCCCAAAGCATCACACTGCCTCCACTAGTTTGTGTTCTTCCCAAAGTACATCCTGATGCCCACTTCCATTGGTAGTGATGCACACATACTCAGCCATCCATGTAATATAAAAGAAAACATAATTCATAATACGAGGACACATTTTTCCATTGCTCCAGTGCTGATGCTCATGTGCCCATTGTAGGCACTGATATATCCCACACACTGAGAGGTAACAAGATAACTTATGTTCTTCACTTTACCCGTCAGTGGTCTTAATGTTGTGACTGATTGATGTAAGCTCCCTTATGAAATGTTCCTCACTTTGTTAGGACAAACAGGAATTTTCAACCCTCATAAACTCACCTTTTTCAATCTCAACAGGGAACATGTCCATCTTCTCCACTCTTTTCTCCAGTTCATACTCTGCAGATGCTGCAACTGGGTCCACATCATCATTACGTCGGTCATACTCCTCATTGGAGAAAGTGCTGAAGACCTGTGTTGGTTTAAAAAAAAAAAAAAAGCTCAAATGCATAGCTTCAGTACACCAGCTTGTGTCTTGAGTAGTCAGAGAGAGTGGAGAGCAAATGGCGATCTGCAGGATTTGCACATTCCTAAACTGAACAGGACAGCTCTTGGTGATCTGTGTTTTCAAAGAAGATTTATCAGTCATATTTTTGAATAGGTGAAAATCATGTGTCAGCAATTAAATAGATGCATCCCCAATACATACTGCAGAGGACATTCATCAGTTTAAAGACACTTATTTTTACAGGCAGGCCTCACAAAGCACTTGATGTGTCCCAGACACTGTTTTCTAGTTGGAATTATAAAGAGCACACACACACAATACAGCAGAACATGAGCAGCGTGGAAAGTAGGACACAGCTGGGAAGAACTAAGCAGTGGCTGTAGCAAAGATCAGCGTTTGGTGGAGACACATGATGTCATTAGCACAGCAAAAGGAAGTAAAATCAAGTGCAGCACTAATAAGACAAAAAGTTTAACTTTGGCATAGGTGATATGGCAAAAATATCATATTGCAATTTTTTTACAGTAAAATTGCAGTCACGATTTTATTCTGTTTCTTTATCACTGACCTTTATGTTTGTCTGATGCTATGTCATACTAATCATGTTCAAACTCTGACATTTGATCATGTGACGTATGGATCCACCATGGGAACAGCGCTTACCAAACTCTACGTATCACTACCTTTGAACTGTCTCAACTCTGCTGCATGTGTTTGTGAGGGTTTGTTATTTGTGTGTCAGCACCCACTCACTACTGCCTGTGATTGGCTTCCCATGAAACTTTACTCTACCTTAGCAGTCATCATTACCTATTATACATAAACACAAAAACAAGCCAAAAAACAACAACAACTTTCCAGCTCCTCTCAGGCTGAGAGAACTGGTGATGAGAAAAGTTTAATAAGCTCAGTTATAGTAAAATAATTGTCAGTAATGTAACAGCAATTGTAATGATGGAGACAGTAATTTGTTAGATCACCTGTTACTGAAAAAAGTAACAGTTTATTTTACATTTCGTTAAACCCATGATTGATAATAGATGTGTAAAAGCTAAAATTTCCAAAATATTTTTATAGTCAACGTAATGGATGATGTCGACTATGCGTTGCAGCCCTAATCAAATTAATCCAGGAAATCAGTGGCAAGGCCAAGCTCTACAGTGCTTGAACAATATAACAACAACAAACCAAGCTTGACAGGGCCATACGTGAGGTTTGAGACAGAATTGAAATCAAAACTAATCTAAGATTACTCCCCCCGCTCTCAGTGGAACATTCACACTTCTGTAACGTGGTTCTTATATTCAGAAGAAATTATTTATTGACTTATGTGTTCTCTGAATGCAGTTCCAAAATTTATTTGAATATATTTTGAATATCACAGTTGGTCATTGGCACAAACATGGTAGCAGCACTCAGTTGGGTTTATACTATAGGCTTATTGGAATGATAGTTGCCCAGAGTGAAAATGTTTTCTTGCTTACATCATACATCCTCATTCCATGTCAACAGCCTGAAGTCTAGATCCTGCAGCATGTTAAAACATGAGAAATCAACCACAATCTCTTTCTCCCTCTGTCTCCTCACTATGTAATCTTAGGATGCAGGCCAAAACAGTGTATGGTTTCCAAAATATCTTTGTTCAATTTGTCAAACTGAATAACATCTATTTGTGTTTTAGCATTTCTGATTTTCACACACATTTATACCAATGGAATCATATTGTGCCAGGGCTAAGGTACTGATTTTGCATGCTGTAAGGTACCCCCAATCATGTTACATTTAAAATAACATCAAACAAGATTAGAAAATAGATTATGCACAATGCTGCCATACTGTCGTATAGGCAGGAATGTTATTCACTGGGCCTCGAACCTTCATTAACCCAAGTGAGTCGTTCACTTTCCTCCTTCCTTTCATACTTGAAGAAGTTTATTGCCACAAGTTTACACTTCGTGACGTATATAATGCACTTTTTCCATCGATAGAGAGCCATTAACTTTATCACAAAGCCATTGTAAAATACTAATTTCCAAATAACTAACAAGCTACTCAAGACATTTTTGCCTGTTTGTTCCTTTTAACCAATTCTGCATTTCTCTGAACAACAAGCTTCAAAGTATTTCTATAAACAGGACAACCATAGCTTATCACCCTCTAATTTAGACAGTTAAAATGGATTCACAGAACTAGAGCAGGCAGAAATTTCATTAAGCATGGAAGATGCCTCTTAGTTTAGACTTTAGAGACTTTAGTAATTAACAGATGAAAATGTAGGCTAATAGAAAATAGGGAGCCACACTGCATCTTGAGCCCTTATCATCCCCTCAACTCCAACATCAGATTTGTCTGTTGCCGTGGACTCTCAGGCCTTTTTCAAACAATGCTGTGTTCTTTGCTGAAACCTAAACACTATTCTTTACAAGAGGGACAGAAATCAATCTTTTCCTTAGCCTTCCAGTCACAAACAATCTTTACTGTCCGTAATTATCAGACTAAAAACTTATTTTATTTAATTGCTCACTAAAAGCACAGTTCAGCTTTTCGCTAAGACAAAAACAGACAATCATTGATCAAGCAGACTGCCTCCAACAAGCATGAAAGGCCCATTTCTCTTGAAATTGGAAAGAACAAGGTATTTAATGTGTTTTTAATGCCAATTTCTTCCCTTAAATTACTGCTTTGGTCAGTGAGGTTGTGTTGTGGGTCAAACTGTTATGCCATATTAAAAACTTCTTCCAAGACTCCAACCTTCAGCAGTATGTGTGGTCTTTTTTTTACCCATCCTCAACAACTGTAGTGGCCTGTCCACTCAATCAATGCTCAGACACAGATGTACATGTGCCCACACCCAAACCCTTTCCATCTTTCCGTCATTCCCCTCCCCACAACAGAATACCAATGTGGGAAATGAGTCAGCAGCTGTGAAGAAAAGCAAACCAGAGACACTCTTGCCAATGTAAAATGAGGGCTGACCACTGAATTGGCGAGTGCTTCATTTAAGCAGGCCTACAGAAAAAGACAACGAATCAAAACATTCTGTGAATATGAGCTGGGGCAGGGGTGTTGGCTTGGCACAGATCATAAAGTAATTAGGAAAGAGGGCATGGGCCTAGTTTTAACGGGAAAAAGAACAAAGATATATCTAGTACTTCCTGTTAGCACATCCTCAGAATTATTGTCACTTTGCAAAATTGATGATTCCCTGTAACTGAAACAACAATGTTTACCTTTTCCTGCCTTGAACCTCAAAGTATTTATGTATGAAGGAGGTGGAGTCTGAGAACAGTACAGCACCATTATGGAATCAAATTTCCAAAGGAGTGCAGGCACAAACGGGTTTAACAGGTTTGTTTATTAATGGCTCACAAAACCTACTTTTGTCCTACGAGGGTTGCTGAAAAGTGAACCACATTGCTATTGATACCTTTTAGTGAAAATATGTTGCAGCTGGTTATATATTTGTCTGCATTCACATAATGAGACTCTCTAACAGCAGTCACAATCATCCCAGATTCATCCTAAGGCATGCTGTTTAATGAACAGCATTGAGCTGAAAGCATTAGTATTCTGGCCCATGTTGTCGGGTTGTCGACCCACTAGCCCAGGTGGCTGGGGGTGGGGGTGGCTGGTTTGATGAGGGTGGAGTCTTGCCAGACACATTCCTCTGACCACCAGTCAACACATCTCAGATAGGAAGTGGAAAGCAAAACACTATGGGATGGGCTGGCCAGAAAGGCTGTGTCAAAACACTTGAGTACCTCCAATTTGCTTTTCAATAATCACATAAAATAGAGATTGAATATCAGGTTATTCTACCCTGCTGAAATTAAATCTAAGCTTTCCAGCCTTTACAAATAAGGGAAAACTGGCTGGTTTGGCAGAATAGACTTAGGTGTTCCCCATCAACCACAGAGATAATGGTGGAATCTGAATGATTATAGTACGTTAATTTGTGGCAGCCAATCAGAGTATCAACACTGATTACTACATATTGATTCATATTATTCCTAAACTAATTAAAATTGGTAAGATCTTATGGAATTGTACATCTGTGCACAGTGCTTTGGTTTAATCAGTTCTTTGGGATGTTAGGCTGCTGGATTGTCAAAAAAAAAAAAAGCTCTAGTGAATCTAATGAAATCAATTATGTTTTTTGGGCCTTGTTGTGATGCCGTCTCTGATTTAGGGTGTAGATGAGACCAGCATGTCAGCCTGTGCACTGCGCTGGTTGGCTATTGCAACAAAAACAGTCTAAATGTATGTGAACTGTGACACTTTAGGACTGCTGCTAGAACACAAAAAGCACATATAAAACACTTATCTGTTTCCACATGCAATGTGTGTACAGTTGTCTGCCCGACACCTGGTGAATTGGCTATGGATACTAAACAAAAGTGCTACTAGCGTGTAGGAAGCTAAAATGACAAAAAGATTGGCATACTTGTAATGTGGCCAGTAAGCAGTATCTACAGTGCAAACACAGAGAGGAACCCTGTATTCTTTCAGGTACAATTACCTGTAACAGTCTTGACCACACCCTGAGTGTAAGGGGACAATATGCAGGACATGTTTTCTGTTAAGGTCACATGTTTGACTCCTGTTCCAAATATTCTTAAGCCCAACATAACAGATAGAACCAAAAAGATGATGCAGTAGCAACAGAAATACAGCATTTTAATGTCCTGTTCAAGTGTGACTTGTGACTTGTGTCTGCATGAACATACAAGAATAGAACCTTCTCGTTTCTAGTACACCTCTACCAGTGCAGATTTTACAGAGTTTCGTCATGATGCAACAACCTGTCAAGTATTTAGTAGCAGTCAAACACTTTTAGGATCCATGAAATGAGTGTACAGTAGTCCTTACTGCCTAAGAAGCAAACTTCTATGTTTCTCTTTCTACCATGATAAGCATGATACATGCTGAATGGACATCTTTGCTCAATCATAAAACAGGCCTTTCTTCCTCACAAGACAACTCCTCTGACTCAGGTTACAGAAAGAGCAAATCCTGTTGTGGGCCAGTCTTCACAGACTGTGAAGAATGAGCCAGTGCTAGTAGGAGCATTCTGCTCACCAGAGCACAGATACAAATGCTGACTGAGGGACACTTGTGTGGCTTAATTGGCTAACACACAAACAGACAGCAACATTTGTCCCATGGTTTAATTATGTCACACGTCACTGTTCTGTCCAGTCTGCCCATTAAATGCAGTTATTTGAAAAGCTAACTAGAAACATAAAATAAAACATTTTGTATGTGTTAGTCATCCTCAATTTGTTCCATTTTACATCTATCACCAGTTTTCCCTCAGGGGATCATAAGTATAGAGATAAGAATCAAAAGCTATGTCTGAGCTCTTTTCAATTTGAAAAGAGATACATACTAACAAATATTTTATATTTAGTAAGTACTGAGGTATTTTATATTTTGTGAATATGGCATACTTTTAGCCCATACAATCCACTATCAAAAAAATAAATAAATAAATAAATATATGTATACATACATACATACATACATACACACACACACATTTATTTACTAAATCTGGTTCATGGCACATGTAAATGCATACCCAGCATAAAACTAGGCTGTAATGGGTACTAGTCTGAGTAATTACAGCATTCAACAAAACACATGATTTAATTTGCCAAGACTGACTAAATGAATTATAATGGGAGAACTATAAGATTAATACTGAGGTGTACACTGATAAAAGTCCACATAACAACTGCAACTTTGGCATGAACTAGTTCTTCCCTTATACCCAAAGTCTTGCAATCATGGGTGATATAATGCCTACGTAAGCTAATACAAACACAGGGCATAGTCTACCATAAGTTTGTGAACTGTAAAGATGTGTGTAGCTGTGTCATAGCTCCATTTTGGGTGGACGAAGCACACTGGTGTCCATGTCCCCTCCCCTCCAGGTCAGCTTCTGGTCCCCTCTCCCAGGACCCCCTGCCAGGATGACTGGGTTGGGGAGGGGGATACACACCCTGAGATAACAGCACATTTTAAGGCCTGGATAAACACTGAGCTGTCCACAAGCTGTGTGAAATGCACCAAAGTGATTTGTTTTCCACTGATGTTGAAAGATGTTGATTAGATATGACGACAGTGGAGCATCCATGCTGGAGGATATTATCTCTACTTACACCGTGCCCACAAAATATTCACTGACAATGTTTAAAGCATATGATGTTAGCTGAAATCTCTTGGAACACAAAACTGTGTCCTATTTCAAGTACATAAATAAAAGATAATAAAATAATAATAACATAAGACTACAGAAATTTTAAGATGACAATATAATGCTTTGCCATATTGCTAAATGCACAACACAATAACCAACACTAAAAACACAAGGAAAACAAAATAATTCTGAATCCTGGTGCAACACGTGATTCATGAACAGAGAACAACACCGAATGAGTAAAAATACCAAAATAATGTAGTGACTCAGGGATGACCATGTCTTATTTCTACTGTGTATTCTAAGGTCTCACATGTCTAACTCCTGCCCTTCTTCAGTTAAGGCCCCAATCTCACATTCTTCTAAGCAAAGTCAACAATATTTCCAAAAATATCACACACAAACAACTTTCGACGCAAACATCTCCCATCTCTGCTGATCTCTTGCAAAACGGAGCAGATGAAGTGACCACCTCGCTGGTCACTCATAAAGCAATTATTCTGCTTCAAAGATTGTCTGATGACACAGCGCAAGAGCTGTGATGTTAACATACCTGGCAGCCACCACTAATTTTTCTTGAGTCTGCAGGGAGACACCTAGCTCACAAACCACTGCTGAGTCAATGACACAGGGAAATGTAATGATGGTGCTGCACCATACGGTTTTAGGTACTTGAGGTGAGCACCAGGTTCATATGTAAACAACATAAAATACTTACCAAAATTGGATCAGTAGAGAACGTGATTTTCCTCTTTAGGGGAGGCTCCTCCTCGTCCGACAGACCAGGAACTTCATAACAATCATCATATTCTCTATACACTTGATCCTCCTCCTCCTCTTCCTCTTCTTCTTCTTCTTCTTCTTCATCTTCTTCCTTAAGGACCTGGTCCACATCCCTGTCATCCACAAATGCTGCATTTTCAATACCATACACCACAGGAGAGACTCGATCCTGGATTCTCTGGGCCTCTGGTTCCTCCAGCTCAGTCTCCTCCTCTACTAACTCATCATCTTCCTCACGATTATCACCAGCATCTTGACCCACAACCGAACCGTCTTGTCGTTTCTCATTTTTCAATTCAATTCCATCCATATCATCAAGTAGTCGACCTTCACCCACAGTCTCTGCAAAATCTTGTGTCTCTTTTGTGGCATTTCTTAACATGGCCTGAGAAGAAGAATTACAGTTTTGTTTTTCTAATGGAAAGGTTCTTTTCAGGTCTGCAGGTATGTTTTTCAGGCTTGGAACTTTCTCCTCCTCTAACACATTATCACCAACATTTTCATCTTCATTATCCTCACTCTCTGAAGATTCATTCTGAACAACTACCAATTCAGCCCGTACCATGCCCCCCCCCCTGGAGTCCATTGACGAACTGGGTTGCTTGTCCCTAGTAGGACTATGTACCACATTGTCATTATTCTTGGCTTTTTCAGGGTATTTGGCCCTGTTGGTATTCTGAAAGCTACCAGTTGATGGGATAGGCTTCATATCTCTTGGGGGCAGACTATGTGGTTTGCCATCATCCCCACTGACAGATGTCCTGCTAAATCCATCACCAGTTGACGAGGGGCGCTTGCAGCCCTGGCTGATTGGGGTCGTTGGCTCTGGTGATAAGGGTTTATGAGTGGCATCAGTTGTTGGAGAAACAGACTTGTGAGTTCTATTAGTAACCAGCGCTGTTGAGGTGAGTCCAATGTTAGACCCAGAGGTTGGAGATTTGTTAATGACACATGGCATTTGGGATGCATTTTTATTAGTGGCATTAGCTACAGGGGAAGAGATAGCGGCTTCTTTGACAGGAGAAGTAGGTTTGTGTAAGATGTCCTTTGATGGAGAGGTAGGCAGTAAGTGTTCAGTGGCACTGTGTTGTTTAGCAGAAACCGTAGACCCCTTTGTGGCAGCTGTGTCGTTGTCTTCCGAGTCCTTCTCAGCCATATAATTCTCCAACCTCTTAGACATGGGTCCTGCATTCAGTGACACTCTAGATGCATGCTTTTTCTCACCATCAGTCTTTTCATCTGTTCTGCATCTAACCGTTGATGTGGAAGTTTGTTCTGATTTGATAGTGGTTTCCGAGGATCCTGATACTCTCCTTGTGCTTTTTCCCTCATCAGAAGGACTTCCAAGGGACAAACGAGTCACTACTCTGTTTGGAGACTGCTTTTCAGCTGCGGGCTGTTCTTTGATGCCCCTTTCAAAGAGTTTTCTGGTCACAGAAAACTTCTCTGCCAAAGCCACTTTGTCAATCTCAACATCCTCCCCCTTGGGTGTTTTATCTAAACTGTGTGATTCGGGGCTCGTGCCAGAGTTGAAGTTAACTCTGTGTGTGTTGACGGGAAACTGCAGTTTTGCTTGGTTGGTTTGGGAAACTTGGGACACATCAGGCTTTATAGTCACTTTTGGTTCTTGGCACTCTTGTTGCTGGCCATCCATCTGTAGGAATATGTTCTTTATCTTGTTCACTCTGGTCCCAAAAGGCCGCCCCCTTGAGTCCTCCCGGCTGTCACTGGAGCCATTTGTGTACGACTTAGCGGCACCTTCAGATTTTGGCCCATCAAAAGAGCATTTGATTGCGTGGAAGTCAGACTTGTATGCATTTCTGTGAGGCGACGCGCTCCTCAGAGTCCTCTCGCCTCCTTTGCTTTCCGCTTTAATCATTTTTTGATTGATTCTGATTGCGGCCTGATTAGAGGAGCTGGTTTTGGAGAGACGGCAGCCGCTCGATGGTGAACTTTTATCCCTCCACTTTACGCAAGCGATGCCATGGTCGGTCCAGTCGGTAAGCTTCTCTGCTGCACTGCTTGTCTCACTAAACAGTCACAGCGTAATCACCTACACAGACAGTAAAATCTGTTAATGGAGACCGAGCACCATGACCTCACTCCCTCCTAAAAGAGATCGTTTAAAAACCGATTAATCAACTTTAACTGATTCAAAGCTTGAATGAAAACATAAAGGGATGTTAACGTCCGTCAGTTAGCGTGTACAACCGTTTGTGTGCATTTCGATGGCTATCTAACTTCTGGCCTTGGCTGAAACAAAAGTATTAACGCTGAAAGTAACTTCCGACTAGTTATGAGCCCGTATTGGATTTATCCGGGCAAGTTAAATAAACTTTGTGTTGTTTTTTTTAAACGATATATAACCAATAAAAAGCTGGGCCAAAGTTAGACTGTGGGCCAACAGTTCAATACAGCACAGACGTTAGTACATCGGTCTGAATTCATTGTGGCGTTTCAAGTACGAGTCGTGGAAAAATGTTAACAACAGTCCGACACACAACACCGGAGAAAGGTGAACAACTTTGTCAACAACTCACCTCTGACTTGCTTCATCGTGTTCCCCGCCCGAATATGTCCTAAAGACCGTCGCAGTTTTCCCAGTTATGAGAGTCGCCCCTCCGTCTCACTCTCCGCCATCATTCCCCGCTCCGGCGGCGCTTTCCTGCCTCTTCCTTCTACTTCCAGACCTGTCGCGGGCTGCGCGCGCACACACACAAGTCGGTCTCTCGGGGATGCGCGTCCGCGACAGACGACGAGAACAGAGAAAGAGAGAGCGATTCGGGAGCGCGCGCACATTCCAGGACTGAAGCCATAGCTCCGCAGCCTCCCCTTCCTCTCTGCGGAGCACGGTACTCAGACACCAGGAGCTGTGGGACAATGGCGTGGGAAAGATATCACCGAGTATCAAAGTTCACCCAGACCAGTGGACAGAAACACCTTCACTGTAAATCCAGCTCAGAGGACTTGTTTACTGTGCCTAAATTTTACAGCTGTGGCCGAGCAGAGGAGCCTTTACATAGCTGCACACACGGCACTGCAATTTATTTCATCCATTGAAATATCTCAGCATAAAAAACAAACTACACCGACTGTACACAGAATTTCCAGTTGATTTGATACAGTTAATAGGTCACGACTCAGTGTGTAAAAAATTAAGTTTTTATAATGTCTCATATGACTCTGAAGGTTGTACTGTTGATGTAATTTGGGCTTTGGCTTGAGAGTGGAAGTGTAGGCTTTTAAAGAGATTGGTATCAATGAGTAGAAGGCCAAATAACAGATGATACTGAACTGTGTTATTGAAAATAAATTATTTTGTAGCTTGTAGGGTTTGTTTGTTTGTTTTTTTGAATACCAGCCTTGCTTAGATTTTGACTACTCGTTTTAAAGATATGTCTCCTTTGAGTTGAGTCTCTTAACTTTATAGAATTCTAGTACCAAATTGCTGGTATACGATTTTTGAGTTTCCCTTTAACTTATGTAATATTAATGTACTATGTAGCTATAGAAAGGAGAATTGGCCAAGACTGAATTACCAGTGCGGGAAAGTAGACAGTTACACTGGGGCCCCACATTCCCAGTACTCCTAAAACCTCAGATTTACTGCATACCAGTGGTTTTGTATTTTTCAGGAGGACGTTTGGGCAGGACTAATTCCAAAATCCATGATGACTGTTTTTACCTTTTTCTCTCAGGGGCTCGTTGGCTCACTGTCCCATCATCATGACTCACTGATACCTGTGCATTTCCTACTGTGACAAGTCAAAAAAGGCCCATTGCTCAGATGAGGTGAAAGAACATTGTATACTTAAGTTTAAATGCAAAGATTTGACTGAATTAAACAAACAAACAAACAAACGAAAAAAAAAAAATGACCCAAGGATGGTAGCTGCAGCTAGTGCACCCCCTTCAATTCTAAACGAATTGGTCTAATACTGATTCTTACAGTAGAATTATATGTTATCAAAGCTACACCCTCTGTGTCTACATGGACCCATAGTTCCTAGAGACGCACCTAAATGCTAGAAAAGTTCAACTAACAACAAGACAAGGCAAGTAGTTTTTTTGTTGAGCACATATCATTCACAAAGGCACATCACCCTTCTATATAGTCAAATATAGTAAATGTAGCACAAAATATTGGACCACAAATTAAAGGTTAATCACTTTCAGATGGAAAAATTAAAAATATACTGAAAAAATAAAGTGCAAAGGTAAACACTGACACAGTGCTTGGTTAAAGGTAATGGATAATATATACTTAAGATGGTAGTGGACTATGCCCTTTTAAATCCAGTCATATATCTTCTGGAGTGGTTTTCTAGTTCTTTGGTGCATAGTAACTAAACCAGAAAAAGGTTTTCATGAAAGGAACACCTCATTGTTATTCCAAAATACGATAGAAAAACAGTCTCCTTTCTGAAATCACAGTAGATGTGTCCCATGTGTGTTGGCAGTGATTGTGGCTCAGTATTCACTGACTTTAGATCAAGTTTGTCCAAAAATAGGTCACTTTACAAGAATTCTATATTCTTCATACATTTGCCTCTGGCTTTGTGTAGTGTATTAGGATTTTAAAAAAAGATTTTTAAATATTTAGTTTCTAATATATTATGCCAATATAATAAGATTCAAACAAGTTCTCTAAATTGTGAAAGACAACAGAATAAAACTCTCAAAATGTGATGGATACATTTTTTACTTTTTAAAACTAAGCCCTGTGCATTACTGTGCAATCTAACTATTCTATTCTATTCTAATTTGCGCATACTTTTTCTATAGATAGAAAATAAAGATAAGCTGCAAAGATACTCAACATGAGTGTAGTCAAATGTCCTTCGTGGCTGAGAACCTACATAGCAGAAATATCATCCAATCAAACTGACCTCGGAAAAAGAAGACAAATCATGTGGGAGATTATATTGTTTGAACTCCACCTGTGTGGACCTTATCTCCCCTAAATGTAACTTTTTATACAATAACAAATTTGAATTGCTTTAAAATCAAAACTTTAATTGCATATTTATTGGGTTGTATTTGTAAAATCCTTTGTGAGGAAGACGGACATCTTAATTATAATTTTATATATTTGCAATATTTAATGCATTTTGATAAATTACACAAAAATATGTCTGCAACTAAATATAAGGAGCATTATGTAACAGTAAAATGGGGTAGTAATTATTGATATGTATGAACCAGACTGCAGCAAAAGGCCTAAGCAGATGGTAATCTATTTATCAGGGACTTTTGTAAGCATGGCAATTTCTTTCAGTTGCCTAAAGTGTAATACCATCTACATATTTAATTGTACAGAACATAAAATATCGAACCTGCATTTCTAAGACATTTTTCCATGAGAATGTTACTTTCTCTCCTTGATTATCAGTCTTTTGTAAATAAATTATAAAACTACTGTAACGTTCAAGGCTACCACGACCCATCATATCAAAGTTGTAAATTAGTGTTTTAAAACATTCAGAGACATCTTTGGAAAAAGTCCAGTCCTCAGGCATTTCCTCTGGCGTTATCTGACCTCACATTCCATCTGAGACGTGGTTATCTGATATGTGAGGTTTTATATAGCTTCTTAAGAACACTCAAATGTACATAGTTTAGGTTTGTTCATGTTTGTTATCCAGTATATTATGGCTCTCTGTTCATTATTCTGTTGTTATTTGTTTCATGTTACTCCAACATTTGGCTGCCATGAGGGTTGGAGCTGTCAGCCTAGGAGACGCTTTAGTAGTGCCAATTATGGAGCACACAGTCTTAAACATTTTCTTTGACTGTTGAATGATACCTTCCTCTTTTCCCCCAAAACAAGGAAAGAAAAATTATCCTTGAGCAAACAACTATGTTTTCAGATACATTTGAACCTTGACATTCAGTATTTTATAACTGTATGAAAGTTCTACATACCAGGATGAACAAATATCTACCATCTGAATTTGTGTGTGCCTACGAGGTTTGCATGTGTCTGGGTGTTTACCATTTCTACCTTGCTGGATCAGCTCCTAGCAACTATGGGTCTGAAAAGCCATATATACAGAGTAAGTGGGCTATCTCCCAGGAGGAACACGGCACGCCGTAACCAAGCCAGTGGTCCCTATAGCAACTCTTTAAACAGCAATGAATGAACAACACAAACCAAATGGAAACAGGAGCAGGTGGAGATATCTGGTCTGAGTAGCCAGTGGAACCTCTTACACAATCCCTCAAATTCAGTCCAACCAGGCACAACTTCTCACACAAAAACTGCCACGATACTCTTCCTGGAGTTTTTTTCTTCTGGTGGAAATATGTCTGATGTAAAAAAAAAAAAGAAACTGTCTTACTGCTGTCTGTCAGGCTGAAACTTTCCAGAATTAATATCACTTCTATAGTTTTTGTAATTCTACAGAAAAATGGTCAATTCCCCAATAATGGGGTTGTTTAAGAGAAGTGATAAAAAGGTGCAAAAATAAAGAACTGCAGTTCATGTTGACATCTTCACACATTATTGTGTGCTAGTCTGCTGAGAGTTGATGGTATGAAATGGAAAGAGAATGTGTCCTTTGCACTGGGCATGTCCTGGGGTGACCTCAGCCTTGCATCTCCACTATTTAACTTAGCTTGGCACGGTTAAGGTACACTTCTTCTACTCTCATGCAGACCAATCAATAAACTGTCTGAAATACCATGACTTTCAAAACAACACCCACAAAATGGAGAAGAACCATACAATTTTGTTAATGCTAAAAAGCCAAAATATTTCAGGCCTTTTGGTCTCAACCTGTAACCAAGGGGAGCTGCTAAGAGAATCTCCTTGCCTCGTTCATAGGAAATGCTACCATCTTGTGGCAGATAGGAATAAAGGATTTTAAATATTGGTATCAAAAACATCAGATGTTCATCTGCATCTCTGTCCCCAAACATCTACAAAATTTCACTCAATTAAATAAAATGAAATCAAAAAGCAAATAAAAAGTAATTTTTTCATAATTTATACATCCAGAATCCAAGCCAGTGAAATAGCAACACAGAATGTAATTTATAATTTCACCATATAGTGATGTATCTTTAAATATCAAGGTCAAGGTCAAGGAATCTTTATTGTCCCCGTGGGGCAATTCGCTATACGGCCAGCAGTGACAAAAACGGTCAACTCAGCAACCACACAGGAAACAATAACATATAACGCATAGGACAGCCATAAATAGAAAAAGATGGGAGTCAATCACTTGTTCAGAAAACCAATGGCAACAGGGACAAAAGAATGCTTCAGTCTGTTAATCCTGAATCTTGGCAGGATGTACCTGCGGCCTGACGGAAGCAACAGGAACTTGCTGGCCAAGGGGTGGCTCTGGTCAGTAAGGAGTGAGTGGGACTTGCTTAAAGTTCTAAGTTTGTACAAGTCAGCAAGGTCATTCAGGTTGATACCTGCAATTTTACAAACACTCTTACAATACCCTGCAGTCTGTTTTTGTTTTTGAGGGAAAGTAAGCCATACCAGCAAATAAAAGAAAAGGTCAGAACAGATTCAATAAAAATAAGAATAAAACATCTTCATAAGAGTGCTGTCAACATTAAAACTCCAGAGCTTCCTATAAAAATACATATGCTGATGTATTATATATATTTACTTTATATGAACTCCAGAGACACAATGAAAATATTTATTTACATAAAAAATGAAATAATACATAAAATTTCAAGAATTTTTAAAAAGGTTGTGGTTACAGAACAAAAAAAAAAGAAAGAAGGGAAAGAAAAACAGCTTTATAAAGTGACAAAACTAAAAATATAACATGAGACACACAAGCAGAGAGCAAAGTCAGCTCTGAAGAACTACTGATGTCTGCCACAGTTGCAGTTTTGTTTCATGGTAAATGAGAGAGACCAATAACCCTTTCATACTGCGTTGGTGCCTGGCTGTTTCTGGATTTTCTTTTATATATACGTCTTCTCTAGTTATTATTGTAATTATCATTGATATTATTATTAGTATCGTATTTTATTTCAATTATTCAATAATTGTGCAGTTTTTTTCATACTATATTTTAAATAATACAACTTTTTGACGAGAACTCTATCAGTAACATGGTTGTCATGGTAATCAATGGCACGTCAGCTGCTATAAAAGCAGATCCCAGAATTTTCGGCTTCATTCTGCCCGTGAGAGCTGAACTAACAATAGGAGTTATTTCGCTGTGGCCCTGTGTTGAATTGTTCAACAATAAGAACCAGTTAAACATCTTTAATAAACTTATAACATCTCAAAGTGACAAAGCAGCTGCGAAAGTGTGAAGACCAACATGGCTTCCTCAGATTTCAGCCGTGAGAGACATCTGGTGTCCATCTGCACCTTCTGTCTGCTGGATGGCCGCTTTGGTAAATCACAGCACAAACACTGATGTGCTCTATATTACTATCAAACGGGGCATAACAAAAGAGTTTATTAATGGTTTAAAAGATTAATAAATATATATACATGGACTTGTTGCCTATAGTATACTGCTTATTTTTGTTTTGTTGATTTCATTCCCTACAACACCATCGAAAATGTCAAACCCGCATTAAAGTTTTTATTTGGCTGAAAAAATGATGGCAGATGGTTTACTCATTACAGTGTGTCCACCTAACATGTGAAAAAGTGGGAATAATCAAGCAGAATTCAAGGAAAACTTGGTTTTTGAGGGGGGTCAGGGTCGTCGAGTTTAACATTAAAAGTATAGGACAAAGATGGCGACCGGGCCATTTTTCATAAAATGCTAAGAAAATGTATTTGGAGTGCGTCATGGAGACGACGTCGGAAATTGGAACATGCCGAGGGCCGGCGTCTGACGTCACGTCAGTGTAGTCCAACTGGGCCCGGTGTGCAAACAGTCGGGTTAGCATGTTTTAGCTGGAAACTTTAGTTTGGAATGAATCCAGAGCTGTTGGATGCGGATTTTAAGAGGCAGTGGGAGATCACGGACAATTAAAAGTAAGGTCGGAGGTGGAATGAGTCCACGAAGACTGTCATCTTCCACAGAAACATTCAGGGTCCATGTGCTCATGTGTTTTTATCGCCCCCTCTGCTGTTAACGATTTAATAAGATGAAATAATGTCGATAAAATTCCGTGCTTACATGGAACTGAAAACAGTGGATCAGTGTAAAAGAAAACAAAAAACTAGCAACGTATTGTCGAGTTCAAACTCATCATCTGTACAGAGCTTTGTCTTTTATAACATTAAATTCAGTTTTATCGGAATAAGACAGCAGGGTTGTGACTATAGCTGGGTTAAATTTGATGTGTTTAGAAACAAGTAGACCGTACTTTCAGAAAAAGTCCAGTGTGAAGTGTCAGCCAACCGTGACTACACAAACTATTAACAGCTTGTTTGTGGTGACTGTGAATAGAATAAAAGCAAAATTATTCATCCGTTCCCCTCAGTTCTACCATTCTAAAAGTCTATACTGTATATAATATACATTTGTTGCATTAAGGTCCTGTTTTTTCATAACACAAACTGCTTTGTAAATGTTTGATTATTTGTGTGCTTTTAGATGATATGACAAAGAGAATTCACATAAATTAAAAAATGTGGGGTTTAAACATTTGAATAATGTTAGATTCCTGCTCTCCCTGTGCTTTAAAGGCGTATTGTGGCTTGCATTAATCCAGTCACATTGTCCTGACTAGCGAGACTAATGTTTTCCTTTTTGTCTTTTTCCATTTAGATACCCTCTCTTACCCAGGACAAATCCTTCATCTGTTCGTAACAAACCTAAGAAACCATCCTTTGAGCAGTGCCAACATTAGATCTCTGAGGTACTCTGTCCTGAGTCCTTACCACAACCTCACCACAGGCTCTCAGGACTTCATTGTTATTCAGTACACAGGAACCTTCTGCTCTCATGAAATAGACACACCATTTCAGCATGTAGAGGAAGAACAGAGGGAGAACGCTAAACCCTTGCCTCTCATGGAAGGACCAGCAGGTATGATGGTTCAGCCTGCTTCAGCTTCAAGCTATGGCTTTTTACCAATATTAACTCCAGTTCTTCCTGAGAGGGCAAGTCTGAGAGCACTGAAGGCTGACCTTAGGAACTGTGTCACACGTATGGACTTTAATGACACTTCTATTACTAGAGTTATCTCCCCTGTGTATCGTTCAGCAAGCACCCAGCTGATAAACCGGTGGAGGGTGAGCGACTACAGTGCAGATGGGCACACCCTAATGTCTGTTTTATGTAAATTTTCCCAAGAATCAACATTGTGTGGCAAGAGAAAAAATTGTACAGAAACAAGCAGAAGCAGTCTATCTCCACCTAAGAAACGCATCAGAGTTCGATGAGATGGTCCAAAAGATGTCATGAAAAGCCTCGGCCATCCAGGAGCTCCTGGTGGGCCTCCAGGCTCTTCAGTGCTTGAATAACATTTAAACTGCTGCAGGTTTTGATCAGAGCCTTCAGTATGGATATGGCTCAACAATCAACATTTATTACTGAAAATGAGACTGACAATGTTGGTGTGCTGCGTCTGGCGGGTCAACAGGACTATATTCACTCCTCAGAGCTAGCCTGAGCGTCTGGCTGGGCTAATGAGGCCCCACGTAGCGTCTTGCACCAGGGCCCACGCAGACATTCTGCACCATATCAAGCGTATGGTTGGCTGAGGAGTAAACATTGTAAATTTGTAAATAGTTTATTCATGATTGTGACACACAGGTCAGTATTATTATTGCATCTTGCACTGGTGCCTTGTGTGCGTTTCTTTATTTCTTGAGCTGGTCTGTGTGTCTGAAGTGGAATTCTGCTCCTGGGAACATCTCAGCTTAATGTACAGAGCCAGAGCTACAACACAAATGATCCACCAAAGACTGACAGGATAAATAGAAGAAGACAGAGTTAATTCCATCTGCACTTCTCTGCCTTCTGCCTTCTAACTGTATCAGCCAGCAGTGGACATAGTGTTAAAGGCTGATCTGTCTGTGCTGGATGCCTGGGAGCCAACAAGTCTCCTGATGAAAATCAACTTTGAAGAGTGTCAAAGAAGAAACAGATTGGTAAGTAATATTTAACAAACAGATGTTTCTGAAATGATGTCTCAAATATTACAAACATCTCAAGGTATTAACAGTTTCCTCTCATCAAATGTTTGTCTCAAAAGGGGAAAAAGTGATGGGATGGGGGAAGAAGAAAATTGGCAGGACAATAAGAAAGGGCTGAGAAAGAAAGAGGACAATCACAAAAAAAGATAACTAGACAGTTATGCAATGTTATTATCACAAATATTGATCAATAGTCTTTCTTTATTAATTTGTTATAATATGAAAATATAAATTTATTCCATTGAATCTGGTTGCTGAAGATGTTTAGTAACGTTTGCTCCTTTCCTCTCTTTTGTTATTTGTCTTTTAGGGAAGAAGAAAAATGTCCAAACCAACATGATACAGCAACCCTCTCATTTAAAAAGATAAGTACATGGTTATTCTATTGAACCTGAGTACTTGTAATATGTCTTCACTGCCTGGTAGATTTTTTAACTGTTATAGAATCTATTTGTTCCAGAAAGGAGAGATGATGAGACAACCATCTCATTATCAAAGATGAGTATACACTAAATTTACATTATTATTCAAGTTTTTATTTTTATTAACAAGTTTAGTGTTATAATTATTGATAAGATTAGTAACTGTTATTTCCTCTTACCTGTCATCTGCATTTTAGAAGAAGGAAAGGAAACCACAAGTAATAAACAACCAGATAAGGTGAGTGGAGAAGAAAGGAGCTTCATAGTGGATGCTCTGACTGAAACTTCTGCTCAGACTGATATTTCTTTTGTACGATTACTTAAGTTGATAACTGGTTGCCCTCATGTATTTCAGGAGAGAGGAGAGAAAACAGCACAAGAGAAAAAAGTGAAACCCAGTGAGCCCTCTTATTTACAAAGATAAGTATTTTCTTGTTTATTATTTGTAATTTTAAGTGTATGTACACATTTATTCCCTGTTTTTATAAAAAATAATGTACTGTTGAGTCCTGAACATATTCACCAGGTTGTTGAGGCTCTCATTCTCTCTTGTCTGTTTCTATTTCCAATGAAGACAATCAGCTTCACATATCTTGCATTGCACAAAGTTCCACATCCAAGTCTTAAAAAGATCGTTTTACAGGAGTAAGTCACAACCCCTTGGGATAAGTTTTGCTTTTTGTTTAAACCCATTCAACTGAACAGTGTTAACGTTTCACGCATTGATTATCAAGAAATCCAAAGAAAAGATCCCAATTTATCCTCTAAATATTGTCTGTGTGTTCTGATACATGTAAGATTTGTGTTTGGCTTGATTAAATACATTTTCACATTGCATGTTACAGTGTCTGTTTTATGGTTTTCAATTCATATCAATTTCCATCAAGATCTGTACATCTGTACATGTAGAATAGGTGTAAAACTGAGATCTGATGCTCCAAAGAAACTCACTAGCAGCAAGTAGCCTACCCTTTGCACATGGTTTGGTAGCAAAAATTTATTTTACACTTTAAACCATATTATGTCCTCCCTCAGCTCAACAATGAAATTGTTGAGTACAAGATTTTTGAAGCAAATGGGACCCATCAAAATGAGAAGATTTATGTCATAATTAAAAGCATTCAAGGATAAAAATAGATAGATAGCAAAAGACTGTACCTGGGCTGCGTTCAACACGTGCTGTTGAGCAAACTCTTCTCAGGGTTGATTCCATGAGAAGACAACTCTCAGGTCTCCAGGAATGTTAAAAAAAAACAACTCCTCACACCCAGACTACAAATGAGGTAGTTTGTCTCTGCCTTCCAAAATAACACATCCACTATTGGCAGGGGATGGAATGAAAGTCTCCATTGCAGGGGTCCTAGACTTTGTTCCCTCAACCATCCATCACAATCTGCAGATATTTTAAAGCACTGAATTTCATGTCCATGTACATGCAAAACTCCAAAACTGAGGTCGCTCCACTGGGAAAAAACACTAGACCAAAGACTTCTTTTTGCTGAGAGCAAAATCAGTAAAAAAAAAAACATTAAATACTTGTATTACTTTTTCATAGAGTATAACTATTTCAACAAAAAGCTTACTGATGGAAAAGGAATTTGAGATTTCTGAATCAGAAGCTTTACATTGTGTAATTTGTATTTATTTATTACCCAGCATCTGAAAAACACAAATCCCCCAAAAAAGAAGAAAGATAATTTTAACAATCTGAGTGTAACTCAACCAATGAAAAACTTAGCCCTTTAAACCTTTTGAGTTCAAATTGGTGCAATCAGCTTCGCATTGCCCTCTGGGAGATGTGTTCCAAAAGACATTAGCCTAATCATGCTTATTACTATATTTACAAGAGGACATGAAGCCTTAGAGCTGGCCAGGAACTTAAGAATCATCATCAAATAATAATCCCGCCTTGTTTAAAAGCCAACTTTTTTGACTTATGTTTGGCAAACATATTGTATCACAAAATTCCTGCCTTTTCCTGGAAGCAACACATGTTACATTCTAACTTCTTGATGTCACTTCAATCCTGACTGTGATACAGAAAATGCGTTTTCATTATGGAGCTAACCCTAACCCTAACCGCCACTCTTATTATCACACTCCTTTTATTTCAAAGGCGTTTTCTCATTTCTGATGTTCTAAGTGGACTCATTTCTAAACAAAAATCTTATTCATGTTTCTGTTTTGTTACTTATACATTTTTTTACCTCCCTGATTTGCTGTCAGAATTTTGAAATGTGGCAGCCTGTTAAACCTTACACTGTTTGTTTGCTCATGAGTTACTTCACAACAAATCAGCGCTTACCATTTTCCAAACAATAATTTTAATAATGATATTCAAACCCCATACTATGCTAGATTAGTCCATGCTGCATTAGTAGGTCTTCACGTTTTAAAAATTCAACATATAAATTTAACCATAGATCCATGTGAAAAGGGAACACAATACCTCAATGAGTTGCTCCTTGTATTGCTTAAGCAGGAGTTTTTGAGAGCACATGGTAGCCTGGAAAGTCTGCAGGTACCAAAAGGGGACTAAAAATACCAGATACAGGAGATGTTTGATATTTCCAGAGGGCCAGGAAAAGTCACGGACATGGAAGAAACCGGTTAATAAAAAACAAACAAACAAAACACACAAGAAAATTGGGTACCTTTGTACTGTAAACACCAAATACAGCAGGAGGGTGGACAGATCTTAGATAATTAGATAAGAGGGGGAAATGAAACAGGAAGTGACACCGAGAGGATGCCTTGTCGCAGTGTTTTTAACCTCCAATTTGGATGGAAAAATAAAAAAAGATCCTGAAGGCACAGCCAAGTTAACTGAAGATAACTCATTTCTATTGGCCTTAAGAGAAGGTTTTTACTAACTAATGCACACTAGTGCACCTTTTTTCTACCAATACACCATTACACATCTTATTTCAACCATGAGCAGTGAGATGATTGGAGGATTAGTTGTTTCCAGTTTTATATGAATATATAGTGGGTTTTTTATTATTATTATTTAGAAATGCATCCTCACACACTATCTTTCTAATCAGTCATCAGGACAATCTGATGTTTGACTCGATCTACAGATTTTCTCTCCACCTCGCCTCTGCAGAAAACTGTTGTCCCTTTTTTTTTTTTTTATCATGTCTGACTCATTTCCTGTTGATGTTGGGCAGGTGAGCGGCAGCAGAGGACAAGGCGGATGAAGTGTTGCTCCAGCCCCACCTTCCTCCTCCTCCTCCTCCTCCTCATCTTCAGCCGCAGAGGCAGCAGCAGGATCGCAACATGGTAGCAGCGCACACTTCTTCACATTCATCGGAATCTGCCGAGTGGATTATTTGTCTGGATAAAAGGTAATCTCACACAGCATGTCACTGTCACTGCTTTTGGGCCGGCGTGGGCGACGGATGTTACCGATTCTTCCACCAAAGCCTGGGCGTTGTGCTTCAACACCTGAATAAAAACATTGATTACGACTCAATAGTTTTAATTTCCCAACGGAAAGAAACTCGTTGATCAGAGGACGAACTGGGGCATCCATCAGACAGATTATAGCTTTCATATGAGGCAGCCTCTGACTGCTGTTACCTTTCTGCTGCTGCTTGCTGCCTGGAGCTTTAAAACAACATCCGTCTGTACAACTGTAGCTGTGCGCAAAATAAAATGTTGGAGCAAAGCCTGAAAACACGAATCCCTCTCTCAAAGCTGCTACCTTTAGGCAATTTGATTTTCACTACCGAGTGCTTTCACCCTCTCCTAAATGCACCCACCGACATCAAGTAACTCTAGTTATTGTTAATATCCAGGATAAACACTGTAATGCTGTTTTCCTAAAGCTGAACTGCCTACACAGTATGAATTAGTAAAGAAGGATTTTAAACTAAAGTTTAAGAAAAGACAAGTCAAAACGTTTCTCCAGAAATTTGCCCCTGTACAGCTGGTAAAATCCACAAGATTGAATTTAGTACATTAATAGTACATACAGTCTAATGCAATTGTACATCATGCAGTCATGCGGCTTTTGTGCACACTGTCTGAAAAATTGTTGATTAAACATTTTGGAGATGGTAAAAAAAAAAAAAGCATGTAATGCTGTCCTTGGTAAAATTATATGACGATGACACAAAACTTACACATCCAAACTCTCAATAAGCCATCAAAATATTCTAAACAAAGTGAACCAATCCCTGAAGAACAATTGTTTTGAGTAGCAGTCATGTGACACTTTAGTCATGTGATTCTTTTTTTTTTTTTTTAAAGACTTAACATTTGACTTAAGATATTTCTGAATTCTCATCACCAGACAGATGTTTCAGAGGGGACAACACGGTATACAAACTTCACAATTATTATCAGTATAATTTACACTGAAGATGTTCCAGGTTAGCAGTGTGTATCAAACAGGACAGATGCTGGACACAGCTCCAATGTAATGGGCAACTTTGGGCACGCTGAGTGAATGACGGCCACATCACAAAGGTTCAAAGTACATCATCTTTGAAAAGCAAAGTGACGCTGTGTACTAGATGTGTTTACACAGCAACATTGTCTGGTTAGTAGGTTTCTGGTTACCTAGCAGATATAATTTGTGTGTATTCTGTTTTCTATTTTGAAAAATAAGTGAACTACCCTTCTTTCATGTCATGGTATATAAGAAATACAAAACAAGGGTGAGCACAGAAACTGTGCGTCATTTTTTAGCAGCTCATATTATTACATTGAGCTTGGTAGATGCAGAAATATATGAAACCTCTGTCTAGTAACTGTAACTGTAAATCAGAAGCAGTCCATCATTGTCTGTTTGGTACATTGTGTACAAAGCCGCCTCAGGATGGAAACATTGTGTCCTTGCTTGGACTCTATATCAGCTTGTTTGAAAGTTTTTCTTGTTGTTTGACTTGGTTGATTTCCAAATAAACACCTTGGCTTCATATTTGAAACTCAGGCTCCCACACATCACCCTCTCTCTCCTGCCTTGCTGTCCGCACTTTACATTGTGTGTGTGAGTAAGTACACAATGCTGAAATAATGGAGAGCAGACTTATCTCTTCATTTCAAAAGGGGCCAGGGGTTGTGACACATAACATTTGGATGTAGGTGTGATTATACGCTCTTTATCAGGAAGGACACAGGATGGAGATAATATTGTGAAGTGATGAAGATGATACACGATAAGGAGTCATTTGCTGGCAAGCTGTTTCTCAGTGAAAAGCCTTTCGTTGTACTGTACAATAAACGCTTCTCTGATGCCAAAGGATTGTTGGCAGTGTTGAATCAAAAGTTTGTTTCCCTTTTTGAATTATTGATATTTTTTGGATTCACTTTTAATGCAGCTAGATACGGATTCAAAGTTGATGTAAGCTATACAGCAACCACCTGCATGCTACATCAGAGTTTCTGGAGTTAGTGTAAAAAGCAGCGAAATACAAGAAACACTGGAAGAGATGTTGGGTTAAAGCAAACTGTGGTGATGTGAATTTGATTTGCAATTACTGCTGCAGTGAAAGAGATGCACACGATAAAAGCTCAAACCTATAAATCATAATGAATAGAAACATTGGTCTGTGCTCAATTAATTAATAACTTGAAGCAATTTTATGTTCATCTAAAAGTAAACTCTTTCTGGATCATCCACTACAAATGAAACGACTGAATAGTTAGTTGCAAAAATAGAAATGGATTTTCCTTTTAATTTGATTTGATAATGGGATGAAAGGAAGTACAATTTACTATAAGGCTTTGTGTGACTTTTCATAGTTATATTTATTTTAAACAGACTCATAATCTATTTTTCATTTCAATCTGTTGCCCTTTCAGCGCTGCCTGTTCTTATTTGTGGATTAATTCACAGAATTTGTTTGATAATGAGTACACAATGGATGACAACTCTTTACCTATTGTGTTGCTTTCATGCAATATTAGTTTTTGTAATTGTAAATGCAGACTTGTAAACAGTGTCATGTCAATTTTGGAATTGTTGGAAACTGGAGATTTCTCAGAAAGATTTGACTTGGTTAGTACTTGGAGTATTTGGTTTGAATTTTTCACGTCATGCATTCAGGGTGATAAAATCCGACTTTCATGGATGTGGTGTTGGGTTAGCAATGCACAGTATATTATTCTTTACCAATAAATAAATAAATAAAATTATACCATTTGATGATATGCAGCATGTGTTTGTTAGTTGTTTGACCTCAAGAAATGTGTATCAGACTGTAGTGTGAGGTCTGAATGTGGTGCCATTGAGCAAGTGTGAGTACAACTTAAACCATACTGGGCTTAACATAAAACTACAGAAAAGACTGATACTGTATAAAGAGATGGACCAAGTCTCCCTGATGTAACCTGTGTATTTCTGAGGAGCAGTTTTGCAGCTGTGAGTGGGCTGACGCAGTCGAACTCGTGGCTGATTCTAAAATGGGAAAAGAGGCCTCTCAGCAGAAATTTCATTACCCATGTACTCATACTTTGGCAGATACCTGTACATTGACATTGTCTTCTTGTTTCCCCAGACCAGCAGAGCGCTCTGGGGAGGACATTGATATAATTCTTGCACGTCTGAAAAATTTGAAGGCCTTCGAGAGATTCCATCCCAGATTGCTGCAGCAGATTTGCCTGTATGGTTTCTATGACTGCTTGGAGAAAGGCATCACCCGTAGGTCCAAACATGTGCTCAGAAATGGTCACACATCAAGCACAAAATAGTTATTTACAACATTTCAAAGTATAAAAGTATTTTTTTTATTTGAATTGCATATTTTCCTCTTTTCCAAAATGTTTCCAGTGTATCGCCAAGGAGACATTGGCACCAGTTGGTATGCTGTCCTCTCTGGTTCATTGGATGTTAAAGTATCAGAGACTTCAAGGTATCAGGTATGACTTATATGATTTCACAAGCATTATGATATCCCAGTTTTAACCATGAGATGGTTAAACAAATGACTGAGCTGTCAGCCTATTAGCATATCCCTTATTAGCTTATGCTCACTTCAATAAATGCGTTAATGTTTTCAATTTGAACCGTCTCCTTGCATCTTTCTATGAAGACTCTGTGAAGATTTTTTTTTTTTTTTTAAACCCCCCCCACCTGTAATTCATGCAAAACAGTCCATATGCAACCTGGTTTGGAGTGCAGGCTGTAAAAACCATTTTACTCTTACTTATATTTTTTAATACTGCAGCTTCATGTGCCTCAATTTGTCTGCAAGTTGATTGGAGTAATTTTACTGCAGACTGAAGTGTCTGCGTCTATCAAACACAAGTGTTCAGGTGATTGCCTCCAACCTTTGGGAGTGATCTGATCAATGCAGACTTGCTTCTCAAGTGCACTTCACAGAGCTTTACTGTTTGAAAGATTAAGGCCATTACATTAGCAGAGCATAGCTGGTTGTTTTATTATAATGATTTATTAGTTGCACTTTCTATGTTTATGTTAAAGGATGCTGTCACTATATGCACTCTGGGAACTGGTACAGCTTTTGGAGAGTCGATCCTGGATAACACCCCCCGACATGCCACCATTGTTACACGGGAAATCAGTGAACTCCTACGCATTGAACAGAGGGAGTTCAGGTCTTTGTGGGAAGTGAGTACCTCTGTTTTCTCCATCTGTAGGTGTATCAGACTACACAAATGCTCTGGCTACATTGCAAGTGCTGACAGATCTGAGACATAAACTCAAAGTAAGTACTTGCGTCAGAACATCTGAAAAGGTTGGGAGTTTGTTAGTCACAGGACTTAGATTAGAAACCTCACACAAAGTGTAACTGTACATCCTTAAAAAAGAAAATGTGACAAAAATCTTTTGAAATGAAGCTATCCTGGCATCTAACACCCGAGTTTCTGCTCAATCCACCAATTACACTGATTCAAATCTCAATGCTTGAAGAAAAAATTCTGCTTGAAGACCATAATGAAGAATCCTATCTTTTTAATAGAGTCCAAATCACCATTCATCTGCTGTAAATGTTTCTCATCTAGTGCGGAGGAGGCTTTTTTAAAGCCAGAGAACAGACACCTGTCTTAGTCTTCTCCTGCTGGAAATGAAATGATGAATCTAAAAACCGTCATGGGCATGTGAGAGTGAGGGGGTGTAGATCCAAGTGTCATGTGGATTAGTGAATTTATTGTGGGCCTCTGTAAGGATTAAGACTATTATTATAGTCCACTTATGGTAGTGTAATCTGCTCCCACGTTTGGGTGCACGCAGTTCAAAGATATTGGCTTTATTTAGATGTAGGAAATGTACTGTGTTTGACCACTAGATGGAAGTACAGTGCCAAGGATGAACAGTTTCTCGGGCCCAGTGTATTTAGTAATATCTTAATCTATACATTAGTTCATATACTGCGTTTCTTGCTGTGCCGGACCAAATATGAAATGCAACTTCAATAAATTGTTACAAGATACTAGGGAAGAAGCATCTTTGTTTATGGACAAATTAAAGTAGGTTGCTGTTCTCATCCTCAGTGCACCACTCTTATCCATCTTCTGCTCATGTTGGCTCGTAGGTTTCATGCTGTCCAGAAGCCCCATCCCCCCACCCCCCAGTACTAGGTTGGTTTCCTAAGAGAGACAGCCCATTTCCTCTGGGACTAAAAGGCACCACACAAGCGTGTTAAATTATGATGTGCGTGTCTCTGTCTGTACACTGGCCAGCTGCAGTTTGCTGGGGATACTTACTCCTGGTTGGTCAAGGGTTGAGGCTCATGTGGAAATACTACAGAGGTCCACATTTCACTTCTGCCCTGGGGCAACCTCTTCAGTAAGGTTTGTTCCAGATTAGATTTTATGGCTTCTGGTCCTGTTGCCCAAATTGTTTTATGTTGTTCTCAGATCTTCTTTAATTTGCTTGTTATGTAATATAATGACTGTGTGTCAAGTGACTGTGTTAAGATGTAGTTTGCCAACTGCCAAAATAATGTGTAAACAGATAAATCTGGCATGGCTACAATTTTATTTCTATGTAGGTATGAATAAGCAAATTCATCTTTGAATGACATGGGCAGTATTTGTATGTTGTACCAATCTTGTATTTTTCGGTTAGATTCAACAGAAATGGGCAAATAATTTCTGATGTGACCTTTACCACCTGGAACTAAATATCAAACTCTATTACAGGTAGGTCTTTCTGAAATTGTCCCCCCCTCCACTCCCAATACCTTTTGTTTATAGTTTCTTGGCTGTTTGATTTTCATTAGTCAGAGTGACGTTTTACACGAAAAGCTATTTTCAACTTTCTACAGTCATTCTGAAAGTTTCTTTCTGTTCCAATGTATCACCGTTTTTTACAAAAGTAACTTAGGAGCCTGAACAATCCAGTGCCTCGTACACTGAGAATTGACTACTTAGTAAAATATAAATCATATCTCTATCTAATAACCTACGAATATTAATAAAACATTATTATTGTATTTTTTTAATATGGAAAAAGAATTGAATTAATTAAAGGATTTTACAAATCAATATAATTGTACATATACAAACAACTTGATATCCCATGCCAAACACTCGTCATGTCTTCGGAGTGGAGAGGATCTAAAGTGTTTCCTCTTCATCACCTCAGTTGGTCATGTAGGTTTTACTGGTTACCCAGATGAAATAGTTGCTCCCAGTAGTGTTGTCCCACTTCCAGATGTACTTCAACCTACAACCATGACAACAGTGGACAGCATTGGCATCTATATGTGGATCCCCAGTTGTTCAATGTGACTTTGACAAATTGGCAAAACCGTGACTGACATTACTGTTGAGTCAAAACTCCCATAACTCCCGCGTGTGGAGAGATAGTCTTTAACTTGCTCATGGCATTTCACAATTTTCTGTCCTTGCAGCACTGCCAAATTATTGTGTCTGTTAATTGTGCTTTTTTATTCCTGTTTATACTGCCATGCAGAACATCTGTTGATATTGTGCAGTGTTAGCGGTGGCATGAAACTGCCACCGCTAACACTGCACACTTCAGACTGATGTACTGTGGCTACAAACTCCCACAGGTTTCCTTTGGCCCCACCCCTCCCTGCATGGCTTTCTGGCTTAGGACATAAATGACGTGCAGCTAATTCACACATGCTTTTTGAAAACTGAACTACATTTTGTGATGCATGGAAACACTTGGTTGAGGTCAGTGTTCTTGTTGCTGATGGCCCTGAAAACCAGAGATTTCTTTGATACCAGCTGATATACATAGAGACAGTAAAGGGGTGATGATGAAGAGGAAGGTACCACTTATTGTTTTTTGGTGGAGAGGAAACATGAGGAAGCAACATCATATAGTTCCTCCTTCAATGCAGATCTGTCCTCTTGCCTGAGGTTAAGCACTCTTACAAAACTATGCCAGAGTGAGCACAGCTTTGCTTTATGGAACAGCCTGTGGATACTATATATATATATATTATTCTTGGCTGTCCAAGTCAATTATTCAGTTTATATGTTTCTCCTGTTTTTAAAAGTGTTTTTGTGCTGTACATAGAGCTTTTCACATGGCTGTGGCCAGTGACAGATACAAAGACTGTCTGCCTGTATGAGCGCTCATCGGATATCATCCGATTAATATTTATTATCTTATGTTGCTGACTGCTACAGCCACCACTAAGAGCTCTCATGCAGCTTTGCACATGACAGAATCTGCGTTCTCTTACTGGGAATGAACAATGTGTGCGCGTTGGTTTAGTGCAGCAGACACCCAAGCTCAGGACACACAGACACGCACACACAGTGACTAAAGCTTAGATGGCTTGATCATCAATTCACTCTCTGCTCTTCATTTTGTTTCCTGCTTCCGATGGCCACTGCGACTGAATCAACACAATTGTAATTTGTGTTTTTAAGGTTGTAAGCTGGCTCTCTTACAGTCACATCAGCATTCGTGTTGCCTGGACAGGAAGCTGTGCTGTTGTGTACAGATGTGCACAAGCGTGTGTACTGCACACGATTTGAGTAACACTACATTACATTTTTGTAGTTTTATATCTACTGCATGTATGATGAGTACAGGGGGGGTGAGTGTGTCACTACAGTCTACAGTCCATAGAAGCAGCCTGGAAAGCTGATGAACAGGAAGTGGCAGGGATGCAGCATGCCCTGTGGTGTCTGAGGATTGGGTGGAGGGGGTTGGAAAAACAAGGCCACATGAATTCTCTGGCTGTTCAACATCCAAGTACCATGTCACATCCAGAGTCAAGAGTACAGCGGATATGTGCACAAAATGAACAGGAAGATTGTATCAAAAACATTTATTCCCTTATCTCTGTTCACAGAGTCCTACATCATCAAAAGTCTGGAAATTGAGCTACAATCTGTCAAATGAAACCAAGCTGTGTTTTTACTAGGATGAAATTGGCAATGCTAATAAATGTTATCAGTTCATTTATACTGTGGTGTGGCTCTATGGAGGGCTATGTTGTAGACCTTAGATGATTTAAAATCAGCATTACAGTCTTAAAAGGGTGTTGGCATGACTGTAGATTTTTAGATTTTAGTTTATTTCTTTTGAGCAGGATTCATTCGTGGTTTAAGTTTAAACAAAAACACATTATATGGGTCAAAAAAATGTAACCAGTAGCAAAGCACTAGGTTGAACCCGTATCTTTCAGTTAAACCACATCATCAGTTTCAAATTTCAAATCAAATATATGAGACATGACATGAGACATGAGAAGAGAATAGGGAAGATGGAATTTATTCCTCTGTCCAGTGTCATATCTTCAGTTGCTCCAGTCAACATGTTAAAAATATAATGTAGTTTATTCTGTTCAGTAAAAGTCTTTATCGCATCAAATTCATGATGACGACCGATTTCAAATCCAAAAGGAGGCACTATTTTTCCTGTACAGGCTCCTGAAATTGTAGGAGCTAATCTGGTTTGATGTGTTGGGAGAGTGAAGTGACATTGGCTCATATTAGGCACAGCGATGCTGTAAAAAAAAGCCCCATCACTCTCTTTGTCAGTCATCTTTTCATTTGGTTTCTATATATTCAATTCTTTGCTTGTTTTCAAATGAGCCCTTTTTTATGCTCTCATATCTGTAAATTTGATAAGTGAAGAAAGAGAAACATGACTCGGTCCAAACCTACGAAATGCTTCTGGTGTGAAATTGAGGATATAGAGTTGGATCTGTTGTAAACAACTGACTTCATCAAATCTGATTATTTTCTCCTTTCTGTGCTCACATGGCCAGTAATTTAATACAGTTGAATTCTCACTAAAGCTCTTCTGTTGTCAGACAATGGAATAAATGAGAAATAGTGACTGAAGTGTGGCCCACTGAGACTACATGCTAACTTTAAAGCCATTTCCAAGCTGTTGCTCTGCTGCTGAAATCCTGAGTTTATAACCATAATGAATCCCCAAATGCATAAACGTTTTTCCAGAGAAATTGTTGGAACAGCAGAATATCAGCCTTGTTGTCTCTTAAACAGATCACTGCTGTTTTTCTTTGAATAATGAAACAGCAGAATGTTACAGACAGATATTCGAGGAGTGTAGTATTTTAGTGCAAAGCTTTGTTTTGCATCTCTCCTGTTTTGGAAAACTTTACTGCATCACGCTGCAATACTAAATCAATACTAATGAAAAGTCCTCCACCATTTACAGGAACAGAAACCCTTTATTTCCTAAAAAGACAAATTTTAGTTCATGTTGAAATTGCCAAAATCAAATTGACAAATTGATACTGTGCTTAAGTCGTGTAAAAATTCTTAAACAAATCTGCCTTAAATTGAATAAAGATACTGTACATTTGAGTCACACTCCTAGCTAGTTTTTTGCTCAGGAAGTTTAGAGTTTCAGCTGTCTTGTGTCTTTGATAAATGACAAGGTCAAAGACAAGACACCATCTGGTATCTGTCCTTGACAGTCAGGGGCTCAGTGACAGGAGCAGGATGCTGGTACTGCCCGAACATTTGGATCAGTCGATTCTCCCTGCATGTCCACAAAGGAGAAAGATGGTTATTATTATTTATTTCTTTACTTATTTTTCACGTTTCTGCTTGTTGATCAGTTAATAGGGAAATAAAGACAGAGAGAGCATGAGAGGGAGGGAAGATTGAGCATGCTCTCCTGTGTGCTCACTGACTGGAGTTAAGTAATCACCTAGCAACTGCTGCTCAGAAGTGAGCAGCTGACTGCCACTCTGCCAGTCTGAGGCAGTGTGCTCACTCTGCTCTGAGTGAAACACAGGCTGTGGATCCACTCCTGGATCAGGGTGGACCATGCCTCAAATGATAGTCTGACACTCTGGGAATCTTAGAATTGGATATACATACCTGGATAAGGAGGATTTTGAGCACCTTCCAGCCACTAACAGCCATAATAATCTGCTTGGGACACTGGTAGCATCTTTAGGTAATCCCTTTTAAACTTTTGAAGAAAGATGTATATTTGATTGATGAGAAAATATTGTTGGATCGAAATTGTGACAGAATTGTGCTTGATGTTGCACTACTTTCTAACTAACTAAATTCCCCAGAGGTCTGAAAAAGCTGTAGAGGAGTTCAAATGAATCAGTGGATGCTTTGAGGACAGTTTGCACTATGTTGCTTATGTAATTTGGGGTGAATTATTCGAAAAACAAGGGTGCATTCATGCACATTAATCCTTACTATGCCATAATGTGGTCAAGCATGAAAATCTAAAGCTGAGCTGGAACTGAAAATGCACTGAAATGGCTTGGTTGATATCTTTAATTATCTGTTATTACAAAGATAAGACTAAACCTATTTGTGAATTCTACCACACTTTAAGGAACCATGTGAGATATAGTCAACAGTGTTTCACTCCATGGTGACAGTCTTTTACACTTTTAAAACATGAACATGAACAGTGAAAACAGTGCAGTGTTACTGTATGTTTTATGTAAATAACTGTGTGTAAGTTCTTTACATAAAAGATTAAGTCAGTGAAGAATATAAAGATGAAAAGACCAGAAACCTCATCATGTTACCAAGATTAAACCTAAATTGAGATTGTATGTAGAGATTATGATTTGCAGAACCTTATAAATACAGAGAACAGTTTAAATTGATTCACTCTCAAATATTGGGTCAGTTTTGGATTTATTCAAAAATTTCCATCCAGTGATTTGTTCCATCTGCAGATTGGTTTTGGCAGGATCTCATGCACACTTGCAATTTCATCCAACACCAGAAAAATGACAAAAAAATCAAATATTAATCAGGCTTTAATCATCTTGAAATAGTCTCAAGCAAACAATGGAAAGTACATTTAAATCCACTGATTTAAACAGTCAGATTGTGCATCACTTTTCAAAAACAAAACTTTCACTGTGGCATATCTTGTTTCAAGAGCATTTTTACTTTTGTATGTTCATTTGTCATCTTCCACTATGTTCTTTTTCTTAACTATGTGAGCTGCTAAAGATCTAATAAGGTACCGTATTGGTAAGGTATGTATGAAGACAAAGTTATATTGTCTTCTAAATGAAGGATTTTATGTCACATTGACATTTATTAAAGGAAACATATTTAAACTGACTTTAGGGCCACATACTTTAGCTCTATTTAATGTGAGTTTGCAGTCCCAGTGTCTTAATGTGATGGGATCAAGACGTCTGTGCATCTTCTTCTCTTGTTATTTTGCTTTAAACACCTTCAAGTAACACAATAGTTTGGTGGAGATAGGACACATTTAGACACTGTAACCTGTCTGACTTCAACATTGTGCTTACTGTCTGTATTTCTTATCTGACTCAGTAGAATAACCCTAAAGATCTATCTGACTAAATGCTTGTGCCACGAATACAAGAGAAGACATTGTGCGCAGAGATGCTTGTTTTGTTTTGGACTGTCCATTTGCCAACAAATGCTGATGTGTGGTAACAATTTATCAATCTCAAAAAGCTCCTAAAAATGATGTACTGGTCGGACTACCCAGACTACACCTGGAGGTAATGAAGGATAAGGAAATCTCTGTCAGTTTTATTGTTATAAAGTGATAGACTTTATCGAAATAGATGTACAAATGTCACCCAGTGGTTATTTTATTGTTACATGAAGTATTGCCAGATATGTTTTCCTCCCTCAGAAACATGGGAACTACATCTAGCTTCTGATGCTTTTACAGACAGAACAAAAGTCAACATGCCTTTATGTGCTTATCATCACACTCTCCCACAAATCAACATGTAAAAATGTAGGACCTATAATAATGAGACTGGTATTATTTTTGTCGTTCCGCAACATCCCTCCCAGCATTTGTTGAAAATTGAGGAGTAACCTCTTTCATAGATCAAGATTTCACCGTCATAAATAGACCAAACTTAAGTATCGGGTCGTTTTATTACAGTTTACAGAAATCTTCTGTCATTAGTAATTAACAAGCAGATAAGGGCAATGCTTCGATTAGGAATATCATTATTTGCTGTTGGGGGAAAAAAAAGAAGAAAACAGCAAACTGGTACATTTTGAGTACAGTACGACAAACATACTGCCAAATAATTTTTTGGTGTCAGTTTTTAGAATTTAAAATGTTCACTGGTTCATCTCACTCTTCTTTATTGGCTGATGCCTTTGAATATCCTTAAAAACCCACATTACAGACTTAAATGACTTAATCAATTATCAATTACCTATTGATTTTCTAAAAACTGCCAATGAATGATGTAATGGTTTCGACTCACAATAAGGCAATAAAAAGGCAACTATAAGATGAAATGCTAATGCTATAAATAATATATACGTAAAGGGTAAAAATCCCACTTGGAAAGACAGTGAGCTGGAGGATGGAAAACAGGTGAATTAAGAGGCAGAGGCATCATGACAAACAAAATGGAAACAGAGTGCTCTGTACACACCTGACAATGGTCCTAATCTTCCTCTAAAACAACACCCCTCCCTGCGTACAGAAGTCAAACCCTCAGGGAGTCTGGCTTTATTGGCTCAGAGGGCTTCAGTTCATTTGTTCATGTGCGGCTCAGTTTAAGTGCTCCTCCCTAATCTTAAATCCATAAAGTGTCAGCAAATACAAATAGACTTGTGTAAGTGACTCTGAAGACTTCACATCTTCTGCAGTGATAAACTTAATTTAATTTTTGTGTACAAGAACCCTCTAGAGGATTATTACAATCTAAATATAGTGTTGACTTTAATCTTGATCTTTTAGCATCTCATAAAATTCAGTTCCCCTTTTTTGAGTAGACATACAGTATGTAATTGTTTTTAAGGACTGAGTTCACAGTGACATTTCTGCTTTTTGATTGAGGGGGAGAAGCTGTGTGCCCATGAGGGGGTTGCTAAATTGATTACCTGACTTCAGAGGGTAGAACTGAATTTAAAATGGGACCTCTGAAAGTACATTACCATCGAGGAACAAATGGCAAGAGAGTTGTAGCTTGGTCTCCTTTGACAAGGAGATAGGAAGGCAGAGTGAATCAGCTGGTCACTAAGAGGCTCTCAATCAGTTTTTTATTGACCTAGAAAATTGCCTCTGTGGCACATAATCAGTTTCTCTTTGTCTTCTACCACAAAATATTGTAAAACTAGAATTTGACAAATTGATAAAAAGCACCAGCTTCTGTTAGATTAAATGCGGTGTTTTGAGGGTTTAACAAAATATACCAAAAAACCACCAATACAGTTTTTTTCTATATATATATATATATATATATATATAGGTGGCTGACAGAGATACTCTCTGTATAAAGTATACCTTTTAATCTGATTTACAGCGAAATATAACCTTGTAATATTTTTTTTCTGCAAATACCTTCACAATTTACATCTTAAGTCACACATTTTCAACACTAAAGCACTGATGAGAACACAGTAGTGAATGACATCATGAAAAACACCATGAATAATGTCTGAACAGCAGGGGGAAATCAATCAATTAATTCTATGAACAGATTCAGCTGCTCTTTAAAAAGAAGATTACTGGGACTTGAGTAAAAGAATATATCAATTTGATCTTGGTGATGATTAAGATTGTGAATTTGTAGATCAAGGCGTTTTTATTTTTTTGATTGGGAAAATGGCTCCATGTTGGCAGAGAGTTGAATTCTAGTTTAATTTCCCTGCTTTGTCATGAGGTGCATAACCTTGACATTTCTTTATGGCTCTGGTGCCCTCCTTGTACTGTACACCAGTGTCATGAAAAAAAACTTGATATTTATACGAGTCTATGATGATCCTTGCATAACATCTGTGATGCTACCGGGCACAGTCTTGGCATGAGACATGTACGGTTGTACTGCTGCGCTCTGTTGCTTTCTGCAGCTTGCACAACATGAAGGATTATCTTTGTTTGGTAAAGCGAAATGTGTTGCCTGTGTGACACAGAAAAACAAATGAAAAGGTAGGATGGAACAACTGAAAAATTATAATCTAGCAGGATATTTGATTTGTAATTTTTTATTTTATTGATTTTATAATTTTCTAAGCGTGTTTGTTCCTAATAGTGATGCAATATTACTTTTTCATTTTCCAGTTTTCACAATAGATGCTCATCATGTATTGTCCCCTCTTTGTGATAATTTCTCACTGAACCCTACTTACATTTGCATGTCTGGACTAATGAGGACAAAATATCAGCAAACACCCCAAACTCTCACTGACTTTCTCTACATCCTCACCTCCTGGAGGCAAATGATGACAGAAGGGTTTGTTTTTTTTTTTCTTCTTCTTGTTGGGAGCGACAGAAGGAAATGGCATGCAACATCAACTCCCAGCGAGAAATGAACCCCAGATGTTTCTGTTCCATGTTATTCACGTCTACATTATTTAAGGTGACAAACCTCTGTGCTTTTCATGTAATAGTGAACAGCTTTTTGGCAGAATTAAATCTGGTTCAGTCAGGAATAAGTGTTGGGGATTTACCGTATCATCATTTAGATGACACACAATGTTGTTGTCTTATGATTGGATGTGATGTAATGAAAGTTTGTAGGGTACATTTTTAGCCATGCTAGCTTTAGGCCTCAGAGGTAACAATATTCTTTACTGAATAATCTATGAATTGGTTTCGGATGAAATTTTGTAAAGCCTCTGTGTCCTGTTGACTCAACGATCTACTGACTTTTCCTCTGGTGGCACCGTGACGTTGACATTTGTGTTTTTGAGTACAATGTATTTAAATTTAAATTTAATTTTACGCGACTGTCTTCAGCCGTCGGCCTCAGCTATACTTTTTTTTTGGCGCCTTTTAAAATGCTGACAAGCTTGCTGTGTTAGCGTTTATCTTAAAGCACCGCTGTGCCTAATCACAGCCTAAAAGCCAAAAGTGGATAAAGACTCGTATGCATGATTGGCTTGGTTTAACCCAAGAAATGGCATAATTGATGTTTACTGGTCAGCTTTAATCTCTATCATTGATTTGTTCTTTTATTTTCTTTGTCTTTAGAGATATCATCAGTACATGGCTGGGCTCCTCACCCCACCCTATGGAGTGATGGAGAGCAGTTGTAGCGCTGATAGTAAGTAGCCCACATGTTCACTATGTTAATGTGCAGCAGACCCTCCATTTGGTTGGGGAGTCCTTGCACAACAGACATCCTTCGTCTGGGATCCACAACAGTTTAGTAATGTACCTTAACTCCACAGGTGTTTGGTGTCCATAGTTGGTATTAGTGGTCTGTTAGTACAAAAGCCCATTCTGAGCAGCTCAATCTAACCATTTCTGTTTTCGTACTCATGTGTATAAAGAGATTTAATATTAATCAAATAACTTCATATAACAGATTCTTATTTTGTGCAATTCTCAACAATATTTTTATTAGATTTTTTTTTTCTGTTACAAAGTAACTCAATATTAACTCAGCTTGCTCGAACAGAGCACTTAGCCTGCTTTGAAGTCACATACCATGAACATGATGTACAGCAGTGAGAGAGTCCAGAGTCTCATTGCTTAGGGGCTCTGTTTATTGTATAGCCTTATCTATTTCTAAGCATATTTCATAAATGATGGACAAATTTTGAAGAAAAATGCTTTCCCAGTTTATTTTCCTAACAGAGTTAAACTAAATGTAGATTTGCCTGCTCTCATCTTCATCACTGTATTGTGCTTTGAAGCAGTACTGTAACAGCATTGTTCTTCAATATTTTTCCAGCATACTTTAAAGTACTCAGGGGATTTACACTTTTGTGCTCTACATACGAATACTCCAAGACAGAAATCACACAATCATCCAGCGGTTGGAAGCTGATGTACTTTCCTGTACAGTACATCCACAGCAGCTCAGCAGTTTTCTAACTGTAATGGCTGAATCAAATGAATTAAACATTAAATACTTTTTCTTAGGTACAAAACAGCAGGTTTTTAAAGTGGAGGCTTTTAAAGTCAGTATTGTTTCATTCGTGTCAATCATACATCCAGCACTTCTTCACCTAAGCACCTTTTAAAACACAGGCCAATTTCTTTCTCACAAGAAATCAACAACGTTGTTTTGACCTTGAAATATTCAGACCCCAAGTACTTTACTTTTCCTCACTTTTCCTTCCTTTTGATTGTTTGGTTGCCAGCCAGGGCCGAAGGCATTATGTATTTGGGTTGTCTGTCTGTCTCATTGTCATTGTCATGAGGCTTATCTTGAGGCTTATTTAATTATATGTTGATTGTTAAAGATCAAAGTCTAAGGTCACAGAAACCTCCTGGTTTTTTGTGAGTGTAATATATTACCAAAGCAGGGCATCAGTTACACAAATAACAAACTCATGTTATAATTATGGCAATTTAACACACAATTTAACACATCTAACAGGATAAAATTATCATGTGGTGACGTTTTGCATTTAAATGGTCAAAAGTCAACTTCAATGTAATATCACATAGAAAAAAATTTCTGGGAAAAACAATTAAAACCCTTCTGGCCATTATTTACTGCAGGAGGGGAAGATAATGACCATATTTGCTGCAAAATGATTGGTTGGAGGCGAACAAGTGTGAGTGCAATCCTCGGCTGGTCTCTCAAATGCATTGAGTACAGTGCATTCCCACTAATTTAACTGAATTGATGTGACACTCGAACAAATGGCATGATGTCACATGGACCACCATCACAGATAAACAAATATAATTTTTGACAACTGTGTTATCATCTCGGTGCTAAATTTAAACAAGAAAAAATTGCATACATACAAAAATTTAAAAGAGTGTGAAAGAGGATGGCTGGCAGCAAAATAACTTGACTCCACTTTCATGTAAATACGACACCAACAGTTCCATGTCCTCCAGCAAACCCCCCCCCCCCCAAAAAAAAACATTTAATAATACAATTAAACATAAGGGGCCTCTGTTTCACAGGTTAGTTTTCTGTGCCTTTCAAAAACACCCATGTGGACATTTTGTGCCCCAACTGCAACAACAACATTAAGTGGAAAGGTCAGCTAAAATAAATGTAACTTGCTAAAAAGAATAAAATGACTGTTTTCTGATCTCCCTGGACTACAGTTATGTTAGATACTTATATTGGTATGGAACACTTAGTATATCTGATTTCACCTCCAGTGTTGTTTATAGTAATATTTCTGATATAAACAAATCTTGAGCATCAGGAGGAAAGAACGAGTGACCTAGAATTCACTGTTATTTACAATAGCCCCTGTACCAATCAATCAATTCTACAATTGTTTTTTTTTTCTCTCAATAGTCTGTATTTCCTCTGTGGTCTGTATTTGGCCAGGTGATTGGAACACTAACCACAGAAACCGCGGGCGTTCTACTAGAATGATGAGAAATTAAACGTCAGAATTGTGCGGATGTGTGGCTTTTGTTCCTGCATGTGCAGGCACAAGTGTAACGTTAGATTTCTAGCTGTGCCCTGCTTTCTCTGTATTGTGTCAATTGTGTATCTGTCTTGCGGTATCAGTAGTCTGAGAGGCACATCTAAGAATAGATGAGATTTTCCCCTGCAGATACATTTGTGACTGAGCTGCCTTGACTGATTCTGCTATTTGCCCCAGAGGGGAGGAGAACAGTACAAGCTTAAATCTGAGCCCTGAGAAATAGCCACACCCCTCCAACAAATCCTCTGCAGCACATTTTGCACAGAGCATGAATTCATGTAAAAGTGATTTTTCACTGGTTTTCATAGTATCTATGAAAATCTTCTGTACAGAAAACAGTAGAGTCAAACAACATCTTTAGTGAAGGACAAATCTAAATTAGAATATGAATATTTCAGTATACATTTGCAGTAATTTTCATCTAATGGTAAGTGCAGTGGGGAACAAAATATTTATGATATTAAGATAATAATTGAAAATGAAACTGGATAGTTGCCCAAAAAAATTCAACTGACAACTGACCAGGAAATAAAATGCAAATTAATAATCAACTGTGCATTTATTTCATTAGTGCAGTGGGAAACGGAAGTGTGGGTGGTACTTAATACATTTTTGTCATTAAATGTAAGAAGATCAAGACAGTGTGCACCAAAAGTTTAGGCTAAGTGCTCTTTGGGTATTTAAGGTTTTAGGAGAGTCTTAAAGAGATTTTCTAAATTCATATTCAGTGATTAAATTGGCTTTTTGTGGTATATTAGATACAACTTGTTTTGTATTTGCTCAAAGGAACTTTTATTATTGGTATGAAATTTCTGAATTACCTTCTCAATTCTCTTTCATGATGTCACCCTGCAGGGATCTCTTGTACTATTTCTTTGGATATGAGGAAGATTGAAGAGAAATGAGACAAACATCTGACACAGTTGTAATTGATCCTAATGTTTTTTTCTTGAAATCACTTCATATGCGGTGTATAGTTAGATATCCTCTGTGTTTCCCACCCAGAAATGCCAGACAAAGGGAACAGAAGCAACAACTCAATTGTTCCTCCCTCAAAACATCAGAACAAGGTAATTTCCTTATTTTAACTCACAAATTTGAGACAATGCTAGGCCTTGTTCATACCTAGGAAAGACTCAGTTCTTCAGCAACAATAAAGGATGTAACAGCATCCTTTATTGTTGCTGGTCTCTTCAACAGAAACGCAAAAGTGTAAAGTTTGTTCAGAGTTGGTCTAAATATAAACTAGGGCTGGAGTTCTTGTCCCCATCCAGAGCAGTTCCTGTCCCACCTTTCTCCTGCTGTCGTTTCCTGGCCTCTGTGTTGATAATGTGGCACCGCAGTAGATTTATGGTTCTCTGTGCTCTGTTCCTTCATAGAGTTCAGTCAGATTGTGACTACTAATAACTATGAAAGCCAAGCTTCTTTGGCTGCTGAACGGACAACACTTCTTGTGAATAAATGATAAGGCTGTAAAGCCTCCACATAAATGTTTGAGTTAATGCTGCTCTCTGAAGCATGCAAACCGCATTTAAATGTCACATCCCAGCGGCCCACCCTATAGTCCAACTCGAAAAAACAAGAGGAATATCTGAGTTCCATTTAAAGAGCCAAATGCATCAGCCAGGACTTTGGGAACACACTATTACTTTAACTTAGTCGCAGCATACAAAGCCCAGAAGATCTATTAATATTCACAGCTCGTAAACGCAGGATGTCAATCGTGAGTCATACAGGAGCAGTGAGAAAGACATCATGTTGCTCACAGTGAGAGGATTAATAAATAAATACCCGCTATTTAACTTGACTGTGAAGTCTCTATTTTGTATAGGGACTCTTGTGTTTAGGAACAACAAGCATTTAATTTTGCTCAGTGTTTGTGATATTCATTTCTATCAACAGAAGAACCAGAGTGTCATTGGCATGCATGATGTTTTTTATGTCAGTTTCACTTATTTTTTTGTTTCATTTTATTTTGCAGAAGTCATTCATTGAAAGCCCCGTCACACCCCACCCCAAATACATTTCTCAGGTAGTAAACTTGGTGACCTGTGTGTAGGCATCAATCAGAACCTGTTAAATGTGGTGCAGGTATTCAGCAGGACTGTACTGTGAATTGATCTGACTTGAATTGTACGGTCCAGGTGCCCTCAGAAAAGATCTTGAGGGCCGGGAAGATTCTCCGTAACGCCATCATCTCCAGGGCGCCGCACATGATCAGAGACAGGAAGTACCATCTGAAAACATATCGGTAGGTTGACCTTTTTAATATGTTTTAATACAGCCAGTGTGTGAAGGACTGGATTACATCAGATTTAAACAGAAAAAAACCAAATATAATCTAAAATACCAACATACAACTGTACTGGGTCAGTCTTTGTATTAATCATCTGTATCATTTTCAGGCACAGCTGGTAGCTGTTTACAGCAAACCATTTCTAAGAGCTAATTGTACACTACCCCCCCAGAGCAAAACATTTCCATTTGGGAAGACAAAAATAGAGCAAAAGGAGAGTGAATGTCTAGATTTCTCAGATGGATATAAACGTGTGTGAACAGGCAACTCTTTGCAAAAATGTTACTTATATCCATATATATAAGTCATGATACTGCAAGTTACTATACTTACAGCTTATTGATTGAAGAATTGGTGAAGGATGTGTGTGGGGTCACTGACAATTGCATGTCCCTTTATTGTATGATTACTGTTGTATCACATGATCTTTGATTTAATGTTTAGAAATGATTTATATGGTGGCAGTAATTAAAAGCTTTTCAGTAAGATTACAGATTAGGAGAAGAAGAACAACAACAACAAAAAAACAAAAACATCGATGATTAATGAAATAAAAAATAAACAGTCAAGCAAAATCAGAAAAAAGGCACGTAACATGAATTATGTGGACTTGTTTTGTTCCCAGGCAGTGCTGCGTGGGGACGGAGTTGGTCGACTGGCAAATGCAACAAAGCTCATGCATTCACTCTCGTATTCAGGCTGTGGGCATGTGGCAGGTGCTGTTAGAAGAAGGTGTTCTCAACCATGGTGAGATGCTGTGTGATGCCTGTGTCTGCACACACTTGGCTATGTGTGAGGCTGAGATTTTAAATTTATGCCCTGCTGTCGGTGCTGTGTTGTTGTGACGCAGTGGACCAAGAGCTGAGCTTCCAAGACAAGTACCTCTTCTACCGCTTCTTGGACGACGAACAGGAGGATGCCCCTCTGCCCAGCGAGGAGGAGAAACAGGAGAGCCAAGAGGAACTGCAGGACACCCTGCTCCTCCTCTCGCAGATTGGACCTGATGCCCACATGAGGATGATTCTAAGGAAACAGTAGGGCTTTAAATCAGTAACCCATAAAATATTGTCAAATGAAGCAATCCACTGAAGCTCTTATGTGTTTCTTTATTTATTTCCCGTTTTCCAGCCCATCTGAGAGAACAGCAGATGATTTAGAGATCATTTATGAAGAGCTGCTCCATATAAAGGCCTTATCTCATCTGTCCACTACTGTGAGTAGAAATACTGTGTCTGAACAAAATCCTGGTATCACTGTGGACGCTGAAATAGTTTGTCTTGTGTGGCGATAAAAAGCGCACACTTTGTTTTCACATTTATATAGCAGAGTGAAGGCAGTCAGGGAAAAATATACAAGCATGCAAACAGTCTCCTGTGTTTAGGTATTCCTCTCAGTCTGGATAGATGTTCTGGAGGAAAAGTCATTGATTCATGTTGCTGCTGGAGTTCACTCAAATTGAAAAACAAGTAATGTGACAGTTGCTGAGAATTACATACCTTTTTTTTTCATGGACAATATAACTTATATACAATTTTAGGAAAGTCTTGATTAGCAGAAAAGTGAACTTTGTATGTTCTTCCTGTTGCACCAGTAAGTAAAACAAATGTGTCCCTCCTCCCCTGCTGGCCAGGTTAAGCGGGAGTTAGCAGGAGTGCTGATCTTTGAGTCCCATGCAAAGGCAGGGACAGTGTGTAAGTATTATGATAAAACAAATGAATGGGAATGTGACTCTAGAAGTCAATACAAAGTCAATATTAAACCAACAAATCCTGTAACTTTATGAGGCTGCCAAATCCTTCGTCTGTTCCTGATATGATTTATTTTCTTTCTTTCTCAGTGTTCAATCAAGGAGAGGAAGGCACGTCATGGTACATTATACTGAAGGGCTCAGTCAACGTTGTCATCTATGGAAAAGTAGATATTTCCTCAAGTAGGATCAATAAGATTCGGACATTGTTTCAGTCGTCAGTAACTGAGCATCATGCTGTGCTCCTCAGGGTGTTGTTTGCACACTTCATGAAGGTGATGACTTTGGAAAGTTGGCCCTTGTCAATGATGCTCCCCGCGCTGCCTCCATTGTGCTTCGAGAGGACAACTGTCACTTCCTGAGAGTGGACAAGGAGGACTTCAACAGGATTTTGAGGGCGAGTTACTGACTACTGTCTGACATTTTAACAGTGACAAAGCACTATTGCCCTCTGTTGGCAAAAGCTCAGCAGTGCAGCCTGTGAGAGGCTACAATAGACTTCAGCAGCCATTAGTTTATTCATCACACTAAAAATTAAATATGTGATTCACATTATTTCAGAGATAAGAGATAAAATGCAGATTTGGCCTTAATTATCTGTGAGTATAACCGTGTATCGAGAACTTTCCACTGAGATCTTCAGCCATCATAGGTCTCCTGCTCCAGCTACAAGAACACATCTTGGAATTGTACACCACTGCAAGAAATAATTGGCTTGCTTGTATTCATGCAGTCAAACAGCATTTAGTTTTGAGTCTTTATGCACACAGGTTTGAGTCTTAATATAAAAATGCTGTGGTGTTTTTTTTTTTGTTGTTGTTTTTGTTTTTTCATTTGTATTATGTGTGTATGTGTGAAGGATGTGGAGGCCAACACGGTGCGTCTGAAGGAGCATGGTCAGGATGTTCTGGTGCTAGAGAAGAGTCTCAGCAGCTGTCGAACATCTGTCCAGGGAGCCTCATCCTCACATTACAAGTAAATGCACCCACCACAGCAATACATGCATTAATGCTGAAAAGAGCTCTATTTGTCAAGAGAAAGGCCGTACATAACACAGAATATCTGAGCAGCTGAGCACTGTCGTTTCTTGCAAACATTATTCAAAGAAGAATAAAAAGGCTATTTTTGTGGATAATTTTCCAATTCTTGGTTACAGTCTTTTCAATGAATTTATGTACAGTAAGAAAACTGATATCACCAGTTTTTTCCTTGAAAACTGTAGAAATCCCTTGTAGGGCACTGGAGCCTATCAGCCCAGTGTGTGAGCAGTTAATCAAAATGTACCCTGACCATACAAAGGCATCACAAGCATGAAGCAATCCTGTGCACTGCAGCCAACAAGAGTTATCTTAATAGAGGCGTCTGTCACAGCAATGTGGTCTCTGTAATATGGAAAGACACATTAATGGTAATGATGGCCTAGCTCCAAGGGGGATGAAGAAGGCCTGGCAAGTCACAATTACTTTCTCAGGGTCGACCTCTAATCAGTTCTGCTCTCCTCACACATGAGAGTGTCAAGACTGTATTATTCCCCATGAGTGGGGGGAGACACAACGCTGCTTGTGTAGTTTGCGCTTTGCTGCTATCAAATAATGAAAACAACCAAGGCTGGACTGTGTTGATTCTCCTTCACAGACAAGATGCCCCACATTTTCGTGGCTTCTCTGACAGCTCTTAGCCCAGACTCCCCTTAATCTTCAGCCGGCCAAGAGCTCTGTGATTGTAAATAGGATTGCTATCAAATGAAGCAATCACAGACACACGTTCTAGTAACACAAATCGGTCGAGGGCCATAGCCATGTCATTAAGCATTAAGAGCCAGTGTTTCTTGATTAGAGAAGGGTGTGTTTTATTCTGTGTCGCTCCAGATACAAGGTAATGTCGGGGACGCCGGAGAAAATTTTGGAGCACCTCCTTGAAATGATGCGATTGGATTCCCAATTCACAGAGTCAGGTACTGCTCAGCATAAAAACATTGAGTATGACAGATTATTTCTACTGTAAGCTATCAATATGGTGACCATTTACTGTGAAGGGTTTTCCTACATGCAGTGTATTCATTCTCCCCTCTGTCCTCTGCCTGCTGCTCGGCTCTGACCTGTTTGTTCTCATCTATAATTAGCCACACATCACAGAGCTGATCTAATTACTGCTGCTTGTGTGGATACATATGGTTTTCAGTTTGCCTGCAGAGGTGACAGAGATGGGGCCATGTGGCTCAAGGCCCGATGGCCCCGGGCACTCTTTGATCTGCTCTTGCTCTCCTCATCACAGGTGTTTGACATAAGGATCTCTTTTTTGTCACAGAATCAGCCTTAGATGACTTTGTGCTTATGCACTGTGTCTTCATCCCAAACAGTCAACTATGTCCAGTGTTGATGGCCCAATATCCTTTAACCAGAATGATGCCTAATGTGTGTTTCTGGCTGTGTGAAAACAAATGGATTTGATCTTTAACTGCTGTGCACCTACCATGCCCAGGCCTTGCAGGGCACTGAACAGGAGAAACTGGATTACACGCTTAACAACAAGCGCAGAGTGATCCGCCTGGTTATGCAGTGGGCAGCTGTTCACGGAGATCACCTGCAAGAGGATGACGATTTGGTGGCCTTTCTAGAGGTTAGCTGTCAGATGTGAATGCTACAATAGCAACAGCAATACAATTAAACAACCAATGCCTTGTGGAATAATGTCAGGTGATAAATATTGACTGCACCTTATATCTCCTTTCATTTGTGTCTCTAATCTGACTCTTGAATGTTTATGTGGTGCCCAATGAATTGAGGATTTATACAGTGCGATGAACTGATCGGTCATTATAGAGTATAAATAGATAAACAGATTTATTTTACACTAATAAATATAACTTCAATACTCCAGACACACAATTACATCTTAAAGTTTACAAACAAACACAATACAGCTAAAGGATTTTACCTCGTCTTTGTCCTCGGTGAAAGAGAAGAGAAAAAGATGGCAAATCTCCATTAAATAACAGTGTTTTCTGCCATCCACTGCAGCTGCAGATGAATGATTTGACAAATTATTGCTAAATGTAAGTGATTTGTTGCATCCTCTGAAATGCCTTCATTTGTTTTATTTTCCAGGAGATTGTCATGGCGGTATCTAATGATGCCAAGGCAATTCCAGCCATCAGGGACCAGGTAACAGAGCTGGAGAGAATTGTAAAGTGCAAGTGAGTTATTGTTATTTTTATTTTATTTAGTTTTTTATGTTGGTGCATGAACTTGATTGAAAACTTCTTATATTCCCGGTGTTTTGTCATCAACATTAATTGAATCTTCATTGTTTACATTTATTTCCCCCCCACACATTTTATGGACAGATAATAAATCCTCCAGAACTGTGAGTTTAATATTGGCTTGTTTTTTCATGTTGTAGCATTGAAGATGCCAGAGTTTCTCAGAAAAAGGTATAAGGCCCATATTTTTACTTTCAAATGAAAGTTCATGTGTAGCTTTGTTATGTGGATACTTCTGAACCCAGACTTATCCTTTATCCCAGCACAAAGTCCTGCTGAGACACTTCACAATCGGCGAGGAGAAACTTCAGAAACGCCAGCCCATTAAGAGTTATGATGAAAGTAAGTAGACATCTCCATGTGGGGTACTGTGTGCCACTTTTTTTTTTTTTTTACTACATCCACAACTTGAAATATTTAACATTATAAACAGGTCTTCAGTTGACAAACACTTGCAATGAAGTTGGCCGAGCTTCTATGTAGTTTAAACCAGCAGCAGAAAATACCAGTGCTGTGTGGAGAACTGGTTTCATGACTATGGAGATATTCAGCTCTAGTTTTTAATCATTGACTCAGACATTAACCTATTTAATTTAGTGATAATTAATACAGACTGAAGATTTTTGAGTTTCAGATGATATACTGAATTAATATTATTAATTTCATTGTGAAGCACTTTGTGATGTGTCTGTAAAAAGTGCTATATAAATAGTAGAAACATTGCTGACTATCCCATATTTTCTTTCTCCAGTTCTGTTCAAAGTGTACTGCTCTGACCACACCTACACCACAATCCGGGTCCCCATAGCTGCCACAGTCAGGGAGGTCATTGGTGCTGTGGCTGACAAACTGGGGTCAACAGAGGAACTGCTCCTGGTCCACCTCAGTTCGGCAGGAGGTGAGAGCAGCAGCAGTTGCATGTTAACCACTCGGGTGAGAGCAGGGTGTTACAATAATTAATCCTGGCCTCATTTAGTGAGAAATGAGCTGCCTTATGCACTGACTTTGTGACTGTGAATGACTTTGACAGGAGGTGCTAAATAGTTTACAAAGCATCTTGAGAGCTCAATTTTTCCCATAACACTCCAGCCATCACTGTGAACTTCCTATTTCAATGGCAAGTAAACAACAACAGAGCAGAAGCATATCTCATTTGTTTGAGTGTGCATATATCTCTGATCGTGGAACCATATGCTGTGGACTAATCCTAACAAGGCTGAGACTTTTAACCACTTATTACAATATTTTTTGAGGTAAAAAGGCAGTTTCAGCCAAAAGCAGAATGTAATAATTGACTGATAATCGATATTGGCACAAATTCAAATAGGGACCAAGTGTCGTGGCAATTTGATGCAGTGCAGTGTCTGTCAAGATATTTCACTGAAAATCACAAATGAATGATCAAATAAAAATAAATACATTTCATGATCAACCATAAAAGCTGTAACACAACGTTAGATAAATGTTCAGTGAACCATTCCAGTATTAATAACAAATGTAAATATATTATTGAACCTCATGTGTTTGTTTTTTTGTTTTTTTTTTTTTTAATTTACAGAGAAAGTGATCTTCAAGCCTAACGATGTTTCAGTATTCTCCACTCTCAGCATAAACGGACGGCTTTTTGTCTGTCGAAGTGACCAGCTGGATTCTTTGGTGTGTTAATGTTGTTTAGAAAACACACACTGCACAAATACATATACTGAAGTGTCATACCTCACCGTAAATCATAAAAATCTTTTGCTCTTGACACTTTGTAAGAAAGTTTTGTTAAGTCAGCTGTGTCTTTTGCAACCACCTACCTTATAGACTGAGTTGTCAGTGGTGTGTGCAGAGGTTATTATAGCCATTTAGATTAACAGTTTTTGAAGTTATTTTATATTGATGTGTCTTATAATGAGCACGTTTCATATTGTTTTGTTTGCTTCCTTCGATTTTAGCATTTTTTAAATGGTAGATTTCATGATAGCAAAATATAAAATACCTAAAATATGGTGATTTCCCTGTTTTCTAGACCCCTTTACCTGAGCAGGAGGGTCCTTATTCAGGGTCACTGGCCAGCTTTGAGCTGATGAGCTCTAAGGATGTGGCCTACCATATGACTTCCTACGACTGGGAGCTTTTCCATTGTGTACATGAGGTATAAGATAGAGAATGTGCTTTTAGCAGAACTCATTTATTGAACAATGTCCTTTTCACGGTTTTCAAAATGGACAAGTAAATGTATTCTTCATTCCTTGATATGATATATATATTAGAATTTAATTGGTTTGCTTTTATTAAGTTTGTCTACTTCATTCACCAGACGGTCTGATATATTTTTCGGTACGTTGCAGCTTGAACTCATCTACCACACGTTTGGAAGGCAAAATGTTAAGAAAACCACTGTAAACCTGGATCTGTTCCTGAGGAGGTTTAATGAAATTCAGCTTTGGGTGATCTCCGAGATTTGCATGTGTTCTCAGCTCAGCAAGCGGGTGCAGCTTCTCAAGAAGTTCGTCAAGATTGCTGCCCAGTGAGTGGACCACTGATGTTGTTTCCACTGTCCGCTCTTTGCTATATTTCATTTAACTGTGATTGCAGTGCAGTTCTGTTCATGTGCTACTCTGTCTGACCTTTTCATGTTTATCATCAAAGCTGTAAGGAGTACAAGAATCTAAATGCCTTCTTTGCTGTCATTATGGGCTTGAGTAACCCAGCGGTGAGCAGGTTGAGTCAGACCTGGGAGGTGCGTATATATCCAATGTGTCTGTTCAGAATTAGTCTTAATTATGAAATATGCTAACCTCCCATGTTGTCTGCTTTTACAGAAACTTCCCAGCAAATTCAAAAAGTTTTACAGTGAATTTGAAAACTTGATGGTAAGTGGAAACTTTCCTTTTCTCTTCAAAATGTCTCCATCTGTGATTAGTTCTGCATTCAGTAGAAACAAATACTGAGCAGAAAATCAGCAGTGCATTGGGATTGCACTGTCAGCTGGTCACTGGAGCTGAGTGCGTGTTTAGCCTCAACTCCCATGGCCAGTACTGTGATGGATCCATTTGACATAGTAGTGATGGCACCTCTCATAAGTGTGACTGTTTTCGCAGGACCCGTCCAGGAACCATAGAGCGTACCGGCTGACAGTTGCCAAGCTGGAGCCTCCCATTATTCCCTTCATGCCCCTGCTGATCAAAGGTCAGCCGTTTATTTGATAAGTACTTATTTTATAATACAACAACAACAGTATTGTATTTTTAACCATCTTATCTCTGCTGTGTTCTTTCTTTATATAATCACTTATGCTGTTTCATTGTTTGTTTTTCCAGACATGACTTTCACTCATGAGGGCAACAAGACATTTATTGACAATTTGGTCAACTTTGAAAAAATGGTGAGGCCCTAAGTGTGATGACTTTTATTTAACTTGTGGTTTAAATTTTTTTATTCATCATTAATTCCTGCTCTCTGTTACTGACTATAATTTTTGTCTTTCAGCGAATGATAGCTAACACTGTGAAGATAGTGAGATACTGCAGGAGCAAGCCATTCAGTAAGTCTTAAATGAGCACTTCTTAATGATTAGACGTTATCCTCATCATCAACACTTTCCGTTTTTATGTCTAATCAGATCCAGTTTCACCTCTGGCAAGCAAGAACCATCCGGAAGTTCAGTCTTATGTTCGCCAGCTCAACGTGATCGACAACCAAAGGACATTAACTCAGCTCTCTCATGGACTTGAACCTCGAAGGTCTTGAACCCCCTCAGGGACAGAAGTGTTACACTTTGATGCTGCTTTCTATACATGATGCATTTTGATAGTGGGAGGAATTTAATGCAAGACAGGCAATCACGTGGAGGAGCTAACGGTGTATCATGTAAAGTGATACTGTTTCAGATGCCATTGCCCGACTTGTTAAGCCTTTTATTACAGTAATTTGTGATATTCTGACAATAGTAATTGTCGGTGGGTGAAGTACTGTTCATATCATTTTGCTGCAATATCATCATCAACTCAAATAAGAGAGACAATTGGAGGAATTAAAGATCTTTGGGGGATCTCATTCATCAGATTATTGTGTAACATTTCAGATGTAAGCATTATGTGATGATGATACTTTTAAAATGCAAAGTTTCAATCATATTCCTGATATTCAGTTGTTTCATAGCTTTTGTATCAAACGATATTTATACATATTTAAGTTTGTGAGATTCCTTTGTGTTGTAAATTCTGTACAAATATGTATTTTGACATCAGCATGCAAAGGATTATGTTTGTTTGACTTTTTGTTCTTGTGAGTAAATTTCTGTGTCTGGAAATCTTTAGTGTGCTGTAAATACCAACTATTTTAGATGTATTTGTGTGGTATATTGTTTGTACTTGACAAATATCTTTATTTTAAAGACAAAATGTATAAATTGTCATATAATTTGTCATACAGTAAATTTGGTTCCGTCCTGAGAATTTGTTCATGCTGGTATGAACTTAAAGAGCTTCAAGTCTTCGTCAGGGCTGATTAAATTTAGCTCTAAATTTGGTTTGGTTCATGTTTTGTCTTGCTGTAGGTCCAATGTCCTTCATGAGAAAATATTGATGAGACCTGTCAGTACTATATGTGACAACAGAGGGAAAACCTTCAATCACAAAATAGCAATGACTTCCAATAGCCTGGATTCTATTTCAGAAATCAAATGATAGTCATCACAATATAAAACCTAATATTTTACAAAAAAAAAGTAGAATGCAAATTAAAAAGAATAAAGCCAAATAAAAATTAAAAATACTCTTACAAGTGAGTAGTAAATGGTATTATCAGCAAAATAAATTTGAAGAATCAAGTTATATTTATGCATTATATTATAGCTTGTGTATTATTACTGTTGCAGTGACATGGAAGAAGCTCTTCCATGATTGTATTGTAAAACAGCAGTACATTTAAACTGTTTAACAAACATGAAAACAAATCAAATCATTTTCTACAATGATACCGATATTAAATGAAAATAGGAATAAATTAAATAATAGTGAATAAAGGATATTTTTCCAGTCTACATAGGTCAAAGTGTTTGTAAAGCTAAGGAGCTAAAGGCCTACAGGATGATACTGGGGACCTCGACTGGTCCGCCGACCGCACATTGAACGGCACCTTCCGGGACATTCAGAGACGTTAGTCCGTGTTTGTGCCGCTTCCCTCCGGCGGGGGGAGCTGTTGTCTTTGGGATGGAGACCCGGGCCAGACCAGCCCAGCGGTTGCCAGCTGCTGAGCGCACAAGTTGTGCAACCAGTTTGAAAGCACCGCAGTCTGAAGTGGAGAAATCAATAATCACATGAGCTTTTCAGGAAGCTCCGTCCGTCAGCAGCAGCTCGACCGTCCGGAGCTCAGACCGCCACCGCTTCATGTCGGTACGCATGTTTCTGTTGTCAGACAGGCGGACAGCTTTCAGAGGAAGATTCTTCATCACAACAGCTTTTTAGGAAATGCTTGAGATGACATTTGAACGTGTTTACTGTTGTATTACGGCCGGTTTCTGTTACTGTGCACAATGTGATAGTACAATTAAAACACAGTAGTTGTCATGTTTCCCTCCTTACCTGTTGATTCAGTAACTTGTGCCCAATGAAACGTCGTGTAGAGCGTCAATGACGGTGTCAGTGAAGGCAACACGGAGGTTAAAGCTTCGGGTCCTGTTCGGGTCCAAACTCGGATACATTCGGTCCGGGTTGGGCTAACAACACCCTGTTAGCTAACCACACCAGACAGGGTGGTTCAAGTTATTCGATCTGTTACTTTACTTTTTAATAGTAAAAGTAGAAGAACAACGGTCGCCGAAGCATAATATTTTGGACTAGTCATCCTAAACAGGGACTTTTCAACGGTTGTTTACATCGTGTAAACAGTCAGACTGTGGCCATGGTAACAGCAGCGAGGTAACGACGTCAGGCTCGGCTCGGCTCGGCTCGGTCCGGTGTCCCCTCTGATGGAGGCCTGATCTGTTGCTCTGTTTTTCTGTCATTAAATATAACGTGCTGTGAATAGGAGATGGTGAATTTCCAGCCTGTAGGTCTTTCTGCTCATTTTTCTGATTTCTTTTTCATGTAACTCTGATTGATTACTTTAGCCACCTGCAGTCTGACATGTGGCTGTCAGGACATTGTTGTTGCAGCGCTTAAAGCTCATGGCAAACACTGTGCTATGAGCTGGCAGCAATGAGTGCCTTAGTGCTACCATATCCCAGTAACCCTGGCTTCTACTAGGGGGGCCGGTCCACTGAGCAGATTTCTATGAGGCTAAGTATAACATGAATACAAGTAAATCAGCACAAAGCGATGGCTCCCCTCTGTGACAATGGAGGCATTTCCTGCTGGGATGGATAGCAATCCCAATGGAGACCCAGGTAACAGCCTTTTAAAAGCTGTAATTGCTCAGCTGTAAATGGGAAAGCTATGAACAATAACAGAGCTACAATTTCCTGTAATGATGGAATTATTTCTTTACAAGAGGCTTTTATGCTGTTACGGACAAACAAAAGGAAATGATAATCAATTTGTGTGGACTCCAGTTTGGGAGCATTATGCTCTTCCTAACCTTGGCTTACACAAATGTTGCATGTATGGCCTTTTCATGGAAGGGAACAGCTCATTTTATAGCTGAAAAGATAAAGAGAATATGAGGGGCTCTCTAGTTTTTGTTGTTTTTATTTTTGGCTCTCCCTGCTTGTGGCTTTACTTGTACTAAACAGAGGAGACTGTGCTGGAATAGTCTATGACTTTGGCTGTGTGATCACAACATACCGGGCATGCCATCATCCTTATATAAACAGAGCCTGTACCCTGAGCTCATTGCTTAATGGTACTGATGATGCAGGCAATGTAGAAAAGAGAGGGGATGTTGAGTAAATCGCAGGGCTAAAACCAGGGATATTACATGCAGAATCAGCCAATGGCGCAGTGGCCTCTGTCAGGTCTTTTGCACTCCCGCTCACAATTGTTGTGGTGGAGAGTGAAGCTATTCTTTGAAGACACTTGCACCACAGGAGCAGGTTTGTTTAACCATAGAGGACTTGCTGAATGAGACTTCCTTTCCTTCCTGTGATTCCCCAGAAGCTGAGTTGGTGCTGAGTATCATTATGAGATGTCGTCTCCAAGAGCCTCCTTCGTGCAAATCAAGTTTGATGACATTATCTTCCACGAGAATTGTGGTGGCGGCAGCTTCGGTAGTGTGTACCGAGCCAGGTGGATCTCCCAGGACAAAGAGGTGGCAGTAAAAAAACTGCTCAAGATTGAAAATGAGGTAGGAGTCATAATTGCCTGGGCTTTACATATACTTTTTAATTGTCAGTACAGTAATCATTTTAATTGCTACTCCACTTAGTGGGATGTGGTGACTTCTGTACCGATCATTCATGGTCATTATACTCCCCCTCTCTTAGACACACATGCTGCAAAAAAAAAAGCATTATTGCAAAATGAAAGCATATATTTGTCCCAATTATTGAAGAGACTGTTCTTGAAATCCCTTTGAAAGCTCAGTCTCATTGTCTTAAAGACAAAAAAGAATTATTATTATTATTACATGTATAGGCTGGTAAAAAGACATTCCAAAAATGATTCATCTTTTCTTTCATAAAAAAGATTACTGATGTCCTTTCAACTTCACTCAAGTATTCGAGAGATAATTCTTTAGAGAAAATAATAACGTAATCTTTTCATAGTGAACCAATTCTTCCTTTAATTGTAGTGTTTGACTACAATTAAATGAATTGGTTTTGTCAGGTTTCTGTTCATTCTTTGAATAGTGACACATTAGGCTTTCTTGGCCAATATATTACTTAAATAGGTCCCACTCTCTTTTTGCTGAAAGGGTTTAGGGTTTTTATGTATTGGAGAGATTGCCATGAGGTTTGGTACAAACAATCAACCAAACCCAGTCAAAATGGCAGTCCTCTAACTTTTTCATCCATTACAACCATAATGTCAAAATTTGAACTAAATTTTACAAACAAATGTGGGGAAAACTAATGACATAAAATTCAATACTAGGTATACTTTGTTTCTTTTTACACTTTGTGTTTTGTGCAAATGAGCAAATGCTGAACTCAGATGAATAACATAGTGAACATTATTCTTCCTTAACAACTTACTATTTGTCTGTTTTTCTATTGTTTTCTTAAAATCTTATATAATGATGTATAAGATATAATGGTTTGCAATGGAACCTTCATTATGATGAAAAAGATCTAGTTATGTTTTGTCCTTGTGTGCTCATTGCTCAGGCTGAAATCCTCAGTGTCCTCAGCCACCGTAACATCATTCAATTTTATGGCGCAATCGTTGAGTCGCCCAACTATGGAATCATCACTGGTAAGTTATTTTAAATGATAGAGCATTCATACTCTATGATGTATATTGTGTAGTCTTTCTCAGCAGTCAGTAAGCCTTATACATTGGTGCTTCTGGACTACATCATATTAGAAAAACTGGGAGCTGAACTTGTTTGCATCAGTTGTACAGTTTGCTCAATGGTGAAAGCTGCAGAGGTTTCTATGGAGGCATTAGTGAATGCCAGAGGGTTCAGGAAGTGCAAACATTGATACAATAGTTATGTGCCCGTGTTTTTTTTGTCCAATTTAGAGGCTGAGAAGAATAATGCACCCTGTAAAAGTCATGTAGACATGGATTGTAGAAAACTTGGGGCCCACAATGCCTCTGCACAAAGTTTCATCTCGCAGGAGTGTAGAAGTTATCCTGTGAAAATGGCATTTCTAATCTTCTCAAATATGTTTTACTTCTATCAGCATTCTGTGTCTTCACAAGCTCTTTATAAACCATTAACTGTTATATAATTGACACTAGCACAATGTAGAAGTGTGAAAATGTCATACTCAGGCACACTGTGAATGAACTTTTCTGTGAAATCTTGAGTGCAGCAGTCAAATTAACAATCTATACACATTCATAAATTTTTGATTTTTGTTGATTAAAGGGGTGTAAATATGAGTTAACAAAAAGGCAGGAAATTAGACCAAAAAAAAATTACAAAAACAACTATCAGACACCAATTTTAATTCAAAAAAGGGACCATTTGTATCATTCATTCATTCATCTTCTTGCTGGAGCCAATCCCAGCTCACATTGGGTGAGTGCGGGGTACACCCTGGACAGGTCGCCAGTCTATCGCAGGGCCAACACGCAGAGACAGACAAAGACCAACAACCACTCACAGTCAGACTCAGCCCTACAGACAATTTAGAGTCACCAATTAACCTAAACATGATGTCTTTAGACAGTGGGAGGAAATCGGAGTACCCGGAGGAAACCCCGTGCCTATGTGAGGTTCCTCCGGGTACTCGGGAACCGAACACGCAACCTTCTTGTTGTGGGGCAACAGCGCTAACCACTATGCCGCTGTGCTGCCACCATTTGTATCATTACATTAAACTGATAAACTGCTGGTGATGCTGCTGTGTTACGGCACATCTTACTAAAATATGTAAGTGGGAATTGAGTGTTATTACAAATCCCAATTGTAATAACAATTACTAAACAATTGATTATGAAAATTGTTATTAGAACATTATAATAATCAACATTTTGATTAACTGGCAAGTGTTTTTCATTATAATTAATCTAAGTTACAACACTATGCTGTATAATTTCAGTTTTCATTTTTCTGGTGGCAAAACAAAATAAACCCTTTATTTTAAACAACAGATCATCATTAAAAGTCTGAGCAGCAGCTCAGCAGAGCTCAGTCTGGGTTCATAACATGTTTACTCACTGTACATCAAAGACTGAACCTCTGAGCCTGTTGGGGGTGAACTCAGGAGGTTAGTTTCAGTTTGACTGTACTAACTTAAAAAAAGTATGACATTTAGGTATTAGTGTTTGAGAAACCATCTGACTGTCCCACAGGTCATATGTTTTTAATGCCTTGTTCATATGACTGCCAGGAAAACAGTAGAATGAAAATGTTCATAGTCCCCACTCACATCCTGAACAGGAAGTATCTCCTCTAATCATGCAGACAATGCACAGCATTCAGAATAAATGAAATGAAACGAATAGATACAAGCCCCTGGTGGCCCACACTAAATGAAATGTGTTATTCAATACAATGAACTCTGATTTGTCTCTTTCCTCTCACTATGGCCATTGCAACTTAGGGAGGCTGAAACAGTGGCATGATTGTGGTCAGATTTTACCTTCACATAGCTGTTAGGGAAACTGATCTGCAAACTTTCTACACCTTTGCCATCTCATTTGGTTTAGTCCAAGTAAAGAAACAGTGTTCAATATACGAAGAGATCACTGAGAGAATATGGTGTATATATTGTAGCAAGATTGGAAAACATTTATGCAGAAACATCACTTCCTTGTCCCTTCCTGTAATCATTATTTTTGTCTATACTTTTATATAGAGTATGTTTTGTCTCAAAAAAGCATAAACAGGATAGAGAAATGGTGAATAGAAAGCATGTTGTTGTAGCTCTCTGATTGTGTTCACAAGAGGGTTGAATCTGATTTGAGGGTATTATTCCATAACTGGAAATGTGCAAATTGAAAACTGAAATAAAAATAGCACTTGTAGATGAATAAAGGAAACATATCAGGCCAATTCAATACAATGCAGTTTAATTTAGCTCAATTCAATTGTTATGATTCCAGTAAATTTATTCAAGTAAGAGAAACAACACAAGATTGTAAGACATTAGGGAAAAATGCTAGTGGAGTAAAAGACTTTCAATAGCAATAAAAATGATAAAAAGTGGGATCATGTCAGATGATGGCAAAAATTTGTAATCTGAAAATGGCACAATATAATTTGGCAGCACTCAGCTATTCAATTGTACAAGCAGTGTCAGGGTTTGAACATGACATATGTAACAAAGACTGTTTAAGTGTTATTAATTATAATTATTGTAACTGACAGATAAACCATAACTACAAATGGATTCTCAATAGATACATGTGTTAAAATTGTTTACATATAACTATAGACATATATAAGACTATGAGAGATAGAAGACTGTATGCTGTAGCATTTCTTTCTTTTAAACATATGCTTTTAAATTATTTTGGGCTAATTTAAAAAAGAAAATTAATTCTCCTGGAGAACTTTCACATCCTTTATGTCATGATTTAGTTTTTCATCCTCATCACATCTAATGAGACGTTTTCCTGTGTTGACATGACCACAGACTTCAGATTAAGTTTGACCTGCACTTGACATGTGTGTTTATGAAGTTTATATCAACATGTTAAATAAGAATCATTTTGCTGATTTTACTGAGTGATAGAAGGCTGATAAGAAGATAGAATGCTAATATTATTTGCTGAACTTAAGCATCACACTATGATGGTACATACCACTAATGTCTAATATCATACTACAACCAAAGTTGAGCAACTGATTCAACCTTAAATACCCACCTCTATATCATCCTTTTCTGCTTTAAAATGTTTGGCAATGACTTAACATGTGATTTTGCGCAGAATCCAGCTTTTAAATTATGCTGTGAATAACGCAATGACATCGAAACAGATGCTTTCAGTGTAACAGATGTGTGAAAATTTAAGAGGACTCTATAAAAAGAAATGAAAAGAACTGGAATTTCAGGAAAGAGTCAGGAATCATTAACAGTGAAATGAAAGCATTTGAAGCTTCGATCTCTAAATTTGTGGTTTGAAAGTGAGACTTGAAAACTGCATGGACTTGTTGCTCATGGTTCCTTAGGAGCAGCTGCAGTATTTCGCAGCACTGTACAAGACAAGTTTTGCCTGCATTCATTCATCAAAGCAGAATCTAATTAGCACCAGATAAGTGAAAGATGTTTATGGCCACCCTGACCATACCACGTCCACACTCATCTGAGCAGTTATAAATTTGCTTTGTGTGTTGACATACAGTATGAGGTCAGGCCGTACTTCCTTTTCACCAGCCAACCTGTCTGTAACCTGTTTGACAGGCCTGTATGTCTCTGTTGACAGTCTCTGCTGTCAGTCAGGGCCCTCATAAACTTAATGAATTAAGGTTAGTTATCGCTTTGAAGTAAAGGTACATTTACCTGTTAAATTAATTGCAAGGCTATTTAATAGAAGCAAATTAAAACTCCTGTATAAAATTGAACTAATACAGTCTCCGGGGTTGGATAAGACTAAAATGAAAGTGCAGTTTACAACGGAACCTCAAGGGATTTTATCTGTGGAATGTGTTTGAGTGTATTTAAGTACAAAGTATTGACAGACAGAGGTGAAGTAAGGTGAACTGTAATGTATCTGCATGTTAGTGTATTTGAAACATCTGTCCTACATCTGCTGTAATATTATGTCACAGCGCAAGTAAACAAAAAGCCCATACGGAATTTAGACTCAGTCGACATGTTTTATGATTGTTAATTAGAGTCCTGTCTTGGTGCCTGCGCATGTTTATACTACTATGTTTGGACGTGATTGGGTTATTATGCACAAACAGAAGTTTCCTGCTGTTTTAGTCAGTATCATTCAGCCACTTTACTCTGCAAGATAGCTTACCACAAATGTCGTCTCTTGTGATAGTCTTGGGAAGATGATTTTTGCAAATAGCGAGGTGGTTGTCAAACAGGGGTCCCACTAGAAATGTGTGACGCCTTTGGATACAGAATGCAAAGATTACTCCTTTGTGTGGTAGAAATATGAGCATTTGACAACAGAGTCTGTCCTAAAGGAAGGGGAAGACACAATTTTCAGTTTTCACAGTGATAAAGCTGTGATGTCCATGATAATTTACACTGTCTATTGTTTTATATATCATGTTACATTTATATGAATAAAGCATGAGTGTCTATCTACCTTTTGGTGTCAGTCCAACCGGAATATACAAACTCAATCACATTTCTCCACAGAGTACGCAAGTGGTGGGTCATTGTATGACTACTTGTCCAGTGATATGAGTGAGAACATGGACATGGGACAGATAATGACATGGGCCGCAGACATTGCGAGAGGTAAAGCTGACTATTATTTATAAACTTCATTATAATAACAGATAAACAGTTTTTCAGAAATAAAGTTAGCAAAACTGTTTTGTCCTGTCCATTACAAACTGAAAACATTAAATTCTGTTTCGAGTTATTATAATGTCTTTGTTCCTGATTTTACTGTTGTTTAAACTGAAGCTATATTCGTATGGTGTAGTGTGTGCAGGCAGATGTGGCAGTGTAGGTACATTTACCAGAAACTATAAGTAGGTCATTCAGTCTTTACTTTCCCTTTCAGCTTGAGGTGGCACAAAGTGTTTCACTGCTCAATGATTCACACATACAGTATTTCAAGCATAATGGGTTCTCTCTTGTGCCACGAGCAGCTGAAGGATATATCACTATCCCATATGATTCATCAGAGTTATTGATATATATAGATATGGCTTGTTGGAGGACAGCTTGAGTTTACAGTGAAACATTTCTGTATTTTCTCTATAGGGATGCACTATTTACATTCAGAAGCTCCAATTAATGTGATCCACAGAGACCTGAAGTCCAGGAATGGTAAACAATTTGATGTAACTGTATTATTTTACCAAGCCCCAAATGAATATTCACTTGTTTTTACATTCGTCAGAAGATTCTTTGTGTTTACTAACCCAATTTTCCCTTTCAGTTGTTTTATCTGCAGATGGTGTTCTCAAGGTAAGTTTTTGCCTGCTCATACTTATCTCTTAGTCACGGCTGTGGATGTGCTGTAAGTGTGTTATTACATACAGTATTTGGACACAAGAGGGCAGTGACTATCTAGCATGTGTTAGAAAAAACACTGACAGTATTGGCACGTTATGGCAAAGAGCTAGATTTTTCATCAAGTCCTGAGACAAAACTCAACAATATTTCACTCATTGCTTGCAACAGCTTCAAAAGTCTTTAAAACTGCTCATTTACCCCAAACATATTTTGAAGCCGCTTCAGAGACATTCTTTATGTGGGACATTTATCATAGAGCCATATTTTCAGAAATCAACCATTGTGTGTCAAACTGCATTTGCCCATGACACTGCTGTGGTGGACATAGCAACTGTGGCCAGGCCTGAATGATGTGATTACTGTCAAACACCATATTTGCAGTATCTTCAAACACTAGCATGGCATCCAGATGGAGACGTTTTTCTTTTTCAGTAGAGAAAACTGCTACTTTGATTGGCTGTTAAGTATAATAAACATAAAGTAAGTACATTGATCATAGCAGGCCAGGAATGAAAATAAATATTTACATCGAACTGCAAAATGTATTGACGTCTCATCCTGTTCTTACTTTGTCAGATTTGTGACTTTGGGGCATCTAAGTTCTTGTCCCACACAACACACATGTCGTTGGTTGGCACGTTTCCCTGGATGGCTCCGGAAGTGATCCAGAGCCTGCCTGTTTCTGAGACCTGTGACACTTTCTCCTATGGCGTTGTGAGTGATGAAAAGGAAAGTGAAGGGGGGAGATTCACACAGTTTAAATTTTTTCATTTTGTTCCTCCACTAAAAAAAGGGGGCTTCATCAGACTGACGGTCATTGTATAAGTGCAGGGCCCTTGATTGTTACGATGAGCTGCTCGGCACAAATATAAGCTAAGCTATATTATGGTGTATCACAGATCACGGTGATTGATTGATTGATTGATTGATTTAACAATTTAGACTCTGCTGTATAATGTTACAAACAAATTGCGCTTAAGTCAATATTGGCTTAGAAGACTAAGTTAACCAGCCCCACTTTTCATTTGACAGTAGTGATGATTTTGGCCTTTGCCAAGGGACAGATTCTGAGACACTTTCTCACTTTCACATTCCTGAAACTTGTAAAGTGTCTCTCTGAAGACACTGGAAGTACAGTACTTATAAAATTGAAACCATGTCCGGTAACCCTCAACCAGCTTAAAAATTGCAGTGCAATGCATTAACAAAAAAATAAAATAAAATAAAAAAATATATATAATTTAGGTCTGTTAGATCTATGCAAGACCTTACAAGACAATTTTTTATGATTGCTTTCATTTTATGAGCACTTTTTATACCAGATTGCAGATTTAAGTATTCAGTTTCCCACCTCAGACACATTTGTAAGGACCTGATTTCTATAGTAAAATACATACATGTAATGAGAGGCAGCTGGCAAGTGCAGAAATGCAAAAATGAGATACACATATACTGTAAAAACTTTGGGCCTTTGAAAAATGGCTGTTTTTCATCTTTTCATGATCTCATTTTTTGAGATGTCAGTACAGTTGTTATTCCTCATGCTGCTGAATACTGATTGAAAAGAAGGGAAGAGCGCACTGTTATTGTACTTTCGAGATCACGGTAGCTTTTAATCAATGTTGGAATCTAAAATGAAGGTTTATGCTGCAGCATTTGTTACCCAAGGTTTATTTGTAGAATATATGACATCTCATTTTAAGAGATAAAACATTCTTAACTACTCATCAGTATTTATGCAGTCAAGTCCCAGATGCTTATACATTCACACATGTACAGTATGTGGACTATTTTACAGTTTTACTGGTCAATGAATTCATTTATTTCTCAACCGTGATTCTTGACTTGTGTGACAGGTACTTTGGGAAATGCTCACCCGTGAGATACCTTTCAAAGGCCTGGAAGGTCTACAAGTGGCCTGGCTTGTAGTGGAGAAAAATGAGGTACTTTAGTGTATGATCAAATGCATATATATAACACAGACCATGAGAGCTAAGGATGTTTACATTCCAGATAAATAAACATCTCACAACTCACATTTTAGGGATTATCAGCATATTATGATTGATAAATTGCAATTAAAACCAAATTTTTTATATCAGTGTATCCTTGTTAAAATTTGGACAGTGTTGTTGGCCTGAAATATCTTCATAAATGTTAAAGAGACAGTTTTTTGGTTTTGTATTTCTTCAGTTTGTTGCAGAGAGATGAATGAGAAGATCAACATCACTTTCATGTCTGAGAGTTAAATCTGGAGCTGGCGCTTGTTAGGTCAGCTGATTGTAGACATATGGGGCAGCATTGGCAGATACACAGTGCATAATAGCATACAAAGTCAAAGGCAGGATTAGACAGGGATTTTCCAGTGAATTCCAGTGAAGTGAATTTGGCTCCTAAACATACAGAGATAAGAATCCAAGGTTTCTGGTGTGCACATCCTTGGTGGGGACATTTCTAGCTAATGTTTGAACAATTAGTATGTTGGCTGTGTGGAGTATAAAAACTAGCTGTGAATGTTGCTGCAAGCAGGATGATACAAGGAGATAATTTTTGTCTGAATGCACATGTAAAGCTCTCTGAATATCATATTATATGTCATTTATTCAATCCACACAAAAGCTGAAATGTTGAAACACCAAGCTGAGGTTTTACTGAGATTTTATGTGGCTTCGGTACTTCTTAACTGGAAACAATGATTACTTTTATTCTTTATACGGACCAGGCTAAACCAGCCTTTATGCTAAGCTAACCAAACCAAAAGTCTCATATGTAACAGACAAACCTGGCAGAAAAATCTTCTGATCTAACTCTCTGCAAGAAAGAAGCATATCTCTGCCAAAAAGGGTTGTTTTGTTTTTTTTTTTTTACATCAGCCCTGCTCCAGTTTATTGCTGTTTTCTAACCAGCATCTCATTTTGTGTGTTTCAGAGGTTAACCATCCCTACTGCCTGTCCTGTCAGTTTTGCCAAGCTCATGAAAACCTGCTGGAAAACAGAGCCAAAAGTAAGTTATCCATAAAGTGATATTAACATGTGCCTGTAGGATATGTGTATACTGTGTATACTCATTTGAACAACGTGCATCTCACGTGCATTTAGGAAAGGCCAATCTTCAAGGAGATCCTCTCTACTTTGGAGTCCATGTCAAATGACAGCCAACTTCCTCAACAGTGCAACTCTTTCCTTCACAACAAGGCTGAATGGAGGTAATGTGCTCATCCATTCTCCAGCACCAGCAAATATATTTATAACCCTTTTTTCACTAATATACTGCCTGAGCTTAAGGAAATGTGCAACTTTTTTCAAAGAATGATGTGGAAATGTAGCTGACAGGGGCCATGAAATACAAAAAAAGACTTGAGATTGTGCATATAGATCTTTAATAATTACACTGATAGCTACATAAAGGCATGAAAACCTCCAAAGAATCATCCATCTGGATATACTTCCTCTCTTTACCCATAAGGCCCTAAAAATAATCACCATCTTTTTCAAGTAGAAGTGTTTAATTGGCCTGTATGAGCAGCTGGAGGTTTGGTGGTGTTCAGCACAGCCTGAGTCTCAGCTGTGACTTTATTCTCTGTCTGCCTCTCTGCGGGGCTTGTCTCGGCTCTGAGGTTTTTCTTCAGAAGTTGTGCTGGTTGCAACATGTCCAGGCAGACATCTGCAGGTGGAGCAGGCTGGAGTGAATCTCAGAGCTGAAAACAAAAAGTGAGAATGTGTGACCCAGATAGAAACGCCTGTCTTAATCCAAGGGTTTTGTATTATAATCTTAACTGACTCAAAGTGCAAGCTTTATCAGAGGTGGTACAGAGAAGTTATGTTGAGAGAGAAGAAATTATATGAGCTCAATTTGCTCAGATAGCTGATGTGCTTCACCAAGAAACAGACAGTATATGCGGGCAATAAGTACTGGAGCAGTTTCTCGTTGTTTGTGTCGCTACATACTTCAGCTCAGTGACTAAGAATTAAAGATTGACTATGAGGTCAAAGTGCTGACTTAGCTGATCCATACTGGATGCAGAGTGAAGGAATCATAGCGCATTTTAAACTGTGAATGTATGTACAGTATAAATACAGCAAAGGTTACAATTTTAACTGAGAAACATCAATTTAAGCTCCTAGTTATAATTTAGTCTGAGAGTCCTAATGATACATTGGACTGTACAATTGTCAAATACCAATCCTAAACTCTGATAGTGCACTGCTGAAAAGCGACCAATGCATCAGTTTCAGCATTTTTCAGTGGCTGTGATGTTTTAATTTAATTGTCTTAATATCCTGTTTTTTGTGAAATGATTTGGTTGGAAGTTACTGCTAAAAGAGAGGCAGATTTAATATAAAAACACATGGCAAACTTGAAATCTGACCACAGCCTTCAAGAGGGAGTAATCATTTCCTTCTTCATCTTGCAATTTAGTCCACAAGATGATGAACATGTAGCAGGAAAAGGGGGAAGCGAGCAATCTAATAATTTGAGAGGTCAGGTAAGTGGAAAGTTGCTCCTAGTGGGAAACATCAGGGGTTAAGAAAGAAAGTGGTGACTTATGGATAGGCCTTCCTGCTGTGGCTCATGTGTTTATTAAAAGAGAGTAAGAGGAAGCAAAGTTTTAGTTGGGCTGAAGCTCAGCACAGATTTCCACAAGACACTGTGCAGCCCCACCTGCTGGGCAAAACAAACTTCCTCAGTGTGAAGTGAACATGAGACATTGTCCTGTCCTTGGCATCCAAAGCATCAGACTAACCACTAAGACTAACCACCTCCTGCCTGCAGGACATTTCTTATTTGGAGTTTTTTAAAGATTTTTTAAGATTATGTGCCACTACTGACTGTCCCAATAACGGTGTAACAAATCTGGTGTTATTCTATATCCCTCTTACTTTCAGCAAATCCCACAAAAACTAAAATAACTTTTGTCTGTGACAGACCCAGACAACTTTTTCAAATCTGGTTTCCAAACATTTATGGAATGATGAAGCCAGAAAACAAAAATGTGTTGTGAGTTTTGATTACTGGGTTTGAATATTTCACATCATATAAGCTTCACGCAATTTGATACAGAATATATGCTACATGCATAAAAGATGATTGCAGTGGATAACGCATTCCTTAAATAACGACAATGATGAACGGCAGCTTTATTTTGAGTCATTTAAACGTACAGTAAATACCTACCAGTGCATCTAATGTGTTTTAATCTGTGACTGAAAATACTCCTGAATAAATGAACATTTAAGTTCTGTCAGAGTAACTTTTTGGGACATAAGTCAGACTTTTTAATTATATACATTTGCAACCTATAAAGATTGAGTCCCATAAACACGGGCAGGGAAACTGGAAAGTATTGAAAGAAAGACTAACATTGTATTCTTGGTTTTGGTCTTTCCTGCTATGAACTGTAGGTGCGAGATTGAAGCTACACTTGAGAGACTCAAGAAGCTGGAGAGGGATCTGAGCACTAAAGAGCAGGAGCTAAAGGAGCGAGAGCGGCATTTGAAGATGTGGGAGCGCAAACTCATTGAACAGTCCAACAGCCCGGTGAGTTCCTCACTGTCCCCTCTCCACTTTGGCTCACCTTGTTCCCCACCACACTTGCTGCACTACGTGGTCACAGCAGCAGCATCCCACTTTTAGTTCGCTGTTCACATGAATATTCCCTGGTTTCCTCCCCCGCATGAAGAGAAGGACAGAATTTCCCTGATCTTTCTCTGGGGTGAAGTGGAAATGGTAGAGCAGTGAAATGAAAATAAAAAGCGTGGAATGAGAATGAGGGGAAGCACATTATGAGAACATTATGGGTAGTAGATGCCATTGGCAGTACTGCATTTCTAGGCAGTGTAGTGCATGGTTGAAGAATTTGTATTAGACTGTGAGCATCGATTCTCTTCACAGTTTTGCTCTTTTCTTGTGTGTCTGCATTTTGTTTGTTTTTTGCATGCAAAAAAGTTGGATGTGCAATAACACAGATAAATCACTCAGCACATAATAGAATATTATATTATTGATTAAAAAAGACACAAATACATTGTATTTTCAAATGGTTTGCTTTTGTTTTATCTGACTAAATATATTTGTTTAACTGCTCAAAGTAACAAAGTATCAAATCCTCACTCATAATTGGCATTTTTGCTTGAAGAGTGACCAACATCATCAATCCATTAACAGAATATTTGCGGATTAATATTATCTGAATTGTCATATCGGCCCAATTCTGTTCCTTCTTCAGTGGTAGATCTGTGAGCAATGCACAATGGTTTATCACAAATAGCATGACATAATTGGGTACAGTGCAGATATCTTGGAACATGCCACTCAACAACACACAATGTCTGTAGTTTGAATTTGATATAGTCAACTATACCTTTAAATCAAATACACTGTAATAATTTCCTGGGTTTCCTTTCTTGTTCTGTGTTATCTTTACTCTACAGCTTTTCTCTGGTAACCTCCCTTTACTGTCCTATTTCCTGAATCACATCTTGTGTTGGGGTTAAAATTTGTCCTCTTATCTTATTTATACTTTATTTTATGGGTTGAAACTGATTACTCACTTCCTTTCCTTTTCTATCCTCTCTCTCTCCTTTTTTTTTTCTTTCCCTGCTCCTCACCTTTCTCTGCCTTTCAGCTCTTCTTACCTGAAGCAAAAAAGATAAGTGTTAAGTCGTTCTATCAGTCAAAGACGGAGGAATCAAACAGTTCACAGATGTCGTGTCAGATCACAACCTCCAGTAATGAGGAGGCGAATCTGCAGTCCTTGATGAAAGGCTTTGAGGACATGTTTTCAGCGGACTTCGGCCAGCCTGTCCTGCACTCTGGCATGCAGGTGAACATGCAGGCCAAGCAAAACTCCTCCAAGTCAAGCTGTGTCAGAGAAGGACACAAAATCAACGTCACTCTGGGAAGCTTCACTTGGTCTGATGACAGTGAATAAACCTGTCTGATATTTCCTGCTGCAGCAGATGCATTTGTTAAATACTGGGATGTCACAATATTGCTGTTGTGAAAGCAGCATTTCTTCACAAATTGCCTGTTAAGTCACATTAGCTATGTTGTCATTTAACATTTAAACCAAGTTATATCCATGTAACTTCAGATCAATATAGCACAGAAGCACATTATAGAATATATTTGAAACCCTCCACCTATGGATGTTATGGACATCATTCATTGTATGCCTAATGTTCTGAATGTATAGTGCCATGCTGTGAAGAAAGAGCCTCATGAGCCAGTTGCTTAGAGAAGGCCAGGCTTTTATGATGAAGTGACATTTTGCTGACATTAAGATTGGCCAATTTGTTCTGGACGTGGTGTTGAGACACAGGATGAGAAAGTATGTGTTTTTTTTCCTCTGACTGACCCAGGTTCAAAACAGCAGGAGAGGGACTATGCTGTGCAACTGTCAGCTTCACTCTCTCATTTTACATATTCCTTTTTCTGACAGATTTCGTCCTGAGGCCAAAAAAACTTTAAAATTATAAAAGAAATGAATTATAATAAGAGCTCTTCTGCTCTAGTGGCTCAAGCAGGAGTTGCATCTTTACTCAAAAGGCAACATCATTTTTAATTAAATAACTTCCTTCAGTAGGTGCACTTTACATGCAGTATCATACTCTATAGTCTAACTGAATATTAGCCTCAAGACCTTCACTTTATAGTAGAGGAAATCACAACAGCATGAGTGTTCAGTTAGGTATTATGCTTCATCTTGGAGAGGGACATGCTTCCCTGAGCATATCCCATTATTTTGTCCCCTTCACTTGTTATCACCAGTGACTCTCATGAGGATGTAATCCTCTGTATTCCTGTGTTGTTGCTTGTTAACTCCCTGCCACGAGCTAATATTCCTGTTCAAACATTGCCTGTACTCTTGTGCCATCAGGCCCTCGACATATTAGACCAGATATAACAATTAATGCAGACTTTCACCAACATTGTGAAAGTGAAATAAAGCCACTTCTCGCATCATGGAACATTAAAACCTCACAGATAAGCTTCTGCTAAACTAATATGACCAGCAGTGTCTGGATTTTTGATTTATTTTAATGCATCTTTCACTGTTTTGTCAATAAATGTGTTTTTTTTCCAACTCTCTGCCTACCTGTCTCTCTTAGGTTGGTTGTTTTACTTCCCTTGCGTGAACAAGTTAGTGATAAAAGAACAAATGATTTATGAGACTAATGAAGTTCTGTCACTGTTACTACCAAACTAGGCTGAACCCTTTTAATAAGACTGTAAAATGTATTTCTTCACTAGGCCTTCTTTTTTCGCTTTTTCTTGTAGTGCTAACTTCATACTACATGTCCGTGTCTCCCATTATTAATGATCTGGTTACTCATCGTCCGTTAGTCCACATGGGGGCAGGATTGTGTGAACTAAACCCAAAGTCAAAGTCTTTTCCTTCTGCAGAATCCACACACATATCATAAACATGTAAATTTGACATTTTGATACATTTTCTTAACATTTCATGGATTTTAATAAAAGGAGCACAAAAGCATAATATATTCTTCTTCTTCACTTCAATGAGACAGCAGAGTGTTCTTTGAATCTGTTTTCTTCTGAAACTGCAGCAGTGGAGGAGGTAAAAAATGCTGCAGGGCTGAGCTGCTTTACAGGGTAGCAGGCTGCACCCAGATGTATGGCAGCAACCGTGTGTTGAGACCGGCACTCATTTCCTGATCTGGGCTGTTTTCAGATGTTGTGGGAAGAGGAGTGGGAATGGGGATTACTCATTCATTTAGTCGTCTTTCCTTCAATTTTCCATTGCATTATTTCTGCCATTACACACCAGTCTCATGATCACAATGATAAAATCTTTATTTTGGCCGGCAGGTTTCTGCCTGATTGCATTTAATGAGCAGTAAATGACTTATCATTCAAATAGATCACGTTAGATCAGTCAGATGGACATTTTGGTTTAGTATAGACCATTAGAGGCAAGTCTTCTTAATCACACAGCACAATAACCGAAAAAGTAATGGCTTTAAAGACATGAAAAACATGGCTATTTTCCATTTTAATAACATTTACTTAGGTTTTGTGATTTTTTTTGCGTCAGACACACATGATGTCTGCATCCATCCATATCCTATAACTGTTACATCTGTCTGTCTTCTGTTTTTATGCAGTTGCTGCCCACGCTTGACATCTATGCTTGGACTGAGGAGCATGTGGTCAGTGTCAGCGTATTTACTGTAGCCACTAGCTTGTGTATTAGCAACTCTGCCATCAAAAACTAATCTGTGACTGTTTTCTTCATTTAGTATTTCTGGTTGCAGCAAATATTCTCTGCAGGTGTGTGTGTTTACTATAAACTGTAGTTCCAGTTTCCACTATCAGATCATATTAAACTGACTTTGACACGTTTAGATACTTTATTTTGCCTTTTTATTGTAAAATGTATTGTTTAATTTTCTGTCTTAGGGGAAGGTACATATGACATGCAGCCATATGCCAACCTGTTTAAGGAAAATCACATCACTGGCAAGAGACTGCTGTTGCTCACAGAAAATGACATGCGGGACATGGGGGTCAAGTCCAAAGGTCATGTCATACACCTTAAGGCAAGGCACAGTCAACCATTAACTAAAACTGTATTTTAAGTCGCATATAATTGACATTGAGGATTGTGTTTGTTGATATTTAGAATAACAGCAAATTTTACATTTTCTCTTTTGCAGGGAGAAATTGAACATCTCACAAATGATTACCTTGGGTTCATCCACTTCCCACCACTATTTAAGGTATGTAGATTCACCTCATTCATCAGAAAATTGTTGCTGCTTTTTAGTACATCTGTCAGAGCTGTACACATCTCCCTTTCAGGGCGAGCTGGAAAAGGAGGTTGAAAGGACTAAAAAAGTAAATCTGGAGCTGGTGTTTGGGTACCACTGGAAACCAGGGACTGGGAAATCTGTAAGTTTGCATTTTACACATTCACGCATGCAGACACACACACAGTGACTGCATAGTCTGCAGCTGTGAGTATCTGATGAAGCTCATCACTGGCTCTGTTAAATAAAACTAAAAGATTAGGAACAGTTTCAAAAAATGTCTCATCCGCTCTGATCACAGTTGGTATTAAATGCTAACATTTCCGATAAGTTTGGTCATAATCATTTTGCAATGGCTGAATCAACCTCCTCTTGCTGAGGCTCTTTGTACTAAAGATTCATAGTGATGGATGTTACACTGACCACTGAAGGCATCACTAGACATGAATAAAAAACAGAAAAATAAACATCTCATTTTCAGCCTTGTGCCACGTCCACCTCAACTTGTGCACAGCCCTTTGTTAAGGTCTCAAACTGTGGAAAAAGGGTGGCTCTTCAGTTGCTGTTTGAATTTAATCAAAAATAGCCCATTTAGCCAGAAGTCATTTTCTTTTTAAAAGGCAAACGTTATTTAATCTTTCAGCTGTTCATTGTCCCATCATAAATAGTCCTCTTTCAGTGTGTTCGGCAGGGCTGAAACGAGCCTGCTAATTGCCTCCCATTTCTTCTGACATGTGGTGGTTTAGTGGGTAGAAAACACAGCAGGGAGAAGGAAACAGGAGGCTGAGAAAATGAGAGCTAATTATTTTCCCCTGCCTGGTGTCAGGTTCCGTGTCAGCCTTGTTTTTACAAACTGGAAGGTTTTTTGCACTAAATAAAACAAACCCGCACTGCATTTTTTTCTTCGCCCCTCTTTGCTGGCGATGTCATGGAAGCAGCTGCACTTCTCAAAGACAAAATGAGGGCCTGCGATTGTGCGGCCACCATCTGACAGCCACTGAGGGTCCCCTACTAATGAGGATATCACCGTGCAGCCAAGTGAAAGGTGCTGAATTATGTATGAGTTGTCATTAGACGCACTCGGTTCCTAGGCATCATTACCAGACATTGTTTCTGCTGGAGTGATTAGACTAGCATAGACCTGGGAGGCCCGGTGCGACCGTCCAGGGCCGACACCAGGCCAGCGCGGGGGCTACTGGTGTGTTTCTGAGCCAGAGGCTTGCTGAAGCTTCCCCTTTGAGCCGCTTCCAGTCCCTGAGGATGATGCAGGAGAGGGCGAAGGCTCCACAGATGAGTGTGTTAGTGCCACTCCTCTGATGTCTTTCTCTGTGATCACTACACAATGGATTGGCCTGTGCCGTGAACCCTGTGTGGTTAAGCAGTGACCTGTGGCTTCGTGGCCGGCTTTTGGGGATTGGCACTATCATTACTGCTTCGTCAGCATTGGTTATGCAGGAGAAGAGGGACAGAGAATTGTTCAGATTTTTGCCTCCCAGTGAGGGTTAGATGTGTACCGCATGTAACATCTCACAAGGAAAATAAAACAGTTATCACCCTTGTCACCAAATATCCTGTAACAAAAAAAAGAAAAACGAACTGACCCCATTGAGCTTATTTAATAAATAAACATCAAATATTTACAAGTAACTCAAGAATACCTTTATAAAAAATTGATTAATATTTCTGCCACTTGTTTTTTCTCCTGCCATAGATTTTATAAAACACCACAGCTTTCACTAAAATGCAAACAACTTCTGGGTAATGGATGAGCATTTTCTATTAAAATCTCTTTTCTGAATAAAGTGTTACCATCTGCAGATATGGCATAAAAATTGTATGTGATTTATTTTTTTATTTTAATATCCTTGTTATTCATTTTGTCTTATTTTCATGTTATTAATTCTTTCCTCCCCCACCTTATGATGCACTGGTCATTAACTTTCCATTGCCACTAAACTACCTCTAGGCTGTGCTGTTGGTTTATATACAATAGTAACCAAGTTCTTTATACAAAATAGAGCAACTATGAACTGTGCTGCTGTATATAATCAGGTGTTGTTTTGTGTGAAGCAGAGAATCTACATCATAACTATTTTCTTTCAAGGACTGCAAATGGAAAATGTACATGGAACTTGATGGAGATGACGTTGCAGTAACCTACATCAAAGACGTCATCTTCAATGCCAACCTGCAGGGTACAGAAGTCCTGCGGCTGACTAAGGTGTCATCAGAAACACATTTCATAAACAAGTCACAAAAGATATTGTCATCACTGTTAAATTTTGACTGACACTCACAGAACTGCTGTAGTGTGGTTTCTATAGTCAGATTATTAATGAACTCATGAACTCATAATGACAAATTAATGAATTTGTCATTATTAAGTTTTTATCTATCTATTACGGTGCAGCCACCCTTTGTGATGGACAAATGGATCATTGGAATACAGGAGAATCAGAAAGTGGACTACATTGTGAATTATGAGGTGAGTCAATCCAGCAGCTGTCGGATGAGCCTCACAAAACAATGCAAATCTACATCTCATTCAGTTGAAATCTAAATGTGGAAATGCATCAAACACAAACAGTTTGACTACAAATATATCAAATGTATATCCTTTTGACTTGACACTTCAGAATGATGTCATGTCACCAAAGTCTACAAGACATACCTTCCTGATGATGTGGAGTCTCTGTGGTGGACAAGACCAGATCAAGCATGTGGAGCTGGTCATTGAAACGACACTGGTTAACAACGACTGGAACATCACGGACAGGTTTAACTCTGGTAATGTTTGATTCATAGTTTTGTAAGATATGAGGAATAGATTTATAAACATGAATATTTATCAATGCTTATGCCATGTTTTAGATATTGATCCCACATGGATGTACAAGGTAAGGTTAAAGCAGATGATGAACCAGGAACTGCAGCAGCCGACTGCAGCTCCCCTCAGCAGCCGCAATCTGCCTCAGTTCCTGTCTGCACATGAAAGCCAGAGCTTCTCTTATGCTGCAGCTGTGCGTCGCTCTCCAAACCGCGTTCATGCATCTCCCCGGGTTGACTCACAGAGCTCCTCGCCAACTACTGGCCTGTCAGCCAAACTCTCGCTGCTCCATCTGGGGTCAAAGGGCAGCAGTCCTTCCAGCACTACATCAGAGAGCACCTCAGAGAGGGAACGAGAGCGCCCACTCAGTGCTGGAGCAGTTTATAACCAGCGCAGAAACAGCTACTTTGGCAACACACTCACTGCGGGAAGGGAACGGGGTAGGGGGCATGCATGGACCAATACAAGAGAAGGCAACTGTCATAATAAAACCAGCAAAACCTCACGACAGTCAGCGAGACCTCGGTCTAACAGTTACAGTGCCACTTCACAGAACCGCCCACACATGATACCAGGTATGTTGTCTGTGACAGAAAATCCTAGTGAGGATAAAGGGGGCAAATCCAGCGAGGGGGGGTGGATCAAAGTGGAGCGACAGAAAAGATCACCACGTCACGACAACAAACAAGTCAGAGGTCGACAGAGGAGAGGTGGCAGAGGAGGGTGTGGTGGTGGGGGAAGAACCTAATGTATGCTGAACATGTCATACACTGAAAAGATTTTGCATATGAATTATGTCTACTGACATGCTGAAGATGAACTGCTTGTAATAAAATCATACAGGCTTATGATATATATGTATGACCTAACACGGTTTTATTTTTAAAACCTGGCTTTTGTCTGGTAAAATAAATTAGTCTATGCTCTGATTATTGAATTTGAGAATGGACAATTGAGTCCCTCTTTTTTCTTTTCTTTCTTTCATTAAGTAGCAAATGACATACAATGATAATGTTGCATAAAATATATGTCTGTTTATTTATTAAATTTATCAGTTTCCTACAAGTCACTTAGTAAACTGTTCCATATAGATACAACCAAAGTTTATATAAAATTCCAGACTAATTTCTTACAATCCATTTTTTGTCTCACATAATTTCATTATTTTTTAGAATTCTACCACAGGATGTATTGGTTCAAGCTGTTTACCATTTGTTCTCCAGTTTTCTTAAATTTCGTACATCCCCCACATCATCCTTTTGGCTTGTGGTTTAAAAAATAGCTCTTTTTTTTTCATCTCAAATGAGTTGCTGGGCTTCATTGATATTGTTCCTTATCATTTTATTTATCTGTATTAAATTCAGTTTCCGCATCTCATTGTTTCAATGCCTCTTTTGTCAATAAATCCCCCCCACCTAATTTAATTCCTTTAGTACGTAAAGTGGAACTGAAACACTCATATTTTGAGTTTGAGTTTTAAGTTTGAGCAGTTTCATATTTACTGCAGTGTGCCACAAACTGCTGAACGTTTGATCTGAAAACAGTCCAGTTTCAGTCTTAAACTTTGATCTGAAGCTGGAAAGGAATCAACATTTTACCCGCCTTGTATGCAAATGACCAACTAAAAAAATTCGCGCCACTCCAAAGTGCCTGGAAGACACAGTGCTACCGTTTATTAAAAAATGTCCCATCAATTTATTACTTTACAAAGTTCGACTACAGAAGCACACCGGGCCATATTTTCAAAAATATCCACATCTAGTTATCAGTTTTAATCTGACCTCTCGTTTTTACAGACAGTTTCTAGCCTCTAATGTGTTTTATGCTCCTTTCAGGACTTGGTGGTGGCGCGGGAAACGAACAGCTCGCGTGCAGCTGCAGGAGCTGCATTGTTCAGACTGCAGCTCAGCTTGTTTGTGTGTCCGCGTGCAGCCACGGAGGAAAATGCCCCTGACCCGCTCCAAGGTAAGACAGACACCATCAGCCTCTGTTCCTGCAGTCCATCCGATGGATGCTTCATCAAATCACACTGAAGCTGCCGCCGGAACTTCAGTAACGTTTTAGTTGTGTTGAAATAGTGTGTAGTAAATATTTATGACCCGATTACCTACATTTGGCTTTTTTTTTAAACGGGTGTGTCTCATGAGCACGCACTGAAACATTTGTCTATTAATATTTCATTCAGTTTCAGAAAACTAACCTTAAGTGACAAATAACTTTTACATAACTATCTATAAATATATAAAGCCGAGCAATCCCAACTAAAGTTTTATTCTCCTATTAAACTCATGGTCGCCTCAGAAGTTGGTGCCCACACAAACTGAGATACTGATGCATCCACACGGTTGAATGGTCAATGTCCTCAGTGTCTCCAGGTTGTCTTTTCATGTCTCATGGAGTTGGACAAACCATTGTCCTTCCTGTTTGAGGGTCACTGAGGAAAGACTGTCTACACTTTGTCCTTGGTTAACATTCATGTTTTCTAAACCTGCCTGTTATCGATAGAAACTGGCGGTCCATCCGTCTCCATCCACCAGGATGAGTCTGAGGAGCTTTCGCAGTGTCCCGCTGGTTCCCATGGAGACATCCTCTTCTTCCTCTGATGACAGCTGTGATAGCTTTGGCTCCGATGGAGGCTTTGCAAATACGGTAACAATAAAAATACTGAGTCTTAAAATAATTATAATCCCATCAAATCGTGGTGAATGTGCAGGATCTTTGCAGCACCATCTGCAACTAATGCCTGTGTCTCTATTTAGAGGAGCAGCTTAAGACAGACGAGGAGGACAGCAGAGAAACCGAAGGTGTTTGAAGCCACATCAGAGGAGGACGCATGCAGTGGGTATGAGGAGAGAGAGATCAACAGGCAGATGAAATCCATGGTAAAGAAATGTTTTTTCTTTTAAGGAAAAGTTCAATTTCATGATTTAATTTAGAGACCACAAAACTTTCTATTGAGTTTAAATGGTATTTTCTTCCAGAAAGTGGACTCTGAACCTCCAAAACGAGGCCGCAGATCTGCCATTTTAAAGGTCGCCATGACATTCCCGACCAAGAGGCAGGGCAAGAAGAGGGCTGCGTCTGAACCACTTCCTCAGCCCAAAGTGCAGGACTCGGACTCTGAGGAGGAAGAAAACTTTATGGACAAGAGAGCCCTGAATATCAAGGAGAACAAAGAAATGGTAATGTTTGATCCCTAATTACATTTTATTTCTGAAATTTGATTGAAACTCCTTAAATATATTTTATTCTGTATTTATTTGTTCATTCGTTCATGTGTACTTACAGCTTGCAAAGCTCATGGCAGAGCTGAACAAAGTTCCTGGTCTCTTTCCAAGACGGATGGCATTGTCAGCGTCTGCTATGGTAATTTCTCTTGTAAACAAATAAACTATCCATCTCTCTGTTTCACACATACCGCTGAAGTGTCATGTATCTTATCAGGACTTTGGGCTAAGCTGATAATGTTTTAAACTCTCCAGCCTCGTCAGGCAACTCGTCGCTCCACGGGAACCCGAAGGTCTTGCCGGAGAAATCCAGAGCGTCTCTCTCGACCCCACACGCGTTCCCGAACGCTGGTGGACGGACCCCCCAGCCCGCCACCAGAGGAGGAACCCGAGGATAAGTTTAGCCTGGTTCGCAAAAGCCGCTACTATGAAGATGATGATGAGCGAGTAAGTCATTTCTCATGGTGTTTCCTTGTACGTTGCCATAAATTCTGCTGATGTGCGGAGATGAATGACTTTTCTAATTAATGGCATGTATTTCTTGTTCAGCCTCGTCGCCGCTCCTTCAATGGTATCAAGGCCATCCCTCATGTGGTGCGGCCTGTAGAGGACATCACAGAGGCAGAGCTGCAGCGCATCTGCTATGTCGTGCGGGATAAAGTCTACGACAGCACCACTGTAGGTCCCACATTCATTCTGGGGCTGAGAAAATCTGCAATTTGTTGTTAAGCTACACACCTGAGCATGGTAAAAACTTTTTCTTTTTCCCTCCCCTCAGGGATCCACTTGCCACCAGTGCCGCCAGAAAACAGTCGACACCAAAACTAACTGCCGTAATCCAGAGTGTGTTGGGGTGAGAGGTCAGTTCTGTGGCCCGTGTCTGCGAAACCGCTACGGAGAAGAAGTCCGTGACGCTCTGCTCAATCCGGTAAGATTCTAAACGCACAAGGTTGTGTTGTTATTTCACAGAGTGTGTGGGTATGACTCATTTCCCTCTCATTGCTGGCAGGAGTGGCAGTGCCCACCATGCAGGGGGATCTGTAACTGCAGCTTCTGCCGTGCCCGAGAAGGCCGCTGTGCTACGGGGGTGTTGGTTTACTTGGCCAAATACCACGGCTACGATAATGTGCATGCCTACCTGAAAAGGTGACTGGAGCGATTAAAAAATTTAAAACTTTTTTTTTTTTTTTTTTAATGTCTCTGTGTGATTACTAAAGTTCTGGTTTCCTTCTTCCTCTGTAGCTTGAAAAAGGAGATGGAGGAAAATGAGTGAGGAAGAGGTTGCTGCTCCTGGATGTGACCATTTTGACATGCGCACAGTTCAAATACGGTTCATAGTGGTTCTGGCATTATAACACAAAACTTGTTCCTGATTGTGTTGCTTGAGAATTGACTGATATCTGGAGGAGGCACTTACAGCCAATCCTCCAATTTAAAGCTTTCACTGGCTTTTCTTCTTCCACATATTTTATTGTAAGTTTTGGTGGGGTAAAACCTAAACGCTTGCATCAACACGTTTGTTGCAAACCAGTTTTAATGTTTTAACTTGGCATAAGGTCTTACATACTTTACAATGATTGCAATGTTCTCAAATGTATATACTCCCTATTCCCTAAATGTGTTTAAAAGGGAAAAAAAGCCCAACCTGCTGCAGAAATATTCCAGGCTTGTTTGAATGCTCTACTGTATTTTACATTGTTTTAAATGTATAGATTCTACACAGCCCTCATGCCTATGAAGTCTTTGTGCCTTTTTATTTTTATATATATATATATATATATATATATATATATATATATATATATATTTTTTTTTTTTTTTTTTTTTGGTGCAAGGGAACTTTTGTTTTTACAAGTTGTTTAGTTTTTTTTTTTTTTTTTTTTTTTGTACAAATCTGCTGGAAAATCACAAAATTTTTGCTTTGCTTGGGATGTCCTGTAGAAATGGCCCAATGATCTGCAGCCTACTCAAGTGGCGCAGGTGGAAAGGGCATAGACTGGGGTCCAACACGAGGAGCTGTGATATACTACAGCGCCTGGTTAAATATCCTTCATTAGATAACTGTCACTAATGGTGTGGAAACAATTAGCACACTCTAATGGGAATTTCATACCTGTAAATCATTTTATCCTGTTAAAGCACATTCTCGCTCTGCTTCAGTCTCTTTGGCTCATTTTCTGCCTTACACTGTTAAGTAGGAATGGGTGACGGTGCTACTGAAGTGGCTATAGAGTTATGGCGTTTTCTGTACAGAAGTGCGATGCTCTACAGGAAATGACATGGAATTAACCTCTGTGTCTTTCAAATGTACTTAATTTCACCCGTAGCAGGCCATTCTCAGATTAGATGATATTGTTTCAAAATAAATGGCTGAGATTTCTTCTGTACTGTAATGACAGGTGGAGTTTGTGTTTATGAGGTGCTGCATCCCTAACAGAGAGAGTTATGCTGAACTGTGGAGGAGAATATCTGTTATGGTAATGCTTGCTTTGTGCTTACTGGGTTAACTGTACATTTTCATTAAAGCGTTAATCACTGCACAATCATGTTATCAGTTTCCTTTGACTTGACCATCACTCTATCCAGAACAGTGGCAGCTGTAATTACTGTTATTGAAACATGGAGGAGAAATCCTGAATGCTGCTGGTGATTGAAGATCTTAAGGACTGTGGAGACTGGAGGTTTATTAACATTTCTATCAGGGCAAGGCAGCCACACTCTTTGTTTATAGTGTCTGCATTCCTTCACAGACTAAAACTTGTGCTGTTGTAATCTGTTCGGTTGTCGCAGAACTGCCGGCACAAGAATGAAAGACTGAGGTAAGTACTCTTTTTTTCCGTTTGCCCCAGCTGCTTTAAAGGCAGAATACAAATAAAAGGTGTACATTATTATTTCAGGCTTAGATGAAGTGAATATGTGCACGTTCACATTATTTTGATGGGAATCCATCAAATTCAATCCCTGGGCTGTAACTATGAATGTAACTGTTAATTAGCATAATTTGTTATATCAAAACATTGAAAAATAGCAATGGTAAACAGTACCAATGAAATAGAGAAAAATTTAATGAGGCAGGTAAACTTTTTAGGCATTTTTACACAGCTAAAGATCTTAAAGATGATTATACACTATATTTTGGGATACATTTAAAATCAGCCCCCTGATTTAAGTTTTAAAGATTTGAAATTTGCAGATAGTATGACCATATCTGTCTGTGATCTTGGCCTAGTTGGTCCTTTAAAGGGACAAAAGGACTGACGTTTCTTCCTGCTTCTCATTCAGGTGTTACAGTGATTCAAGGAAGGTACTGCTCAGCCATTCACTGTTCACTGACTGATTTATATACATATATCAGTATACATGTGATTTTAAGCACATCAGATGATCTCATGAGATGAGATGCAGAAATAAGAACCTGTAAAATGAAAAGACAAAACTCACCTAGCTCCATCAACCAGCAACGATGTCACAGCTTTGGGTTCAACGTGTTGTGCCCTCACATATTGAAGTTCAGGTTGGCAGTCTAAACTGAAAGGACCAGCACAGACAAAAATGTGCATTTAGCAGCAGGTGTGTCTTTTTTTTTTTTGTGCAAAATAAAAAAAGTGATCATTGAAGTCGGGTCAGAGAAAGTCAGGAAATTTTCTTACCGTGTAGAAATCGGATGAGATGAATCTTTATGATGATGGCAAAATGCTGTGGAAAGTCCTGTTAAAGAACTTTTTGGGTTTATCCCAGATCGCTCTCAGAAAAACAAATGCTGAGCTTGGCAGACCAAAGTGTAATAGCAGTGATACATGGGCTGGAAGAAACCCGAGTGAGCTAGCTCCCTTATATTTATTTACCATTTCTACACCAACACTTTGATTTCATGCATTTTATTTGTAGTCATCCATTTTTCATGCATGGATAAAAAGACTATATTTGGGGAAAAGCTGAAATAACATTTAAAAAGCACAGCTACAGCCCATATGCTACCAAGGGAAGGAAAGAAGTATAACTAGGTAATCCTGATCCTACTATTTTACTTACCTGAAGAATTCTATTACAAGCACGAAATGTGAACAACGTCTGAGATAGGACGATGTAACTTGCCTCAAATGACCTGAAATATTTCTATATCTATATGTTACAGTGAGTGGACTCTTCAAAATGGCTGAATTAGCCGTTAACATGGACCAACCACACACTCTTGATGATTAATAATCGATGGTAACGAACCTTGACCCTTACTGAAGTCTCTGACCCCTGATTTCTCACTTCTGCTTCTAGCTAAAGATACATAAACTAAAGTCAACCACTGCAGGTCAGCTGGTCACTTCGAATAAATTCTGATTGCAATGAAATTAGTGAAGCATTTTGACAAATACTGATTTTTTTACATATACTTACAGGCAGCAGCATAATTACTAAAGGGAAATACATCCACTACTATTACTAGCTCATACAGTTTTGTAATCAAATATCTGAGCCAGTTTGTTAATCCAACAAGTCATCTGTAGGTTCCAAACTGAGTCTGTAAATCTAGTGATTGGTTATTACACAACTATTGACACAACAATAAAACAAAATAATAAAATAAAAATATAATTGACACAGCAATAAAGAACAGGAAAAAATTGCCTGGTAATATTTCACCAGCCATACAAAATATTCACAGAACAACCATTTGACTAGGTGCATCTGTTAAATATTAAACTGTTACAGTATGACCAGACCCATTTATCTGAGGACAGCAAAGTACTGAACTGTCTCATATTACAAAACTGTGAAAATCATTTTGGTCAGTGGTTACAGTTGAAATGATGCCTCTCTGACACAAAAATATGGATTTCACATTTAAAAACTGAATCTTTTCCAGAATTGGATTTAATGTTGTATTGAAACAATGTACCTTATAAAAAAATTTAAATCCTATTATTCTCATAATTATAGGTTATATCAGTATAAATATAATACTCAACATAACATCTCTTCTTTACTCCTTCTTTTTTATTTCTCCAAAAGGAACATTTCAAAAACTATTATTAGTATAATAAAGATGCACTTGAAAATACTAGTCCTGTATTAAATACCAATGATCATCCACTTTGGGGTGATGAATATTTAGGGAAGTAATTGTTTACAACGCTCAAGCATTGAGCTGATCTGGTAATCAGGCTATGAAATACAATATTTATTCATTAGAGCAGATTTAATGAGGCCTTGCGGCGCTAATTATGAAAACCAGTGTAGCAGTAAATGAGTAGCGCACGGTAGCGGGCTGCGGGGTACCTGTAAGGAGGGACGGGGGGTTGAAGTGCCCTGAGTGCCATGGCACACTGAGCAGCACCACACAACCCAGACTGTGGCCGTCCAGCCCACAGCAATACATCACTGGACATGTAGACAGGTCGCAGATGGGCCCCCCATCCCTGCATGCCCTGCTCTCCCTCCTGAAATTAAGGCTGGATTTTCCCCTGAGCATCTTAATGCCCAGATTATCGGTTTTATTGGATGTCAACATTCAACACAGTATCCAATCTCATCATAGCTGTGCTTCAGGTGGACGTGCTCAGCGCGGCAAGACTTAAAAAAAAAAAGGTCTTAGACACTTAAAAGCTGAAAAAGGTTGAGTGCTTATTCTGCAGTTTCTATTTGTATGCAGGTCTGGAGATATGTGGTAGGATTTTGCAGCATAATATGGGTATGATTGACTGATATTTTCATTATGGCTGCAGGGTAGCGTGTAGACTGTTAATTTGCTTGAGAGTCCTGCAGGTCTACGGTGATTGTAGCAGAGCCAGAAGAAAAGCTGAATAAATGAAACTCACAGGGCACAATCACAATCTGTGGGTCAAAATCAACTGATTAATTATAATTTAGAATCAATCTGTCAGACTTCTGTGATAAACACCCTTTCAGGCTTGCTGCTTATTAACCAGCTTTCGATGGTACAAGTGTAACATGGTACACCACGAAAAACCAAGCTGTCACAGTGGATATGTACATGTTAATAAAAATAGAAAAAACAATAAGAGTGAAATTATTGATTGTTCCCACTTTCTGCTGCAGCTCAGCAAGACAACTTTCCACACAAGACTCTCCCTCCGGCTCTGACCTCTACATCCTGTAAAGTGTGGTGAGGAGAGTGCTGTTAAATGCACAGTGAGTGACTCTGGGTGGCAGGAGGCTTATGACATGTTCCTTTCCTCCTGTTCCAGCCTGCAAAGTGATGGAAACAGCAGTGTGGTCCAGGTGTCAGGGACATTATCAAAGAAAAGGGCTGCCTGCAGTTGCTCCATCTCACAGGAAATTGCCAACTCACCCTAACAAAGGAAGGCATAAGTGCACTTGCTGCTGCCTTCAAGGGGAGTGTGATAAGATGACATTATAAATACAGAATTGTTCCTGGAGGTGGAGGGTTAGGCACATCAGGCAGCTGAACTTGACAATTCTGTTTTTCATGTGCACGTCTCAAGCCTGTATAGGTTCATCTAAAACAAAATCTTCTTCTTATCCACTTGAGGTTCATACATTCCGTAAATGTGTTAAACTGTAATTGTGTACGTTTCATCTCGAAACTTCTTGAGGCAGCAGCTACGCATACTTTACAACTTCACTCACGGGACAACTGACAAACCTGTAAAGACATCAAAGAGAAACACTGATGATACAGAGCAAATTAAATTTATGCAAATAATGCACACTTTACTTGTAGTGAGGGTACAGTATATAATTAGGCTACAGCAGGCTGCAAAAAAGTAAAAACTGTTCGGGAGTGCTCCTACACATTTTGCATAACAAACACAGTAAGAGGAAGTTTTAATTGCAGTGTTTTGAAAATTAAATATTTTATTTGTACTTTTCAACAAGAGCTCAGTGCAGTTGCTGTCAAACACTTTTATAAAAATAAATAAAATTCCTTGGAGCATTAAAAATAGGCTGTCATTACTTACCTGTGCTTCTGATGAATATCTGGATCCTTCAGCAAAGTGATGCTGCTGCCTCCCATTGTCAGTTTCACACTTGGTGCTCCGTGACACCTGAAGGGGGAGCTCTAATACAGGCAACTTGGCTGCACTTTTATCGTGCTTCAACTTTTCAACAAGTCCTCAGGAGTGGAGGAGAAAGTGGAAGCTCTACCTCACACTTTGCTGTACGTTCAATCAAATAAAACTGACACTGGGCACAAATAAGCAGCTCCGCAAACCAGAAAAGAGCTGGAGGCTTGTAACATCGGAACATTTTGATATACTATGTGTCTTAAAAAAAAAAGAGAGAGAGATCGGCTTCAATTCTCTAAAGGAGTCCAGCAGCAGACTTTGACTGTAGGAGGAGAAGGTGGGTGGGTGGGGTGGGGCAGGGGGTGCGGGGTAATTATGACCAGGGGAACACAGGGCTGTAATCTGTAAATCTATTCTTACTCTAAGTGAGAGCTGGTACATTGGATTGATTTTATTGAGATCATACATTATAAATGGGGCATGGAGGAGCTTACAGCCTTGAGATGGTGGTGCTCACGTGCTTCATTAATTTTTACTTCATTAACTCTCTCCTTCAGACCCTTCAACACACAATTCATTGCCGGCCATGAATCCAGGCTACAGGCAAATGGACAAGCATGGGACGACTTTCAGTGGAGTGGATACACTGAGTAACACTGTCCAAACAAATCAGTAACACATGAATTATACATAACCTCACATCAATCCGTATTAACACACCAGGTCTCTTCTTTTGAACTTAAGACTATATTTAAAAAAAACCCATGCACATAAGCACTAATAGCATTTGTTCCAGTCACAATAAAATGAAGTGCAGTATCAATTTAGCTGTCAAAAAGTCATTAGAGTCACGGGAACAAAAAGCATGGAGAGAGCTGACCAGACATCCTACACATTTAGTGTTTCTGGTTAATTCTTCTTCAACAATATCAAATTCTGCTTTTGACAGCAGCAGATTTTGGAACAATGTGACAATCACTGTTTACAGAGGTTGATTAAAAAGGAGTGCAATCATTTTTGGTTACAAACCCTCGTCCTTAGATGATACTGTACTTTTCCTGCAGTGTCCTTCGCCTGTTATCACTCACAAACCGAGAGGTGCAGCAGCTCAGTCCCTTTTTGGTTCACCACATGGATTTTCAAAACTCCCCCGTGGGTCCTTTAGAATGGACCATTTGGTTAATATTATAGCCTTATACCCAACAATATCAATCAGTCATGAAAGCACCTGTGCATGGCGATCTACGTTGCGTCACCAGTAACTCCAGACGAGTGATGGCCTCCGCTGGTTGTAAGACGAGAGAGGGGTGGATGTTGTGAGTCAAAATATAGGATGAATGGATGGCGTGGATGGTTCGGTTTAGACTTTTTCTTTGACTGATTGGGCTATTCAGTGAGGATGGAAGTGTGTATGCTCACCACAGTGCAAAATCAACAGTGGATACAGAACTCGAGAGAGAAGTTGCAATGAGTGTGTCGGGTGTTTTCAGCAGAGCTGTAGGTGAGAAGGAGTCTTTGGCAGTGAGCTGTGGCTGAACCCCTTCAGTCTGCAGTGAAATAATTTACTAAAATAACCCAGAGACTTCCTTTAAGCCACACAAAATGCCTCACTTACAATAAAATTTGTATTTTATATATTTTTTTCCCAACAAAAACTTAAAAGTCTCAACATCTACTTACATCATTCCTCCATTTCCTTCCTTGAAAGATCTGAACGATTGGATTTCTTTTGCTCCACTAAGTGTATTTTAGTGTTCTGTAGGTTTCCACATCATACTGTCTAAGCTTCACGTTGGAGGATCATTAGCTCGAGTTGTAGTGCCACCAAATACATCCACCTCTTAATCTGAGATTTAATATGAACAGAGAAAATTTCCCATGTTCAGCAGAAGGAAGTGAAAACAGCCTACAAGCGTCAAAACTCACTACATACTAAACATCACTCTGCACTGCTAAGTGCTTTTAAAAATACAGATGTGAGTCACACGAGTTCGGTTCAACATAATTGTATTTTGAGGATAAAATGGCCAATGGAGCTGAATCTAAAGCTTTTCAAATAGACCATTTGTATATAGTTGAGTGCATCTGTGTTGAATCCCGTGTGGAAGCGCTTCATGATTCAAACCTGTTGTCAGACTCTCACTGAGCATGAGAAAAACACATCAGTGAGCAGGCGCTTAAGTGCTTTTCCTCTGAGGCAGCTTAAAATTCTTAACATTTCAAATCTGCTGCGACAGCTGTCCCGGCACACATTTGCCAGCTCTGTTTCACCACACATGTTGAAATGATGATTCCCTCATTACATTTGCCATCAAACAATATATCCAAAGCTAACAGTTGACAAAATCCAGTTAAAACATTCGGGGCAAGCTCTTAAAAGAAGAATTAATGGGAGCGAAAGAAAAACAGCTCTTAGACAATTAGCACCAGAGACCACTCTATAATCTTAAGATTATTTTCACCACTTAAAAGCAACACACATGGTTTGTGTTGTGGTGGGGCAGAATGAACAACACTTGAGTGGATTTGATTTGGTCTCCCTAATCTGCATTTCCTTTACATGCCTTTCTTCTGTTCCAAAATGTCAGTGTTGATCAACTCCAGATGGAATAGGCCGGTGTGTCATCCCAGTTGCAAAATCTATGAAAGGATTTTCCCAAGAGGATAAAATGAAAGGATTTGGTCTGAGACGTGTTTTGAGCTGTCGCCTGGGATGCTCTGCAGACTCAATAATCAGTAATGTTTTGTGTGTTTTTGTGAGCAAATCCTCTTGAAATGAAGATGCATATTATTAGCTTCTCTATACACTAAGGAGATTTTTTCACATATTATAAACATTGCTACTCAGACAAACTCTTAATTTGCTTAAATTAATATGGATTCTCAATTATTAAAGAGATTATTTAAGTATCAAAAGCCTCAGCAAGATATATAAAGACATCTTGTTGATGACCCCAAAACAGACACTCTCTTCTCCTTGTATGAAACTGAGTTGAAATAGAGTGAAATTAATCTACAATTCATTTTTCTGGAGATCCCCCAGGGTGTGCTAACAGGCCCACGGGGGTCCCCAGATCTCACTTTAAGAACCACTATATTGGATCTGGTTACAAGAAACATCCCAAAGCTATGTTCATTTAAATAAAACATTTTATTTTTGTGGATGGAAAAAAAAAAAAAAAAAACTGTAATTGCAAAATCTGAAATTTAACCCTGGGGCTGGTTGCTTAACCAAACATGCTCTGGCTGGTTAGACTTAGTCACAAAGGAAATGTCTGGCACACAGATTGAATTTGTTCTCTCTGAAGTCAAAGGCAGAAAAACAATTAAGTGTCTGCCACACATTTGACTGTGTACCACTTGACACAGTTTTTCACATCACTGGGGCAATTGTCTGCAGAGAGCGGTGAGACAAAGCCATTACTTCCAATGTCTCAAAAAGATGGCATTGTTATTTTCTGATTTTGAAACATTTCAATTAAGCCACTGATGGAGTTAATAAACATAATGGTGTGAGACTTGCACTGTTTTCTTTTGTGCTGTCGAGTCCATTTTCAGGATGGTTACTGCTGTTTAACCAGAGGGTGCATCTCAGCGTGCTTTGGTCCAAGAGGTAGACACTTCTAAGTATACATGCATGTGTGTGTGTGTGTGTGTGTGTCTTGCTATCCTCCAGAGTCCCCTTCCCCTCCTCAACCTTTGTCTTTCATTCAACGTTGAGTCCTTTCAAAACAAGGTGAAGTTCAACAAAGTTTCTCTGCAGAGATGATCAAACAGTCACATCACTAATGGCGATGGGTGACAGGGCCAGTGAATACAGATCAGCTTTAATTGTGGTGGGTCTTACTGCCACTGTCTGTCAATCTGAGCCTTTGAATTGGTGGAAATTTGCTCTGTTCATTCTGTTAAATGATGTATCCAATTAAATGCTTTAGAATTCATGATCTTCAGTCAAGGTTAAATGAAAGCAGTTACTCCTGTCAGTAAGGTGATTAAAAGCTGCCTACATCAGGCACATTTTGTGCAAAAATTTAAATTTGGGGCTAAAGCATGAATCTTTATTCATTATGTGCAGTCCTGCTATATAAATGTCCAGCACAGTCGCTCTTAATCACCTTGTTCATTTCAAATCTCACTCTAGTCCTTTTTACTAAATGGAATCCCAGAATTCAAATGATAGTGTTTTACATATTCACATTAAACTGTGGCCAATTTAAATAACATTCTAACAGCAACTAAGCTTTAAAAAGCCAGTTTTGTTTTGGTCTTTTTAAGAACAAAAATTCTTGTTTATTATGATCGTGACCTTTCAAAACACTTTCCATTTCTTGATGGCCAAGCAGTTTAATATAACGCAGAATAATATTTGTCCCACTACCTTTTTAACCATGATTGAAGGGATATGGCAGTTCATGCTCAGCAAAACAAAGAATAAGGTTTTTGACAACTGGTTTAAATGAACAAGTGCACTACAGCAAGGAAATTAATTTTCCTCCAGCAAGATGAATGTTGTACCAAGTTATTAATGAGCATTTAATGTGCTTGTACAAGTAAGTTCTCTGTGTCTTTGTGATGAATGTGACGATGGAGGTGAAGAGCATGTTGACTAATGGGTATTGTCCAGGGATCAGATCTCGGGGTCCTCAGAGGAGAAAGCCACCGTCTGGATTTCACATATCACATTATGTCAATAACTGGAGCTCCACTAGTCAAGCTGCTGGTTAAAGATTCAGTTGCATCCCTTCTACACTCTCTCTGACCCAAACAGGTTTGCTCTGTGAGATATAATCGAAAGTCATGTAATCACAGCTTCTGATATATTTTGCTTTGAAACAATATAAACTCCATGTAGTCACATTCAAATCCTTCTTCACCATCAGACTGTATAACATTCAGATTGTCTACTGGTCACTCTATTTTGGTCCAAATTTTTTTTGCATTTGCCACATTTATTCAGGATCAGATTAACAGATCTCTTGAAGCTGTATTTTTCAACAAATATTATCAAATGTAATTGTACATGAAAATCCTACATGCATTTCTAAAATTGTAAAACAGTTGTCCAGCCAAGTGCAATATGGGACAATGTTTTATTACCAAAATCTGTCCAAAGGGCGAATGTTTCTGTTTTAAAGACACAAAAGCGTCTTCGTTATATTGTTGTTAGTGTTAAACTGGTTTATGCATCTGGTCATAAAAAATTATAGAGGAAAAAAAGTAGCAGGCACAACGTACAAACATTTCAGGGAAGAAAATGAAAACTTCATGGATTCTATATTGAGTCCTATAGATACATAATGGGACGCAGGCCTGAGAGCCAAGATGCACATTTGAATGACTGCCAAATACATAAACTAGGCTCACTCAGGGGCTTATGGTGAATAAATAAGGCTGTGGATTACATCAAATCTCTCCTCAAACCACTACTCCTGCCTGCCACTCCCAGTGTAGAGACCATTTAAACTCTAGAAGGGGCCAAACATCAGCAGTTGGTCTCCTTTAAACAAGTCTGACTAAAGTAGAAAAATAAATAAAGCCTCCGGCGCTCTACTTTAATGTATTCAATTAACTGGGGTCCCTCTAGAGAACTCCTGCGCACACTTGGATAAAGAGACAGCATATCGCCTGGAGATGAATACGCTGAATGCACTCATTCTGAAGACCATGATTGGAAATCTTCCTCAACAGGTTCTTACTTAATTAAACTTCCCTTCATCTGACTTTCTGTCTCTTTCGAGGGAAAATTGGGAGAAGCATATTGAAAGCCAGTGAAACTTTGTTCACTATTGCATGTTGTTTACAGGGCAATTGGGGCGACTTGTAGGGCCTGTGATAACCTCCACCATCACTGTGGAAAATCAACTCAGCCTGAAAGAACAGAGAAGTATATAAAATCTCCGATTCAATCATAGACAATTATGTGGTGAAATGAGAGAAATTCAGCAGCCGTCAAGTCTGAGTGGGAGGGATAATTATCTGGCAGTCATTACTGTTCCCATAATAGCATTTAACGACATTCATATACTGTATGAACATATTGCACTTGTTGGAAACATGTAAGTTGAAATTAATCAGGCCAACCGTTTCTGGAAAATATATGAAATCCTCTGTATGCTGAGAAGTGTAACATGTTCATCATGTCCTTGAGTGAATGATGTATGTTAGTGTGAAATTTATCTAATTATCTCAAATATGTCTCATGAGAATCCATTCAGCATCCCTTTGTACCTTATTTTCCCTGTACAGCTCCATTGTGTAGCAAAGCCCCAACAGAGTTTCCTATCTATTAAAATCAATCTCTTATCACATCACCTACATTCACCATTCACTGCACTTTTTCCATAACAAATCAACTTAATCAAGCTCATTAAGTGTCATTATTAGCTATTTATTGTTATCTCCCTCCGTGGCGTGCTGACAGGTTCACCCCACCCACACGTGTCCCCCTTGATACCAGGACCTTTGCTTGTCACAGCGGCTCTGCACTCTGTTTTAATTGGCCTCAATTGTATTATTCTTGCAAGAAAGATGATAAAAAAGTTCCATCATTTTGCCTCATAAGTATCACAACTACATCACACAGAGCTCTTTGCTGCTCTTCAGTCTGCAGAGGTTGCTAAAAGAAACCCAAAATGCGCAGGAACCAACACACTGACATGAAGTGATGTCCTCCTTAACAGCTGGGAGTTTGGTGGACGGAAGTGGACAATGGCCACAGAGAAGGTGCCTCACATTCCTTTTGTGTTTAAGTGTGGTGTTAAATACTGTGGAAGCTTCTTAAAGCAGCATGGCAAATGTATTTCCACAGCTGTCAGGGTGATGGACAGGGGGGCGAGTTCTCCTTGGCAGAAGCGTGATTTTACCTGCAGGATGGGAGTGTGGACAGATGAGAGTATGGATATATGTGTACTGCTGTGGAGGAGGTGACGGTTGGAGGAGGGTGCGGAGAAGTTTGTCCCATCAGAGGAGTTATTAAGTTTGTCTCTTGGACACACTTGGTTACACCAGGGTGCTCATCCCTCATTCATAATAGATGCTAATCTGCTCAGGGCTGACTGATGACAGAGCTTCCTGCCCTTCATAGAATTAATCCTCAGTTTTATCAAAGGACCCAAACTGCCTGCTAATTAGACTCATTTCCTCCAGCATGAATTATTTATTTCCATTGTAACTGATCAGAGGTGATTATGACGCATCATGCTGCCACCAGTTTTCATACAGATGTGCATGCCACTATAAGTTCTCAGAGTCTTGGCTCAGTATACAGCAATATATGGCAAACCAGCTTAGATGACACAACACCAAGAGACACCTTACAGGTAATAAGCAATTTCAAGATTGACATTAGCATTTCCAGGAGAGGTGGACTTGCACACTCTTCATGCAGCACTTCTACATCTTTTCAAGTCTGATCTTTAATATTTAAATGCTCATCTGCACCAGTATATTAAAACTATCTCTGGTCGTTGTAAATATTACTGCTATTCATACGGTAGAAACCCCCTTCCTAGTTCTATATAATAACGCAAAGTCCACAAAAGTGCAAACGTACTTCCCAAAGTCTAAATAAAGTCAAAATGACACTCTAGTAGTTATAATCAAATCAATCTTTTACAAAGTCATCATCTTAGCAGAAAATCAACTATTTTTGCCATTTTGCCTCCCAGTTGTTTGGCAAGACAAGAGGAAGAGAGAATTAAATCTAAAATAATCAAAAACGTGTTGTCAACCTCACGATTTGACCAACTCAGAGTCATATTAGCTTCAGCTAATCTTTACAGCTCCCTTTTTACACAGAATGACGGGAACAGACAATACTTTTAATGTATATGTGTTACAAAACAAAAAACCTACCGTAATGATACACACCAAACAAGGTTACCAACACATGCTTCCTATACCTGCTTTATGATATTTCTGACTGAAGGTTTATGGATATATTCCATAAGTTCTGTTCTCCTCATCAAAACATTCACTCCCTAATTACATCTACTTAAGCAATTTTGTGGAGGGAAAAAAATGTTGTGCTTAATTGCATTACTATCTGGAAGGCAGAAATATGCAGAGCGAAAAAAAAAACAAAAAAAAAAAAAACGTATAGCAACGTGAGCGAACTGCTAATTAGTCAGATATTGGTTTGCATTACTAAATAGGATTTTACGCCCCACACAGATAGCAGACTAAGGAGAGTGAGGCTTCTCTTCTTGAAACTGTAATCAAAGAAAGACAGATGTACAGATAAACACTAGAAGGAAAGTTTGGAATAATTATTCATTGTGGTGCTGCGTCTTCTGTGCGGGATTAGCTTGTAATAGACACTTCCCTCGCTGTGATTTCACATCTATAGGTGCCTGGTAACAACAAAAAAAGATTATATCGCTGGGATAAAATAAAAGAGTCCAATAATTAGAATGGCAAAAAAAAAAAAAAAAAAAGCATAGCAACTGAACAATTCATGAAGGGCCATTGTGCTCCATTTCAAAAGCTTAAATTTACAAATAAGCACAATAGAAGGAGCTCCAGTGAAGGTCAATACACAATAAGCTTCAGTTTTATCACACAATATTAAAGTTTATTCAGACTTTGGAGCGCCATGTAAAAAAAAAAAAAAGAAAAGAAAAAAAGATAGCCTTCTCTTAACGGCAACACTTCAAATGCTCTTTTGGTTGCCATTTTCACACGAACAATAGGAAATTATGTTGAGGCAAGAAAGAAATTTTCGTTTATAATGAATACCACCTTTAGTGATTGCTAATAATTGCGTTGAGTGGCTTAGGTCAGGGAGGGTGACTCCTGTATAACTAATATAAGGATCTGAACCCTCACCCTCACTGATGAGGCCTATTCACAACTCTGTTGCCCTGTGCCCCTTCCAAGCTCCTTATCCTGCAATGTGATGAGGAGTGTGTTGTTAAAGTTTCTGAGCAACGATTTCACACAACAATATTCATCCCTCTGTTCTGTAGCAGGAAGTAATGGCTCAGTGTCGCTTCTGTCTTAATCACAGAGAAGGACAGTGGGAGCTAAATAACACAGCAGACGGGGGAATTATGGAGATATACAGTATATATGCTGGATTCAAGACCTACACCGTGTTCTGTGCTTAAACTATATTACTAAGAAGAAACATGTTTATATGACATCCCTCTACTTTTTTGGCCGAGGCTGCTGTTGTTATTTAAAATGAAAAATTGCTTTGAATTAGCACACATAACACACGGTGTATTTATATTGTGTTATGATAGTGTGTTATGTGTGCTAGTCTTCCATTGTCAAGATATGCGAGTTAATTAGATGGAACTATAAAAATCAGTGAGTGAATCCAGTAAATATGGCTGGTCCAACCGCTCTGATGCACAATACTATGGTGAGTATTTTTTAAATATGAAATACTTCATACTCTTACTAACTATTCATACTTTTCCTTTATAAAATACTTTTTTTCTACAATATTGTTTCAAACTAGGTAAATGCTTTTTAATTAAGACTGTACACACAAAATAAAATGTACTTATTAGTCATAACTGCCCAACAGTATGTGTACTATAGTCAGAATTAGAAATTTTTATCTTGATTTTTTTAACTGTCATGAATAATGCAGAATATCTTCAAACATTACTCACAGACTCACAGAATCACTCCTTTTTTGTATTTTTGTTCGTTTTACATCAAATTTCACTCTTGCTGGGAGCCCAACTGTCATGAAGAGAAGTGGATACAATTGTTTTCCAGTTTGTTGTACCTCACACTGAGCTATGTGCATCTGCTTGCAAGTGAAATAGAAACTTTGAAACGTAAACTTCATTACAAAATAATGTACTTAAAAAAAAAAAAACAACAGCTTTTTCATATTCAGTCGACATCTGTTTATCTCATAGAAGCAATTTAGGATGATCATGGGGCAAGCTTTTGAAATAAATGGTGCTGTCTATTATCCATGGAAACACGCCATGAAACACGAAGCCTCAACTAAACACAGTTTCAAAACAAAAAACTTCATCTGTTTTGTTCCAGTGCTGACCCTTCCCATCCCGACTGTGTTCGGTTACAGTTTACCTTTCAGAAAAAGGCTTCATGGATTATTAGCAGTATTCTGGCTGATGATGGAAAACAAAAATATAGAAATGATTGCACACATTGTCCTCCATTTGAAAAGAGATACCCAGGGAAATCATCAAGAGAACAAAAAAACACAAAAATTTGGGACGCTGCAATAATTACTTTAGGGTATCCAGTGCTCTCTCATGGAATATATCAGTGGCCACCATGTCTGAGGTTTGACCCGCAGTTGCTGCAGAAACCTCACGCAAACAAGGGACAAGGAATGAACCTCCCACTAAAACCGTCCCTGGATAAGACAAGACAACCAAATAGGAAATAACCAGCTGGATAATGACCACCAGAGTATCAACAAGACCCACTGTCAACTGTCCTCTCTTCCAGAAAAAGCTTTATATTTGTCTTCTAAACATCCGACGTTTGCACGTAAAATCAGATGTAGTATTAGAGTAATGAGTTGATGGCATAATGTATATAATGGAAGTCTCTCTTTATTTCTTAGGGACAGGAGAGGAAAAGGAAGCTATGGCAGAAGTAGCTGCAGTACAAGAGTTTATTCTGCTGAAACTAATATCAGTGAGGTGCACAAAATTTAACAGGTTACATAAATTATACATGTTTAATTACATTATTTTAATGTGTTTTGTCATCATTATTTCTGCGATTAGAGCTTTTTTATCTATTACAAACAGATTAAAAAGATGATTTTCAACACCATATTAAAAAATGAACTTGGATGAATTTGGGTTTCATCAATTACAAAATTGCAAATCTATATAAATAATATTCTTTTTTTAAAAATGATTTCATTTAAAAATGTCGATGTAATAATAATGATGTATTATTATAAATAACTATTCTTAGGAGGAATTTGATATATAGTTTAGTTTTTACTTCAAGTACCTGAATACATTTTAGCCTGAAGCTGTGACGCATTTACTTGAAATGTCACATATGATAAACATCATCTCCAGGTTTATTTTAACTATATTCAAAGACTCTTTAATTTTACATTTAACTGGGATTAAATCATTTTAATTTGTAAAATATTGCACAATTCCTTGAAATAATTTGTTGCTTTAGTGGTTTTCTCTATATTTGTTCATTTAGACAACTAAAATGATTAGATCAGAACATCTGATGAATACAATAATGAGTAGCTGGTGTTCACAGGGAGGAGGAAAGTTTTGCAGTTCATATACAGTTCATGTAGTCACTGTAGGAGCCAGCACTTAGCCTATTAGGACTAGTCCTTCAGCAGCACACAATTAAATGTCTCCATGCAAAATGAGCACTCAGGTCATGTTTAATGGCCAGAGAGCTAATAAAGGTTGGGCCGAGTGGCAGGAGAGGTGACTTACCCTACTGTAGCAGCACAAAGACGGGAGCAGGTGGGGTCGCTGGTCGCTGTATGGACTCCACTCAGGTAACCCTATCATCTTCTTGCACAGAGCCACATCACACCACTGCAGCTACAAGCCTGCCATGTAAATCTTTTCTCCCTGAGAAGGAAGCACATCAGCCATTTGAGAGTGTATCACAGCATTAAAAGCTCCTTTCTACAAATACAGAAACAAACATATTAGTCATACATGCACTCAGATGTTTCTGGCAGCTGCTCTGAAGTCGTTAATATGACATAAGCTCTGTCGTAGGCATTATTGGTGTTGCCTTTGGTGTTGTGCATCATGTTGGATCATGTACGCTCATGGATGTGCAGCTGTGTGGTTCATAATTTCCCAATAACAGTGGGAACAAAGAGACAACATGACATATAACATAAACCGTTGAGTTGAGGTTTTGCTTTTAATGGAGAAAGATGGAAATATCAATACCTGCTCATTTACAAATGCATTTTGTTGCCCAGTTACTTATAGTTAATTGATTTTAACAGCCACACGTGAGACAAAGCAAGAAATCAATTGCAGGGCCAAGTTCAGTGACTGCATGATAGCTCATATTGTAACCAATCCAAAATAGTCTAATGTGAAAAGACAATAATCCAAAGGGGACAGGCAAGAGGACTGAATATTACTGCAAAGGCTGACACGCCACCTCACTCCACAGCAGCAGTACCAAACTGTCTGGCAAGAAAACATGAGATGAAGTGGAATAAATTCTCCTGGTAAATGTTATTACAAACAATATGCCTTCATGAAAAAGAAAGAGGGAAGAGCAATCTGCACGGGCTGACCATTCTGTGAACCGTTTATCAGCTTGAAATGTTATTTCATGCATTAATACTTCACAAACTGCACCCCACCACCCTCCCCCCTCCCCCCATCCCCCCTCCCCAAACACTTGCAGTACAAAAGCCGACCGATTTATGATTACCAGTCAACTAAGCAATAGTCTGTGGCTCCCGCCGACACACCACTTCCTTTTACTTCCCTCACCGTGAGCTTGTCTCAGGGCCCCTGCAGGTTCAGAGACAAGCCTGTCAGGATAATGTGATCAAGGTGGATGCAGGCTGAGAGAAGCTAAATCGTGGCTGGGGGATGACATTCTTTGATTTTTAACCATTACAGAGTTTTCACAGAGCTGCAGTCAATTTATTTTATTTATTCTAATGAAGAGCATTAGGAGTGCCATAGTGTGCTGCACTGCACATTGATCGCCTCGTTAATCACACTTTGCAGACACTCGCAAATCAAGTTCTAACAGCAAGCACTGAATCAAGTGCAATGAAGCATAAGCTCCTTCACAATTTATGATCTTTCAAATTGCATCTTTTCAACCATTAAATTGCAAGATACCATAAATTTTTATCCTCTCTTCTTCAGTCTTAGTATTGATTCTGTCGCGTGAAAAATAGAAGAGTAGTAAATTCAGGTAGTTAGACAAAATTTAAGCCTTGTCTTCGGAAAGGAAACTGAATGGCACAAGGAGGGCTGTTAATTTGCCATCGAGAACAAATATCAGGAGTGATAAAAATTTAAAAGTCCAACAGGGGTTTCAAAGATGTGGATCAGATGGGTTTCAGTCCTCTGCAACCTTGAGCTCTTTTACTTCACTACCTCTCAAATGCCAGTGAACCTTCAGGGTCTTTTACCTACCATTTTTTAAGATTAGGTACCTGATGTGCTGCAGAATTAGGATTAAGTTATAACCATATATGAAAATGACTAGATCCGCTTTTCACAGAGCAGGTGGCCACAGAACCAAAAGTTTAAAAGAAAAAGTAAACTAAAATATATATACATAGAGCCAGTATTTCACTTTCTTTCCTCAACCCGAGCAACGGCAGACATTTCTGAATATAAAAAAACAAAACAAAAACAACTTTACAAACTCAGACTCGACATTACATTTAACCTGTGAAAATCTGAAATGGTCATTACCTGCCCCATACTGTTCTCAGAAAATGGCATAATTGTTCTCAGATTGCATATCACTCACACCAAGTTGCAAGGAACACTTGTCAAACAATACAGTCAAATTAGTTCTCTGTGATTGAGCCTGTGGAGGATATATCCAGTACAATACAATATCTAGGCAAAGAAAGAGAAGTGCTATGAAAATAGTATCAATTACTGTGATAAAGTAAAGGAGAGGCAAGAGAACTAGTCAACAGCTTGCAAAAGTGAAGGGTTAACCTCTTCACATCTGCACCAACTCTTAAGTTTGATGATTGGAAAGAGGGCCTGCTGTTACACGTGGCATAAAAATAATAATGCCTGCAACATAAGTAAAGTCTAAAGTACAGCCGGAGGAGGGAAGCAAATTGACGATGGAGGAACATGAATATCTCCCAGCTACACGAGAATTCACACAATTTCATGACATTTGAAAATGCCTAAACAAATTTTTTATTCCTTCAAGCTACGAAGAGGAAACTCCTCTTCGCTAAGCCCTGCACAGAGCCAAGCGGGGCAGCATTAATCACATAGTGCTGTGCCAGACAACTGCTGAAAAAAGGAAGAGCGAAAACTGCAGCAGCGTGGCAGACAGGCGTGGAAGATAATGCTGCTCCAGTCACTTTCATGGGAGGTGCTGCCCAGCTCCGACAGCACACAATATAACTCCACATCCTGAGAGAAGTAACACTGGTCAGGCAGCAAAAGTATTTTTGACACAGACCCTCCCCAAGGGAAGGCCAATCAACAGAGGAAATAGCACGTAAGGAAAACAAACCATAATAAAAGGCATAAAAGCTCACAAACATTGGATTGATCAGACGATTACAACCCATCTGGCTTGTTAAACTCAATCTGCTATCACACACACAGGCTGGCAGTTGGGCTTTTTGCAATTGGTGGTGCACTGGGACTGTTCCCAGACCAGCTAACGACTGAAACTTAGTTTCACCTGGCAAATCACACAGACAGACTCAAATCTGGAAAGTTTGAATTAATCTGACTGCTTCTGAACGGTAATATACAGTAACATAAAGGACCTGTTCGTTCTCCTGTTAGCTCTTTACCTTATCCACATTTTTGTTGCTGTTTCCATCAGGAAAAAATGTTTATTTTGTTGTCCTGTGCACTGTAAATAATTAATCTGAATATCTGATGTCTTCATTTGTTTCACTGTGTTTTTATAGTGTCCATCTGCTTATGTTTTTTATGTTGCTGTAATAATAAATTTTAAGGCACAATAAAAGTATAAACTGAAGTATTTAAACTAATTAAGTATTATAGGTGCAGTTAAAGTCTGATTAACCTTAATCCTGCCTGACATACCTCAAAAAACACTAACTGGAGCTCTGTGTATTAATCAACATCTTAGTCCTGTCTGAGTGACCTTTCCTGAAAACTGCACCACCAACTATTTTAGGAAATTATTTAGCTTTTTTTAAATTATATGTTTGTATTGTAGACTGTTTAAAAATAGAAGTGTCTGTCTAACTGCCCCAGATTAAGAAAGTATAATTAGTGTGAGTGAACTAGATTACTGACCTTTAATGGGATTTACTGAACATGCAAAAAAAAAAATTTAAATAAAATATATATATATATATATATATATAATATCTCAAGTCGTGTGATCTAAAATGGAAGAATCCACAGTGAAAGATTGAATTTAAATCTGAGGGCATCGCACACTCAATATCTCTGCCACATTACAACAAGACAAGCATCATTCAGATCTTAATTTGATGATCAATGACTAAGGAATCATCTGCTTTTCTGTCCTGATCTCTATTCTCATCTGAACTGTACACAATACACAACAATGCACACTCCTCTTGTGATGACTCAGAGATAACTGGACCAAAACACAGTCTGACTCTATAGACAAGCACATATCAACAAGCACACAATAGTGCACTCAAAAAGACACTTTCACCAGCCCAACAAAGGAAGATGCTACGGGGTATGACAACTTCTTGTGAACGACAAAATGCCGTCTGACAAGCTTTCAAGGGATGGTTGAGCTCTGGCAGATTACAGAGATCTTTATCTTTTCATAAAACGGAGTGCAGCATTTAAGTGCCAATGACTGAGAATACAATCTGAATTGTAAAGTGTGTCACAGTCATTACATGGAGATGTAGGGCCAGTAATGGCGAGAGTAATTGTGTGATGACAGTTTCACTGCACAGTGACATTCTCTAGGGCATTGTCATCATCTCTGACAGGTGATACGGGTCCACTGAGAATTGGGTATGTCTTACAGTCAGAGTTTCTTCTTCATAAACACCCCCCAAACCCCATCTTTACTTACAGCTTTGTCAAACCCCAGAACTCACTGTGGCTTTTCAATATAGCTGCGGGTCTGAGTGAGGTAATTAGATGTTAATGTGAAATAATGGAATCATGGCGGGTTGTTACATAGGGAGAAATGCAGACCTTGGCATGATCTCAGAGTGAAAAGCACAATTGCTTAAAAATCAAAACATGCTGTCAGCGGCTCACCTAAGCAGCAGAAAATGCCCTGACTTTGGAATACATTACAATGGTAATTGCTCTGACAAAATTACCTTGTCTAAGATGAGCTCCACCAGACATCTGAGATATGCATGTCGATTGGCTCAATTTCATGATCATTGGGAGGCTGAAATCAAGGCCTTTATGTGAGGGAAAATCAACAGGGAAATTGACATAAACATCTCATTTAAGACATAACACTGAATGCTAGAGACAGCTTCATTTTCACGCCACATTGCTGTGAATCTATTTAACTTTGAAGCTATACTTTAGAAAGAACCATTCTTCAGGTGGAAACTGTTAAGTGTGTGTCAATGGTAGACGTAAATATAGAATAAATGAAAATGGAAATATCGTGTTTAAATCATTTATTTGATGTTCTTGATTAGAAACCGGTACGCGTTGCTCCCTCTAGTGGCTAATTCACTTAGCCATTAGAGGTGGTTGAATATTTAATAGACTGCGTTCGGTGAAATGTTTACTTTGCACAGCTGTCAAACATATGAGTGACTGAGCTCAAACATGCCGCTCTCTTTTTCGCTGCTGCATTTGTTTCCAAATCCGAGCTTCTGCATCTTTGAGAGTAACAAAGGATGCTGAACAGCAGTGAGGTGTCTTAATAAACAAAAACACAGCGTCACACGCGGACTCCACCTATGATTGTTAGTTGTGCTGCCTTCCATCTGGGCTTTTTCTCACACGTATCAGGACATGGAGAGTTAAAATGCCTCTCGGGTTTGTGATCTGATGAGGATCACCTTCATCCATTTGAAAGGTGATTTCTGAGCAAAATTGTTTCTCCGAACACATGCTGCTTGAGCCGAGAGCACATTTTTCCAGCATGTTAACAAACATGTAATTTCCATAAACACGTCCAGTAATTGACAGCATGATTTGGGCTCTGCCAGGAAACTGACAGACAGTTCTTGGCTGCTTTAATGCTGCCAGCACAGGCTTAAGGCCTCACCAGGCTGTAATGAGCTTCTCAGGGCTTTGTCTGGATTAGACCAGCAAAAAGACAAAATCTCCCACAAATCCCATCCAACTTTCTTCATCTTGTTAGATGATATCATATACTGTAAATCGGAATTACTGTAAAATTAAAAAAATAATTGAAGTCAAATGTCAGGAGTGAGAAATTTCACATTTAAATCTGCCTGAGTGAGACAGACAAAGGGCCGACCTACAGATTTAGTTCAGTTACAATTCAACAGCTTTATAACCTTTTTAAGATTAAAAATAAGATAAATTCTATACTGCCTTATATACACATCTCGGAGGAAGGGTTAGGGGGTTATCTTTACCTTTTTTTTCTTGTTTCAAAAGGAAAATAAATATATAGCAAACAAAAGTGTTAATTAGATTAGATAGTTAATTAGGTTAGTTAGGTTAATGTAGTGGAAATATTGCATACTTTTGCAAAAAATAAATAAATACAAATTGTCTAAAATGTTTCTGTAAGATTTTCATATATTCAAATATAAGTCTATTTAGGAATGTTTAATGTTATTTGTAATACTGCTTTTAGTATTTTTTAGTATTAGTATTTAGTATTTTAAACCTTATGGTCACAAAATGGAATATCTCTGTTTGGAGGGTAATGAAAAATGTCTTTGAACAAATGAATAATAAACTATGGCAGACTTGGCTGCAGACTCAGTGGGGTCTATATTGAACCCTGCTATATCTCCAGGCAAAGGTTTTGCTGCTCGGACATCAGCAACACATTCAGGTCTGTTCTCTTCTAAAAAGCTGGTTGAACTGCAGCAGAGATGATGGTGAGCACAAGAGGGAAAAATAGAGTCTGATAAATCTGTATTGAACAGTGTGTGAAGGATGTTAATACATATTAATGGTGACAGAAATATTTGCAAGTGAATACACTGGCAAAAGGGATTAAACATAACTCTCCATAGAAGGGGAGGTATCATCACTCCCATTCTGGCGTGGGACTCGGCCGTATCAGATTCATCCCCATGCACATTGCCAGCAAACACTAAGCCCTTATCTCTCCACTGGGCCTCTCCGGAGAGTTTACAATTTCTCGCTTCGCTGGAGCCTGAGCTGAGCTTGTTACTGGCACAAAGGCTGAGAGGTGGCCTGGTTGAGAGCACAAAGCCGCCCTCACCTCTGGACGGACACATTTCCCTCAGATAACGGACGACTTGTTGGACAGCAGCACTGAAGTGTCCCTATACATTGGTATGACAGCCACACATCCTCCAAACATTGGGACTCACAACAAAGTTAAAGTGATGAAAAAATACATGACACACTGACATGGCTCCAGTAAAGGATCCTTATTAATGAATTCTGTTAGAGGTAACAGAGGGACGTGAACCCAGCAGATGTGATCTGGTGTCTGGGAGACACTTACCCATCTCAACATGGACGTTATTCTCTGAGGGCACAAGCATCACAGACAACGTCCCATTTGCTCCTACGCTGATCGCAGTAATTCCTGATGGGACTGACGATACACACAAATGTAGAATTTAGGGTAAATGTGCCACACCAAAATCTTTGTCTGATCATTTTTAGACAGATGAACCCATTTGATGTTTAACTTATCAGCTTTCTGAAACTTCCTGTTTATTAAGCTTCAATATGTAAACAACAGCCGCCCCTATAAATACCATTAGTTGTGAATTTTAAAAAAACAAGAAACAAACAAAACAAATTATTTCCTAAACTAATCAACGCACAACACTGACTTTGGATTAAAACATAAAGTAGTAAATTACAATTTCACTTCAGTCTGATATTAGTGATGCAAATTGATGCAGTTTAAAGTAAAACATACTTGTGTGCTTAATCAGTAGTTGATTTTACTTGAAAAAAAACAAACAAACAATACATTCAGAAATTAAAATGTGATTTTAGTATGGCCTAAATTTTTCCCTGGACATAAACATTGTTGATATCAACTTCTTTGGCAAATAAATAGATGTGAAAATGGGGAATCATTCATATATAGGTGGACCAGATTACCAGATGCCAATTTGAATTTGAATATGGGGGAACACTTCTCAGTTTGCAGCCCATTCAAAATAAGCAATTCTCAAACTTTCTAATGTCCAAAGATATTCTGAATGCATGATCATTCTCCCATTGATTGCCTGAGAAGCAATCCAAAGATTAATGACATCCCAAGTTCAAATGTTGATTCTGTAATTTCAGACTTCGGTAGATTTTTTTTTTTAATGTTCATGCTGATTGCATTGTCTCAGGCCACAGAAACAGATAACTTGTAAAACTGAGTGATGATAGATGGATGCATTCACCCAAGACAGGACACACAGAGGCCCATTAAAAAAAGACTGGGTCATATAACACAACAGTGGGCACATTGATAAAGCTCTAAGTGCTTTGTTGAAAAAAGGTTTGCTGCAGTGAGGACAATGACAGCATGAAAAATGCAAGTTATTTCACTCTCTTCCATAAAAGAAGAGAATGCCAATATGGTTTCAGTAGGTTTTAAGTTGACAAGCAATATTGGATTGCTGCTTGTCGTACAGTAGGTCTCCCAGTCACGGCAATTTCAGCAGACATGTTGCTGAGACAGCTCTGGCATTGTTTTCTGGGACACAGTGAAATTCTATTTTCAGTTTTACTTGGTGCAGTAATTATCTGCATTGTTGGTGAGAATAAAGAAAATAAAGTGCATGAATATGTGCCGGTCAATTGGATTCTGTCAGTTCAAGCAGAATTGGGTACACAAGCGAGCAGCTTGCCAGCTTGTAATAACGATGGTGTTTGCGTGGAACAATTTCCCCTCTAAAACAGCTCATCAACAGCAGAGAGAGTCTGTCACCCAGGGTACGGAGTGACAAGTCTTCTGCATCTCCGTCTGTTATTAACATGTCTCTTACGACAAGCTCAATTATCTGACACTGCCCGTAATTTCCATTCCTTTTTCTGGCACAATGTAAAGTTCCTCTCCTTCATTTTCAAAGCTGCTCGTTTTGGATCCAGCAAATACTGATATAAGACATGTGTGGGAGGAAGAAGGGAAAACTGAGGGAAAAACATCTGCAAGTCACAGCAAAGTTGCCAGAGGCCTTGATCATTTCTGATATTTGTCATATAAAAAGCATGAATATTGAACATTTTATCTGCAGTCAAGACAAAATTATACAAATTCATAAAATAATCTTGTGTGTGAGAATTATTACCAGAGTTGTTCTCAAAGACCTGTATTTGTTGGAACATTTGTCCAAGACAGACCTGTGATCAGGAAATTATGTAAATTTGATTTGGAACACTACTAAACGGACTTTGTGGTAACACTGCTTTCAAAACCTGAACCCTGTAAAAAAAATCATCCCTTTTTATTTGTTTGTTCAGGATAATGCTACAGAACCTTGACCAGCTTGGTGTTATTATTTAAACTAAAATTTTAGGTGGACATGTTGAGTAGACTTGATTTCAGGCTTTGTTAGCAGTAAGATGTATGTGTGAGCTGTTTGTGACCTTCTCAGTTCTTAATCATATTAATGTACAACAATTTTCTGAGGGATTATGCAAAAAAAAGAATATGCAAATTATATTGAAAGTCCTTCCTATAATCCTTATTGACTAACATGTAGAAACATCCTGTTTTTTAATCAGCAATTGAACTGTTGTATTGTTTTGTTTTTTTACAGAATTTTACAGAATTTACAATTATTTTTAGACTACATAATCTTGCAATACTTTTGCACAACAAAAATAAAACATAGGATGAATGTCATATTCTTCATAGTCTGACAAAGAGAAAATATATGGACAACTTTAAGGAAGCGTTTTCCCTAAAATTTCTTTCTTTTTGGTGAGCATGGTTCTCAGTCTGAAAAGTTCAAGTCAAAATCGTAGCTGGTAACTGGGGGCTATTTTGGAAACATTATATTTTAGTGCGTACCCCAAAGGCCTGATAGAGGTTACCTTACTACTTTGAATCTTAAAGCTAGATTGCCTCCACTTGCGTACAGAGTGATGCATGATAAAAAGTGAAAATGTTCCACCAAAGTGAAATATCGGCGTAAGTGGGAGTGTCTGGGTTGCTGCGGAGGGAACGTTAGAGGAAGTGGTAATGATGACAGCTCTAACTCAGTGCAGGTGCAGTAAAGCATGGCAGGTTGGTCAATTGCCCAGAACCCATTACTTCTCCCTCGAGACCAACCTTGTAATGTGCAGGGTACCTTCTGTAAAGGATTGACCTATTGTCAACAGAGAAATCTCTCAGGTTTTACTTAAAGACACAAGTGTACCTCACAAGGTTACACAGGCAAGTTGAGAGCATTTTGAATGCCTGAGTGTTTGCTAACATTGTATATTATGCAAGAAAAAAAATGCTATGCTTCACAGTTAAACTGAACTCTGTGTTTTTCTAGAGATCTCCAGAATATTAGAGGCATATATTCTCTGTCTGCATGTCATGGTTGGTTGTGTTGGGAAGGTTTGGTATTGGCCTGATGAGCTGTACAAGACACTTTTTTTACAGATGTCTGAAAAATGCATTTTACTGTATATGTTTCACTCTTCGTGAACAGCAGCTTTCAGACATTTGTGACTGTGCTGGAGATGGGAATAGGACGACCTTGGGTGCCAGATACATCTCTGTTCCTGTGTCATCTTCATACAGCCACTGTTTGACCACAATCTACCAGATGCATTCTATCCGACACTTGTAACAATAGTGTAAATGGGACGAAAATTGAGCTCACCTTAAAGGTGGACTTCAGTCCTCTTGAAGGCTGAAAGCCCTGGATGAGCCCAGTGCCCAGTGGCAGCTCAGAGTCCTTGTTTTGCTCCCTGAGACGTGTGTAATCAGAGAGAAAGTCCAACACAGATTACAGTCTTCAATCAGTCAGTGAGGAAAATGATATGTACATCATTGTCTCTGCAGCACATCCCAGGCACTGTCAGCCTGCATGCATATTACCTGTGTCAAGGCTGCCAGGGACATCACGAGAGAAACTGAGAGCCATCACAGAGCCGCCACTCAGGGGGGTGTCGAGTCTTCGAACACGGCAGCCAGATTCAGTCTCCATGGGGACTCTACTCTGACCTCCAGGATGTTGTTGACACCATTTAATGTACATTTTCAGATACAAAACGTCTCTTTTCAAATCTGAAATCGTTTTCAATGGTCTGAGTAACGCTGAAGGCCAGCTCTTGTCACCAAAAGAAAATATTGAGTGAACACACTATTTTTCCCAGACTTTAGTCCGAGGAAGCTGTTGTCACATTTGACCTTGAGGTGGAAAGGAAAGACAAAGAGTTATTTCATAAAGTGGGGAAACTAGGACTGCTTTAATGAATGTCTAAAATGATCTGTTCTAATCTTCTCATACATGTATAACATCATCTTATGCAATTGTCTCCTCACCAAAACAGACACATGCTGTGTGAATACAAAGGACAATATAATGTGGGGAATTTGACGGTGGTGTCCCATTTTTGTCAAATTCAATTTTCACAGTATGATCCGAGGAAGAGATAGGGAGAAAAGTTTACAATAAAGAAAGCAAAAAATGATTGCACTTGAAATAGTAAGACCATAATTTCTGCAAAACTAGAGTGTTTAGTTTGAAGCTGTAACTGGCACTTTTGCATATAAAAGGATGATGGGAGATGAATTGCAGGCACACCAACACATATGCACTGTACTTTTCTAATTAGCTGTCCAGCTTTAACTTTAACCAACTGCACTGACACCATAAATGACGACTGAAGATACTAGACAAAGTAAATTCACAAGCACGCGACCGCTGGCCATACCTATCAGGTTTGCATAATAGCCTCCCAGCTCCCCCACCAGGTATGTGTTCACCTTGAGAAGTCCAGGCCTGAACGCAATGTCAACACAAGCACTTTCTATCTCGACAATTCTGTTTGTCTCCTCTGATCCTGCTGTGGCTCCAGAGGGAGGTCACCAAATTGTCTCTGGAATAAAAAAAAAAAGGCGCTGACCTTTGCTAAATTGGCCACATTCAGTAGACAGAGAATATCAGGTTATTGAGTTGATCCATGCTGTGTTTCCTTGCCTGGGGAAAATGATCTGCTCTATTGTCTGTAGTTCTTCAGTTGATCAAGGGCAACAATGTGTCAGGAATGAAGAAACACAAGACACTTTTTTAAATGTACTTTCAAATGTCCTAATAGTTTAAGAGAAAAACACCATTAATGCACTGCTGTGAACAAAATACACAGCAGGATAGTAAGTGCTTTTCACTTATGAAGAAACTTGCAGTTTATATCCAAAAGGAAATTAGATAAAGGCTTTATGCTCTAAATTGTGTGAGATGCCTCACAGAAAAGACATATTGTAAATGAATGCAGCTGCAGAGACCCAACAATTCATTGCACTGTACTTTCAAGTTGTTGATTCCTTGAGAAAAGCAAATAATAGTCATTTTGTAAAATTGCAGGCATATCCTTCAACAACTGAGGAAAACTGTTAAAATTGGGCAGGGATAGGGAAGAAGTAGCCCTCTCACTGAAGTATTTTGTATATTTGGGACAGTATAATGAAATACGTCATTTCTGCCAGCAGTTCACATTACCTCCCAATGCTTAAGAACCATAATCCCAATAGCATTTTGAATTTTATCACACATACAGTCGGAAATGTTATTGCTTGATTATAGTGTTCCTCTCCCTCTGCAAAGTTATTGTATTTATGCATTTTGCACATGAATTGGAAGAGAAGTTGAGCCCTGTGCACAATTACACCACTATTCAAACTGAGCTTCGCAGCAAACTAAAGCTATTTGCCACAATAAAAACACACAAACAACTCGTAGTGTAAGCACTGTTTGAAATGATACCTGTCTGTCACCGAAAACACAATACTAAAGCAGCATAGTTGAAAAAGCTTTCCTTTTACTCTGCAAAACAGGACTCAACTCGAATTGTGTCTCACTGCTTCGCAAAATTTGCTCTGCATAATATTCAAATAATTCATATGTCTGTTGTAAAGGTGTATTTTCCTCAGAAAATCAAAGACAAAAAAAGTTTTACTTGTCTTGCATCAGTGTCTGTGTATTTCTTTTAATTCTATAACAAGTGACTGAAGCAACTGAAACCTCTCCAACTTCATCAAAGCTCAGCTCATTCCTCTATGCTAACATGATGCTGATAGAGATATTTAAGTGCCACCACAGTTTGTTGACAAAGTCGGCCTCTGATGCAGGTGGTCATTGTGGGCACTGTCATTCATGCAAAGCAGCCGCATCATGTCTCACTCATCCCGCTGTAACATGCTGAACTGCTGGGCAGGATCGCCCACTGATGGCAGCTTTTATCTGCCATGGCCAGGAGATCCATGCCTGTTCCTGTTACAAGGAAATGGCACTTCATCAAGTGAGACAAAGTTATCCTCCTGGCTCTGACACCAGCCATCCTCTGTTCCTCCATACATTTCCATCTGTGGTGTGATTTGCATCATAAAGGCTTAAGGCAAGTTATAAGGGGGGGGGGATCAAGCGCAGGGAATAAAGGAGGGGGGGAGGGGGGAATAAAAGTCCTGGCACAGAAACATTCCCGAGTCCCTTACCTAAAGAATATTTCAAGCACTCACATTTTTCAAATCTGCCACACTTCCCAACTGGAAGAACGACGATTCTCAATTCTGATTGTCCCAGAGGTCTGTGTATCATAGATTTCATTCCTGCAGGGGAGCAAAGATTATTATAATATTCAGATTACCGAGCAGGGGAAATTAATTGGACTAATTAACATACAAGTAAATGATGATACCGTTAACACATTTCATTAACTCAAACTGTCATTCTATGTTCCTGCTGCACTTGGTATTGCATTACAATGAATTGGATTCATTAAATTATGCAAATGAAAGGAACGACAAAATGGACGAATTCTTTTTAATGTTATAGGCCACATTTTCTGACTCGTTTTCAACAAATTGACTGCGAGTCAAAAAGCATGTGCTTCTCACTCTGATTTACCAGATAAATCTTTTCATAGATGTCCATTGTATATATATTTTCACAGCCACAAGCAGGCAGGCTATAATAGATTTCAACAGCCTCGAGTTGATGTCTTGGGTCTTACATCAAAAAACAGCAACAATAACTGATTAATAAAATAACCCATTTAGTGTAAGAGAAAAAGACATATGATATAGTAAGCATGTGTTCCTGTTTCATATGACAAAATACTAAACAATTGCAATTTTTTGCAATAAGTAGGGATAGGAAACTCTGGAAAGACTAAGAAAATAGAGGGGAGCCAGTTATTTAAAAGATTTTGCTCAATTTCGCTCACTCAAACACACATACATCCAGGTAATGGAAGCTGTTAGCTCTCATGCCTCTGCAGGGTTTGTTCAAAGTCATGGGACTACACTTTGTTCTCCAGCAACAGAATATGTTTCTGACATTTCTGTGTGACATTAAGTCGTGGTTAATTGAGGGTCCACACCTCTCGCTGGCCCCAGTGATTTCTGCCTTCATCTGACCAGCAGCTATGAGGGAAGGTCAAGGGGTCAGACATACCTCTCGTCCTGCTCCCTTGGCTGTAGTGACATCTACTGGGCTACCGACCCTCAGAATAAGTGGGGGGGGGGGGGGTCCTCCTGGCTGCATGACATGACTTAAAAAGAAACAATACAAAAGATTTTGAGAGCATGGAAAAATTCTAATTTGTCTCACATTTAGTCCTTTTAGTTTAAAATTTCAAGCTGCCCTCAGGAAGCCAAGGTAAAACATAGATACAATAAACAAAAGACTTTCAAATAAAACAACAACAACAACAAAAAAAAAAATTTAAGGAAATTCAAGTGTAACAGAAAAAGTTTATATTTATGAAGTTATATTGACATATTTATACAGACGATTTGAATGCGTTCAAAACTTCAGTGTCTTGTTTTCGAACTTAAAGGCTGAAGGACTATGGGAGGGTGGAAAATCTTGCACTGTGTCTGTATATCCATGTGACAATTCAACAGCTGAGGGTAGGGTTAAAAAACAATAAAACAAAAAAAGAATGCAATCAACATTGAAGAGGCAAATACAACATACAGAAAATGAAAAGAATCAACACAAAGACAGAAACAATGTACATTTACTGACAGTGCATATAAAGCAGTGTCTTGGAAAGATACAAAACATTTTTATACAATAGGATTAACAAATAAATGAAAATAATGAGAACATTGTTGATAAAAGAGTACCTCTTTTGGTAAGACAGATTTCCAACTGCATGACAGGACTGATAGAGCAAGATACTGGTGAAGGATTCTGCAAAGCTGTTTCCACAACATTGTTTGTCCTCATCACTGAAACTAAACATGATGATATTAATAGTGAGATTATATAAGCATAGATAGCATGGCGACATCTTAATTCACCTCAGCTTTTGGTCCATCAAATTAACATTTCATAACACCCTAACACCTTCCATAGTCCAAAAAGCTACAGGGGTGATTGACTTTACTCACATCACACAGTCACAAGTCATCCTGAGTTTGTAGTCAAATTTGGCAAATACCTTCAAAAAAATGGCTTTTCTCTTCACATTACAAGACATGTTTTGTATGTTTTTGTTTTGAATTCCCCCAAAACAGGCTTAGCAAAAACACATTTTAATCACATAAGATGGAGCAATATGAAATATTTTGGATTTTTTAATATCACAAATGTATTTTCTATGTAAAGTCTGATATAAATAGCAGTTCAGTCAAAATATTTAATAGGCAAATAATGTGTATCATATCAACAGTATATGTTCAAGAGGAATTACAATACAAAATTTTGATTGTTTCTTGTTTCTACCTGCAAAATGCAGTCAGTGTAAGCAAAGTTTCTGAAAAATAAATGGAGGAAGCAGGTGTTGCTAATTTGCAAAGTGACTGGTTGACTGACTGCAATCAAAACTGGAAAAAAAAAATGCATAACATGAAGAAATTTGCATTGACATAAGCAATAACATTAATTCAGATGGATACAGTTATCTGTTGTGAGATTTAGTCTTTGCTGAAAGTAAATATGGAACAAACCTTATTTACCAAGGACATCATCAGATTATACCATCAACAAAAAAGAATTGCTCAACTTACCAATAATTTTTCATGAAAAACACATTATTAACAAATAAGTCGATTTAAAACAAAATGACATCCTACAACTGCAACTACACAGTATTGTACAAAATAAGGCATTTCCTTGTGTATTTACTGCAATGTCTTTTCCATCTTTATCCTTTTTCAGTTTCCAACGCTAGTTTTTCCTCAGTAAAAACTGAGCACGGACATGGACTGACTATTTCTGTGTTAAAATATATATATTTATATAGATCTATCATTTTAGTTTTTCTTCAATTTGAATAAAAATGCAGGTAGGAGTATACAGTATGCAAGAGTTTGCCAAAGTTCATAAGTGGAGTAGAATCACTCCATGACTTCACTGGCTGCTACTGTGGTGACGAGCTGGAGAGGGATCTCTGCATTGGCCAGGATGTCCTGGGCGGCGCTGGAGCCCTGCTGGATGTTGGTGAGGATGAGGGTGGTCCCGCCTGCCGTGGTGATGATACTGTCTGAGGACCCTGCAGATTCCATTGAGGCCACCACTGAGCTGCCGGAGTTCACACCTTTTTTGTTCTGATGAGTTTTAATGTGCTTTGCCAGGTGGTCGCTCCGCATGAAGCGCTTGGAACATTCTGGGCAGACAAACTTTTTTTCTCCTGCCAGAGAGAAAATATAGTTTGAAACATAGTTTGCGGCTGAATGCATCTAGGAATGGTCAAAAACATGGCATCTATCTGGAGGTTAAGCTTCACAGGTAGGGAGGCAAGTTTAAAACAGTGGCACAAAACTTTACTGGGCTTGTTTCAAGAATAAAACAAAAGAAAAAGACTTAATGTAAAATAAAATGTCAAAATTGTATTTTATTATTGCTGTGTGGTGTTGCTGATGGCTGTTTGACCAACAGCCAAAGTTAAATCACTGTATAAGGTGCTAAATGCCAACCTGCCCAACAAGAAATAATACATGAATTTGCTGCATGTCTGTAGTCACTGCTAAAAATTGTTATTACAGAGATCAAATGAGTTGATAGAAAGCTGTGTCCTGACTCAGCCTCTGAAAATTATGTCAGAAAAATAAAAGAAAAAGCTAAATACTGGCATCTCTTAAAGGGGTTTTGTTATGTAATCTGATGTTAACTAATTTTGTAAATGACAGTGCAGAACAAACAATTTTAAACATTCTGAACTGTAAAATTACCACCAACTCTGTGAAATCTGGATGTTTTTCATAATGAGCGTCAATCCTAACCTGACATTTTACATGGAAATCCAGTAGGAATGGGGCAGGGCAAACACTATTATTTCCTTACAGGACTCACTTTGCAGGGCACAAATTAACACATTTTACTGATTTTCCTGATGTTTTCCTGATGTGCAAACACCAAGGGAGAAAAAAAAAAGGGCACCTGTGTGTGTTCGCCTGTGTCTCTGCAGCTCATCACTGCGTGTAAACCTCTTCCCACAGAACATCCAGCTGCAAACAAAAGGTCGCTCCCCTGAATGCCAGCGCAGGTGTGCTCGCAGGTGCGATGTCTTTCCATATACTTTCCCACAGCCTGCGATGTGGCAGATGTGCTGCTTCTTTTTCCCCATGCTGGATCCTCTGAAAAACACATGAACTGACAGTTAGGGTCCCCAAGATTTTTTTGCAAAGAGGTCAAGTCATGCCTACTCACCTTCCCCCTGACTCTTTACAGTTGGGGCAAGTACATGCTACTCTGCGCAGCCTCTTGCCCTCCTGGCCCAGCTGATCCTCCTCATCCACTAGCCTGACACGAAGGTGGGACAAATCGTTGGTGTTCAAAGTGGAGTCGGTGCTCAGCTGCCAGTCTCCAGAGTCTGGCTCTTCCTTTATGTGAATGTCTGAAAGTAATGTGTATGTTAATAGCAAAACAAGCGCTGGTAATTACATGCCAAAAAGCCCGAACAGTGAGAGGTGTTTCATAATTGTGTGTGACTGACAGCATGGCAGAAAATTTCATGAGTAAGACTCCATATTAAGCACAGTGATAAAATAATTAGTGGATTGACAGAAAATGTATCAGTGACAATTTTGATAATTAATTAAATGTACCCTGCGGACTTTTCAGGCCATGTGAGTGGCAGAAATTGATAAATGGACTTAGCTACAATCAAAACTTCATTATGTTTTGATAGTTGTAATTACACAAAAATAAAAACATAAAAGCTACAATGAAAACTCTAAATGTTAAAACAAAAAATTATTAACTAAAAACATAACTGGCCTTTAATTTTAACAGGTTTTTCATTATTGTGGCTTTCTTCAATTCTTCTGATGACTTCATATCAGCTTTTCATATAACTGTATGTGGGGTTTTGGGTTGTTTTTTTTTTTGTTTTTTTTGTTTTTTTTTAAATCGCTGGACAGGCAAATTAAGAAAGTGTTGATTTGCTTTTGCCATTACTGTGTTGACTACACTATGGACCATTTTCACTGCAGGCATTCGGATTTGTCATATTAGGAAAATCACAAGTGTAATTAATAATTAAGGACATCTTTGCTCTGTTCAAGTGTCTCATTAAGACATGATAGTGTGATTGTCAGCCAGCATGAATGATACCAGGACCCTGAAGCAGGTAAACAGAATTCAGGCAGAATTTATTTTATTATTTACACTTGTGCGTTTCCTAGTGTGACATGTTAAAATGTCTTTTGGGTGGGTCTATTAATTAATAATTGAAAACAAATAAAATGACTTCAGCCTTTAAAACCATGCAAAATGATTTTAGGCAAAAACATACATCATAAATAAATTTGATAGATAAAAAACCCTTATAGAGTAAACTGATGTCACAAATGATGACTAAATAAAGAAGAACACTTTTGCTAAAGATGGACCCTTCCTAAAAATGTCAAATTGGCAAAATGTATAATTTAAAATGCAAGATAATAAACATTAAGGTGTGTGCTCAGGTGAGATGCACACATCCACACATTCCTGAGATGAAACACTGTGATGGAAAAAACCTGTGTGAGTGTAAGTTGGCTTCCTGTGTATTTTCTGATAGTAAAAAGAGCTACTCTACCACCAGGGGTGTCCGTGTCTCCTTCCTGTTGGGCCACTGAGTTGACCGTCACTGTCTGAAGGTTGGGGATCTGTCCTGTACTGATGCTGACTGGACTGGAACCCAGGGACAGGGTCTGGACTGGAGCCAGGGTGATCTGCTGTGGTGGAGTGGTGGGCAGCTGGAGGTTCTGCAGGTTCTGCACTCCCTGCACCTGAAAGGTCTGCCACTGTATCTGGCCTGATGGTGTGACTGTCTGGGCTTGGATGATGAAGGTTCCCGGGTTGATCAGCTGCACATTTTGCAGGCTCTGCCCGCTTGTCGCCACCGACTGCATAACCTGACCGTTGGTGGTCTGAACGGGCACCTGCTGTAGCTGGATTATGGGTGTGGCTGAGGACACCTGGACACTCTGCTCCTGATTTTGCTGGATGAAGCCTTCTTGGAGACCAGAACTGGAGTTGGCTTGTTCTGTAGCCACTGATGACAAAGAAGACTCTTGCGTCAACAGACCTGATTCATTTCCTGGAAGGTGCAGCTGAGAAGAAGAAGTTGGCACAAAAATCTCCGGATTTGCATTGGAGTCACTGACTGGTATTGTCTGTGAGAGGTGAGCATCAGTCTTCAACTGACTCTCTGAGCCATCAACAGGCTGATTTCCCATAATTAGCTGGCCATCAGCAGTGACCCCTGTTGCTATAGTCTGAGCTCCAGATAAGCCCAGGGAGTCCAAGTCCACACTGTTAATAGGAACAAAAGTAATGTTCCCAGGCAAACCCACAGGCACATTAGTAACAACCTGACCCTGGTTGTTGAAGGTGGGGCTGCCAATAGAAACCCCCTGGATCTGCTGGACATTGCCAGTCTGTGATATGAGGTTCTGGTTGTTATTAAGTATGTTTGCAGTTGATGTGACATTGAGACTCTGGCTTCCATCTGGCAAGATCTGAATCTGTCCTGTGGCATCCTGAGTCAGCGTTGCTCCTTCCACGCCAGACGTGGAGAAACTCAGCTGTCCATCTGCTGTTTGGATCTGAGGGATTACTTGGTACTGAATATTAGGCACTGTATTGGCATTGGAGGTGGCCGCTCCTGATGTCACAAAGATTGGCTGACTTTGTAAGTTCTGGAGAGGAAGAACGTACTGTCCATTTGATGTTAATATTCCTTGACTTTGGATGTGTATCATTCCAGATTCCTCTTTTGCTGCTGTTGTAGGTGTTAACACCTCCCATTTATCAGTCCCAGTAAGGTGAGCAGACGGATCAGATGTCTAAGAAAGAAAATCACTGATGTTAAAAAAAAGCTCCAACACTTGTTGATAAAATGGATTGAGAAAAGCACAACACTTTCTCGTGTGTTTACTTACAACCTGCATTTTAATTGATAGAAAAGTTAGTTTGTACGTGGACTAATATTTTCAGAAAAATGGCAACTCAGAGAAGCAGCATCAGAAATATTGGGAGGCAAAATCAGCAAACTTGTTTGAATCAGTAGAGGCTGAAAGAGCAAGAAAAGTATATTTTAATATGATTTCTTGTGAATCTTTGGCAATGTTCTTTTAGTTCTACTGGTCTTCGGGTTGATACTGATTAATTACGAATTACAGCAAATAAAGAGTTGTAAAGCTCAAGTCACAACTGAGGTCTGACAGTAACAGCTCAGCAATTGGACAATGTCAGAGGCCTGTCATCCTGCACATGGTCAAGGCTACACAGGCGCACAGGGGAAATGTTATTGCCTGCAGCATCCTATGCTGCTTCTAAATCCATTGAAAGGTTTTATTTATCTGTTCTGGGTCTCTGAACTGGCTTTTGACCATTTTCAGTGCATTTTTTAGTTTCAAGCCATATTTTGATTGACACCATTCTTAGAAGTCTAAATTACCAGAACAATTGGATGAACATACCAGGGTTTGTGCCAATGCCCCACAGAAACCTCAGTTTCCTTTTACTTTCAACCAGCATTTTACAACAGCTTTAATGAAGTGTTCATTCACTATAAACTCAACTTAACTGCTGCTGTTCTAAAGTGTAAAATTTTACAATACTAGACATAACACTTAGAACCTTTTGAAATAGAATCAAAACACAACAGAACAATTTTCTCTTAATGAAAAATAAAAAAACCAGGTCATGTGGTTTACGTCTTGACCGACCTCAACTTAATTTTCCCAAATGCAACAGTGGTTCATGGTTAATGCTACCGTTTTATCAGCACACGTAACACAATAAGCTTGAAACTACACTATTATTTACCAATGAGGTAATCAAAGCTAAGCTATTCTGCTTTTCCAGAAACAAAACAATTTACTTTCAATCATTCAGTCTTATCAATCGGTCATACCGTCTAGCCACAAGACTTAGCCCTGGCAGATGTAGTCTGTTCAGGACTTGTCACATGAGCACAACTGAATGGATTACCTTAGTGGGTCTGCTTGAATTGTTATAATGATTTTAGTTGCAGGATTGAGTTATCCTTATGTGTTGATGCCAAAATGCAGTGGCTGCATTACTATGAAAGCATGTGCAAGTGCTTGACTAAATCCCCACCACCAATTTCGCTCAGCTGTGACTGAAGGCTACACTTCGGCTGTAGCTGTGTCGGATGCAGCAGAGGTGCCGACTTACCACATCGGTGGCAGCACCTCTGTCGACCTCTGACAATGGTGACCCAACCTTAGTGCAGGTGGTTGCTAGCAGGTCAAGGGGTGACGGCTGAGTGTCCTACCCACAATGAGCGAATTTAAAAAGGAGACAGTGTGTGGCCATTAGTCTGGGGCCATATATAGAAAGCGTGACTCATTGGTAAAAGGCAGTCTGAAATTTGGATCTGTCTTGTTCTGGGCTGATCCCCCTCAGGCAGCACACACAATAACTGCCTGCTAATGTTTAGTACTGGCTGTTCTTTTTTGGGGGGGGGGGGGGGGGGGGGTTATACAATGTGTCGCATCAAACCCAGCAGAGGAGGCGGGATTTGAAAGCAGCCTGGGAGGAAGTGTTGCCTGAGAGGATCAAGCCGGGGTACAATACCCCTGCAAGAGTGAACCGTGTGGACCCCAGTGAGCGCCACACTTAGGCAAACTCAGCAACTCTGTGTTGCTGAGTCGTGACCTGGAGGGGGAAACAGTACCTGGCTGCTCCTGCCGTCCTCCTGCTGCAGAAAGCCGCTTTGACCGCCGTCCACTTCCAAGGCAGCCATATCCTCTGGTTTCATCGGCTGTTCAGGAGCTGTGCAGTTAAAAAAAAAAAAAAGCACACAGCTCACACAGTGGTAGCAGCCGAGGCTACCGCTAGCTAAACAAATCAGATGCTAACACAACATTAATAACACTGCTGTGACGCCAACAAAAACATCAGTCACAACCACATACAGAAAGCAGACATTTAGCGAGAATTAGATTAAAGGGAACTGACTTATACTGGTGTCCTACACAAGCTAACCCACTTAGCCGTTACTGCTAACTTTAGCCGGCGCTGATTAGCATTATCACAAGCGGCTAACCCCGCTAGCCTGCTAGCGAGCTAATGTAGCCGGACAGTCTGAGGAAGCTAGTTGGCCGCCGAGAGTGAGCAGAGAGACAGATGTTACATACCAGTCATTGCGGGACTTGTTGTGAAACGGAGGGTCCGGATGGTCACAAGCCACCGCACATGGTCAGCAAATTATAGTTACTGTACACGCGTAGCAATAAGTTGCTAACTGTCAGATTTCTTTGTATTTTGATTGACGGGCGTTGGGAAACACAAAGGGTGGGGCCTGCGCTGTTGACCGGGACTGTGTGCGTCACACACAGGAAATCCCTCCGTCCTTCATCGGCCCGATTGGTTCCCCGCTCTGTGCATCGCGGTGCTACTTGTCAGCGGAACTGTCAATCATCTTTTGTTGGTCTCTTCCTGTTTATTATACATCTTCAGTTTTACAGTATTGGCGTTGATGGAAATGGAGACAGCCGGATGATCGGAGCGGCGCTACCTGCAGCCTGTGGATTGGGAAAAAAAATAATAAGTAAAAGCCACACGCGGAAAAGATTGAAACAGAGATGCATTTCGATTTTCTGCCAAATATATACATCATGCAGCCCAGGAGCACCGTGACAAGTCCACTGGGCCTCTGACACACAACGGCTGTTGCCAAGAAACACAACTTAAAGGTGCTATATGCAACTTTTCTGTGCCAGTAACAAGGAGTCTTGCTGGGAGCAAGTGGTGGTCCTGATAATGGTCGCTTTCCAAGAGCTTTAACCAATTTAAGTAGAAGAAAAATAAAGTCATGGAAATAGAAATAAAACACATGATCGCCCAAACAATGCTTTCCAGCTCTGCAGGCTTATCTTTGTGATTAAAATAATGAAGTTTGATGCTGAACTTGCAATATTTCTTCCAGACCGGTATAGTTATTACTGCTAAATAACTCTTTTAACACTAATTCATAATTCATAGTGGTTAGCACTGTTGCCCCCCCCCAACAAGAAAGTTGCGGGTTCGATTCCGGGCCTGGGGCCTTTGTGTACGGAGTTTGCATGTTCTCCGCTTTTCTGCGTGGGTTCCCTCCCACCGTGCAAAGACATGCATGTTTGGGTTAATTGGTGACTCTAAATTGTCCGTAGGTCTGAGTGTGAGTGTGGGTGGTTGTTTGTCTCTGTCTGTCTCTGTGTGTTGGCCCTGTGATGGACTGATGACCACTGGCCTTGCCCAATGTGAGCTGGGATTGGCTCCAGCACCCCTCGCGACTTGGTAACGGATAAGCAGTAGAAGATGAATGAATGAATGTTGATCAGTCAAATCATGGCTGATATCAGACTAATGTATTAAATCAGCATATTCCTTGTTTTTATCTTCACAAAACAAATTTACTCTGCCATTGTATCATTTATTCCTGCTGATCTGGTTTTGAGAACTAACAATTGTTAGTTGTTGTAAATTAGAAAGCAATCAGTAGTTTCACTTTTAAGATGTCTTTTGCCAAGATTGCTTGAACAAAAACAGACTATCAAGACACAATCTAAGTTTGCATTCGACCGGATTTTTTCCCTTCCATCTGATTGTGCACATTACAACATTGTGAGAGTGCATTGAAATGAGAACCTGCATGCTATTGTATCTGCTCTGTGCCCCATGATGCTATCAGGACCCCACTTCTGAGTATTATTTGTGGTGTGTCAGTTCCTCACAGTGCGCGACCGCAGTGAGGCTATTTCTCTCAACCTTCAATTCAAACTTGGCCCATTACAGCCAGACTACAAAAGCACTTTCTGTGCACTCAGGAGCTCACGGCAGTGAATGGTGGATATTTCCAATCACTCTGCTGTCAATCCAAGTGTCAGGTAAACACAGGCCAATGGAAACAGCTTTAGAAAAACCTTGCAGCTGTGTCTGTCTTACTCCAGGAGTCCTTGGAAACATATCAACAATTTCTACAAAGACCTCCAAGTTAAAGGAAAAAGTCAAATATCCTAAAAGCAACATAAATGCAACACTGAAGGACACAGTGGCCTACATGAGACATATAAATGCCATGGTGTTTGTCTCCAGCTACAGCTGCAAACAAAGGAAATGAGACCATATGACAGACCTTGTATTCACCTCATGAGAGGAATCTGTAGTCTGTTGACCAATTACCCAGTGGGAGTTTCAGTACACCATTAAAGATTCAGTATGTTAGATATCATTAATTAAGGGCATCCGTGATCTTCTCACTGCATGTATATATAACTGGCTTTCATAATTTCTTCAAGATTATTTTATGGAAATACAATATAAATTTTATTCTCTACCAACAGATCTGCATGGACTCATGGATGTGAAATTCTAAACAAATACATTAGGATTCAAGTCTCAATATCCTCTTAGAGTAGACATTGTTGTTGCGCTGTCCTGAAATATGAATGATAAAAGGAGTAACTGAGTGAGTCCACAATGGTATTCCAGATTAACATACTAACAGTTGTTTTCGTGAAGGCCAGTCCAAGAAAGATTGACCCCACGGAGAGAAACTGCCCTGCTGGAGGCACCTTGTGGGACACTGTAAATGGGACCTGAAAGAGAAAATTGAAACTGGTTGCATGGGGAAGTGTGGATGGAATATCAAATGTGTGTTAGACAACTCTGAAGCACTTCAGACAGCAACAAGCATATTGTTCTTTGTCTCAGGTACCAAGAATGAATAGCTGTACAAGCAGCTGAAAGTCAAGGCCAGGTCTGTTCACTGTCAAAGTCCACCATCAACATACTTGATCATCAGTAAACATTCAAACAGTGCTTATAACATAGATGTATATACACACACATGCAATGTTTCGATGAAATGGGTTGTGGTCGGATTTGTGGAATGAAGCGTGGCGTTTATTACAAGAATGTGTGGCACCGTCAAAATCACTGAATAAATATATGTGTGAATATGCATTATGTGTGTCTGTACGAGGTGTTACACAATGTGTACAGTATGATACGCTATGTGACGATAGAACTTGTATTGTGTGTATATGAGTCAGTACTACTGTACCAAGGTATTGTTTTTTGTTTTTTTTGGACTGATTTAACTTTTTTTATATAATGACATGCAAGAAGAAACATTTTGAACAATTCCAATGCTTGAAAGTCATTGTTCTGCACTTAACACATGCTAACAAACAAAAGAAAATACCACGGCACAAAAATGCCATTTTTTCAGCAATAAAAACTAAAACAGAGAGACAGCCTGAAGTCGTGATTTAAACATGGCTTCAGATGGCGATGAGTTGTTTAAGGCGTTCCTTCTTTCAACATTTTATTGGCAATGTGTTATCACTCTGATGGAGACAGCAACAAATCAAAGCTCAAAGTTGTGTCATGACAGCACAGCACGAATAAGGAGGGGATTGTTGCATAAACCTTCATATATGAAGAGGAATTTTTTGTCAAATCCTGATTCTATATGGAGTCCATGTCTATTCTGTGTACAGTACATAGCACAGTGTCGGACAGAGGAGTTGCACAATGGCAATAATTACAGATTGCAACGCATTTATTGTCATCCAAAATAGAGATCATTTCCTCTCTGTAATAATATGATACAATGTATTTATAATAACCATTATATTTCCCAACACAATGCATTGTGCACATTTAATTCTCTGAAAAATGCCTCAGTTATTTATATGTGTATTGTAAAATCTTCTTCAAAGGCCTTTGGTCTACATGTGATTTACAGCTACAGGCTGTCATCCTTTTTTGTTGGGTGTTTTTTTTTAAAGGAAGCTTTCCACTCTGTGCCCTTCTTGGTTTGATGCTGCTGTGGTTTGCCTCAGGGCAGAGTGGCACCACTTGATTGATGGCGCTGACAGAACATTTGTACCAACAGACAATCTGCTACATTCCCGGACTCGTTTTATTTCTCAGAGAGGATCTATCAATTTTTAAAGTCCACCTACCTCCCATGGTAATGCTTTTGAATACTTTTATGCTAATTTGTTTTCATCAGTAACCGCTGGTTGTGTCTGAGATGTGTTCCATGATGTTTGGCATGGAAGGACAACCAATGAGTTTATAAGTCATCTTTTCTCGCTGCTCCTATGACAGAAAAATTATTGGTATCAAACCCCGAAACAGACCATTGAGGACGCACTCACAGAAAAAGGGACTTTGTTATGGTGTTTTGTTGTACAGCATCTGCATGATTCTAAATATCTTTATTACTCACTCTGAAAAGATTTATTGCCTCTTTATGAAAAACAAAATACTCCAGGACCCAGACCACTGGGCACAACTTGTCTGTCTCTGAGTTTTGGGAACTACAGCAGATAAATAATCTTCAATGTGGGTTTAGGTTGGCCAACATCACCACCACCCAGAGAAGTATGCAAAAACAGTTTGGTCACAAGCTCCTATCGCGCTCTCCAGAGGATTCGTATGGTTTCACTTAGAAAACAGTCGGCTAAAAACAGTCCATTGTTGTACAGAGGACTGCATGCATAAATGTTGGTAGCAAGGACTTGATCTGCTGCATGAAATTTGTTCAAGTGATTAAAATCAGTGGTTAATGCTAAAGCTACCAAGCGCAGTACACTTAATGTTATTTGATACACACATCGTCCCATCTTTCCTTCCATCTAACCACAATAAACACCATCCTATATTTTGCCACTGATCTGAAACCTTAAAGACTGTAATCCACCTTATTTCCATGACAAACACTGTGCTTTGTAGTGCAAGGACAGACTCAGCACCACAAAACATCCTATCCAAAACTTGGATATGCAATAATATCTCTGTAAAATGACCATTTTTATTCAATTTTTTTGTTCCCATCAAAAGGCCATTTTGTTCTCTGCAGTCTTAATGGTTACAAGATATTCAGCAAAGCACTGTTGATCTACAGCTCTTTGTTGGGACTCCTACGGAGAATACAATCTTACTTTGGAGCACTGCGGCTGAAGCCATACAATTCCATCAGCATAAACGTTTCAAAAACACTTACACACAAAGTATAGGGGCGAGAAAAACACTACTTCTGACAACAGGAATGGTTTTCTGGTTGTGCTCGCGGATTGTGTCAACTTCTATTTTCATACTACACAGAATATCATGAAATGTGGACAAAAAAATGTTCTGGGAATATCATTTGAATGAATATTTCTCTCTCTTTTTTTTGTAGGTGTGTATTTGCCCTTTTTGTTGAGGTAAACCATAAACATGACAAAGATGCTATTTTAGTAAATTTTTAAAGGTTATATGGACAATGAAAGTGAGTACACAGATATTTGTCAAATTCATCTTTCAATGAAAGATCAAGTAAAAAAACAAACAAAAAACAACTTAAACTGACCAAATCTTTTGGCCGAAACACCTGCATGCAGCATCTGCCCTTCAAAAAAATCATCATCACTTAACAGATTTAATTATAATTGTTCCCTCTCTGCTACAGTCAATGTCAGCTGTGTCTTTTAATTCTCTAATCAGTGGTCGGCAGGACCGCTATCACCATCCCCATGCAGCTTCCCCCTCAATACAGACATCCCAAAACACACAGAGACTGTTTTTTTCAAATGTTTTATTGAGTGTAGACATCTGGGCTACTGTAAAACATGCATTATCTGCAGAAAGGGGAGAGGAGCAGGTGGCATTGTCCCCGCTGTCAGCTGTGTCAGGGCTGGCACCCGTGATGGAGATTAATGAAGTATCTGGAGAGTAATATGCTCCTTCAAATGCTGCTACAATTTGGAGTGGGGGCCGATCCTGATCTTAAATAGCAAAGCTGTCAGAGTTTACTGAACCTGTGCTTTGGCACATAAGGGGGGATTCAATGCTACAGGACAGAAAACAAAATGTGAGAGAGTGGCGGTGTGTATCAGCCCCAAAAATGAGGAACAATACAGTCATTTATGTAAACAAACAGATTGTTCTTGTGTCACTTTTTCTTTGGTGCATTTGGTGTGTTAAATTTGAAAAAGATGATGTCTCCATCCTCAACAGTGTAGTTTCTGCCCTGTTGTCTGTATTTCCCGGCTGCCTGTAATATAATGAAAAACAAATTTAAGTGAAAACTCACAATCAACAAAACAAACCAAACGTTGTATAAAGTTCAGGTTATAAACTCATATATAGTCACACTAGCTATTCAACAATTAGCATCATTCTTAATATAGATTACAACATATATTAGAAAAACTGTAATTACAAATGTCATTTTGTCTCCAGACAGTCACACAGTCTCTCTCTCTCTCTCTCACACACACACACACACACACACATGGGTGCCTGAATTCCCACTGAGTGAATAATCCTCTCTTCTGCCCATATCGGTTTCATGTACACAAGCAATAATGTTAATACGTCTTTGATTACAGCACTATCAAACTCGTCAAGGAAACAAAATAAGTTCTAACATTTCTTTTGTATACAGTAAGTGTTTGTTCTCCTTCCCGGCAAACTCAAAATAATTGACTTGAAGTGCTAATACGGACAGGTTTATGCATTCTGGTTCTGCACAGCGGACAATTAATTAGAAGAATCAATGTCCCTTTAAAGGCTCAGGAGACCATTTAATCCAAGCTCAATACCACCAGAAACACTGGATGGAGAGGGAGATGGGGTGGGGGGGGTGGGGGGGGGGGGGAATCAATGGCTATTTGTGATTCCTGAGTATGTATTAAACCAGACATGTCTAACTGGTTCATTTGCACTTGAAAGCAGCCATCTGGAGCAGCAAGCTTGGCTTAAGCAGATATGATTACTAATAATGTGATATCCTCGTACACCAACCCTATTCATACAGCCTATTCCCACAACTGGCATTAAATAGCATGGACCTTAATGCCACAGTCAGAAACGCTTCATGTTCTTATGAGGCTCAAAAAGGGATTAGTAAAAGAGCATGCAGTAAGGACCTGACACTCCGATCTCAACCTTGGATAACAATAGTGAAACACCCCAGGGACCGTCACATTTCACCCTCTGTTTGCAGCTTATGAGGGGTGGGGACAATACACTGCTGCTGCATTAAATATTAAAGGATTATTTAAAAAAAATGAATAGTGAGGAGATTTAAATGTTTTCATGGTGAATCCTTTCCACATTGGTCCCTGCAGGTCCTTGTGTGTCACCGTGATTACACTGGACTCTGAAAGTGGACACATGGAGTTGATGGTGGTGATAGTGGCTTACAGCTGTGACTTACAAATGTCACATACAGCAAGGTTAACTTCAGGTTTAATTCAGACAAGTAGGAGTTAAATCTAATAATGTGTGTGTACAGAAAATACATTTTAATTACATGAAATAAAGCCACTCTGTGGTGTTGATTAACTGATTATTAACTCTGTACCTTTAATTACAGCTGTCACTGAATTGATGGCAAACCTAAAACAATGCTTGTTGCAGGGAAGAAAAGCATTTTGAAGCCTTTTGCAAAGTACCTGTAGTAGTTGGCGCCCAGTTATTGTCTTCACAAATTCACCATGAAATCAGTTATTACATTTGACAGGAGTACACACATGATCAGCCCCCAGCCCAGTTAAAAGGTCAAAACAAACACTCGCCATTGTAAAAAATAAGATATGCAAGTCACATTTGTGTGCTACCCATCCATGAAACACTCCTTATTTGAGGAATTTCACACTTTATTTAACTTGCCGCTTTATATCACTGTCACATGCCTGCAGTGGCTTGTGGATTTGGCAACAGAGAGCACTGAGCTAACAGTGTACTCTATATATCTGATAAAATGCCTGGAGAGGTGAAGAAGTGCTACCTGTGAGCGACTTTGCAAAGCCCAGAGCAAGAACTACCATCAGCCAGTTAAGACACATTGTGATAAAGATATGCACAGCTGGAGCAGAATGGAAGTGTTTAGAGCCAGAATCAGCTGGCTTGTCAGGAGTGGTGCTGGAGTGTGTGCAGTAATTTCTTCCCCTGAGTAAAGGTGAAGAGCAGTTTGTAGTAGGAGCTGTGTGGTGACTGTCAGCTTCACTGATCACAGGAGACTTCCCCTCATCTCCTCCGGCACCCTGACTGCTCACCTTGACAGCATTTTCGCTGCCTTCCTCTTTAAAATCCTGGAATTTCATTACTTCCGCCATAATGAAGCCCTTCTCAAAGTCTGTGTGGATCTTCCCTGCAGCCTGTGGAGCCTTAGTTCCTTTCTGTCAGAAGGAAGGAAAAGAGAGGACGAATGAATTGTTTTGGAGAAGATGGATTACAGCATGCGAACGACATCGTGTTTGATAGGGTGATAGCGTTGTGAGCATCACTCTGTGTTTTCAGTCGGGGGTATTCTTGCCTCAGTCTTGATTTCTGGATAGCTTTCCACTCGGCTATGCCCTGCTAGGGCGGCCTGGACACCGATAAGGACCTAGCACTGCTATCAATGCCTTCTGATTCCCATTCCGTGGTGGTATTGATTTCTGTCCAAGCAATCTTGCCTCATTGTGGGTCGCTGCTTGGCTCTCTAGTCATGACAGCAAGAAGACCTGGTGTTGCAGTGAGAGGCCAGGGGTGTGTAGACCTCACTGCATCAGGTCTTATTACTGTGATGCTCCAGAGTTTGGTCATTTATATCCAAACATTTAATAATCTTTCATTGTTCTAGATAGATGCAGGGCTGCAGTGACGGACCATGTTAAACTTTTTTAAAAATGTTTTCAAGTAATAATGATTTTATCTTCAAAATATATATTAAAAACACACCCCTGTAGTTATTTCAATCCAATTTAAAAAGCACAAAATATTAATTTATTGGTTTAACTAATTCTTAGCATTCTAAATTCTCTTTAACACTTCAAGACACAACTGGTGACTTACAAAATATGCAATTTATATGCACTGAAATAATGCTGGCCAAAAATGACAAATGACCCAAATAAGTGACATGGCTGCTGTGTATCATTATGACTCCTGCCTGTCGAACCTGCTTGTTCTCTCTCTGCTCTGCAGCTCTGTGCTCAGGAACTGTTGAGCAGTTTTAATTATGTATATAATCAGGTTGGGGTCAACATATTTCATGCCAAAAGAATGATGCGTATTTAATGACGCTAATACATTACCATCTCTTTGCAATCTCATTGACGGAGTGCTTGTGAGTTTAACTACCATTAATCAGCATCAAGGTTTGTCTATCTGGAGAAAAATAGATTAGGGGAGGGATTTTTTTCATATGGTGCATTACAAGAGATCCACATTGTCCTAGTTAAGAGCTATGCAGAGCAGGCTGATAGATAATGGTCACCTCGAGGCTGCCTAATAAAGCATGTTAAAGGACTTAGGAACACGACATTACTGAGTGTAGTTTTTACAATGCAAGATGTATTGGCTTAATATAGTTACTCACTGATGCTTACCTGACTAAATGCCCCTCACACACAATCAAGGCTGGCTGTAATCAGTTATGCCGAGGAGGACAGGCATGTTTTTGTGGATGCCTTTGAAGTGTTGCAAGACTTTTTTGTAAATAGCCAGCACATCAGTCATGATGAGACGATGCGGCGTACAAACACGGTGATGTCATCTGACTATAACTGTAATTTGTCCTGCGTTAAAGCAGAGGGAGTGAGCTCACCGTCCCCTCTGGCCTGCACACAAAATTATTTAGGTCTTTGTTTGCATGTGTTTCCTATCATCCACAGCAATGTTTTTTAATATTACGATAAAGTAACGTATAATAAGATCAGGACAGTTGCATTTCTGATCAAAGTGTGAACAGTTGCCTAAAGCATCAGCATGGGGTATCCTGTTGGCAGGTGGTCTGAGGCTCAGATTGTATAAGTGCAATATCTTGTGTTCATTTCTGAAAAGGGGGTTTAGTGCATGCAATTCCATTCACTCGCGCTTCCTTAAATTACTGTTTGTTTTTTTTCCCCCTTTTTTGGCAAAGACCCTATAAAAGCAAAACCAGGTCCAGAAATAATCTTCCAGAAAATAAACACAAAAAACACACACCCTGGTTTAGTGTGTATGTATTTGTTGCAAAACAACACAGAAATAAATCTCTCAAATGTTTGCTAGGTAATTTATAAATGCAGTAAATACATCTCAATGGGATTCATATGGAGGAAAAACATGCTTTAAACTGTGCTTTGTTTTTGTGACCAGTCAAAATTGGTGTCGTATTCTGTCATATTCCAGCTGTAGTTGTTCACCTTAGCCTCTATTATACAACAGTTTATGCCTGGAGAAAATGAAATGAAATTATTCAGCGTTAGTTTAGTTTCGGTGGTGAACTGTTTACCGTGCTACTGTTTTTAGCTGAACAGAGTGTGCACATTCATTCACTGCTAAGCTAAATTTGTATATATATCATCAGTCTTATATCTATATTCATCCACAATTCCCATTCTTAGTGCATCACATATTAATTTAGCACAACAAACTGATTCATACATGTCCTTATTTTAAAAGCTGATGCTTGTTCTTCAGAGGAAAACAGAAATCACAGTAGACTTTTTAATCTTCTGTAGAAGAAAAACACTCCTGCAACAGTTCATCATAAAGGTTATGATGTTTTTGCTGAAATTGTTCAATAGAGGTGTTGAACATTTTGGAAAATGTACTTTGTGGGCCTGTTCAGTTTTATCATAGTTTATGTAGTTTAGCCTCGTTGATATAGATGGGTGGACAAAAAGTGTAAACACTTGTCAACATAATGCTATATATGTCAACAGCACCACAGCATGACACCACAGTGTGACTGCACAGAATAATCAGCAGCAGGGTCCGAGGCGGAACTATTTTATCAGGCTGTGCTGGTTTTAATTCGCTGTATCTAATAATCTGCCAACTTAGTGTAGCTCTTTGGACTTGATAAGTCATTTCAGTTTGAGATATTTTATAGTATTATCTCTAATAGTCGTATGAATGGAAACCCTCTCCACAAGACGTTTGCCTAACTCCAAGGAATGCTTCCTGCTTCCAAGGAATCATAAATTAAAAAGAAGTCTATTCAAAAAAGATAGTGAAAATATCTTATCAGGGAATCTGAAAAATGTTCTCACTATTTGTCACTAAAATGAGCACAGCAAAGAGGTTCACATTCAGGGAACAAAACATAATTGATCTGCTTAGCAATAAGTTTGAACTTTGAAAATTGCTTTTCAAAATTGTCCTCCAAGTTATGTCAAGATTGAAATGATTCTGCATTGTAAAAGTTTGATTTAAAATAGAAAACCTTGAAAACTCAAATGGGATGATAGAACAGATATGATTGAGAACAAGAGGATGCAACCAAAAAAAAAAAATATATATATATATATTTAAAAAGGTTTTTGAAAAAGTTACTACCCTGCATTAAACTGTCTACATGATTTATAATATATATCACCTGGCTGCTTAAGTACGCTATTATATTTGCACCTAATCCTATCTACAATAACTGCATGCAAAGCCAACATCTGTATTGATGTAAGTCCTACGATCCAAAGCTCTTGGCAGGCCAGGCTCAGTAAACTGAGACACACAGGGAAGGAGGAGCCCCCAGCAAGGCCCACAAACAGTTGAATGAAAAGCGACATCAATTTTGGCACAGACAACCTCCGTCACACAGATTAGGCAGGCACAATGCACAGGCTCCTTATCTCCAGCGGCAGGAGGAGGGCAGGCAGATCTGCACAGGATGGAAACATTCTCATGGACGTAATGGGCAAAATCAATTGTTGCCCTCCTCAATCAATGTAGCCCCCACTTTCACTGTTCAGCAGCTCACCAGTAATTGAAGTTATCCTTGGCCTGTAATGACTAGCTAAAGCACAACCATGACAAGTTGAAACCAAGTTGAAAATGTGTGATATCAGTGAGGGTGCCAGCAGAGTGGAACATGGGTGTGGGTGTGTGTCTGTGTGTGTGTGTGTGTGTGCGTGTGCGTGTGCGTGTGCGTGTGCGTGTGCGTGTGCGTGTGTGTGCGTGCGTGCGTGTGCGTGTGCGTCCGCGTGGTACAGACCCTTAACCCTCATGTATGTGCACAGCAGGTGGCCCGTTCTTACCCGAATGGTCCATGCACGGACCTCATCTGGTCCAGCGGTGAAGAAGTACTCCAGCTGCAGGGCAGCATAGCCTGTCTTGATGATTTTGATCAGGGAGCTTTCAGGGAAGGAGAGAGATTTCAGTTTAAAACAAAGGAAGGATCTGAATTGTTTAAGTATTTATTGCCTGTGATGCCTAGACAAAGTTCACTTCAGTGGCAAGGCCCAATTCATTCCAATATAAACTCATTATGTGAATAAGATGGGTCACTTCGTTTCACATAAGACATTCAACTCTCCATTGGTTTCTTTGATTAATTAGAAAGCCTGCAGACCCATTTAGCATTTTTAAGAATTCAACTCGATGCCTCGTTCTGCACTGAGAGAAAAAAAAAATCTGCTGTCACAATTTTTCTCTCCATAGAGGTTTTCACACCAGAACAATAAACCCAAAATGCCCAAGTTATAATTATACCTACAGATGACAGATGACAGTTAAAAACTTAATTTAGAGGAAAACCCTTTGACTGAGTTGTTCAGTAAGAAGAGGGATCCTTTGCTTTATAATGGTAATTACTCTGCCATTTATTATTCTATCAGCACATGCAATTAAAGGAGTGCATGGAGGACACAGCTGATAATAAAGTGTGGGGAGACTGAATGCTAATTAACCTCTGTGTCTTGTGCTCCGTGCAGTATTTCTGCCTCTCCTCTTCACTCATGTCCTGTAGCTGGCTCTCCAGGCTGCCACTGAAGGGGATGACCAAGGCTCCGGGGTCATTACTGTCCACCCACTCCTTGATTTTCACCAGCCTGGTAAAAAAAAAAAAAAGGAAAAAGGAAAAATAAAAGAAACTAAACTTGTTTGAAGACTTGATTAACATGAAAGTATTTGTTATCTGCTGGTACATGCATATTTATGAGAAGAGCTGAACATATTGAGAGTGTATGCAGGAGACGGCACTCCAAAGGTGGCATTTCTTCAACGGAGTTTGACTTCCATTTCCTAAAAGTTTCCAACTGAATGTTTGATTCTACATGTGCTCTCTGGAAAAAGCAGATTCAAAGATTTAATCTGGCTTTGGAAAAAGTATTTAAATCCTTTCGTAAGTAAAAATTATACCATAACAAGTCCACATTTTGTAGACTTATTAAAGTAAAAGTACATTATTATTGGAAATTTTAGTAAAAGTATCACAGGTGCAAGGATTATAGCTAGTTGGAATATTTGGAATATTCTTAATGCACTTGTAGATTACAAATAAGGTTTTGAGGACTAGATTACAGGCTAAATGACTTTATGTCAAGGCAATGCTTTGTTTTAGAGGCCCACCTTATAATAAACTATGGATGCATTAGAATTGAGCTTTTGAGTAAATTTACCCAGTTCCTTTGCACTACAGAACACACACACTGATGCTTTGCCTAATGTTAAATATGAAAAACAGGAGAAAAAAAAAGTAATTCACCTGCTGAGTGTCAAAGGCCTGGAGGGAGCAGAACAGTTAAAAAATAAATCTTAACTTAATTATAGTTTTGTTTTGTTTTGGGGGTTTGTTTGGTTTTTTTTTTTTTTTTGTCTTCCAGTCCAGCAGGACACCGGACATTGCAGGACAAAGATATCCTTACACTTAATGGTGCCTCACAGTCAGAACAATATAAGGGGGTTATCGGCAATTATGAGATTAGCTCCAAAAGCTCTCAGGCTGGGATTGGACAGATCTCAAACAACAGCATCACACAAATCCATTTTCACACAGCGGCCCTGACAGAGCTCCTAGGCTGGATTGATTCCATGGGGTCCCTGTCATTATCTGTAATCCTAGTTTCCTGTTTAAAGCCCATAACAATCAAAGACTGGGAGGAACCTGACCACCTCAATACCACATCTATTCCAATAACAATGTCACTGCTTTATCACCTTTATCACCATATTACTGCTCCCAACAAATGATTATCAATATACAATATATGAGAGCAGGAAGAGCACAGTTTTGATTTGATTGGATGTTTTTCCCCAACAAACTGCAATAACACTACAGGGTACATTTTAAATGTCCCATATCCCAGTTTCTATTAAGAGCCGTAACCTCACATTTCTCTTTCTGCTCACGCTATATATGCTGAGTTGATGTTTGACTACCGCTGCAATAAGGTGGTGGCCGATGTCTCTCCAACAAAGGACAGAAAAATAAAACACATTTAGTCAAAGCCAAAAACCTGAAAACACTGGAGATGGCAGGCGTGCCGAGAGGGGAAAAAATCCAATCTGAGATAATAACAGCTGTAGTTTGTCACTTTTAGCAGCACAGCTGTCTATTTGGTGGCACGTTATTTGCATTCCTCAGGTATTGCGTTCCCTACAGGCGGCTGAATAATGATTCACAAATCACTCTCTCCACACCAGTCAAGGGCTGTGATCCTTTGAATAGACCATTGTACCTGAGACTGTAATTGGTGAAGACTTGACAGAGCTGAGCCAAGGCAGCCAAGTAACAAAGAGGCTCTTGGTAGATGGCAGAGGGATGATTTTAATAATGTGAAGCCGAGACGGAGAACGTGAGCTGCAAATGAGCACGAGGGTCTCGGGGTCCCTCACTGAGTGACACGGGACCAGACAAACACCTTGCCAAAGGAACATGAAACTCCCCCTTCTCACAACTCCAGAAACAAAGCACTGTCAATTAAGAGCTTTGATGCTCCATCAACATGACTCCCAAACCAATTCTGTCAACTTCACCGCTGCCACCGTGCAATTTGTATTTATATCCTTTCCAATTATTTGTGCAAAAGTTTGTGTAAATTGGGTGAAATGTTTATGTAAAAGATGCCACAGACATTTTTTCATCTTCTTGTTGTCTTCGTCATTTATGAAAGTCTAAATTACCAAGGGGTAATCATTTAAATCTGTATTGAAGTGAAAATAAAAGTGTTTTGTTTTGATAAATCAAGGCCTGTTCACCATAAAGTCTGCTCAACGTCAGAAACAGGCATGGCTTTTTTCTTTTTCTTTTTTTAATGGCATGCGTGTTGGCTGCTGCTTATTAGTGACATCTTAAAAGAAAACTTAAATTACTTGAGAATATCTATAGTCAAAACATCAAATACTGATGTTATTTATGTTTTACAAATCTAAGATACAAAAAAAAAAAAAAATCCAATAAGAAATGTATTAGTGTGTGTGTGTATGTGTGTGTGTGTGTGTGTGTCTGTATCATGTCAGTCTCCCATTATGTCCCAGCATTGAATGCCATCTCTCAGGACTAAGTTAATAGAAAGATTCAGCACTTTCTGGTCTTGATATCCCTCTCTGAACAAATGATGCCTGAAATTTTTATTCTTTTTATAATGGAATTCCAATGGCCTTTGCTGCAAATCAAGTGGAAATTTTTGCATATCAAGTGGGAAAAATTAAATGTTAACCACGTTTTAATGTGATTAAGGGTGACAGGGACATTATTTCTGCTAATCATTCACCAGCTTGAAGGCTCAAACAAGGCTAAAGAACAAACCATGTTTGTGCTTTTCCTGCTGCTCTAAATTCAAAGCCAAAAAAATAGTGTTCATTCCAATTTTACAAATATAAAAAAGTATGCACTATTTATTTTAGTTTATGTTAACTAGGAAAAACAGGCCGATGCAAAAGCAACACAGTGAATCTGTTCATCTTTCATCTAGAAAAAAACAGCTGTCATGTTCTTTATTCTAATCCTTAGATCCAATCCCTGTTATATTGACAATACATCTAATTTAAAGAACAAAATAAAAAACAAAACAACTGAAGCTTCCACAACAGACTGACTGTGAATGGAGACGTCCCTCAGGGGGCCACCCTCCGGAGCTAGTCTATTTGTCTTTTTTGTATGGGAATCCTGAGGAGGGGGGGTAATTCATGTGTTTCCACATGCCTGGGGCTTCCCTGGGCTTTGTCAGAGCTTTGATCTGCTTAAATGGCTCAGGAGGAGAAAACAATGGGAGCTTCTATATTACAGGGGCAGCTACCTGAGACAATGACCTGGGCCTGTGTCTGACATACATTCATACAGGTTGGCTTTATTATGAGTGCTTATCCAGTTAAGCCTGTAAAAGGTGGGCCAACACCTCCAGTTGGAGTGTTCCCTTTAGATGTAATTGAACGCTGATGGACCTGAAGTGTAATCCACTACATGCACCTTATGACACACCCACAGAGGGACGCCCCAGCCCCTGAACCGGTCTATAACAGGCATCTGCGTTACTGAGCTACTTCACATATCTTGGCAGCTGCAGGCCTGCATGCCGTGTACAGACTCATCAAGTAATAAACCTGGGGTCCCCTCTGTTCTGCTGGTCCCATGTTGCAGGGAAAAGCATCCTGAGGGGTTAGGATGCTGCGAGACACAGCCTGCTAACCCCCTCCTCTTTCCTTCCTCTGCGAAGGGAGGGAGAAATGAGAGGTATGAGCTCATGTTGGCTTTTGAGGCTGGGAAGCCGGGGACTCTGTGGGAAGCTTTTCATCCTCTCAGTGGTGAGCTCCTGAGCGACAATAGTGCGGACCCTCTCTGCTCCCTGCGGCCGTGGCTGGATGGAAAGGCATTACACATCAGTCTCTGAGAAGGAAGGAGATCTGACACACACACATAGATACACATACACGCACACACTATTGCCAATATTGTCAACTTCTTTCAGTCTTCAAAGCAATCATGAGCTGAAGGAAACAGAACATGGTGCAGGCACAATGGGAGCAGCTTTAATTAAGGGCATCATCTCACATCATACCTCAAACAAACCTCGAGGGTGTGCTGGTAACAAGCTTTTTTGAAGAACTTTCTTTTCTTTGATAACTACACCCATTAAATTTTTAAAGACAATTCTTGTGACTTAAATGTTTGCACATGATAGATAAAAACCCCAAACAGACCATCATTTCCAGTTTTGTCTTTACGATGGTTGTTGAGAACAAACTATCAAAGCTATGTCCTTGTTTGAGTCTATTATTTGTGGGGGGGTGGGGGGTGAGGATGAGGATGGGGGGTTGAGTGAAAAAAAAAGGAGGGGGGGGCCAAACATCAGAAATTCAAACAGTAACCCAGAGGAGTATATTCTACATCACCCAAAATAATTCTCTATATGGGGTATCCATGCTGTCATTCACAGTAGTTGACTGGGCGAGAGAAAATGAGGGGGCTAGGGGAGAGTAGTGGGGGAGTCATCATGATGTGACAATTGTGACAAGAGCAAGCAAAGTGTAGCGTCAAAGAACGCCACACGGATTTCTCCATCTCTCTTTTTTTCCAGGATGACAGCTTAATGTCTACCACATGCAATATTTATTCTCATCGTGTGTCAGACTGTCTAGCTGTCCTAGGGAGTACAAAGAATGCCACTTATTAGAATAAAAGCAGAAGGAAGGTAATCAAGGACATATGTAACATCAGCCAATCATGCCCCCTTTCAAACCGGCATCTCTTTTTTTTTCTCTCCTCTGTTCACAACAGTTCAACAATAATCCCGATAATAAGCATTCAGGAGCTGTATGTGGCAACACTAAATTCATTTATTTGTCTCATTAGAGCTGCCAAGGCTGCAGGCTACTCACTGTGGCGTGTGTTCAGTCTTACCCTTATCACAAAGATAATAAAAAAAGTACAGCTCAACAAAGCCAAAGCTATCAAAATGTACCATTAGACAGACTTGAAACTCACAGTCATGTCTTTTCATGTCTGCAATGCCAAACTACAGGTTTTACAGCGGAACAATTCCCAGGGCGCCCATGAAGAAAGCAAGCATGTTTTTCTTCTGCAGAGGTGTCTCCATACATTATGAACTGCAGCAGACTCACTCAGCATCAATGTCCTCGGGCACAAGCCTGACAAATGAGGAAGAAGTGACAACCTGGATTGTATTTTGTAGAGCAAACAGATTTCTTGCAAGGTCATCAAAGAACAAAGACTGGAAAGAGTGTTTTTAGCCTCAAGTTGTGGGTCGGTTTCATTAGTTACAGCAGCAGTGCCGCGTCTTCGGCACCACGACACAACAAAAGACAGCTGGGTGACAAGTGACATGTCAACAGTGTCCTTTCATTACCTGGACTTGGGACAGTCAATAACCAGCCTCACTGTGGTTGACCAACAGGACTGTATTAGCACCATCTGTTTCAGTTTTACCATATAACCTCTCCTGTTGTTTTCTCTCATTGAAAGCTTGCTGAAGGCATCCATTAGTGGGCAACGAGGTACACATCTTACCATGGGAAAGCGTTTTCTTAGGATCTCACACTGCACAAGGAGAGAGTGAACGGCTGTGCACAACATAAAAAAGAGCGAGTGATCGTATGTCTCCCACACAGCTTTGAAAAGTGAACTCTAACTCCCTAGATAGTAGTTCCTAAAAACTTGGATGGAGCCAGTGGTTTTTCACTCAATAAAGTTTCAGTTGTGTTTATGGGAATTATGGTTTGGAGTAGCTGAAGTGGGCTGCAGTGACTGCTTTCATGGAGTGGCTTTCAGTGAATCATAATAGTCATTCCTCCCTCCCCTCTTCCTCTCAGTTTTTCTTCTGTGTGTGACTCCTAACGGGTACACAGACATGGCTGGCTGTTTGTCATAATCATCAAAAAAATAAAACATATTCATGCTTATTACAGGGATTCTTTAAAACCAAAATACAAAGAAAAACATTGAACAAAAGAAAAGGCATCATTAAAGCGGTGCCAATGAGGGATATTTCCTCCATATATTCTGAAGAGATCTTGGGAAAGTAGGTGTTAACTCTTAAAACTGAGGGACTGCAGGTGAAATTCTGGTTACTCCTGTCAGGGCATCCTTTACTTTAATTGTCAAAGCTCCTCCTACAGGCCAACTCTAGTAACTATCAGTGATTTCCTTGCATCTCTCCTCCCTCTTCAACTGTGGTTCCATCTCCTTTAACTTAGCACCACATATGTCACATTCTCAATGCTATGGTCCCTGCAGTGAAACCTTTCCAGAGTTGAAGTATAAATTCTGTCACCGAGTCTAAACTCCAGCAATACTACTGTTGATACTTCCAAATGCACCCATTCCCACTGAGGTAATAGATCTTGTATATATAATGTAGTGAATAATTTCCAAAAGTTTTAAGCAAAAATTACTAAAGCAGTATTTACTGGAGACTGTTCCCAGTCTCAGATCGATATCGTCTGAGATATCGATCGGAGATATTTATGGCAGCAAGACAGTGTACATGGGATTGACTGAAAATAAACTAAAGTGTCCAAGTTCTGTGTGGCTGACTGATGTCTTTTTACCAGTTCTCCAACAACAATGAAAATTTTCGGTACGGAGAAATAAGAGAGTACACAAATCATTTTGAGGGATCAATTCATTGCTGGTTTTGGTCTTGTTATAGAACTGTTGACAGCGGGAAAAATTTTGATTATTTTTATCTTTAGCCTTTCACTTTTAGAGAAAACAACAGTATTAGGGGTTCAACAGGATTTGCTGAGATCAAATTGGGACTTATCACACAAAGTTCTGTTGAAGCACTGAGACAAACCTCTTGTACATAAACAAGCTGTTTTTGATTTATATGAAATGGCTAACGAGACTTTCCGAATGCCATCAGGCATATTTGTCTGGCACCGCGTGACATGCCGGACAAATATGCCAGGAATTAAAGTAGAGATCAATTTATGCTTTAGTGCCAAGAAAAAGAAATAATAATGTTGACTTGAAAAGCAGCTGTAGTATGTAAATGTCCCAGAAGTGGTTTTCCTGGCATATGCCAAGGCAGGGGTACCTAATGTCGTACAGGTTACAGGCAAATAATGTTCAAAGAGATTAAGTATCAAATAAGTTTGAATGAAATAACAAGACTCAAGAAAAGTAGATACAGACTAAAGAGGGAAGTATACACATAAATACACACACAGTTAATAAAAGCTTCAAGCAATGGTACCCTGCAGTTCTTCCACTCACCAAGAGAACTCACAGCACAGAGGCACTCACAGACAGGTCACACTTGCTAGTTTCCTTAAAGGTCAACGCATCTACTTAAAAGGCACCAATTTACTTAAATGCATGATGTCCAAAAAAAATCATGAGAGTAAAACATAACTGCCTGTCTTGAGTATTCTCAACTGTACCTTTTGCCTTTATAAAGTATGACTACTCTTAGTTTGCTGAGGAGGATTAAGTGCATATCTGATGTATTAAATCTAGCAGAAGAAATGAAGACTTAAAAATTATACAACTGACTTAATAAAAGTGTGTTAACTAAAAAGTGAAAACACACTGACAGTATGCAGGCTGCAGCCACCACATCATCAACAGTGCTCTAATGACCCTCTCTAACACACAAACTACGGTAAGTGACGCAGAGAAAAAGTCTTCCAGCCAGCTCACTGACGCCGAGCAAAGAGGAGAAAGCCTCTTGATAGACTCTTGTAGATGCCATTCCCTATCACGCAATGCCTCTCAGTCATAAACACATGACAAATGCGGCCTTAATCATTTTTTACGAGCGGGGATGTGCAGGGGGCAGCGCATGGCTAGAGGGGAGAGGGGAGCGGTGAGCAGCAGGCGGCCCCCTTTGCACAGAGGAGAGGGCTGTGTGGTAAAGTCTCCTCTGGAACATCACTCGACCAGTGAGCCTTTGATCTCCACACCGCAATTACGCCAGCATCCAAATGAGCATGGAGTCGCCTCTGAAACAAACTTCAAACATGCACATGTACGCATTCTCATACACATACACATACACTGTATAGGATTGGAGCCATGTGCTCTTCTCAACAGCAAATGATGTACTGTCTCCAGCAGAGAACCTGGGGATGAAAGGAGGCCTTGCTCTTCGTCTGATCCCTCCATTAATGATGGCTTGCTAAAGGTAATACGGTGTATTCTTGTCTAAACAAGGGCAGCTTGGTATGTGGCTCCCATACTCCAAACATGATGATCTTGGTTAACCATGAACTGTTTTTGGAGGCTCAAAATAAAAAAAAAAGGCTGCAATATTAAATATTATTCTCCCGACTGTCTCTCCAACCTGCTATTAAATGTCTGTAAGAATACCCAACAATGAAATAATGTTTGGGCAGAGCACGTTGCTACAATAAATAACATCAACCTAAAGCTTGTCTGGCAGCAAACACACAGCAAATATAAAGTAGTGCTTTAGAAATCACAGGTACTGAATGGGTGTCCTGAGAAACACTGATAAAATTGGCTTATTTGCCTCATTCTAGGAGTCGCCTTCTTTTCCTCCACACATTAAAGCTGAGATTGCAATTTGTCTTGCTGTTTGCTTTGAATAGTCCTTAAACGTGTCATCATCTCAACTGTGCTGGTGGAAAAACACGGGAGCATGGCGACAGCCAAATGGCAGTCTGGCGTCTGTGCAGCAGACTAGCTGCCATTAGGGCTGAGAGCAGCATTTATTGTACAATTAGGGCCAACTAGATCTACCTGTAATCATCTCCATACAGGTGTGACCTCCTCTCTGGACAAGGGAAGTGACTCATCACCTGTCAAACATCAGCACTTTGATGTTGGCATTGTTCATCACTGAGCCCCCAGGACACCTGAACACTACAGTTTGCCTGTTTAAAACACACAAAGATTTATTGCATTTCACCCGGTTTAAAAAATACACACACACACACAACATGAGAAAAAGGCTGCCTTCCCACTGATGACGGATGTTTCACATACCATGAATCATTTGATTTATGAGTCCTTGTCCTCCTCCTCCTCCTGCTCCTGTCTGACAGTCATACTTTCGTGTCAGGAACATTTTAACAAACAGTCACGTAAACAACTTCCCTTGTAATACAATGCTGCCAAGTAAATCACTAAAAACACATTTTGTAGGAACTGACACCACGAGCCTAGAGGGCAATTGGAAAAGTGTGATAACAATCCGCAAGTTGGTTGTTATTGGCAAAATGGCTGTAGTGTGGAAAAGTAGCCCTTTCAACTATAATGGATGTCTAACACTGGCCTTCTAGATCATCTTTCCCTGTGGCCAGATGACAACATTACTATAAAAAGTATTGGTAGCAGAGCAGAGGATCATATAGCTGGGAGTTTATATTAGTGCAAAAAAGGTTATCCTCAGCCAGTTATAGTATAAACAGTGCTGGACCTGCAAAGTAAAAACTTCTAAAAGTCCCTGTGTATTATTATAAAAAAATCAAAAACCAGAGTTTGACATTTGTCTTCTACTTGCCTAACTCACACAAAAAGTCTCATTGTGATCTGTGGGAATTGGATGGCTGTAAACTGACGCTACTTGAGCAACAACAAGTGATGATAAACATTTGCAAAGTAAAGTTCACTCCCTCCAGATGATATTAATTATTTCTTTGGCTATGATCGTGCTTATTTTTCTTTCTCATTTAAAGCACTCACCCTCTTTGATATCATATGGAAATGAGAAAATTTGGATCGATAATTGAGACCATGTGTGAGTGTTTGCTTAATGAAGAGGAAGATGGTTGGGGTTTGCAAAGCTGGATGCTGTGTTTGAGTTTAGTTTGTGTCACCTTCAGGCAGATTCCCTGACAAAGATATGACCATTTTAGTCAGCAGGAGACCACAGTCTCACAGTTCAACAGGCCAGCTCACACACATCCACGCACATTCAGATGCATGCACGCACACTTTTCATAGCTGAAATGCAGATTGAATTAAGATTAGCAGAAATTAGTTTAACCTTGCACATACATCGAACAAATGCTCTTTGGTGATTATTAATTAGTCCAACGAGCTGACTCCAGCCCATCTTCGAAGCACTTACCATTTGTTCTTTCTCCTGATGTAATCTTTCTCAGACAGGTTAACAAGGTAAATCATTGGTTTGGATGTCAAAAACAAGTATTTGTTCAACACTTCCACCTGTCGTAAAGACACACAAGACAAATGTTGACATTTTCAACTTTTTAAAGTGTCCTTTGAGGACAGCACAGAAAGTTATCAGTCAAGCCAAAAGAAAATGAGGTTCTGGCATATAGCTTCTATCTAGATTTTAAATGAATATCAGCATGTCATTAGTTTGCATATAACATAATGCCAAAAAACAACTAAAAAAGGGCATGTATATTATTACTTGTGATTTGCACAAAAGCCAAATTGCTTGAAAAATTGCAATTGTACTTTTAGATCAGATTAAAAAGCTTTCAAAGATAAATCACATTAATACATTTGACTGTAACATCAAAGGCTTACCTCCTTGTCGTTCCAATCATGATAGTAGCGGACATGTTTCTTTTCATCCACTACCCAGCTCTTGATTTTGCACATAACGTCCTGTTTGGGGTTAAAAGAGAATGAACAAGAAGCCATTAAAGGAGATGAAAAAGAATATAAACCCAGCAGGGTATGGGGTAATTATTTCCTAAATGCATGGCATCCTGATGCCAAAATGAACAATGCCTTTGCTCGCATTGAGGCAGGAGTGGCCTGGCTTTGACAGGGATGGCATGCACAAGACCCCCTTCCCTCCTTTAAATCATGACAAAATGCCTTCTGGGGTGTCGCGCTCAGAGTCACAGTTTTATACACCAATATTCCAGCGGGACCATTAAATGAAAAGGATTGAGAGGGGAGACAAAATTGGAAAGAGCAGGAAACTAATTGGAAGTTGGTTAGTTAGGTGTAAATTATTGGTCCTTCCTCAGGCACTTTGCAGAATGTAGTCATACTGAATAAGTACTAGTGAGGTACAGAACAAATTATTAACTGTTTCCTCTGGAGAAAATATTGAGCATTTTCTGCTATGTATGCCACATTCATTACTGAGGTACTTGTGGGTTGAGACCACAGGCAAGACTGAGTCTTGACAGGATCTGGAAGCGGAAAAGGGTGGGAAAATGGGAGGGAGGTAGTTATAAAATTTGTAATAAAGAAATTGAGCCTATTATTGTTGATCCAGCCCCACAGAAATTAGCGGAACACATTCTTTTTGTTCCTGTCAACTTGACCTCCCCCTTCATATAAAAACTCCCCCACCCCCTGCTACACTCCCCCTACCTCCTTTTCCCTCCCCAAACCCTTGCAGCACTTCACAATCACACTCCCTTTTGAAAGAACTGAGGAAAAAATCCTGCCAGAGCCTCAATTACACAATGGCAGAAAAAGCTCCACACACTGACCCCCAGCCAGCTGCATTCACTCTCTGCACATCTCTCTCCACAGGAATTCTAAAGGCCTTTTAGTCAGGCAGCCAGAGTGCAGCCAGCGGGAGAGAGCGCAGGAAGAGCTGCATACACTCCGCCCGCGCCGGCCCAAGTCTTCACAGAGAGATTAATCATCTGTGAAATGGAAACAGCAAACGGCCGGTGACACAGGCTGAACCCGCTCCAGGTTTCCCTCATCAGCTCGCAGCCGCCGTGCAGTGTTCCTCTAACAGGCAGGTGTTAATAAAAGGCATATAGGTCCCACAGGGGTCAAACACATACGCCTGCCACCATGAAGCGCCACTGGTGGCCAGGCTTCTTATTATTGTTTTGTATGGATAGGGATTTTGAGGATTCATATGGACAAAGGCGATGAAACATTGTTCCTGTAAACACAGCACAGGCAAAATGGATTTGAATCTTTGGAGCAATGCATAGTTATGAGCATTGTGCTCTTGAATAGAAATAAATTTATTGAAAGCCACAATGAAATTATATTAAGTAACTCTTTCTGACTGATAACAGAATTTTGCCACAATTTACAATTTTACAGTGAATTCATCATTCTTGATTTGGTTGGGTTTTTTAAAATGATATTTCATTTTATTTAACAACTTTACCTTCAGCTGTGAGCTTTTTCTGCAGGGGCAACTGAGTGAAAACGCAAACCAATAACATCTAAAAAAGTTTCTTATTTTGCCCCCAACCGGTCAGATAACCTCAGATATCCTTTTAGCTGACAATGTTAATCTTCCCTTTATGTGTTCTGTCTCCTGTTTTATTCTGACGTATATTCAAACAAGCTTCTCTCTACACACCTCATGTTTCATTTGTGTCTCCAAATACTAATATTCAACATTATTCATGCTCACTATACTGTATAATTGTATACTACAATACACAGCAGCACTCCACTATAAGTATGGATTATTGTTTTTGTATCTTCACACTGTGTTTTGTAACATGATGATGTTCGGTTTATTTGCCTCACTGCCCATATTTCTGCACACACAAAACAAAATTATTTAACTGAGTTGCATTTATCAATCATACTATATTTTTTAGAAAAACAAACCACAATTTATTTGGTTTTGTCATTAAAGTTGTGTGTTTTAACAGTAACACAATTCCTCATTTTCAGTGTAGCTCAAAGTAAACTACTGTACTACTACTGCTTGCTTTTCACCAAATTAGCCCTCTGCGTGTTGGATGTGGGATCATCTTGAATTATCTCAGACTAACTAATGTGATAATAACCAGATATGGTAAAAGAAGTTGCCTTCTTATTTTAGTGCTGTATATAAAATATACTACAAGCAGGAAAGCAATTTTTACTCCTAAAATTTCAGATCCACATAAAAACCTGTAGAGCTTATGAGTGTGACAGTGGAAAGGATATCTGATTTAAAGCTAGAAAGAAAAATCTAAGGAAGTAATAAACATCTAAATAGTCTGACAGAATTTCCCCTCTATATCACATCATCATGTTGCTCTACAAAAACTGCAAGTGCTGTTGTTTCTTTTAAACTGTAAATTTTTAGACATAGGGACGATGCACATGGTTGGCAAACAGATGCTGACATAAATGTGTGTATATCTGTCTGTGTACAGCTGAGCATGTCAAATGCCAGGCTTAGCCTGTGAGACAATCACACCCCCCATCTAAAAGCTTGGTGCAGCCTTTGAGAAGCACCATTCTTTGCCATCTAAAGAGGTCTTCTATAGATTGTCACTTGCCGACGTGTGCACAACCTTTGACAAGTAATGTAGATCATTTTTATTCATTGCCTAAAATTGTTAGCAATTATGTGCGTAAGCGGCCACCTGCCTAGCCTGAATGGCTCCTGTCTGTGGGGCTACAGGGGAGTGGGGAAGTACTGTTGGCTGGGGTGGGGGGGGGGGGCTTAGTCTGAGGGGAACCAACCAGGCAAAGGGCCTCTGCAGCAGGTGAAATAGCCCCTCTCGTTAGTGTAATGAGCGGTCAGAGCCTTGGTGTGTTGGGGCCTGAAATTGGGCACGCCGCTTCAAGTGAAAGGCCAGATCCCCTTGCGTGCTGGCCTATCTCATCCTGTTCCGATGATGGAAGGGCAACATGAGACATTTACAGCCAAATCGCTGCTAAAGTTGGGTGCTAAGCCTCATTACCTTAACAATATGACCACCTGAATGCGTGCGCATCCACATGTATTTTAATCTGACATTGAGAATATAGATTTTTTTTTTTTCTGATCTCACCCTTCAGTTTTGCCCTGCACCTTGCTGCATATAACTGAGGATTCTCTGTCAAAGAATATTCCAAACATTTATGGTATTCATAGCAGGGTATATGGCATACGTGTCACCCACCGTATGGCCTTATACAATTTCCGAGCTGCTGTAGGTGTATAAGCATGAGCAAGAGCTGTGCTATGATTTGAGTATTACTTTAGATAAAAAGAGCTGTGTGGAAACACTTTCATTAGCCCAGTGCTGTGACCCAGGGTCAGCAGCTGAATAAGTAACTCTCTATTAATGATTTCTACAGCAGAAAACCCCTGACCCCTGATCACTTTCAATCTCAGAAAGGGAAAAAATGGGGCAGGGGGAGGGGGGAAACCTATTGCAGGGAGATTAAAAAAAACATACTTTTTTTTTTCTTGGCCATGTGTGTGGGAGGGTTATTATTTGTGCCTTGCTGTGAGGGAGAGCAAAGGGCCTGCTGGGACACTGACTCACATATTCTGGTTTGAGTTTCTTGTCACCGCCTCTAATGGCTGTCTTCTCCAGCTTGTCAATAACAGGCCCGATCATCTCCTCATCCTTCAGCCTCAGCTCTTCATGGATGATCTCCATATCCCTCACTGGGTCCACGATTCCTTCAACATGGATGATATCCTCATCCTCAAAAGCACCTGTGGAAATGGGACGAAAGAAAACAATGAGCAAACGTCTCTCTCTCTCTATATATATATATATATATATATACACACAGCCAAGGATCAATATCATTGACTTCTTGAGATCAAATGTGAAACCGGGATTAGATTTAGCCCAGAAAATCATTAGCTTTTGTAGAGAATGTGGAAAAAACATAAACACGCACATGAAAAATCACAAGAAAGACAAACAAATGAAGAGGTGGGAAGAAAATTTGTCCAAATGTCAGAGCTGTAAAAAAAAAAAAATATATATATATATATATATATATATATATATATATATGTATATACTTACAGTGACTAAGTTTCACTGAAACTGGCTTCAAGTGCAAAAACCTGAACAAAGGAAGTGGACCACAAAGTGTGTGGTCATTTTCAACCACACTAAAAACAATTCGCTGTTAAGGTAAAAACATGAGAAAAGTGAATATGATTTAAATGCAAAATGTTCACAATCATAAAAGAAAGAGGACAGTCTTCTTCTAATCATTTGCATCATAGCGGTGGCTGTGCTGGTGATTAGGTAATGAGGCTCTCAGACCATTTAGCCAGCAGCAGCTCTGAGGACTCCCTCTGATCTTCCGGCAGTGCTCACAGTCGAGGGGGTCGAGTCTGTGGGGGGGGGGGGTTGGTAGTGTTACATCTGTCACATGAGCGTGACAACCATTCACATTACTGTTACCAATGGTGGTGGCCTGTTCCTCTGAATGTTTCTCTAATCCATCCCTTGCTTTGTTTGTTTTACAAGATCGCTTCTAAAAATCGCAGCAGCTACAAAATAAAGATTCAAATATCACACCCTGATATTAAAAATGTCATAAAAGTTAAAGTATCTCATGCAAAATGTGTTTGATGTTTCACAAGTACAAATACACACAATTCAGAAAAAATTACCGCCTCAGACTTTTTTGTTATATATTTCTTTGCTATTATAGATTATTGGGTTATTATTACTGATGCAAATAAGTTACTACTGTTAGCAGATTTATGGGGCTAGTTTAAATTAGTTAGTTCATCTTTGGCAGCACGTCAGTAAACAGTACAATGTTTTGAAAATATTTTCCTTCAATGTGTGTTGGCCAGAAGACTGGAAAAACTACAGGGCTGTATCGCCATCTCCATGTCAGATTTGTGTAAGGACTGTGTAGTTTGAGTTGGAATATATCTACATACTCATAAACCAGTCGAGAACAGTGACTTCACACCGTGGCATAATGGGAATGCCATATCTTTCAATAAGGTAAGCAGATGTTAGGTGAATGATGACTGGCTTTGAGTATTGCTGTGTTGAGGGACACTATGTTTGGAATGTGTAGGGTGGAGTCACTAAATGTTATCGACAAACCATATTCATACAAAGTGTTGACACCTGAGTGTGTGGGGGACTGTTGACAGGTGAGGCCCTGTGAGATAATAACGTCACTGCAGTGACCCATGTAACTCTTCACAATGCTGTCATGCCGTCTTTCAACAAACTCAGACAGAGGAACATATAAAAATTTGTTGATGATTCCCGTTGAGAAGGAATGATTCAGAAGCTGCAGAAGTTTGTTGAGCACTTAAGTTAGCCTACAGTATACTGCATTAATTAGACCAGCGCCCCGGTTGTGTACAAAGACTTCATGCTTGGTGTAAGAAATACTGGAGTTCAAGAAGAGCAAAAGTGATCTGCCACATTTATCCATATTGAAATAAATCAGCAGTTATTAGAAAGGATAAAGCATTATGAAGACTTGCATGCTAAAAATGATACACCATTAGCATTATTCCTGCTAAAGATCAGCATAACAACACTGTCACTGGGAGCAGATTAGCATGCTGGCATGTGCATTTAGCTCAAGACAATGCTATGCTGGAAAGTCCAGTCACATAGCACAGCTAGCATGTTTGCAGCCTTTTATTCTTGTGCACTCACCGCAGTGCCTCTGTGACAGTCTGGTTGGATCAACAGGAACTCTGTAGTGATTTCTCACATGCAAGGAATATCATTATGTTCATCCTCTTGTTCCACTACAAGGTTAAGGAGGGATAAGTATCTGATTTTCCATAGCACTAAACTACAAGGCTTTTATAATCGAGCATCACACATCTAAACAGCAGAATAGCCCTCTGGGGATTAATAAAATATTTCTGATTCTGACTCTAAACAAAGATAGCTCAACAATGGGAACACAGGAGACAACCGAAAAATCACAACCAGCGGCTTTATCACTCATGTAAGTCGACAGAAGATGTAGAGTTTTGTGCAAGCTGTCATCCAGTGCATTGTCCTCATGGTGAAATGAACTTATCCAATTACTCTTTGCCTAATCAGGCTGTTTTGGTTCCTCTCCTCTTGCAGAGGTACTCCACAGTATAAACAGTTCACTTACACCACACAGAAAGGGGCTAATCAGTAGAATTATTGTTTTGCTGCTCCAATTTACCAGCTCCCTGTTCAGCACTGATTGGAATAAAAAAATTGCCATTGTGTCTGCATGAACTCAAAAAATATAATGCCATGTATTAATTTTGTTAGCTGCAAGAATATGTATACATTATATACAATGAGGATATGATAAATTGATACACTGTGCTGCCAATGGAAAATGCATATAAGCTGTTCAATTTAGTATTAAACTATTTATTAATTGGGAGCAAAGAGGTTTAAAAAAGGCTCACATGGTTAATAAACCATTCATGATTAGCGTAAATCACGTTTAATGAAAGCATCAGAAATGATTGTATGGACAATCAATTTTTTTAAAATATTTCTTACTTTCTTAAATAACTAATCAACAGTTCCTGACCATTGTTATATAAAGCGCTGATAAATCAAAATTCAAAGAGGCTTTGAAAGAGCAGGAGCAGCTGATCACTCACTATTTAGTCATCAGCTGACACTCGGCTCTGACGACCACATATTCCAAAGTAATTTGCTTTAATTAATTTCGCCTAATTTAACATTCACATCTACTTTACCGCCATCCCATTCAAGGCTTAGAGCGGGAGAACAAATGCACGTGGTGAAAGAGAGGAGAGAAATCTGAGGGGGCAATCTCTACAATTAGTCCCTTAACAACTGGGCCTGAGTAGAGCTCTGTGAAGACAGCTCTTATGAGGCTGCAGCGCCACACAAAGCCACACGCAAGACAGTAAAAACACATAATAAAAAGAAGAAGGAAAAGGTTGAAAAAGGCCCAGTCTCAGGTGTAAGGTCTGTCTCGCAATTTAAATGTTACTGCTTCATTTAGAATAGCTTATGTTATGAAGGCATTATTAACAGGTGCTCCTTTATTGACAGAACAAAAGGATTAATCTCCAGAGGCTGAGTGGTGTTTAATGGCCTGATTAGGGATCAGGCTAAGCTCTGCTAAATTATGGATTTACAGCAGCTCTGCAGGCTGATGTATCCTGAGGAGATAAACTCCGTGAACTGACATTTAAACATGAAAAACATTTTAGATAAATAAAAGAATATGCATAATTTTGCTTTGTATTTTATAATTTTTTTTTTTACATTAACCTCCCTGTAGCACAGGTAAGAACATGCAGTATAAACAAAAGAACAAAAGGTGTTTTTGTTAATTAACTCTTTTAGTGCAACTTTAACACCTAAAAGTACCAAGCAGGCTCAAGGTAGCTTATATCATTACTTTTCTGTCAGGTACACAGCCAAGGTAGTCATCTGAGTCAAGTCAAGATCAATACTGATTGAACTGCTTCCTGTGATGTTGCTACCTGGGAGGATATGTGGTCAACATAATTCAGTTAAATTACAGTATTCATTGACTTCCAACTTCCTGTGCATGTTTTCACATGCAAGATGGGTAAGAGCACATCTAAAGGACTTGCATTCCTCACACTGCTTTTAAAATGTTCATGCAAACTCAGTGCTGCAATTCTCCTGGTATTCAGAGCAGTAAAAGCTATTTTATGAGTCTGTCAGGAAAAGCACATTATGGATGTCTCCCCAGCATAAAAACACTGAAAATGCACACAAGGGTATTTATGTTCATTCAGGAAATATCTTCATGACATTCATTTTAGGATGCATGAAATTAACAGCTATTTGTAGTGTGCTGCCTCTGTAACAGAGTTTGTAGCATTTTCAGCCTTGTTTCTTTGCATATGTCAATTATGGCAAATACACTGGTTGCTAAAAAGCATTTTCACACCAGAAAATGGTCGGTTTGAACCCTTCAGAAATACACTCATGTTTTCTACATGATCCCATCTTTCATAATAGATCACAGTGAAATCACAGTGCTCGATAGCATGAATCAGTACCTCACACAAAGTGTTTCCAATTCCTATGTAATCTACTGTCAGATGTAGTGTCTCATACCAAACCGAGAATTAAAGGTACATCTTTCCACAATGGCTGATACTACTGACCTTAAAAAAACCCCAATATATCAATATATCTATATCTATATGTAATTATATATAACACATATATGGGAAAGCAGTTTAGACCAGCCTGTTCTGTGTGCAGTTTAAAAGTGATTTGGTTGGGAGGAGGTTTCCGTTTTCATGAACTCTGGCTGAAAACAACAGTGTTAATTCCCTTATCATTAGCTTAACCTCTGTCATTCCATTTATTTTGTTAAATCATGGAGCATGAGAGTGCCTTGATTGAAAGGAACTGTCATATGCACAACACTGTTGTCCCACATCATTCAGCAACCAAACCTTTTTAGATCCTTAACTACTATAGTGCTGCTGATTGCACAGGCACCAGCAATTTCCTAACCAACCGCACCTGAACAATGATGTGTTCAGCTTTCAGGCCCTCCAGCCTTTCAAAGGTGAATCATTTCACAGTTTGGAACGAGATCTCCATAGCAACTCCTCTTTGAAGGGTTTAGAATCACCATCCAATAATTCTATGATCATCGGGCCTTGCCATTCCCAGTGGTTCTTTTCACAGTGGACAGGCAAGGGGGGCACGAGGAGGAAGCAGGAAGATTCTACAGTCTATTTCAGGCAATTCATCTCGCGGCCCCATTAGAATTCAAAATATTGCGACCTTCAATCACCGAGCATGTTATCTGAAGCTGTGGCGATCTCCAGTCAAGATGGGTAGACATTTTGCTCTAATCATCCACGATGAGTGGAGGCTGACAAAAACGCTTCATTCTCGCTGAAGCAAAATGCTCATTTAAATGCTGCGACAGCACCTCAGCTCAGCCCGAAAACAGACAAAAGGAGGACGATCCCTCCAGCCCAATGAGCTAGATGTAGAATTGCAGTACTGGTTAACCCAACAACTAATATAAACAAAGAGCTGCTTATTTTTCTGACAAATATATAACACAACATTACTATTTTTAAAATGTTAAACTACTGAGAACAGGGTGCTGTTACCAAACATTGTTTGCTTCCCTACTAAGTCCTATAGACAGCCATGTATTGAGCTAAGTAAAAAAAAAAGAAAAAAAAAAGGCCTTTTTATTGACTGCACAGTGTGGTTTATAAACCTTAGTTATGCTGTTTTGTTGTATTGTGAGCTGAGTGCTGTAATTATGATGCAAGCAAAGGAGGAAGTCATGTGGCTGAATAAGAGCATTAGGCAACGTTGTCTGGTTTCATGGGATTTCATGGCAGTGACAAATAAAAGAATGGCATCACTCTTATCCTTTCAACTGCATTTCCAGACACTACAGAATGCTACGCAAATATATGAATGGAGCTATCATCTGTCTACTAATGTTAATAACTGACAACTTCTTATTTAAATTTATAAATCGGTGCAACATCCGATTGTGCAACCAAACTGCTGACAAATTTACTCATTGCATGAGATGTTTAGATAGTCACGCACAGCCAGTGGGCTGATGGGATGTTAGTCATGTTTGAAAATTTGTGAGTTGCTGAGTGATAAGGCAAATTTCCTGGAAAGAGGCCATTGCTGGCGTCAGTGAGGAAGCAGCATGGCCATAAATTTTCATCTGTCTGAATAGTCAAAACTGTTGCTCTTAACATCTGTAACTTAACAATCACCTTGATTTGTTTGTTATATGTGGTTAACAAAGTGCAGACTGACATCTGAATGGTGAATCTATCAAATCCAAATAAAATATCTGTCTGTCTCTCTTTAAACAGTGAAAGGTTATTGATATCATTGATATCATCATAAACTAAAGATTGGACGTGTTATAGATTTGCACAAGGGGCTATGGTTTTATTTTGTTTTGTTTTTTTAAAAGGCAAATTTTTCCATCAATTTCTTTCAGGAGATAGAAACAATGCACATTCATAAATATTCATTTTCTTAATGCTAGTTAGCTTATCATAGTTTAAAAATTGAAAGAAGAGGGAAACTTCTTTCAGATAGTTGAGCTCTGTCAGAGTCATCAAGCACTTCTGAAGCTTTCTAAAAAGACACCTGATAATTTGATAATATGTTTAATCCATATAGAAGTGCAGAAATAACAATTTGCTTTTTTATGGCGGTTCATATGGTGGAATATTTCTTTGCTTGGAACAATAACTTAATCTGATCATGTCACCACAAAGTTAAAAAGCATTCAGAGACTTCAGGACAGAGCCAGACAAGGTGTTTCCCCCATTTCCAGCTAAATGGTTGTTGCCCTTAGCTTTTTACCTCTGGCTTAACCAAATTATTTGGTTACAAATATTAAAAATGCTCACAGTGACAGAGTGAAAGCTGCTGTCTGCAAATGTTTTGATTTGTCCAACCAACAGGGGTCATGTTTTCAATGATATAACAGGAAAGACAAATCCTAAAAAAAATTGTCCGGTTGCTTGAAAATGCCTTAACAATCAATCTGTTCAATTAATCATATTGACTAAAGGATGTGCTCTACAGAAGGATACAGTTAGGAGACATCTGCCCTGCTCTGCTGCTGAGAGCATATGAGTCTTATTTCCTGGAAAATATGGGGCACTCTTGTATCTAATTCAGGGAATAGAGGGGGAAGAGGGAAGAGCCTCAACTTAACCAGGAGTTCAGGTGGTGAAAGTATGACTATCACAGTGAGAGAAGAGCCTGTGCCAAAAATAACAGCTACTTTCCAGCCGGCTGCCCACAGCCACAGCCAGTCCCTTAAGATTAAATGTAACACAGTATCTTTAGGCTAGATTCTTACTGAGTGCTGTGCAACCGTAAATAAGTCTTCATTAGAAGTGAGCAACAGGTTTACTACAATGATGTGGGGGATGCTCTGCGAGCATTCAAACATCTAATTGCTGGAAGCCAAACATCTGGGAATAAGGCCAGGTGAGCTGGCAGAATTGCTGGCGGGGAACAGAAGAGCAGATGAAGTAGAACATGTCAGTGCCTTGTCTCAGAAGCGAGAATTCAGCCACGTTCCAGTCACTGCAGAAGCACTCGTAACACTTTGCCTGTGAACCATTTGGTTACGAGACCAATCAACAGAATCAGCTTTCAGGATGTCATCACGCACCCCAATAGATTATGGAGGGTATTGTTGAAAGCAAATCTGCTGTTTACACAGGCTTTCAAAGACATGAATGACTGAAAAACATTCAGTGTGCACATGGCTTGGGCTAATTTTGTGACCAGACAAGAGGAGGAAAATCCCCAGTTAGTCTACTCTGTGTAAAAAGGTTTAATCAATTACTCTGTCTTGTCTATGTAAAATTTAAATATTTTTCTAATGAAACAACTTTTTAATCCATGAACCAAGATGATCACAGTAAAGTGTTAGACAGATCAGGTTTGACAGTGCAAAAAGACTTTAAACTCAGTCTCAGTAAATTCAGGTCAATTGCTTGTGTCCTTGGTTTGCACTAACAATCTTATTGAGTTGTTTCATGTTACTAATGTTTTCATTTCTCTGTCTAATCTTTACAGACCCCAATAATTAACCAAATAAAAAAACATACAACTCCAGACAGAGAAAAGTGTTTTCCCCCTTCAACCATACAATCAAAGCTATATAAAAGCAGTGGCTTTAGCAGTGCAGCCTGTCTGCCACCAGATAGATATAATTACAAAACAAAACCAGCTATGTTTAATGGTTAACTGCTGAAACATACCACATTGTTTCCAAGGATTTCGCAAGAGTGGAAACAATGGCCTGCCAGAGCGGATAGACATAAACACACACACAGAAGAAGCTTTCGATCATCTTCTCTCCAATTGTTATAGATGTTTGTCTTCTTTGTGTTGGAGTAAGAAAAGAGTTGGTTTTGGATGACGATCTGTCATATACATTTGGTCCATATCAAAAGAACTGTGGGTATTTTTAACCAGCTCCTTTATAAACATACGTGCAAATACATATCATTCACATTATTAACAATAATGTGATGTTGAAGCACTACCTAAATTATTGAGCCTTTTTTCAATAAAATAAATTCTGCTTTCATCACGGTACTAACATTCAGGTCTTATTGAAACTGTTTTAAAGAGCTGATCATTCAGTCGTTTGATCATTTTCGAGGATGCAGTTTGTTGTGCTGTTGAATTGTATTGCATTATACTGACAACTACATCTATCATCTTATTCACTCTATTCATATCAATATTTTACATAAAATGCAGCTCAACAGCACCATAAAAATACTAACATAATAACTTTGCAGTGTATATGTGTGACCTATTCTGTTTTATTCTCCCATATTTTCATGTCGTGGGGGTGAATTGGCTTGGGACTGAATGTCATAAACAGGTTTCAAAAAGCAGGTATTGAGAGAAGGACCGAATGGGACCTGTTTGGGTCTTTTCATGGGAATTGTCCGTGATAAGAAAAATATAGAACAATACAAGGCTTATTCGTTTTAACTTGTGTCTTAGCAAAAACTGAACGAGCAACAGAGCCATCTACGGTATCTCTCTTGTCCTCAATAAATCATTACTAAGTCTGGGTGGTGTTCCACTTCTCACAAACTACAGTCATCATGCAGAAAAGCTATTTGAAAACTGCACTGGAACAAAAGTAGTGCACTTGTCAGTGATACACAGAGACAACTTTGGAACAATACAGGAAAATGGCCATAATCTTAACCCTTTCTATCTGGCCGTTCTTTGCCTGCCACTACCGACTCTCTAATCAGAGCTCCTTTCACACAGAGCGAAAGTCAATACAGCACACAATCAGTAAACAAATTCAGCTATTTTTAAAAGGGGCCTCTGCATTCATTTCAGTTGCTGCATGTAATTTGAATTATTCTACCGTGTAACAATTTAATTGTGTAAGACAACGACCATGTCAGAGACACAGAAGAATGTGAGGCAGAGGGAAACTTCTAAAGTGATTTGAAGGCTGCCTCAATTCAAATTTAATCAAAAGTAGCATGATGAATCATATTACAGTAGCATGTGGCAGTCCACCTCAAACATGTAATGTTTCCAAGCCTGAGGACATGATACTGACTGAGTGAATTTTAAACCAAAAGCTCGTCCTTCTGCTTCTCACCTTTGTAAATCTCATACGGAGAGTATCCAAGTGGAAATGAGGTATTTTGATCTTGGTGCCCACCACACAATATGTTCTACTGGTACAATGCCTGCATACAGTAGCCTAAATGTTTCATGTGATTTGTTGAAGATCTGAAATCCTATGGGCCAAACTAACCCTCCACCTGTGACTCACGTGTCATGTGGAAGATGCCATCACAGGCACTGATGTGGGACAAGAAGGCATTTCCCAGGCCTTGGCCAGCATGAGCACCTTTCACGAGGCCAGCAATGTCTACAACATTGAGGAATGCTGGGATTTTGCTGCAAGCCAGAGAAATAAAAGGAAAAAGGTCAGCCTTTTTAATGCCCTTTTTAATAAAACACAGACCACTTTGCATTAGTTTGTGCTGCAACTCAATACAACAGTCCTGATGAAAGATTGTACCTGGTGCAGAAGTACCCTTCTGAGGTTTTAGTTTATAAAGCTGTTGAATTGGACTGTGCTATAATGTGAGCTCCTCCAAATTTATTGCTTATCCACATGTGCAAAGCGGTGAACAAAATATCAGAAACTCCATTACAATGTAATTCAATATAACATTACTTCAAAGTATGGTGCTCATTATAAAACAACACATTGGGTGTCTACAGTACAGATGAATAAGCTATATGAGGCTTTCAGTACCGTTTGTTGTTGGTTTTGGCCTTTACTTCTAGATCTGAAGTGTGAATAATACGCGAACGATAAGACCCCATACCTGGCAGGTTTGTGGAATTGGCAGAGGAAATCATAGCGTTCATCTGGAATGGGCACTCTGCTTTCATTTGGGTCAATGGTGCAGAAGGGGAAATTTTCAGCTGCAGCCTGACTCTTTGTCAGCACGTTGAAAAAGGTTGACTTCCTGAAAATAAAAAACAGTAGTGAGGTCAATCCATCTAAAACTGCTTGTGTGTAGAGTCTGGTGATTTGATAGAATGATCCAAAATCATTTCAGTACATTATTCAAGATTGCCTTTTTTTAATATCTGTGTGAGAAGGAAACCATTATTCTAATGGATTGGATGTTTGAGCACTTGAAACAAAACCTTAAAAAAAAAAAAAAACTTCTCCCAATTACAAGGTCAGGTAATCCCATAATGGATCAATTGTACATGGAATGGAGGGGCAAATTACACTTCTGATAGATCTCAGCTGTTGAACTGGATCAGCCAAACATTGTCCCATGTTGTGATCACAGAGAGATTTATTTTCTACCGTGCAAGCAGCTCAAGTGTACTTCAAAATCTACAGACAATGGCAAGTGTCTAAGAGCCAGTCAACTATAATCCAGGACTTTCCGTCTTTATCCCCTCATTCGATGCTTCACATTGAAATGATTGTTTGCTAAGTCCCATAGGCATGAAATTGCTTGCGATTGCTAAAGTGCATGCATTAATTCCATATATAAAACTAGATTGTTTCTCTCACACTCTTGAAGGTTTTTCTTGGGTCACCTTGGGGAAAAAAGAGAAACCATCCAGAGCTAAGCTACAAACAATACCATATATATAAAAATAACTTAATGATATAAAATGTACAAGGTATAATGTGATTAGTTATAGGAAATGTGGACTGTATGAAGTTATCTCCATGAAATTAAATGAATGTTTGGGTGGTGAAATCTCCTCAAGCGGTTAGAAAATTAACCTAAAAAGTTGGACTGAATTTATTATGACAGCTATGAATGTGACAGAGCCAACTATGTAGTATACTCAGCACCTAAAACATGAGCATTAAGTTCTACATTTAAATCCTGTAATGACATCTGTTTAAACTCCAAATGGTGAGTTTGTAAAATCTCACAGAGCAGCAAATGAGGGGATTTTAACTAAAAGATTATTCTTAAAAAAAGTCAATTCATCAAAATCTAAGCAGATGCTACAGAAGCTTTCATTTTCCTCTTTAATTATTGCAAAATCTAAATATACCCAGCTTCACACATATTCCTACATTTCTTAAAAAAGGACAAAAACAACACAGTAGCTTATTATATTAAATCCACATGGAAGTTTCTAGTGTCTTAAATGCTTTGGTTCAAATAAATTGCATGCCCTTTTTTGTGGTTCATATTTGTAAGGGTGTCATATCCTTGTTGTTCTGCATGAACGCCCTGCTAATCTTTTAATAGTTTTGTTTATCATCATAAAAACTGCTTCTTTCAGTTTCATGACGACACTGTTGATAAGGTTGTTGTCCTGAGATCGCATATATTCATTCTGTGTAAATTAAAGCTTTGGCTAGCTCATGTAAGAGTAACATAGAAATTACAACAATTACAAAAATTTGAATCAGAATCGGAATCAGAAAACTTTATTTATCCTTAAAAAGGCAATTTAGTTTCATGGTACCCAGAAACTGATTTAACATACGAAAGTGGGCTTATGGGACTTTCAGACTTTTTTGGATTTACAAGGAAATAAAGATTAATTGTTTGCTTGTAATTTAGAATTGCTACAGGTACAAGGTCATATAAATGAAACCTCAGATGGTGCCAGGTGAAAAGGCAGGTACCCTCTCTCTATTGGATTCACTTTGGTGTAGGTAGATAAAGTAGAGGAGAGCTTTCAGAATGACATGACCTGAGGTAATCGGACCTATGTTTACTGTGTCTGGTATATAGTGTGCAGCATTATGTGTCCCAATAGGGGCTAAATGGAGAAAACCAAATTTTTTTAGTGTCTATGGGCAGGAGAATGGCAGTGAATGGAATATACACTGGTGTAAGTGCAGTATTAGCTGCAAAGTTGGCTGAATCACACTCTCAAGTCTCCCGTGTGTGTGAAGAATGGTCAGTTACGCCCATCTAACAGCAGGCGGGCATGTGGAGCACATTCATGAAGAAACCATGAGAGGTTGGCAAGTTGTACTTCGACACAAATGTGGTATGGCAGCCTGCAACCTCAATGAGTTTTTATACCAGGAAGAAATTGTGGTTTTGCTGTGGTTAGGAATGAAAACACTGGACCCTAAAGAGATCTTTGTAGAATAAGCTCAAACATTTGGCCAAACAGCTAAGGCAAACTACATGTGAAGAAGGATAAACTTCTTTAAAAAACTGAATCTTTACATCATTATAAGTGTCCCTTCAAAACCTGCAGGGTTCAGGTCTTTAAAACCTTTTGGGCTGCATGAAAACAACAGTTCTCTTGAAATTTAAGTAGATACAAAAAGATGGGATTCTGTCAGCTCAACAGAAGATGACCTATTACCATAACCCTTCCTGTAGCTCTACAGTGGGGATCAAATCTTACCCAACAGTCAGGTAGGATCTGTCCAGTGATAACAACCTGTCACTGATGTTGTTGAAGCTCTTGGTAGATCATGACAAAGTGGATTTTTCTGCCCAGGTCTGACATGCAGACAGTGAGTCTGCACATATACACCATGGCCCTGCCATACATGACTACAGTATGAATTTCTCTTCCACTTGTCCCCTTAACGAGTAAAAATCTCTTCCAACAATGTTCAAACAGTCAAAGCCAATAAATGCTCTGTCTTTTCCTGACTACCTCACTTTCATTTTTCCATCCATTATAATCATTTGAGTACACCCACCTATTGACCAACAAGAATTTGAGAACAAGTCAGACACTCGTGGACACTCCTCTTTGTGCTCAAGTACCACCTTTTTAATTTAATTTCACCACTGTAAACTTCATTTACATGAATTCCTCAAACACACCCTCAGCTCTTAATTAATACTAGCATCCTCCATCTGCTTTACAGTAACAACATCATACAACTTGTACAAGTGAGAGGTGAGATCTGGGACTCTGTTTTGCATCTTGTAACTTAAAAACACACATAGTATATGTACAAGAATCTCGTTTGGTTTTAGCTTTTACACTTTTAGTTCATGTAGCTGCAGATTTTTAGCCTGAACAAGAAAAGGCTTATACAACACCAAAGCACATCTTTCACAGCCTCTAATGCATGAAACTGAATAATAATAATAATAATAATAATAAAAGGATATGAAAATCAACATCCCCTCCCTTTCCAAAGATACACAAAGAATACATAATGACACAAAAGGGTACTTTTATGATGATGTCTGTGTCCATGCTGGACTTTTTGTCAGTCATTCAGTTATAACACATTATGTGTGACATGTAATTTACAATTTTATTAAACTGAAAATGTAGAAAAGTTGCCAGACTTGCAAATCATCTCCGACATAATTATGTGCCACGATCACTGATTGTACCTATGAGGCTGGGAGCTATTTCAAGCAACTATGGGTAAATCCACACATTGAATTCATACAGGAGTAAAGTGTCTGACATAGTGTAAAGCTAAAAGTTATGTTGCTTTGAACAAGCGCAGTTTCCTCAAAGATGCACTACCGGTATTGCACTGTCAGTTTTGGAGTCATATGATTTTATCATCAACATGCAGGACGTTGGCCTGTATGTTGGGTCAGTGGTATGGTAGGCACTGAAGTCCTGTGTTTACGTGTTCAATTTGTGATTTGGGTCGCTGCTGGATTCTCTGATTTTTCTCCACAAATCAAAACCTAAGGCCACAGGCTGAGTGAAATAGAAACCCTATATTGCCTAACATATGAATGTATAAGTGACTGTGTTGGTGAGTCTGCAGTATGTGTTTTTCCTGTGAATGACTGGAGAGTTGTCTGGGATGTACCCTGACCACTGACCAGTGCATGCTGGGACAAGTGATGAATGGGCATTTAAAATGAAAAGGTAGCATGATTTGTTAATGCTTCTCATTCACTTAATGTTCTTTTCTGCAACCGCAGCAAAATGTTAGGAAGAGAATAGCATTGTTCTTTTATTTGTTGCTTGCTGCCATATGGCATTATACAGGCTCATGACAGTCATGAATAAGATGCTGCCAAAAGTGAAAATTTTAACCTCTCCAACTGAAAACACACTGCTGCAATAGTAAAACGTACATGTAGAAATTATATAGGAACAACATTACAGATTGTATACTCACATTGTAGAAATGATCAAAAATTAAAGTATTTTGTGTTTCACTCTCAATTATTTGCACAACACCCCCCCAAATAAGTCATGTTTAAAGCATTATGTAAAAGTTGCTCATCCACTTATTTGGGCATCGTGAAAATTAACACACATCGCAGAAGAGTCGTGGGTGAAAAGCTCTTGTGTGATTTGATCTTTAGCAGGTAGGGCACACAAGGTCCGACACACTCTAGTAACACTCTACAGGTTGTTAAGGAACATTGAAACATTTTCCATTTTACGTACATCTAAGATCCTCAGCGTGATGCTCTTTGACATTTCGCTTGTTTCAGTGTAAAATGCTGCATGTGAAGCAGTTGTTGAACAACTCCAGTGAAAATTGTGAAGCTTTCTGAGTATTTAAATTCTAATTACTTCATATTTCATTTTGACTCTCTGGTCATGCACTCGGCTTGCATTGCACCTTACAGAATCTAAGAATAGTGCATATGAGGCAAGTGTAGTTCTTATGTGGACAGAGCACATGTTGGTCCATGCAATATATGGTAACGAAACCACAGTATCAGTGCAAATAAAAATAAAAAGCTTTTACTTACCCAACATTGGGCAGGCCGACAATTCCTATTTTCAATGAGGTGCCAAACCTTCCAATCAGTGGTGGCGGCTTTGGTGCTTCATCTCCCTTCCCCTAATAAAGACAATGTGGAGATGTCTGCAGTCAGAACGAGTACTTGCCATTACATAATGTGTAGTGCATTCTCTTTTTTGAATGGAGCTATTCTTCAACAAAACGCACCTTCTTCGGAGCCATTTCTCACACTTAAATTTGTGCTGATTTCCACACCAGCTCACCAGCTCAGAGAAGAAAAAATACTCATTGACAAAAAATGGGCTAAGCAAAGTCCTCAAATGTAACCAGTCGACTGCACTTCAACTAACTCGCTCCCCGCGCTCAAAATAGAATATGCAGCCTCTGGCAATGGAAGTTGACACTGTAAACTGGAAAGCTGACCTATACTTCTATATTTAGCCGTCAATACTATCAATGCGTGTAGATGAGCTGCTATAAGATCAGTCTTACATAGGATTGTTATATGAAAAGTGGGTCTTGAAAGGATAGTTAATCTTTATCGGACTCTGACAACACCTGTATGCTTTCTATTAACATTAGAATTATCTGACAGTTGTCAGACAAGTTGTCTATACTGACAAGTCCAAGCCTTTCCACCACATCCCCTTGTTTGAGCGCTTATTCACTTCCTAAGATAATAAATCCTTGCTCTTTATTTCACACTGCACTTTAAATGTGTTTGGATTCAGTTTCCTGATGTGGCCTCTGTACACCTGCCACCAAAATAAATACTGACCTGGCAATCTTAAAGTGCAAGTGATAAAACAAACTCACGATAAACAGCAGATGACACAGAGACATTGTAATTTAAAGCCACCTACGATAAAACAAAGTGGAATAAATGCTGTTTTTATATCATTGTTTAAATTTTTCCAAGGTATTATCACAAGGCAAAGTATCGGTAAGAAAAGTGAGAGCATCTTGACAAAATCTCCATATTTGTGTTTACTTTTTTTTTTTTTTTTTATTCAAAAAGCGTCCTCTGATTATCAAGTCTCCAGACAACATTACAAAGCTTCAGCAGCAGAGAAATAAAGTGTAACATCCTTGGACTCATGGTTTCCTTCAAACCCCTTTCAGAGAAACAGGTGTAGCCACATGAACACACTAAATCACTACAATTAGTTAAATGTCCTCAAATAAACTTCCTGCAGCAGAAATACAAATTAAAACACACAGGGACACAACCAAAAACCATCACCCAATCCAGCAGCCTGTCTAGTTTAACATGCAGAAAATGAGGCTCTAATAATCTGGATTTGAGGCAAGTGGGGCTGCCTTTGTAAAAAGAATTTAAATGAATAGGTCTGAATTAATCATTTATCTTTTGTTGATGGATGCACCCCCACTTAGACTCATCACAATAGGTGCAGAGCGTTTTGTTCGACCATATAAATCATCCCCATTGTTTAAGCTACATTGATCAATCTAATGGTTTGTAATAGGCTCCTAATTGCCACAGAGAAGTGCTCACGAATGGAGTCCAGAATTACGGATTCAACTCAAAATTCTCACTTGAATAACAGGTAAAATCAAGTTCTCCCCTTTTGTCTCAGGTAAACAGCCTCTGAAAAAAAACAAAAAACAAACACTATTATTTTTTATTAATATATCTTAATATGACAAATAAATTTCCTTCAAAATAAATTTTAGTCAGTGTTCATAATAAGACATGTAGTGTATTGTTGCATTAAGATTCTGTGATTCCTTTGCAGTTTTCTTTGTTAGGGCTAAGATGCATCATTATTCTAAGATGAACAGGTTACACTGTCACTTATTAAGGCATAACTCAAATAATCATAATAATGAATAATGTGCACAAGAATATTAACATCTGAGCAAATGGAACAAAAACAGTAATAGCTGACTAATACTAATTTTACATTAATTGTGAAATTGTGTTTTTATAAAAAAATTATAATTCAGTGAAATTGATCAAGGGATAAATTTATTTACCGAAGTATTATACAGGAAATATATTTATATAAAAACAATCTGCATTTTTTTAACGCTTGAATTAATTGAACTTTCACCAAAAATCAACTTTGTTTATGTAGAGCAGGCTTTTAATACTGTTAACAGCACTCTGCCAAATTGTCATGATTGCAAAAATGATTCCATATTCTTGGCAATGCTCAGTATTTGATGAAACTGATTTTTATTCACCCTTCCAAAGGTGGGGTTTTAAAAAAATGTATTTGAACAAATTGCGCCTTTGTTGACTGGCAGCATTCATACTCTATAATGGAGCATTATTTGCCCGTTTTGAATACTGTAATGCACATCTTTCGGTCAAGCCTTTCTCTGGAAAATTGCTTTAACTTTTAAAGGGATGATGATTCACATCGGAGCAGGTCAATTTTACATTGTGCCATTATCCCTGAGCATTTTAACAAGCTATGGAATATGCTGGCTTATTGAATCGTGACAAAAGCAGACTAAAAAATAAAAATAAAATCAAAAATACACAATAAGAGTTGCGACTTTTAGGAAAATTTGTGATACGCGGCATCCTCTTAATTGTCCTCATTTTAATTAAATGTGTGATTATGTTGCCATTAAATTTTATTTCTCCGGAACAAGACAGGAATCGTTCGTCCAGTTAAATCATTTTAATGGAGATGAGTGGCGGCCTTGGCTGCTCAAACTTTTTTTCCGCCTATAAAATACTCTTTGAAAAGAGACCTGGAGCACGCGCTGATAAGGCAAGCTGTCATTTTTAATTAACCCCTCACCTGCTCTCCCCCCAACAAGTAAGCACGAGGGGGCGGCGAGGCGCGGCCGCGCGCGGGAGACGAACGCGCGCACGTGCACAACCGGGCAAGGATCTCGGCTGGAAGTAAAAGAAACTGTGATATTAGTTTATGAATCGCAATCCGCTTTTCTTCAGCGTGACAAGGCATTTTATTCGCGGTGAGAGATGCAAAGCCTCTCTGCGCTGTCAGGCCTATTTCCAGACTTTTTACACCAAACCTGATCCATCTTTGATTTTTCAAGGTAACCAAGACTGTTCAAAAAATGAAAAAGAAAGAAAAAACAAAACCAAACAAAACAATGATCATCGTGACTCATCTAACACGCAGCATGCACCGGCTGTATGGACTGCTGGATAAAGACATCAGCAGCAGCAGCGTCTCCCGCGCTGATCAGGATCCTCCAGACTCACAACAATTTCGCTATGACGTGTCGCGCATGATCTGAATATTGAAAATCAGAAGGGAAAAGCTGGATCTGCACAGACGAGCGTGTCACCACCACCCACAAACGCTTTGAAATGAGTGAAAAGCTTACCTGGTGGAGAACTGACTTGTGAACTCAATTCTGCAATGAAAGGAGACATTCAGTCTTCGTGTGAGAATACATGAAAATAACTGTGCATTTAGAAAAAAACACATACCAAATCGTGTCTTGTATGACAGTCTGAGCAGTAGCTGCACAACAGATGATTGACGGCGGGGTTTTTGGGGTTTCTGTCTGCGGTCGGGTCTCTCATTGGCTGACTTCATCGCCCGGCCACGAATGCAGCCATTAGATTGGCTGCGCGTCCTCGCCAGCTGTACTTCAAAGAACACGCTCTCTACAACTACGTAGTGTTGAGAGCTGCGAGCCAAGAGAGAAACCGTGTGACCCGAGTCAAACACGGTGAGCCTGAATCAAACTGGAGCCGTAGGCTTACAGCATTGACATCGCGACCGTCCTCACCCCAGCACAGACCCTGGATATGGCTACGTCTATACTTGGGGTGAGTCTGACTTTGGAATTGTGCGCAAAAGTTATGTGTAAAGTTATTGTAGGCTACAGCCAAAAAAAAAGAAAAAATTAACAAAACGCGTTCACTTCTGCCTCCATGGGTTGAAGTTAAAGTCTTAGTTAAAATCTGTGTCGGAGGTGACCTATCATTAAAAATCAAACGTGATATATAAAAGGATAAAGCCTGGTGGTGTCTGAACCAAAGCACAGCTGATCAAACTTTGCGGTGTCCTACTGTTTCCTGCTGCCTTTGTTACGGCTCATATCAGGTGGTTAATATTTTGGGGAAAGTTTATTTGAAATGTTACTCAAACTAATGCCATCCGCCTCCCCTCTCTCCAACACATTCCTCCCGGTTCAAATTATAGTTTGACTTTGAGGACTTACAGTTGCTTTAATTCATTTGTTGAAATTCTTTTTTGCTCTTGATCGGTCCTCTGCTGTCCCGTTATCCAAATTCAACCTCCATCTTTCAGTCTTATTTGTCGTCGCCTGTTTTAAGTCAAACTTTTTGTGTGCCTTTCAGGAAGAGCCACGGTTTGGGACTACACCTCTAGCTATGCTGGCTGCAACTTGCAACAAAATCGGTAACACCAGTCCTCTTACAACTTTACCTGACTCCAGCGCTTTCTCAAAAGGTGGATTTCATCCGTGGAAAAGATCCTCCTCCAGCTGCAACTTGGGATCCAGTCTGCCCGGGTTCACGGTGGCAACAAGCCGCGCTTCGACAGGACTAACACCGACCAGTGGCACCGGTAACAGCGCCTTTTGCTTAGCCTCCACCTCCCCGACCTCGTCTGCGTTTTCCACAGAGTACAGCGGTCTGTTTTCCAACTCTGCCAGCGTCACGTCCCAAGAGTCCGGACAGTCGGCTTTTATCTCCAAAGTCCACACGTCAGCAGAGACTCTGTACCCCCGGGTCGGGATGGCGCACCCGTACGAGTCGTGGTACAAGTCCGGATTCCACTCGACCATCTCCGGCGACGTCGCCAACGGAGCGTCTTCGTGGTGGGACGTCCACACCAACCCCGGGTCGTGGCTCGATGTCCAAAATCCGGCCAGCACCCTCCAGACCTCGCTGCACTCCGGGACGCCGCAGGCCATCCACTCCCAGCTGAGTGGCTACAACCCGGACTTCTCCTCGCTGACCCACTCGGCGTTCAGCTCCACCGGGATCAGCCCGTCCGCCTCGCATCTACTGTCCACCAGCCAGCACCTGTTAACGCAAGACGGCTTCAAAACGGTCATCCCCACGTACACAGACGCTTCTGCCGCCAACGCCATGATCTCTGGGGGCAGTTCAGGAATAAGTACCTCCTCCAGGTCGTCCAGGCGGTACTCCGGCAGAGCAACATGTGACTGTCCGAACTGTCAGGAGGCTGAGCGGCTGGGACCCGCCGGGGCCAGCCTGCGGAGAAAGGGACTCCACAGCTGCCACATTCCCGGCTGCGGTAAAGTGTACGGAAAGACCTCTCACCTCAAGGCGCACTTGAGATGGCACACCGGCGAGCGGCCTTTTGTCTGCAACTGGCTTTTCTGTGGCAAAAGGTTCACTCGGTCCGATGAGCTCCAGAGACACCTTCGCACCCACACCGGCGAGAAACGGTTTGCTTGCCCGGTGTGTAACAAGCGCTTTATGCGGAGCGATCATTTGAGCAAGCACATCAAAACGCACACGGCCGGTGGAGGAGGGAAAAAGGGCAGCGACAGTGACACCGACACCAGCAACCTGGAGACCCCGAGGTCCGAGTCCCCAGAACTTATTTTGGATGGGGTAAACCCCAGAATCAGTGTTAAGGATCCCTCTCCACACGACGAGCCCTAATGAGGCTGCAGCCCAAATCAAGTCACATTCAAAACTGCACAGCAATGAAAAAAAACGGGTCTTATCTGACAGACAATACAGGAGAAAATATTTCAAGAAGCGATTGCAAAGTCTTAAAAAATATATTCTCCACAGGCGTAACGAGTATTTCATCCGTAAATCCATCTAAAGCTACCGCAGAGAGATTTACTGTAGGGCCTTTGGGAAAAAAATTTTTAGGGACAACTTGAAAATGAAATGGATGTCTACTAGAGTGCGCGAAACCTGTTGAACTTTGGTTGGACAGTGCGAGTTTCATCGTGTATATTGACGACTAAACTATGTGTTATTTTCCTGTAAATGTTAGGCTATGATTGTTTTATTCGTGTTGGTATCCTGGAAATCAGGGAGTTTACTTTCGACGCACTTTGTGGATATGTATGTACACAGCTTTTTTCAACTTTGGTTAATCATTTTATTTCTTTGCTAAAAATATATATATATATATATAAATGTTTACCTGTATAAAGTCACACGTATAAGACTTTCATTTTATCGTAATTAAAACATCTCAAAAAAGGCTGCAATTGTGTGATGTAGATTTTATATATTTTTTTGTTTGATTATGTTAACATTTTAAAATGGAAAAAAATATTAGGACACTTATTTCAAACACATTGTGGGCATTTTTTGCTTCTTAAAATCACCTATAATACCGTGACTTTCACTATTTCCCCCTATGGAATAAATCAATGTTTAATGCCCCGGAAAAGACATTTCATGCCTAAATGAAAATCTTGTTAAATGGTATTAATTATGACTTGGAGCACATCGCAGCCCCATGTGTCTTGTATTTGCGATTAGGGATTCGTGTCTTATCAAATATCTAATTAATCTCCGAGACATCTTTTGTTCAGTTTCACTTTATCGGGGAGGGGGGGTTTCCAAGGGGGTTTGATGACAAAGGTCCCTGAATATTTATTCTAATTGTCCAAATTGACTGCTTTCATTTGCATACCAATCGATAGACCGAGAACAAGGATATGGCTGCCTCCTCTTTTTATTTGCCAGAAACCACATAGATTTTATGGAAACAGTTTTTTAAACTTAAGAAAAAGAGGGGGCAAAGAGTCACATGCAAATGCTGAATTTGAAATGGTCCTTGCTCAGCGCAAACAAATGGTGCCTGCGAGTTATTTGAATATCAGTGGCCCCGTATTGAAAGGGTTCAAGGATGCTCTCTGACTTCTTTGTGCTTACCCAGTGCAGCGTCCGACTGTCAGAGAAAAAGCCGGGGGAAAATTACAGCGTGAGTCCAGGACTTGGAATACGTCAGGGAAAAGCATCTTATCCAGACACCCGCTTTTTCCCCCTGTTTTGTTTTTTTTTTTTTTGAAGAGGATGTTAAATTAACCAGAAGGCAATAGAGGGAAATTATTTTCATTTCCTTTTGTGCAACAGCGGCTTCAAGGAAATGGCAAGATAGTGAAAACTATCAAATTAGATTGCCAAAACACGAGCAGCAACACTTCAAAAGAAATATGTTTGTAAATGTAGGCTTTTTAACAATACATTTAGCAATTCAAATGAATTTGTTTATTGAGATAAAATTTTATTGTAGATATAAGCCTATACATAAGTGATAGTGTTTTGTTTTGTTTTTTTTGTTAGATGACATTGTTTTTACAGTTTTGGTGACAGGGCGAGGCAAATAAAATATAAATATCTTATTATTAGGCCTAAAATTGTAGATGACAGGAGAAAAACGTCAATTTATAAAGTTAAAATACAGATGGATTTGTATAATAATACATTTAAATTCTACATAATTAAGGCTATAAATAATATAATCTCAAATACTGCTCACCATTTAAAAAAAAACAAAACGAAAAACGTTGTACAGCGTTGCTTCATCTCCACACTTCCACTCTTTGTTTTACTCTTATTTCCCCTTTAATATATTATTTATTTACGCTGGCTATTTGGGCAGAATTAATGGGTTATTTATTTTGTTTGGGTTTGATGCAAAGTATCACCTTTGGAGGACGCACACATTGTTATATAAAAGGAAACCGGCCGGAATGTTAAAAAAAAATAAATATATGTATATATATATATACACATAAAATATTAGGCCTATGCGCAAGTGTAACAATTCGCCTTCACTAGTCCATAGAAAGACAATTAAGTGAGAGTCTACAATCATCATCAGTCAACGGACAGATCCACATCTTCATTTCCCTCTCATCCAAGGCGATGACATTTTATTTCATCCATGTCAAATAAACGCATTAAACTGAAAGAATTATACATTTAATCAGAAAGTAAAAGTCCTGATTTTGCCGCATTACAGCTGACAATGTCGATATATCCTCCCAAAAAGGGCACAGTAACGAAAGGATAAAAAAAACTGCAGCAACAGAAATGCTCTTTTTTACAGTCAACTGACCATGAAAATGAGTCCAACATTTTCCCATCAACAGATCATTGCTGCAAATTGCTTCCAATGGTAATCAATTAATTTAGACCCTTTCATACAGTACAGGAAAACACAAGAGAGAAATGAGATGCATCTAGATATTTTCTGTCCACTGCTTCCCTCTACTGGAAGAAAAAGAGACTCATATCCACAATAGCTAGTTTGATTTTTAAATAGAGGGACTGTGTGATTACCAAGAGAACTTACTTCACAGTAACTGCGCAAAAAAAAAAAAAAAAATGATTGTAAGGGGGAAAGAAACTTTTAAAAAATAGTCAAAAATAGTCAGCGCTGTCTTTTACCTCTGTCTTGGCTTCGCTCTCCTCTCTCCCTACTCCTGCTCCTACTTCTTCCTCTGCCCTCCCTTTCTTTCCCCCTTTCCCTGCTCCTGCTCCTCCCATCTGCTGTTCTGCCTTTCCTTCCATCTGTGCTACTTCTGTTCCTCTCACCATTTCCACTGCGACGCCTGTCTTTACCTCTGTCCTCCCTGCTTCTTTCGCGGCTTCTGCTTCTGTCCAAACCAGACTTGGAGCTGCTAGGTCTCTCTCTGTCCCTGCTGTTGTGCCTCTTTCTCTCTTGACCTCCCCCAGACTTGATCTTGTTCTCCAGGCTACGATTTCGACTCCTGCTCCTTCCCCTCTCTGTCTGTGTTTGTCTATAATCTCGGGACTCCTCTTCAGGCCACCTCTGTCCTGCGTGAGGGCTCGGTGACCTGCTCCTGTGAGAAGAGGCCTTTCTCTGACTCTTGACTTGATGCTCGCTCTTAGAGCTGTTATCCCGACAGGAATCCCTTTTCTTGTTCTTATTTCTCTTTTGGCTCTTGAACTTGCCATGACGGTTTGACTCTGAGTCACTATAACTGCTGCTACTGCTGGAGGAGTCACTGGAGCTATCACTACTTTCATGCTTTTTTGTATGTTTTCTTTTGCTTTTCTTCTTCTGTTTTTTGCTCTTCTTTTTCTTGGACCCCTTCTTCTCCTGTCGATCCAGCTTTCTATAAAACAGCAACAAAACATGAACAGAAATGTAAGATAGATTAAAAGTATGGCAGCAGAAATATTATATTTACACACACACAAAACATACAAGGTTGTCAAATTTTACAATTACTTAGGACAAGATTGTAAACTTGTAATTCCTAAAACCACTTACTGGGTATTTAAGTCTAGTTTACTGTATCAACATATGAGGCTTCAAAATATTCGTACCATGTAAAAAACTATTGTTTAATTTTGGTTCTATGCAGTTCAATGCCTATAAGCTTTAGAAAATGAGTTGCTATATTTTACCTGAGAAGCTTCTGTTTTTCTTTGGTCGATAAAGACTTTAGAAATTCCACCTCAGGATCTTCTTCATCATCACTGGCAACATATTCCTATAAAAGTAAACTGCAAATTAAAATTTGCATTAAAATTAAAACAAAAATCTAAAGTGAAAAATCTATGTCAAAAGCAAATCTGAGTTGAAGACTTGTAATCTATGAGGAGATGAGTATAGTCAAATCTGTTCTCTTGCTCTTAAAACTGTCCACTTTGGAGTATTTATACATGCTAGATATAGATACAGTTAGTCTTTCCTCTCTGAAGGGCAGTGTGTGTGTGTGTGTTCCTATATCATCCTATGTGTACAATGATGGGGGCACGAGACAGACAATTACCCGCGATGGATCACAAACAGTAGCATTCCTACCAAGGACACATTTTTTCAGGGCAAACCCACTGTTTCGCATCTCCGCCATTAACTCTGAGGGGTGCATCGACGGACCTGTTAGCACAAATGACAGCCTCAGAGTCCCATTGATGTCAAACCCATGCCAACCACTATCTCCACAGTGGGAATTTCAGGGGCGGCTTTGTTAACAGAATGGGACATCAAATCAACTCACTCCACTTCCGGCTGAGCAAATCATACAATATCATTCTCTGCCAAAGCAGCAGTTAGAGGAATCAGAATACACAATAATTACATTTTTTTTCTTCTGGCGCAGGAGGGGGACCATTACAGCACTCCACCATCAACACCATGCACTGACTGGACTCTCCCAGGGTAAACATTATTACTTAACTACTCAACTCAGTGATTGCAGAACTCAGAATCAGCTCAAGACTGTGAGCTCCAGCTGAAACCTGAGGAGAGTTACAGTAGGTGTTACCTGCTGCAATGTCTGTGACAGACAAAAGGTAACCCACAGGCCAGGAATATCAAGCATTAAAGATATTCTGAATCCTTCTTACTCTGCACAAATAAAAATATTTAACAGTTTTAACATTGAAAAACAAATGCACTTACCTATTTACATTGAAAACATTACTGCACATAAAACTAAAAACCTGCAGGGGATATATTTAAAATGATACAGTTATTGTATGTACTTTACCTGCTGCCTCCTCTGATGCCACAGAGCTGGCATTAATACCCGACAGCCCAAAGAGAGGACACTCTCTGTCTGTGTTCACATGGCCCCATTTGTGACATTTGATGCATCTCACATTGCGCACCTTTGAAGGTAACAAGAACAGACATTACTTCCTATTATCTCAATGCTGGAGAGGAATGCATAATAATTTAACATAAGCACGCTTTATATATAGTAAAAGCTCTGGATTTATTTTTGACAGCAGGTAAGGTGTAGTTCGTATTGGACTGTATTTTGTAATATCATACTCTAAAAACTTGAGCCATGAAAACAAATCTATCAGAGGTTATTTGAAATTTTTATTGTAAAAACAATGCAACTACAGTTTGACTTTTCCTTTTCAAACTGTTTCCCTTATAGAATTTGAAAGATATAAAGGCAATTCACTGAAACAAAACAAACAAACAAACAAAAAAAAAAACACCCACAGAATTATAAAATATATATATATATATATATATATATATTCGCTATCAAACATAGTACATTTAATTTTTGTTTCTTATTCTAATATTTTATTCAATTGGTGATACCCTCAGATCAAAGCCCAGTCTGGGAATCTCTGGTGCAGTATATATTCTTCAAATAAATATAAATAATTACAGACCTGGATTCCAAATGGTTGATCCCGAATATTCATGTCATCTTTTGCATACCTGTGTGACAAAATTAGGGATACAAATACTACAAATGCCAAAAGAAAATTAAACATGCCAGAAAATTTCATTACGTATTAAATTGAGCACATACTTCTCACGAGGAGCCCCCTTCTGCCACTCAAATTTGTACTCTTCCTCCCCCTCCTGACAAAAAAAGCACATTTCATCATGAGGTTCAATATGTGACCATTTCTTGTTATAAATGATCAAAAACCAACATTAACTAAGATTATTGTTGTCACTACTTCACCTCTTTCTTTTCCTCTTCAAGACAGAAGACAGTCATGAAACAAAAACACATTAACATGTTAATCTTTCTTTTTGTTTATGGGCAAATGTTGAAACTGGAAATAGTATTTAGCAGTAGTAGCAACCACAGAGTCTTGACTTAAAAGATAATTTACCTTTTGATGCTCCAGGTGGAGCCTCATACATGAAATTGAGACCATTTTTAACACGGTCATCCCCCATCAACAACCTAGAGGTTAAAAACCAATGTGATGAATATCATTGTATCGTTTTCATAGTGTTTATCAACATTTACAACACATGGAATTAGATGAAGTCTCCAGAAAATGTCCACTGGCTTTCTTTCGAGATAGCTCAGCCTATATTAACTAAGCATTTAGCAGTTCAAACAGACAGGTACAAGGTATCATCCTGTATAGTAATCTGACCTGTTGTTGTATGTGTCCTGTTCTTTAAGGTATGCCTGCATAAGTTCCTCTTGTTTTTTCTTCTCGAAAGTCAGTTTCTGCTCTGCAATCCATACCTGAAATAAAGTGAAAAGGTTAAACCACACGTTTTCCCTACTATTTCATGCATACCTTTTTAGGTTCAGCTTACTTTTCTGACAAACAAATATTTACATACATAATTTGGCTACATGAGTTGAACTCTTGTGAACAATATGCAATCACCACCCTGTACCTACTCCTTGCTGTATATTGAGGTTAAGATGATTAGTCTGTTAACTGGACAGTTGAGTTGTATTTTTTTGTGTTTCAGCTTTTTAAATGTATAATTTTCTTTTTTTGGCTTCTGTGCTGTGGGTTGAACAATAAAGCTTTAACCTGTGATTTCAGAATCTGCTGTGGACCATTAAAACCACTTTTCCGCTACATATTTTCTAAACCATACAATTATTTGAAGGGTTCACAGCAACATTTATCGGTAAAGACGAATAATTGTTAGTTGTAGCCTGCAAATTAATGATTAAAGAAAACATAGGTGATCATCTAGGTGATTTCTCATATGAATTATAGTATGCGTTGCAAGCTGTGTAAACAATATCAAGCTTGATAAGTGATGCATCAGAGGACCAAAATCCTATTTGCATCTACATCTGGCTGCAAAGAAAGTTACATGGACATAAACTATTATGTTTAGGCTCAATACTGGCACACACTCCACACTACATCAGCTGTGGGTTATGTAGCACAGAGGCCAGCTCAGATTTCCGACCATAGAAAACAGGAGGGCAACATTTATAATAAACAAATCTAGGATATCTAGTTAAGAACAATGACATTCAATTTGTCTCTTCCTCAAAAAAAAAAACCCCAAACAAACAAAAGAAAACATAAAAACTTAAGAAAGATGACATGAACGTTGTAACTTCAACTTGGCAAATTAGCAAACACAGCTTCATTCAAACATGCCGAGACAGACGACCCCCTTTTCGGTGGTTTATCTAAAATCAGATTTTGGATAAAAGCCGCTAGATTAAGGTGACAATTTATTAATAAAAGAAGTCATGTTAGCTTCTGACGGTTGACAACCTGCGCAACACGCAGTTAGCATAGCTGGTTAGCTAACAGGCTAACCTGCTTTATTTTGGTCCTGAGTGAAACGAGTACTCACTTTTTTTATATTAGACTTCGACGCAGGGTGAAAGTCTTTCTTGCACATGAAATTTGCAAAGGATTTCCCCATGGCCGACGGCCTCTATCGCCCTTTTAATTGAAAACGTAGAGCTAGTTTTAGGTAATGGTGCCGCTAGCGAAGCTACTCCAGCTTGTAAACAAATGAATCGACGTGAAGACCGTTCTCCGTTGGATGTAAGGAGCAGCGCCGGTCGGACACATTTAAACTGGACTAAATTGGATTTATTAAAATTTTTTAACTGCATTAAAACATACGCATTATGTCACAGCAATTTATACATGATTTGGAAAATATAAATAAAAAACGACATAGTTTAATTATGAAATTGCCAACTATAATTTTAATATACCCTACCTGATTGTATAAAATTACAAATGTATTTTTTATAGGCAAATATAGGCAAATATTAAGACTGGAATGGTAGAAATTTAATTAATATCGTATAGAAATGTGAGGGAAAGAGATTATGAGGCTATTCTTGACGAATATGAAACGAGCTTCACCGTGATCACGTGACCACAGTGTTTCCGTGTCATATTGGTGCAACCAGGCGTGAGAATAGAAACTTTGACTGACTGATTGTGGCCGCTAACACTGAGGCAGGTAAGATGACCTTTTTTTTGTATTGGTCACAACATTACTTGACATTGCGCTCTGTCCAAATGGCTTCACGTGTCAAACTGAACATTTTAGCTCTAAATGTGAGCTCGTAGCTCTGAAATGTAATCGGGGAGTTATTATTGCATAGTGCTAAGCTGACGTTGTTTATTTGTATGCCGCCATCAGATCGAAGTTTGTGTATCTATGAGGTCACTAAACTTTTGAGTCTCTCAGTAGGTTTTTTTTTACTGGACATGCACCCATCCTCCTGTGACACATTTGTGGCTCTGCCCCCCTCCTCTGAAGAACAGCGCATCATCTTTGGGAAAAACTCTGATAGGCCGTGTGATGAAGTCCAGGAAGTGCTCTATTTCCCTGCCAGGGACTACAGTCCAGAGGAGAAGGTTGAAGTAGGTAACAGACAGCTCGTCATTGCCCCCCAAACTCCAGTTTCCTACATTGTGCATGCTCCCTGGTGAATGAGTCAGTAAATAACTAGTGACAGACTTTGCCCTTGTGCTTTGTTTTTTCCTGTTAGTGTACATACATAGAGATTGAGCAGGTTGCCCACACTTATGCAGTTGTGTTGAGCAAACCAGCTTGGCTGTGGGGGGCAGAGATGGGTGCAAATGAGCACCAAGTGTGTATTGGGAATGAGGCGGTGTGGGGCAGAGAGAGTGCTGATGGTGACGAGGCTCTTCTGGGCATGGATCTTGTCAGGTAAACCCCCTTCAAACAAACAAGCACCTGAAACTTTCTCATCTTCTGGTGCAAAGGGAAATTTAATGATATGTTGCAAGCCAGAAACAATTTTGTGTAATTTTTTCTTTAGCGTGTTTTTGTCACCTCTGAATACATTTGTGAGCAACACTCATAGACAAAACATGACTCTGTTACCCTGCAATTTCACAGGCTTGGACTCGAGAGAGCAGACACAGCTGAGAAAGCAGTGAATGTTATTACTGAACTGCTGGAGAAATATGGTCAGGGAGGATCTTGCATGGAGGATGAATGCAGCTTCACCTACCACAACAGCTTCTTAATCTCAGACAGGAAGGAGGCATGGTTGCTGGAAACATCAGGGAAGTACTGGGCTGCAGAAAGAATTGAAGGTAAGACAAGCCTACAGAAAAAGAGTGTGAAGAATGGACAAATATTTGTTCTGTCCTGCACTGAAATCAGTTCATTGTTAAGGCTGCATTTTTGGTGATTGTAAGTGTAAACCATAACAGGCCAGAAGCTATATGTACGGTCCAAGTTAAGAATAAAGGAAGGATCCATTCAGTGCAGGAAAAGGTAGAAATTATACTGTATCTGCTCCATTTGTGCTGTAATAGTTCTTCAGAAACAATGTTGCCATTACATCTTGCGACCACCAGAGAGCACTGCCAAGTTTATTTTTCAACTTTAAAATGTCCAAGTCAGTACATGTATTGGTCACAATTCTTTAATAACCAGCTTTAAGTAATTTTAATTCTGACTCATTAACACAACCAGCCTTAAAATTAGATAATCTGTTAAAATACAGTGGCATTAAAGTCTTCCACTTTTCTGTATTTAAGGGCTGCCTTCTTTTTGTCTGTGTTACTGCTGTCATGATTGAGGTCAGATTAAAACAGCCTTGCAAGACTATGAACTATTAGTTTTCTATTAACACACAACACTGGTAATGTTGCTGTTTTATAATGACATAACAATGTCTGTGGCAGTATGTTTTCATTTTGATGGCTTAAACACTTTCCCTTTCTTTAGCTGGATATCGCAACATCTCCAACCAGTATGGCATAACAACTAAGATAGACAAGGAACATCCTGGGATGAGGGAATATGCACGAAACAAGGGCTGGTGGGATGGAAAGTCAGAGTTTAACTTTGCCACAGTCTATTCCTTCATGACCACAGCCAGAATAGAAGCCTCTGGGAGCCGATACTGTGAGGGGAAGATGTTGTTGGAAAAGAGCAATGGTTAGTTATTGTACACTTCACTGTGGAAATGCACCAGGAAGGAAATGTTTTTTAATCTCTACCAATGTTAATGCACATGTTGATTTTACTTACTCAAGGCCATATCACTGCTGAGACAATGATGGATATACTGAGGGATAAAGATAGCGGAATCAACATGGAGGGGATGTTCATGACTACAGGAAGCATGGTATCTGTGATCCCAACTAATCCTGCTCTGCCAGGGGTTCACTATTTTACAGCAACGCCAGACCCTGAAAGGTAGAGAACTTCATCTTACTTAAGCTAATAAAGCCAGCCTTTATATTTATTTTCACTAGAGTTTATGGTGACGTGATGAAGTAATTTGTTTAACAGGTCTGTTTTCAAGCCGTTCGTCTTTGTCGAACACGCTAACAAGCTAAAGGCGACAACTTCACCTAGTTATGGTCCAGATGACCCTGTAAAGAAGAAACCCCGCTTCCAGAGCAAACCTGACCGCAAACACGAATTGTTTGTCAAGCATGAACTGGTGGCTGCCATCACTGACACTTACAAGGTTTAACGATTTAATTCGATCATGATCTTTACCATAATTTGTAATTTGATTTGGCCTTCAGCAAATGTATTCATAAATTAAAGCTGTTTTCTTTTGGTTTTTTTGTTTGTTACTAGGACAAGGGAAAGGAGATCAAAGAACGCATGATGCAGCTAGAGAAGAAGAGGATGACAGAGATGGAGAAGATTCTTACTGAAGGTGTTGAAGAACCTGATTTATTAGCAAATCTGTTCTCAAACTGTGTCCAAGAGGAGATGGCTACATACAGTAACAGCTGAGATGACTGAACCACAAAAGAGGTCTTCAGGGTGAAAGAAGAGGTAAATGGCTCTGCAGTTTGTCTACCTTTTAGTCAGTTAGAAGTGCAAATATGCTTGCATAATAAATCAGTGAATCAGAGCATAACTTTACATTAATTAACATCATTGTATAAAAAATGAAGTAGCCCAGGGCACAAGGATGGACTAAATATTCTAGTTTCATTCTAATTTCATTGATACTCGATAAAACATTTTCTTTATGTGCTACACGATATTGGGGTTCAGTTCTGACCAAGTCATAATAAACATGCAACTTTCAAGAGTTACACATTGTTTTGGAGTATTTTTTATTAAAAAGACAATCAGTTGTTATTTCACGTCATTTTTATGACACAAATAAGCACAAATCTCTTCAAGTTTTCTAATTATATCATCACACCTGAGATGATTTTAGAACAGCAGCTTCTACCTCACTGACACTTATTTTGAAAATGCTATAAGATACTATGTTTTCCAGAGTCAAGGTGAACATTTTAAACCAAGCGTATGTGTTAACACTGAAATCTGACATTTATTCAGTCAATGATAACACTTTGTGGTTCTGACTATTCATGACAATGGCCATTTTTAAAACCAGCCTTGAGTTATTAAGAGAAGTAAAATAATCATAAAAAAGTCCTGAAAATGCAGAGGATGCAAACTCTTAATTTAAAATAGTTTTTCCAAACTGGCCCGTTGTCTAGTGAATAGTGCACACATAGTCCCAGTAATCAGTGTAATCACTTCTGTTTCAAGTCACATTGAGCGGCAGGTAAAAAAACATTTGTGCTTCATGCTATAATACCAGTTAACTAACTGGTTACAGTAGTTTAATTATAAATAAAATAGCAGCAAAACCATTGAAATGGTTAAAGCTACTTTGACAAGTAGTTTTAGATGGATAGGGAAAATACAACCTATGTATGTGTATAGCAAATAATACATTCATCGGATGAGTGGGAGTTTTTACTACTCAAATATATGATTGATATATTAGGGCACTTTTTTAGAGATTGTTGCTCATATAAGGGTATAAAATAATGTATTCCAAGTTGAAGTGAGCATATTTCCAGGATTAAAATTATACGAGTCTTGAATGACCCCTAAGGATTAGAAATGTCTGCTATTTAAAAAAGTATGTTCAAAGAAATCACATCTTTTTTTTTCTAGTTTTATCCATGAGTCCTGTCAGTTATGTTGACATTTTTACTGAATAGCCTCATTACCAAACAATACAGCAAATTCAGACGTCTGTCAGACATGTAAATCAACCATCGGTGTACAAAAAGTAACTGGCTAATCTTTAATTATTGCCGAAACTGTCTGCCTGATATAATTCTAGAGCTTACTGTATACACATCACCATGTGACAGCTCCAGTACTGCCCTGAAACACTGCTGCAACAATTGTGCTACAATTCCTTACCTCAGTAGTCAAATAAGTGAGTGAAATCATAAAAAAAAAAGATTTGATCTGGTAGAAAAAAATCCCTCATACATTGCTTTATGTACATGGTACATAAAGTTTTCTAATTCCCTTTCACACCAACTCCAGACAATAGATAGCATCGTGGCCTTTTTGTTTAAAAATTCCAAGTGTTCCAATATGCAAATGTAATGTTATCCAATGCAACAGCATCCCTGGAATTTCTGTACTGTACAAGGTTGGGATAAAAAAAGATTTAGGCAGAACTTGTTCCTCCTGTTACACTACCTCAGGAGGTGCTCGGCGGTTATTTTTAAATATAGGATTTAAATGTCATTTTCCTCAGGGATCATGTTATAAAATTAAAGATAATGTTATGCAGTGAAGCGGTAATAAAGGCGACTGTCTTGAAAGCCATACTCCTGGTTAATGCACTGAAGAACACCGCCCTGCTGTAAGCGTATCCCATAAAGTACCGCCTCACCACAGTTCTGAGCCAGGCCCACCTGTTGAAGCCACTCCACAAGTTCACAGCCAAGAAAACAGTCCACCAGAGTCCTCTTTCCACACCTGAAAGTCAAAATAAGCATTCACCCAAAGGTCTGTTCAATTTTCTTGACATATAGCTACAAGAAAAGAGAGCCCAAAGACCGAGTATTATTTTAATATATAGTGGTTTGTGAATTACTCTACGACATACATGTCAAACTTGAGGCCAGTGGGCAACATCCAGCCAAGGACATAATTCTATCCGGCCCGCAAGATCATTTCATATGTCAAACTTTTAGTGACCTGGTGGTACGAGGCAATCATAACACTCATAATACAATTCCAATTTTTATTTATATTTTCAAGTTTGCATCAGCATGGTCATATTTAGAAATTTTATAATTTTGACAGGAGATAATTTTATGGAAAACAAAATATTTTCAAGTTTATATATTTTACTGGAAAAAGTATAGTTTTGGCCCCTTGAGTGATTGAGGGTGACACCCCTACTCTACAAGATACGTAGAAAAATATTTTCTCAGAAACAGCCGACCGCAGAAGCAGTGAGTAGAAGTAGGTGCTCTCACCTTCTCTTTTTCACAATGTCATGAAAACACTGTTCTTTGTGGTATTTGATGAACTGCATGGTGGTCATTCTAACATCTTCTGGTAAATCACTTGGCAGCTGTTCTTCTTGCTTCTTTCCATACCATAGATTGCGTAACCTAAAGACCATTCACCAAATCAAAATTTATAAAAGGCATGGACACAGTATGTGGAATAATTTGTAAGTTTACCTAAGCTTTAAATGTATTTTACCTCTTTTTAAATGGCAATATAATCAAATGCTTGTCCAGCCCAAAGAGAGCAAAAGAGAGAAAACCCTGGGAACAGAAAACATGTCAAGACACTGCTACTGTGTGACAACGTATACTTACAATTTTAGTATGACATTATTTGAGCCTAACCTGTCCATAGTTGGCCACAGCGCAGAAGAACGCCAGCTCCAAGTAGAGTCTACCAGGAACGCGGCTGAATAGCAACCACAAGCAACTAGACAAGTTCTGTGAAAGCAGCAATTTAAAGTTTGAACAGCCTTAAAAGTTGAGTATTAATAGGTTTTTTCAAAATATTTTTAGATTCACAGAAACCACACCATACCAGAGTTAACGGAATTAATATTATATATTTTAATATATTATATACTTTTTTCTTATTAAATGGGTTTTTTGAATGGGTTTCTTTGGAAAAGTCTTCCTCTGACACTGACAGAAGGTAGAAATTACACAGCTCATCCACTTGTGTCTGATTTGGTTTGTGATGCACTAAATATAATAATGCAGGTAGAAAGAGCGACTTCATGTGTGGTAGTGAAAGGTGGTGGTTTACTCACAGCAAGCAAGCTGACAGTTAGAAGCAGACATAAGAGCACATGACGGGCCACTTGTCTATCTGCAACCTGTTGGAGTTCTTCCACTTGGACAAGCAGGCAGTCTGTCGACTCGCATCTACTCTCACACTGACCTGTGGGGTGAGGGGATGGAGGAATTTAAAATATTGATTCGGGAACTTTAGAAAAAAGTTGTATTTTCCTCGAACAAATCTTCAAAGATCATGGTTGTTCTGTGCCAATATGAATGACAATCCTTGCCATTTGCTTATCAATACAATACCTGTGAGAGGGGCTGGCACGTTGTTCATATTTGTACTGAGGATCATGTCAGGCATGGGCTGGGGTTGTGCACAGTCACATATGAGGCATTCTGGTAAAGTGACAAAAGTCAAAGTGACTGCAATGCCAGTGCTGTTCATACCAGACGCAGAGAGATGGTACACTGTGCATTGCAAAGGCAATTAATCAAATCTGACCTCATTTGCTGAGATGACATTACATGACAAGTAAAAGTCATGCTGCATATTTCCCACAGTATCATTTCTGAGAAGTAAATTCTTCTGTAATTATTGTCAAACAAGGAACTTAGTTGTTTACTCCAGATAAGGACATCCAGCAAGTTCTCTTCCCCGTGTTTTATCACTCATTTATTGTGGTTGTACTTTCTATATTGGAAGTGGCAACTGTGTCTTTCCTCAGCGTCAAGTAGGTGACACCTCTAAACAAACTTACTAGATTTGATTTTTCAAGTCCGTGTTATAAAATAAAGTACCTCTGTTGAGATCTGATGGTGTACTGGGCTCAACCAAAGTTTGGTTCCCCGGTTCAACTTCAGTTATAAAATCCTCTCCAGGGCTGAATGAAGTGTTTTCCTCTTGGATTTCGTCATTATGGGCCCAGCTTCCTCTACTGAGACACACTAGTGAACCCCCTCCCAGCAATAGGCCAAAGGCAACTACGACTATGGTGCAAATGATCTGTCAATATACACAAACATGGTATTTAGACTTAAGCAATTGTCATGTGGATCCCAAACAGATTCTAACTATCAGAAGAACAGGAATACAACTTTCATTCATGTTGGTACCTGTTCTTTGCCGTAAAAGAATGATGAGTCAATCATGCCAGACTTTTTTTCGCCACATATGAGCAATGCAGCAGTTACTAAAGTTGGAACCCTGTTAACAGAGAAGAAAACTTAAAAAAAAAAAAAAAATCACTGATAGCATAAAAAAATAAAACAAATGTTTAGGGAGCTAAACCGTCCAACACTGAAATTCTGCTTAGGGCTCCGACTGTGATTGTAGTTCCATCTTTTAATAAACCAGATAAACGAGTGTGGTTTCATTTCTGTCTACAAAGTGACTCACCCCCAGCCTATAATGACGAGCATGCCTGGAGAGACTCTCATATCCCTGTGTTTTTTCATGAGCACAAGTGAGAGTGCTATCAAACCTAAAAAAAAAAAGTATGAAAGAATAGCAATCAAACCTCATACATGAGAATGCCTCGATGTAATACTAAACTGTTTAATGTGAGGTTAATGTGAGCAGATGGGTGCGTGTATTCACAACATACCTGGCCACACATAAGTACTGTAGAGTGAGATACATAATAATGTGAAAGTCAGGACCTGCCCAATGAAGTTATCTCCTTTCACCACGAATTTCCACAGGATCATCCCGATACAAGTTATAAACTGGAGACGGATTCAAAATAAAAAGCATTCATTGGTGTAAGTATAACCTTACAGCTAGATTTCTTTTGTCAGTTTAATAATGGAATGACAAAAACCTGTTCAGGTTGATTGTGCGTGTGTGTTTACCTGTGCCAAGAAAAGGTTGACAGTGAACATATGAGGTAGCTTCTTGAATTTCTTGCTTAAAATCATAACAGCAATTGTCCACACCTGTCAGAGAAAAAAGAGGCATTTAAAATTCTTCATGTTTACCAACACAAAGACTTGTGTGCTGATGCTAAATCAAATTACTATTTAAGCTTTCAAGGGATGGATCAAATTATTTAACCGAAAGACATCTTTAAGAAGTACAAAATACAAGACACCACAGAAAACAAACACCAATATAAGTCCGTATAGACTGTGTCATTGTTTATATATAAATTTCCTTAGAAATAGGCGGAAGTAAGAAGGAATAAGGAAGTCTGTAAAACATTCGCTTGCACATCCTCTAAATGATAGCCCCTTTTTAGGTTAAAAGCTGTACCAGTTTCCTTTTATTTGACTGAAACGATGCAATGATAGAAACCAAACTCAGTGAATTGTGTTAAAACTCTGATTTTTCTGAAGATGGTCTCTCAACTGATGTGACATGAAACGTGTTTTTGAAGAAATGCTTCATAAAGCTTTTTTAACATCACTCTTTACCTCAGTTCCCACAAAATAAAAATAATAAGATAACAGAAAGTCACCTATGACTTATAAAACATTATCCAACATGTGCATAATATATTACAATGAAGTGAATAGTTGGTGCTCACCATTGCAACTATACTGACTATGCTTATATTAAAGCTGACATTCTGCAGTGAGTTCATCAAAAACTGAGGATCCATCCAGCGGCTTGAGAGTAACCAAGCAGATACATACATAATCGGCGCTGAGAGAAAAGTGCTGATCACCATCCCAGAAGTTACCTGTTGAAAAGAAGAATACAAAATTAAGTTACAAAGGAAAACGCAGTACAGTGGAGAGATGGCAGATAGAAAGCTGGTAGGTAGATTTAAACAACTCACAACTTCTAGCTCTGCATTATAGTAGACAGCATAGATAGCCACACTTGGTGCAGTGGGAAACACTCCATACAAAAAGGCATAATTGGAGAGGCTTGAATGGTTCAAAGTACTGGTGTTGGAGTTGTCCAACAGATCCACCATGTCTTTACAAATCAGGGGCATTAGCAACCTGAAAGTCAAATCAGAACATTTATGTTATGATACATTTATTGAGGGTTTAGGTCACATTATTCTGTGAAATTCAAGGCTGTGCAAATATTTACACACACAAGCTATTATTATGCTACACCCTGCTGACCCCTCTTAATATGTCATCCATTTGGTAAAAGGTATTTGGTCTCAAAGAGTTCTGAGTCATCCAAGCTATCAGCACAAAGCACATATTCAGAGAGCTTTTTTTAAGCTCTCACTTGCTGACTCTCTCTATGATGTCTCACTATGAAAATGCAAGGTCATCTGATTACACAAGGTCATTTCTTATAGAAAATGACCACGAGGTGCAGTGAAGACGTTGGTGTTTATCACTCACAGCTTTGCGGTGATGAGTAATATCAGAGTAACAACTGTGGATCTTGTCAGTTTCCTTAACTGCCCCACCATGGACAGACCCAAATAGAACAGAGCTGCTCCCCCAAAAGAGTTGGCCAAGCCATCAACAAACTCTGCCATGAAGGCAGGAATTGTCTGGTGCAGGACAAAGTGGGCGATGATGCCGATGACAACCATGAATACAATGGGGTTCTTTAATACTTGTAGCACTACGAGTCCCACTATCAGAATTTTGCTTTGCTGGTGGTTTCCCTCATCCTTCCACTTCTGGATCTCACAAAAAGCAAAACCGATGGGATTTAGAAGCATCAGGGACACAGGAGCAACCAGATAGATGTACTGCAGGTACTCTGGATACGTGTTCTGGTATAGGGCTTCAACTGGGGATAAAGATATTACAAATGGTTCAGTAAGTTGGAATGTGGTAAGGCTGCAGTCAAGACAATCAATAACAAAAACACATGACTACTCAGATCAATCTGGCTTTTGCTATATTTCACAGTAGAAGGTTGAATACATGCAAAGCTGCTCTAACATGCAGTGGGTAAACAATATTCCAAAAGGATTTCTTTAAAATAAACTAAAAATTAAAACTGCACATATGTGTTGCAAAAAAACAAGATGGTTCTTTGATAAAACATGCAGAAGTATGCTGTACCAACATGTTCTTGTAAATATACTAATGGGAAGCACAAAAATAAGCAATTGACCTCAGATTACTTTCATTTTCAATTCAAATTAGTTGTAGTTGAGGTTGAGTGTGATCAGATGTGTGCTGATATTCACGTAGTACCTCACGATTAAGACTCTTTCAGTTTGAATTTGATATTGTTGTAGACCTACACCTAACCCCGAAAACAGTGATATCCAATTCAGTACACTAAGGTTGAAAGTGTAGCAAATGTATAATTATACATTAGTTTTGACATGCATTAGGACACTAGAGCTACAGCACTGTGGGTGGTTGGCTTTAGGGCATCACACTCACCTATAGGATATCCCAAAGCAAAGTCGTTGCTCTGTGTGGCAAATATAGAGAAAAGGCCAGCTTTGCTGTAGCGGCTGTCAGGACTGGCGACTATCAGTGTGAGTACGCAGACTATGACAAACACCGACACTTTGGCAACCAGGATGCTCCACAGAAAAGACCAGACGACATTACCAAAGTCCAGCAGCACCATGTTTTTGAAGAGCAGCGCCGGGAGGGCGAATTTGGATACAAAGTTCCCCAGTCCTTTGGCCTGGGTCGGGGTGATGATATTTGCCCTCCCGGCGACATATCCGCAAAGGATTATCCCAAAACACTCCAGCAGAGCCGGGAAGAGCTTTTCAATGGTCATCGCGGAAGTGAGAGCCGGACCGTCCGGGTCTTCCTCCCCGGAGGAGGAGTAGTTGAACACGGAGGGTCTGTCCGGGGTCTCCATCGTGCCCATCGTCGAGCAGGTGACAGATTACGGTGGCTGGTTTGTCATATCAGCGCCGAGGTCCTGTCACTGCAGTCAAAAGAGGGAGGACACGGTTTAAAAAGCGATCTCAAGGAGTTACACCCCTAAAGAGGCCGGCTCAGAGGAAACATGGTCTCTGATAACTTTTAGCTGATCTCTCTGTGAGTCCTGCTTCGGCGGAAACGGTTCATGTCAGAGCTGTGAAGCTGCTAACATGCGGTTAACCAGCGTGGCCATTTTAATTCGGATTTGAAGTGTCCCTCACCCCTGACAGCTGAGCCCCCCCCTCCCCCCATGAACCATGTGTCTCCGACTCTCCGCCGGCTGAGGAGCTAACAGTTAGCCGGCCGAAGGGCTGCCGTGAAGCCGCAGAAGAATCACCGTCGACGGACAGGACTCGGAGCTGACGGTCGGTCAGCCCGCTACCGCTGAGCTGTTGGCAGGACTTCGGTCATCTTCGTTGATATTTTTGCGTCGTACTCGTAAAACTGCCACTTTAGGGACCACCCAGAAACTTTCGTAATGTGCAACTTGTCAATCCAACTCTACCAATCGTGTGTTGAACTCCCGGGCAGAGGGGCGGGCTGAGCCGGTGTGCCCACCCACCTCTCAGACTCAGCCTCCACCGGACCACTTTGACTTTTATAACGAGTCCCAGCCTGTCAGGCTCCAGGTCTGACCTTCACTTAGTGAAACACAAACAATATCCTCCATGAGCCCAAACCTCAGATAAATGTTTCAAAAAACAAACACAAACACACAGTGACAACAAACCCATGAACTTTGGCCTAACGATCCCTAATCACATACAGTAAGTCAGAAAAAACACAAATTGCAGTAATCAAATTTGCATTTCAGTTAAATCAGCTACCCCGGGAAATTGTGTATATATAAAAGTATGTGTATGCATTTAAAATCGCACTCATATATTAATAAATGTTCCTCCTTTGTGCGTTTATGGTACTCATATTCATGTGTCAGCATAATATTCGAGGGAGTTGCCTTCATTTCTGATTCTTATCGATAATTCTGTCGAAATTCGAAATGTACTTTGTTCCTCTTCTAGAGAGAGTTGAACAGCTGCATATCTATCTGGTCCTCCCACAACATCTTGTCTTATGGAAGATGACAAGAGAGGAAGTGGTTACTAAAAGTCACAGCATAAAGAAATATGTTTTGCAACACCAAAATCAACCTTGAGATTTTCAAAGGGTAGAGTTGAGCTTCATTACATCCTGAGAACCAAGTTAAACAAAATTGTCAGCATTAAAAAGTATGGACTGCTTGGTCAGCAAAATGTCTAAATGGTTCTATATATCTTACATGGAAAGAACTTTTTGTTAAACATAATCTTTCAAACTTTTTAATGTATTTTGTCAAACAACAAGCAAAGCATCAAAATCCAGTCTTGAATGCTATTATACAAAGTCAAATAAAGTTATAATGTGTTTATCATGCCAACATGTTAGCACCAGGATATATAGACCCTTACATTGTATGATAATGACAGCTGTCATTCGATTTGTTCAATAAGTTAACCAAAGACCGGCCTGTGCCACACAGAGTTGTCAGAGGAACTGGACTCAGGGGGCTTCTGTTGTTAGAATCTTCTTCCTTGATTTTATCACAGGTTGATGATATAAAATAAAAGTAATCAGGTAAAAACATATGCTAGAGCTAAAAATGTGAAGGTGGAAATTCACAGCCATATTTGAATGTCAAATAAATGATTGGTAGAAAAATTTACACACGCCATGTCATGCAAAACAAACAAGTACACAGCAAAGAGAGGCACAGCTTCAGGGAGTTGGAAGGAAATTGATAAAACCCCTTTAATTAACTTGTTTCCTGTAAACACAATATTATATACAACATGTCCCTCTAATATCTTCAGAAGAGTGTAATTCTTCAAATACCAAATGCAAACAAACAGAAGCTTCCATAAGCTTTTGTAGTATTTGAATGCAGAATAATACAGCTCCAGAGACAAAGGAAATAGGTTTCACATTGTTTAACAAACTTATTCAAGGTCAAACTGGTAAAATGTCAGGTATGGGCCTTTAGAGCATGCTTAGTTCAATGAGACGACCTGCAAAAACACCTAACGTGCCGATGAGACACACAGCCATGAAGACGCAGAGCAGAATGTGATCCAACACCATGGCAACAAACTTCCACTCTTCAGCAGCCTGGAGGGAAAGAGGGACAACATGTCACACAAACAAGAGCTCAACTCAATAAAGAATCACAGCAGAAATATTTTCTGTGTGAGACTGATTACATTGTTGGATTCCTCATCTGATTTCATGGTCTCCGCAATGTACTTGACTCCTTCAATAGCACTGCGGACATCAGGATTCTTGGTGATGGGTGACTGGTAAGGAATAGCAGTACTCTGGTTGCCGGAGATGTCTGAGATATCAAAATCACCACCATATGTGTTTTTAGTTGGTTTTTCTTTTCCAGGGCGCTTCATTGTTGAAAAGAACATGATGTTCGGAATAGTTTCAATAAAAACCTGCCATAAAGAGAAACAGAGGATAGGTAGGCCTGCTGTGAGCAATCATCAGTGTAGTTAGATTATAAAAATAAATAAAATAAATAAATAATTTAAAAGCCATTTTTGTTTCTACGCCACTAGATGGCAATGTAATGCTGAGGAAAAGGGTAAAGCACAGTTTTCTAAAGCTTGCCAAGCTTGGAAATGAGACGGATTCATTTGTGGTTATTAATTACTGCAATCAAAATGATAGAAGTCATCACTGTGTCCGGCCCTCACCATGCGGACCCAGTCTGGCATTGTGTGAGTGCTTGGCGAGCGGTGGTGGGTGTTGATCACAATGACAGTGATGATGATAGAGGCAATGACAAAGACCATGGTGAACAGCATGTACTTCCCAATGAGAGGCACAGCACTGGAGGTGGAAGGGATCAGCTCCACAATGACGAGCAGGAACACAGTCAGAGAAAGCAGGACAGAGATGCTGAGGGTCATCTTCTCACCTAGAAGACACAAGAAAATATCTTCACTCCTGCTGGTTTGTCAGCTTCTCTGAAAATTTTCACAAGGCACAAAATGTCAGACAAGATACTCTTGTATAACAAATAATTTACGACAAACCAAAATTTACACTGGTGGTTCCAAGCCTTGATGTCAGAAAGTGATGAGAAATCTGCAGCTGAAAATTTTTGACAAAAGAATTTCATCTGAAGATCCATTTGGTCACACATGATCTTCATTAGTAAATACATTCAAAAGAGCTCCTGAAATGACCATGATGTGTGATTATTTTACAAAGTTGCTTTTGACTGTATTAACTCTGGAAAACCCAATTTAGATACACTGCAATATAATTACTTTGAAGAGCTTCCTTCCACTTGTTTCTTATAGAATAATATTGAGGACTCTAAAAAGCTTTCAAATAATCATCACTATTGATTAGATTTTTGGCTTAACTGATCACAGAGTGACGAGATGACGAAAGGTTTCGAAACTCTTACATTTCCTTTACAAACAAAAAAAGAACCGATACATACAGTCACACCAACAAACGGCACTTATGTCTATATCCCTGTATATCTGCTGTCCTCACTGTTTTATCTGCTGTCTTGGCCATTTACATTTCATATTGTTTTTGTTCCTGTCCTGTGCATTGTTTGTGTTATTTCATTTTAATCTGGCCCTTGCATCGTGCTTGCATGCCTGTATGTTTCGTTTTGTGTTGTATTTATTTTTCTGACGGCGCCTCTTGGCTAGGTCATCATTGTAAATGAGAACTGGTTCTCAATTGATTTACCTAGTGAAATAAATGTCAAATAAAAAAAAATAAATAAAAGATGTTTCTTAGAGGGAAAAGTGCAAGTATCATTTCCATGTTTAATGAAATATTCTGTGTTTCTTAAAGACTTCTCAATTTTAGATGAAGGAAGCAAAAAATAGAGTTGAAAATATTGAACAGCCACACCAAACATGATTTTAACTGTGTATACCATCATGCAATTATTCATTAGATGCCACAAGGGGGAGCTGTTTCTGTTAGCCTCCTTTCATTGACTCCAATACCTCAACCCATTCCCAGTCATCTATTATGGAGCTAAGCTCAAGTGATTATACCACAGCTCAATGACTACACTGTAAACACACACAAGTGAATTATGTTTAAAAAGTGAGACATTTTTCTCTTGGACTAACAATAGAAAAAGGAAACAGACTCTGACTCTGAAAGGCAAGACATGTTTTCGTTGCTCTCTAACAGCAGTTATCCCTGAGAGAGCGTCTTTTGGCACCAGCTTCTCCTTCAGCTTCACACTATCCTGTCAGCCGCCATATCAGAAACAGGGATCAAGTGATGTATTATACATTAAAGCTAAGGCCTGCTTTCAGACATGACAGCACAGAGGGACTGTGGGTAATGAGGCAGACCTACACACTGGGAGCACAGCCAGATGTGCACACAAGCAGTTCACTTCCTGTGGCAGGTGTAGAGACACTTCAGAGCGACAAGCAGCATTAAAAACAAAGATTTGTCCAACACCATGTTCATATCATAAAAACATAGAAAATAAGGAAAATGCTTCTTCTAATATACGGTTTGCTTCAGTATGAAACCAGCGACAGGGCTGCAAATTAGCTTTAGCTAGACACCCTGTATTCATTACATCTGATCAATAGCTTATCTTTTTATAATATTAATCTTTGTGGCACCTGTTAAATAAGCGAATAGCACATGACGGCTTGACTAATTTGATGGACACTTCAGAAGTGATGGTGGCTTCAGCATGGATGCCATTTAGTGTAATCCATGTTATTGTCATAGACATTTGCTTTCCTGCAGAAGGTGAGATCAGAAATGTCTGTCACCTGAAGAAAAATCCATTTACTCACCACCTGGTTCACTTTGATTAGCAAAAAATTGAAACAAAATAGCAGCTGACCTAAATCAGTCTGTGTGGGACCGACTTTTGCCTGGGCACACTTATAGGATCACAGATATTCTTGTCATCATAGTGAAATTTTCAAGACGGCATATGCTGATACAAGCGAGATTTTGTTTCCCCATTTTTAGTCTCTGTGCTAAATTAAGCTAACTGCCTGCTGGCCTCATCTCCATTTTTACCATAAAGATATGAAACTGGTTAATCCAATCACATTATTCTTGCTTCAGATGTGCAGATTCCTCTGACTTTTCTATGTAACCAACAAAAAGTTTATGCTGTGCTAACAGCACAGATAAAATATATGGTGTGATTTTGGAAAGATGATTATGTTATTTTTTCTATATGTGCATTCTGAGAAATGAGACATTTTATTATCTTTGTGCTGAGTCCAGTGCATGTCAAGTTATTTTGTGAGCAGAATTCATAAAAATACTTTTTTGAAGCAATGAATGCAAGGATCCGTGTAAGGAGACAATGTTGAATCAATAGGTCAACAACATACCAGAGTCTGTGGGAAGATAAAAGACGAGGCCAGTCAGGAAGGAGAAGAGCATGCAGGGGATGATGACGTTGACGATGAAGTACAGTGGGAGCCGCAGCATGAGGAAGTGGTAGGTTATGTCCAAGTACGGGGTGTCTGGGCAGCAGGCGTAGTACACCCAGTGCTTCCAACTGCGGAAATCCTTCATCACCCACTCTCCACTTTCCATAAAGTGACTCAGATCAGGGCGGTCACTGTCCTGGTGAAGAGGAGATGATAAACAAGGTGAGGAACGAGTGATTTCTTGTTTCTTATGTTTATTATTTCCCATGTCTCCAATTGTTTTACTATTTACATTTGCTCTGTTTTATTACTAGTATTTCATCTAAGAAGCACATCGGTTCACAATAATAACAATAATAAAGCATGTCACGCATTACAATTATTCCACAAATCTTTTAGAGTTCTGTTAGAGCTGTAAATTAGTTTTAGTTTTGAAAATATTGTTAAATAGCACAATGAAATGCAAGTTTAAGCCACATCACTACATCAACGCTCTGCTCGCCTGCAAAGAGTTGACTGCTCAAACTGTTGTGGATTTAGAATCCACTGCATGGATGACAGAGGTTTCTTCCCCCTACCCGTGGAATACTGCTTGTAATTCATTAAAATGAGGAATACACAATTTAAATAGTTTCCTGTTTGAGGCGTTTTTGTTAGATTGGTTAAATCTGTGGTGTTTTCCATGATGACAGAGCATCATTCAAAAACGTATGTTGTTCACAAGTGAGGATTTTTAATATATATGTAATGTTTGAAGGAATAGTCTTATATTCAGTCTTTTTCTGAAAGTTGTTTTACAAGATTGTAACCACAGTCGTATTTTCTAGGTAAACGTGAAGGTACTGCCACTGAGTGGTTAGCATATCTTAGCATAAAAACTGAAATCTCAGAAAATTTGTGATATTTTAAGATAGTTTTAGGTTAACTTTAATGACTTTAATTTTTGGACGGAGCCATCTAACTTTATTCTGACTTCATACTAAGCAAAACTAACACTATGTTTACTTGACAGACATGAAAGTGGTATCAATCTCTTCTTTTTACTTTTAACTCTCAGCAAGAATGAGAATATGTGTATCCCCCTCAAATTTAGATCCCCTTTGATGAGAGAGTGGAATTACAGGATTGACAACAACCAGGTTTCCATCATACGTCCAGGTGCCGAGCTTCATGCTGCAGTTCTGAAGGTCAAAGGGGAAATGCAGCACAATAATTTCACAGTAGCTCTTAAAAATGGCAGGTGGGTTCCATGTGATCATTCCTGTGTACTCCAGCAGCACTTTGGTCTCATGAACAATGGCAAAGTCACCGTCTGCACTGTGGGCAAAGACACAAACAGACAGCATCAACATGGGGGATAATAAGCTAAATGCTAACATGGAGGAAATCAGTGCCGGAGGATGGGTTGCTGCTGCTGTTGCACAGGCCAGCCAACCAGCATTCTGGTTGGCACAAGATGTTTTGGTCGGTGTGCAGTCTTCAGGGAAAAACAGCAGTGTGTAATATGCAGCATATGTTGTGGGGAGAGGCGGGGTTGGAAAGGCCAGATTTAGCCTGATGAAATCCAAGCCTTCACACATCCAATACTGGAGCAAAGGAAAGTGTGATTCAAAACATCACTGACAGGTGTGCTGATTGTTTCTAGAGGTCTGGATGCTTCAGGTCATGTAAGGTTTCTTGTAATAAAAATGAAGGGATTTTAGAAAGAACAGAAGGGCATGACATGGATCAAATGCAGGCTGATGACATACTTGTTGTAGAGAACCAGATCAGGCCGCCAAATGTCAGTGGAGGCAACCCTGATCTTTTTGATGCCACCATAATCCTCAGGGTTCCACTGTAAGTTCACATCTTTCCATTGCTGAAAAAAAAACCAAAAAAAAAAACAGATAGGGATGAGCAAAACAATGTAGAGTTTTTCAGTAACGACAACCATTATAAACGTTTAATTATTGTGCATTTTATTGTGTCAAGGAAAGCCAGAACACATGCAGTCAGGGACACATTTGTAGAGATGAACGTTAAAAAGGAAAATACAATTCTAAAAGGCTGTATTATTTTCTATATCTGTGAAATTTTCACCCTCAAAGAACAGCAATATGATTTGGATAATTTCCCAGGTTAAATTTTACTCTGTGATTTAGTCTGAACATGTGTCCATCTGGTCCGAGAGAAATGACAGTTTACTAAAGACAAATAAGAAAGAAAAATAGGATATGTGTCACTGACTTTGGCCTCTATAGATAAAATGGCTATTGCCGTAAAACTTATTGTTGTGTTTAAGATATATTCATACTTTCAATTTAATATTCCTGTATGATTACATATATTGCCCATCACCGTCTAACTCATTTGAATTAATAAAATATTGGGGCTGAACATAATATGACACATGTGTGTCAATTGTTTTTCTACTATGATATCACAGTTAAACAAATCAACGTTACTCCAATCCAACCTGTTTCAGTCTCACGTTGCTGCTGACAATCTGGTTGACCTCATCCTGTGGAGAGAGTCAGTTTAGTCAGTTAATGACGGTGAATCTTAATGCAGCTTGGGTGGCAGTGTGTGACACGAGATCTCACCACATTGATAAGCTGTATGAGCTGAAGGCCTACAGTGACAACCACCGGTTCCTTGAAGTGATTAACAGGACGGACGACCTTATCATAACCAGTGAAAAGATTTTTAACCAGTTTTGTCTCATCAGACGAGGCCCAGGTAGCACCTAAAACGAGACATCGCAGATAGAGCTGTGCAGTTGTACACTTGAAATGATTGTTTCTTTCTTTAGGGGCTGGACTCTTGACTCTTCAATCTCCTTCTTGAGTGTGTTGGAAAATATACATTCAGTGCCAAAATAGAATATTCCTTTAAGAACATACGATACTGGAGGTGAGTTCATCTAGTATGAGCTAAAAATAGACGTGATAAGTGTCATACTATAGGTGAGAGATATTTGATGTTGTGAAGTTCAATGACATATATTATTTAAAACTAACCCTTTAAAAACTGACAGAAAGAAACTAACCCACTTTTCATGGCGCATGTGTTTGCTTGGTTGAACTTTGAAATCTTAAAGGCATTTGATACTTTTGAATGTTGTTGATTCTAGAAAAATGAATAAATGCATTATTAAGTTTCTAAGCTACACAAGAGATAATTAAAAACAAAAGTAAAATCAAGTATGTTCACACATTTGTTGAAAAATGGTCATGTAGACATATATTCAGTGTGTCAACACAATTTGGGGTCTAAATTTGGCAGTACAACATTTAAATGTGTGATGGCAGCCCCCATGTAAGGGTGCGTTAATAGAGATATTCTTATGCTATTTTTGCAGCATATCTGTCACAAGACAGACTCAGATCACCTTTCAGTTTTCAGCTAACCTTGACATGGAGGTCATTTTACAGTAACTTGTTATCTGATAGGTTGAATGATTCCTGAAGACATTCAATTCAGCAAACTAAGTAATCACCGAAACGTGAAATAAACATGGAGATGACTTCATGTCGTGGCAAATAGACACATGCCCTTGTCAATCAAAGAGCTTGGCTGCAGAAATTTAAATTTTCTCACTAGTTGTGTTGTTTCAGTTCCATCAACATACACTGACCAACAGTAGGAGCACTTTCAGAGATAATAATTAGTTCTGATAAACTAAAGTCAACTCAAGTAAAAATGTGTATATTTATGCTGAACAAGTACACATTTGCCGAAGTTTTCAAGCAGTCCTTTAAGATTTGTTCTTACCTGCTAGTATGGCTAGATGGAAAAGTAAAAATACAGTATTCATTCTTGTCAATACACCAAGGCATCCAAAACCAAGATCCACTGGAGGATTAAAAAGGCTTGAGCCACCTAAAATATTTTTTCTGCTCTGGCAATTGACTAACTGTACAACCCTCAGGCTCTCCACTGGCACACTTGTTGTTATTGTCTGACAGCGGATGTGAGTGACTGCCTGCCAATGCTTGTCATTTGAGAGGGCCACATTCCTTGTCATCTGTTATAAGATCAACATACCAGAGTAATCCACCACTGAAATATCTCATCTTGAACTCGGTCACTCACCAACTGGAGTTGCAGAAACGTGTTCTCTACCCTCATTTTTTCTATCACTGATAAATTATTAATGCTGTCTTGAAATCCTCATATAAGCTACAGGTCCATGTGGCAATGTTTTATGCTGTTTTGTGCTGTTTTGTTCAACAGAATAATCTACATATGGCTCATTTTAATTCAGGTGAAGTATGATATGTGTAGTATCATCAATTAAAGTTTTGGATTGTTGTTTTTTTCCTTTTTATTTTTTTGCCATGTAGCTGACAGAACAATCTCGTCACAATGTCCACATCCAATGCTGTTCTTAAGCTTTTCTTCAAATTCCATGATCCTCATCAGTAAATCAAGTTGCTTTTTGTGCACTTTGTGTGTACTCAAGAAAATAGAGGATAAAATAAGTGAACATCTCCAATTTACTACAGAAATATTGATTTCATTCTGAGAATGAGAATGAATGATATATTGAGTAAAAAAAAAATCTAAATTGCCTGCAGCACATAAAAGTTTTTGTGACAAAGAAAATCTTAACTATTTTGTATGCAAATGGCTCTGGTCATTAAGATAACGCTCAGTATATTATTGTCTATTTATTTATACTAATTTTCCATACTGCAAATCTCTAAATGGTAAATGTCAGTGAAGATGAATGCACAGCTAAGTAAGGGTGATGTAAGTGAGAGGAGCAGGGAAATGTGTTTTAGTGTTTTGTTTTAATTTTCTGCTTTGTGTGTGTTGAAAGAAAAAGAATTGTCTACTAAGCTTTGGGGGCAAAATGATGGACTTACTTATGGACGCCAACAGAAGAAGTTACTGTAACACTTAAATCTGCTTACAGCTGCATTATAGAGGGTTTATTAAATCTTTCTGATGATACAAAGGAAAATCTCACTATGGCCTTTGCCTGAATGATGAACACTTATTTATTTTGAGATTATTCTCACAGTGCTTCCCAATCAAGACCCCCCTCTAAAAATAAATGATGAATTCTCTCAGATAATTCAGATTGTCAAACAGCTTTGTGTTTCCTGGGGGACAGGTGTTTCAACTATATCTCCTTTCTTTGCTCTGCTCTACCTCATCCTGTAAGGCCTGCAATGGGTCAGGCAACTCAATTTCCTCACATCCCCACTCTGTTCAATCAGCCAGTCACTCAACCAGAAGCCTCATTCATCTCACTTAGGGACAAATGACCATTTTGGCAATGTCTGAATTAAGAGAGATTTGTTTCAACCCTCCCCCTTTTCTCTTCCCAGTCACACAGGCCACCTGACTTTACACCAAGCTTGTGCTGTGTTCCTTCCTCCAACTCTGTCATGTAACACATGGCATCATTGTACTGGCTCGGTCAATCTTAAAGGCAGACACCTTTTGTACTTTGTTCCCTGTTCTTTATAACACTTGAAGTCTCACACTGCAATTTCCAGCCTCTAAAGGACAGTAAGCTGTGTGTTTAGATCTGCGCTGTAAGTGATTAAACGTTCATTGAATTGCATGAATGTGTCTTTGTGTAATATCCACAGGGTTGGATGAAAACTGGACAACATACTGGATGTTCATGCCTCAATGAAGATTAAGAGAATTAGAGTTTTTGTAGAGGAGATTAAGATGTGTGTAGATTTATATATTTTACATGACGTTCCAATATAAATATAGAACATTCAGCATTATTGTTTGAATGAGAACATCCCACATTGTGATTATCATTATTTATTAAGAACATTTTTGGAGAACAATTAACAATTCTGCTGATTTAATAAAATGCACTATTTACTGTTTATGTACAAGAAACTTATATTCTATTTAAAACTCAAGCAGAGCAGCATTCATGATCTGCCTTTTGATATCATTAATATTAAGCATTTTTTATGTGAAATAAAAAAACTATGCTCAGCAGCATATTTTCTTTAGATTTCATCATTTAAAAATGTACTCAGGTCAGCTGCAGCAAGGAAAGCATTAAAATCCAGTCAACAGAAAAAGGTCAGCAATCTCACGGATCGCAGTCTTTCATATATAGTCTCATTACTGTGAATAAAGCACATTCACCATAGATGGATATCACTCCAGCATGGTGTTATCATGCGGTCTGATGGAGAGATATAAAGCTCAATCTCTTTATTTGTGTGGTTTCCTCCAATCATAGTCAATACATCATGCAGATGAAGGTATGATATATTTCAAATAGCTGATAATGGCAGGGGAGGCTAAACGGTTCGAGGAAAATCCAATTTTGCCACACAATGACCACAGTCAAGACTGAATTTGGCTTACATTAACTCAGTGTGATGTGGTCACAAAACCTAAGTGATTAAGTGTCAAACAGTGATTGCTTCTCAGATGCTTTGTGGGGAAAATCAAGGCTCAATGGTTAAAACACAGGGAGTGGCCAAATGTGAAGCTGCAGAAAAATAAAACATGGTTACATTAAAAATTGTCTGTCTGTAACACCCCTATGTCCACATTCACTGCAGAATGTAGGTAAAAAAACTACCCAGACCACTTAAACTGTGTGCTACAGAGATCATGCAATAAGGTACTAATATCTGTGAAAAGCTGGCTCTTGGAAATTGCTCGGAAAGACATAACCTTTGGGTAATTAAACCTCAAATGCATAAATTTCATTTGACACAATTTGCACATATAGGCAGTAATTAACAGTCTCCCTTGCCTTAGGTATAATGTGGTCGGTTTTAATCTCACACTGAATCAGTGTGACTGACATAATGTTGGAGGGGGTTATGTACAGGCACATGGAATTTGGCTTTTGGGCACAAGTCGTCATTATGAATATGTAGACTAAAGGACAATCAGTCTTATCTACTACAATCATTTTGTAGCCTCCAACAAACACGCTGTTCATGTAATTTTTTTTTTTTTATTAATTAATCAAAATTATTTATCTAAAGGATCAGATTGGTGTTCAAAGTCAATATAAAACAGACCAAAACTAACAATATATAGTTATGTCTTACTGCTTCCCCTCCTAGTCTACATATCCATATATGTCCTTATACTAACGACATAAATCTTTAAAATGGGTCAAAGACGTGTCATTTAATGAATAAATCATTTCATGAAATATCTCAGTACTGTAGTTTGAATAGTGCATTTGTTGGTGTTATTTTTAGTTGTGGATTAACACATATCTGGTAACCTAAAGAGCATTTGTGCCAGCAGCGTCTGTAGGACTGACTTTAAATAAACGATAATTGATGGTAATCATGGAATTAGATGACCTGGTGCATAATACGTTAGGTTTGCATGAGAGTGACGTGTAGAGCCTCACAACTGCTGCCGCTGCTGCAAAGGCACCAGCATCTTAAATGGCTGCAATCAGGTTGGCAGCCCAGCAATTAGTTATGAGTTAGGCCCAACAGTAGAATAATTAAAAATACTTAATTGTCATTAGACAGCATTCATCTCCAATATGCACAGCAGAAAAATTTATATGTCAAAATTTAGCGATGGAGTCAGGCATATTTGTCAAAGTAGCAACACATTTGGGTCAGGAAGCTATTGAAAGAAATAGACCATACATCGTCCAGCCATGTTTCAGTCCTCACAACCTGAGAGAAACAATCACTGTGCCAGAGATTCGATAAGAGGACAAAGCCATTATTCTGTTTAGTGGGACTACTTGGTTAGAGCTCTGATCAAGCACTTCAGGATTCGGTGAGTGAATCTTTTAAATGAACTGCTACTACTGAGGCATTGTTTTTCTCATCACAAATAACATCCCTTGCACAACAGTTTGTGACTACCTGGTAAACAAGTGCTTAAAATCGAGATATATCCCTAAGGAACTGGTGCCGAACCAAAACAGGAGTAAATGAAAATGCATATTAAATTAGCATTTGCCAGGTGGCCAGAAATATGACTTAACCCTGAAAGCCCATAAAACAGTTAATGCGGGTTTAATAATTTGATGGTGATTTTATTATGGCAGGTCAGATGACTCGAAAAGCACTTCATCTCTCAGAGTAAGGTTTAATAATTTAAAGTGATCATGCACAAGTCGTGTACAAAAGCATTACAGTAAAAAAATTTAATTCACAACGCTGTTTATAACACAATAAAAATGTTACGGTCAGGCAAAAACACCAGTGTGTACACTTTAACAGGAAAGGCTCATTCAACTAAGAACTGCAGGTTACATAAAAACTGTTGAGGGGATAAAAAAAATACATCATAAAAATTACCCCAGAAAAAAAATCGAAAAAAAAAATAAAAAAAAATCAGTAGCTTATTTTTACATCCAGCTATACAATGTTTCACAGGAATGCTGTGCAGCAGGCAGCTGGAAATATAGACTATAACTTCTACAGAACAAACAAAAAGCAAAATCACAGCGTTACACAATCTTTAACACATGCTAAGTTACCACTACAAAGCAACAAAGACCTCGCACCATGCATACTGGCCTGTCAGCTTCGGAAAATCCCCCGACAAAAATGGGGAGATATAGAGAATGTACAAGTGTAAGATCCCCGCTCAGTACAGGGGAGGAGAGATGTTAGGTCAGTACTGCTCCATACACAGGGCATTTAAAAAATGTATCAATAAATATAATACAAACAGTCAATCAAGTCTTTACACAAAAGAAAGATTAGAGAGCTGTTTCATAAAAGTCCTGATCTGTAGTTAGAAGAGCACATCTTCATTTTTAATGAGCACCTCCACCACCTGTCTCTGGTAACGGATGTCATTGAGGGCTGTTATGGCGTCCAAGTTTGGTGCACGCATGAGGGTGGGCCCAAAAACAATGGCGAGGTTCTCTGCATTCATCAGATTGAATTTTTCATTCTGTGTTACCCTGCAAATATGAGATAGATCAGAGTTAGGTTGTGGAAATAAAAGTTACATTATGAAGTAAAAAAGTTTTACCTACTGTACAAAAATTATGGTAGTTGGGAGGGTGACAGTTTCTTTAATGAGAAATGACCTTCAGGAGTTATACAGTGATGAAGTCTTTGTGATTAAAGCACAATTACAATTCTTTTCCCAAAATATCAGTACAATACATCACAATTGGCTAAATCAATAGTTCTAGCCAATAACAGCTAAAAATAAGGCCATATACAGGTTTTCTGGATGCAGGATCGACAAAAACAAATATTCTAGACTAGAGGGGGAGCCCTTCAGCAAAAAAAATATCAATAAAATAAAAAAATGTATATATATATACACCGTCACCTTTTTAAGTGTGCCATGAGATACTTGAGAGTTTCGTTGTGTGATGGTGGCAGCAGAGAAAGAGCCTCGTGGAAAGCTTCCAGTTTCTTTTCTGGCTCTGTGAGCTCTGGAAAACAGAGATGAGTGTGCTGATAGAGGGGCCAGAAAACACTCTCTGACCTCAAAGGATGCAATCAGGAATCAATATGGTCATTTCCTGTGCGGTAATAAAAGCCATTAGTCTCTTAGAGGCTGTCGAAGGAGTGCAAGTGGCTTGATTTAGTGTGTGCAAATGAACACTGTGCCTTTGAGTTTTGGGCTTTTTTTGTTGTTGTTGTTGGGTTTGTTTGTTTGTTTGTTTGTTTTGGAACACAAAATTCATACAGAATCAGAATTGAACAGTTTCTCAGGATTTGAGGTCAGAGCTGAGTTTTAAAAATCAGTGACTGAGACGTTGGCTGTAAAAGGCTGCATTTGAATAAGTCCTCTTTGTTGATAATGAACACTTAATTTTTGCTTGATAACAACAATAATACGGCATGAGTGAAGTTTTAATAAAAGCTGATTATTGTGGTTGTGGTAGGTGGATTTACTGAATCCTATACAATATCACTATAAATTGTATCCTAAGGTTAGGATTCGCTGGAGGGTTACTGATCTATCAGAATTTACAATGCCGGATATTTTGCACTGAGCAAAGTATTTTCTGTTTTATGTCTGTAATGTGACTCATTAGTGACCACATGAAAAGAAGAATAAAATTTAATAGTGACCGTTTTTTAATCAAAGAAAAGTGAGGGAAAAAAAAAAAAGAGTGTAATGAACTAATTTATGTGGCTGCAACTTACTTGCAGCCTCGATGAACCTGGGGTAAGCATCATACGAGATGACGGGAACAGGCAAATCCCTGAGGTACAGTTTGAGTGCACCCGTGATGATATTGATGTCTTCATAGGCATTCACCGAAATGTCTGCCTTCTCTCCATCTGTGAGGACGTGTGATGGAATAAGAAGGAAATAGCGTTATGCTTTGAAAATGTCCCATATCAGCATTTTCACATCACTGTGTGAATTGATGATTGGGATTGTATTACAGTGGGTAAAAAAAAAAACAACAAAAAAAACGACTCTCACGCTGTATTTTTGTGAAGTAGCTGCTATCATCTGCCTGGCCTGTTTAATTCCGACTTTCTCCCAGTTATGCATGCGTAGCAGGCCATGGCCTACTTGTGCTGGCAGACTGAACATCACAGTGCTGTGAGCTGGAATGACACTCTGTCATGGATGATCTCCCACATGCGGATCTGGCTAAGAGTTTTGCCCAGTGCTGCAGGGTTTTTCTAACAGTTAAAATTCACACTGCTCTGGGCCAAGACAGACTCATTCTCACTAAGTCCACCACTGAATCGCAACACGGCAGTAGGGTTTTCTTCACAGCTATGTTTAAAGCAGTGAGAGTTTGTATCCCCATAGGTCCTGCCCGTCTGCCCACACTGTGAAATCCTGCATGAGAGGGACATGTCAGGATAGGATCTGCTCTCCCAGATGGACACTAATCCTTCACTGATGTGTCACTTTCTAATTAATCTACAATGTTCTACGTGTCTTATGCAAACATATGCAAGTACGCAATGTCAGTAGTCATGTTGTGAGCTGACAGGAATCTATAAAACGTGGACTTACCTTTGTCAAATGCCATCTTGACTTCTTCCACTGAATCACTAAATCCAGATATTCTGTAGAGGCCTTCAGACTTCAGTCCTGGAGGAACAAACATGAACAACCTTTCAGAGACCGTCATGGCTGTCAGAGGCGATGTAGAAAAATTCACCTGCACATATCGCCTTGGGTAATTTAGCAAATGCCATTGAACACTTAAATATGCATAAAAAGGGATTAAATGCCCTCAATGTCACACAGTGGAACAACATGGGCAGACGCAAATCATTTTCTGCATCACTGACTAAAATAATACAGAAATCAATCAAACTTAGCTACAGATGTATATTAAAGGGGAGACAATAAGGGGGCAATCGTTTCCTACATAGTTGAATGATTTAACTGAAATGCAATCAAAGTAGGCAGCAGGAAACAGAGTGATGTATTCCTCATTATAGGTTTACCATCATCAGTATACTCATCAGTCCTCCCAGTCATGAACTCCTCGCCCCATAAAAAATATATAAAAATAAAAAAATATCAACTCTGTCACTAATGCGATCCGACTTTTAGAACCTTAAACTCAATTTCAGTATTTTCCAGATCAATGAGTGTAAAATCAAAGGAAAACTAAGGATCGCATGTAAAATGTGTAATATTATCTCCATCAATCAAAAAAATGCAGTAAGGGGTTGGCTCTTAAGTGAAATTTAATTAACTGAGTTGTACGTAAATTAACTTTTATGTGCAAAATTTTGTGCTGTAATTCATAGAATACAAATTGTAAAGTTCCAAAAACTTGATGTTAAGTAATTTTTTTGGGAGATTTTAATTCGGCTTCCAATGAGGGTGCTCAAATCAGATTGGATACATTCAGATACCAAGTGTGCAGCATTTCATCCTTCAGCAGAAAGTCTCCACTCAACCAAAACTGCTTTAATAAAACTTTAAAGCAGTTCGGAGTTCAAAGTGATCCCGTTGGTATTTAACTAAACTGCATTTATCACATTTACATCTTGGGGCGTATTAGGCTTATTATGAGTTAGAAATTTGAAAAAAATCATACACACATGGATGCACACACATGTCCTGAACTAACCTCGGGACTCGATCTCTCGTATGCACATGTCCACCACCATGGGTCGAGCTGTATTATAAGCTTTAACCAAGGTTGTGAGGTCGCAGCTGTAGACCTTACGGATGTGTCTCAGGTCTGGTTTACAGTCGTTGGGTACCAGAGAGGAGCATTGTTTGTGGACGCTCAATCCACAATCTACAAAGAGAGAAGGAGCTGGTTAATTCATGAATTGAACAACAGTGCACAGAAAAATTGTTATTTAAACATGTTAGTGTCAACCAGAAGAAAGGGCTACTCCTTGATTTCTCATGGTTCAGTCATTGCAGTCATGCAAACAGATGACTACTATGTAAATTCACGCTCACCATCAGTTTAAATTTAATTTGATTGGATGTTTTGTGTGTGTTGGTTTAGACTAACATGTTAATTCCCTTGATCAATATTTGACGCTGGAATGTCAAAAGACCACTGAAGGATGTTTTCTCTCTTTCTCACGTGGCATTGGAGTCACCTTGATCACCAAAGTCACCTCGACAGGGCCAATGGTGAAATTAATTAAAAACTACCCAGAAGATAGGAGGTTTTTTGTTTTTAGATAAGATGTTTGCAGACATTAATTGAATCTCTTGGTGTTTAAATAGCACATTAGTCATGATGTCAGTATAAGTATCCCACATTGTGTCTCGTCCTTGGTCACAGTGGACGGGGCCTGAGGCACAGCTGTTTCAGGCCTGGTTTCACCTTGTCGAGAACAGAAGACCCCGTGGAGAACAGATGCACACAGAGAGAGAAAGAGAGACTGCAGCACTGATGTAAAAGAGATGCATGGAAGGAATTATAGGAACAGTGAAATCGCTGTGGCCTGGAGGAGGGACAATCAGTGCTGCTGCTGCATTCATTCTTTTCCATATCCAAGCTCACACACAATGGCTGTGGAAACAGCAATTGAGGCGCTGTAGGCTACACTAGACCTAGTTTCCCAGACTAAAATGGAGCAGCTCTTCAAGCTCTCAGATCTTTTGAGCTGTCTCCAAGATTTTAAAGGATTTTTTTTTCTGATGCCCTGTGCTTTTTGATTCCTGACATATAAAAAGTAACATTTTGAATTGCTGTGTTTAGACAAACATCTATGCCTGTGTAGGACTACGAAGAATATTTTTGATTAATATGGGTCCCTTGAGAAATTCACCCAGTGTGCATATATATGCATTGATGCAGAAATGTAATTACCTTAAAGGATGACTCTCTTAAGGATGTGAGACAGGCAGTATAATAGAGGAGAATCTGTAATCAGACACAGGTCTGCTGAGCTCCTGGTGTCTATTTGAGCACACTGATGGCCCCTGGTCCCAGGTGGAGCGGGTCAGGTTGAAGCAAAAGCCCAAGGGACGCCAGGAGACAGGGGACGCTGCTTTACTGCACCATCAGCTCTGTCTGGGTTGCTATGGAGAGGACGCTGCAGCTCAGTTTTGGCTAAAGGGCTCTGCGAGGAGGTTTCATGGTGGCTGGCTGTTAATATCTAATCACCATGTTATCACGGTCTCTAACCTCACAGCGTTACCACCTGAAACTGGTCTCCTACTGACTGGATCAGAAAACAAAAAGAGCCACTTGTATTTTTTTTTTTTTTTTTTAGATCTTTTGGGTTTTCTACCACGTGTTTAAGTTAAATAGGGGTTGAGCTGTGTGACCTAGCTCTTTAGTTGAAGCTGCTGAATTTTAATGTGTGTGGAAAAAGAGCTCCTTCCCCACGCTCTGAGCTCTGCTCATTAAAGAGACATGCCAGCTTTGTTTTCCTTCATGGCCATGATGGGATGAGGCTGGGGGGGGTACTCCGATGAGGAAATGTGGCACAACAAGCACAAGCAGAGGCTGGCTTTCTGGCACTTGGCCAAAAACAGTTCACACATACAAAAGGAAAAGGGGGTGGAAGAACATTTTTTGGTATGCAAATTTCACCATCATGTGAGACTTCGCTGCCCTAGATTCTTGTTGCCGTGTTCCAGTCTGAAGGAATGATGATATATTATAAGTCGATAAAGGCTGGCTCCAATCCTGTGTGTCTTTATTCCAATTGCTCTCAGCTTTCAAAATCAAAACATTAATAGTTAATATCAGCTCCCATTTCTGTGACACACTTTGTTTCATCAATTAAACATCACAGACTCGCATCAAACTGTAGTATGGTTCTATTCTGGGATGGGAAAGGAATTCTAGCAACAGTAAAATAGAAATCTCATGCAAATATTTCACAAGCAAATGTGTAAAGGTATTTCCAACAGTGACAGGACTGAATGCCCACATGCTAAATCTGAAAATCCTGTGAATAATTTTGTTTCAATATGTGTATCTCATATTGACATAATGCATTCATTGAAATCATAGAAAAAAAATTTTTTTCCTCAGAGGGATGAGAAAGTATTTAGCTTTGTGTGTGTGCTTTTTAGTTTATAATGCAGCTGATGTTTACCCTTTTAAATCATGAATGTTTGCGCTACAGTTCTTCTTAGTAAAAATAATCTAACACAGACGGAGTTCTTGTCACTGACCCAGTGAATAAAAAAAGTGGGTCAAACAGATCTCAACATAAACATTGTGTAACATACATCCCTGTTATTCCAGCTATAGAGCCTTAATGACACTGTTATACAACCCATAATCCCAAAATTACATTGTGATTTTGGATTAAAACCGATTAATCCAGCTACAGATGCATTAAAAACCAAGTACCCATATATAGTAATGGTCACTTTGTGCAACATGAACATGAAAATGTGTGATCAAATTGTTTATGTAATAGTTTGTTAATGTAGATTGAAAAGATGTACCTGCACATTTGACCCCTTGGGCCATCAGTCCCCACATGAAGCTGGCACAGTGTTCACACCAGTGAGGCCCTCGAAAGGTATGGACCTGGAGCAGAGAGGAGAACAGGGACAGATACTGGTGATGAAGATCAACAACAAAAAACAGAAAGCAGCACACAGCAGGAGCTGTTTACTCCAAAGACAGCGTCTCCTAGCTTAGCAGGCAGGAGACCCATAGGTGGTGCCATCTTAAGTGAGGAAGAAGAGGAGGATTATTTGTGTGTGGATGAGTGCTGCTGTTCAAATAGACCCTCGAGCTGGAGCAGCAGTGACTCCCAGCAGGGGAGGCTTTGCCATCATGGCATAGTGGGATATGATACTTCACCACTGCAAGTCATCAAGGGAGTCTGACATAGAAACAGCAGAAAGCCACCATGTTCATGTATTAAAAGGGAACCCCCGACTTCCCAGCAGGTAACACTGACTCAGCCAATCAGAGAGTCCTCTGGGAGGATGGGAAACCTACAGCACTCCCTGTTCCTGTTTTTGATCACCTGCAGTGATGTTAGGAGTCATTTCCATCAAGTTAACAGAATCAAAGAATTGTAATTAAACAGATATCCCATCAGTTTGTACTTAGTACTCAATGCATTTTATTTAGAGGTAAAGCATTCCCTCAAACAAGGAAGACTAAAACTATTTAGATTTCATTTGATTTAAAATAAAAAAGAAGCATAATTTAACATTAGCAAGCTTGAATTACACAGTTTTTCATTCTAGACATCTTTTAGCATCAAGCACTTACTGTAATATATGTGTGAATATACACAAACTTTACATTCCTGCTGGGTTGGAGATGCTTTAAACAGAACCTCAAAATGTTGAAGTACAATATTCAGCATCACAAGGGAACAAAGCAGCATAAAGAGACCAGTGAGCATCAGCAGTTTGAAGGCCTTGAAGGCAATATTTCACCCCCCTGCTTTCCATCCTATTAACCAGCCAAACTAGGAGAGAGAGCCTGAGCCAAACAGGGATACACTCCTCCACTGTTTCCCCTCTCTGTTGGCCTAATCTGTCCATCTGGTGCTCAAACTAACAGCAGTGGTGCGCAGACCACCCAACAGATTCTCTTTTGATAAAAGCTGACTGGACAGACCAAAACAGCTCTGTTTTTCTTCCTCTCTCCCGCTCAGAAACATCCCCACACCCCCCACTCCTTCCATCTTCATCAAGCTTTAAAAACTATCCCTGGTTACTCATGATGAAACTAAAAGAAATATTTTGGAGATACAGTCGCTGACTTTTGAAGATTCTCAAAAGTTGATTTGGGCTCACCTTGAAGTTGTGGACTTTTTCAGATCTGGGTGTCCAGTCGTTGTCCTTCAGTGTGGCTCTGCGAACCAGTGATGTGAGCTGTGAATAGGCGAATAGTTTAAGTGGCTGCCAGAAAGTGGCTGGAGGTTTCTGTGGCCCAATCCTCATCCCCAGAGCAGCCGCCAGAATATCCTCCTGATTGGCCTCTCGCTTGGCTTTTTGCACCAGGGACTTCTCTTCTTTGTGAACCTCGTAGGACTCTCTAGATGGCATTTTAGTGTGGCTGTTTCCCCAAATCAGATGATGGAACAAACCCAGAAGAAAAAGTATCAAAAAAATGAAGGTAAAACTCCTTGATGATCAGAGCAAGTCTGTATCAAACAATATTACTTGCATTGTCCCAGTTAAGCAGAAATCACAGTTAACAAATTTAAATGATAGAAACAATTTAAAGGAGTCCAAAAGGAAAAAACAAAAAACAGTGGTCCTTTTTAAATCCTCTCACAGCACTGACAGTAGATCAAGTGGAGCCTCTGTGATAGGAGTGCCAGGTTTTATACAAAAGAGGTGCAGCCCTGGGTGCTCATGTGGTTCTGTGGGAACGTGTATGCAGATGAGCTGAGTGGCTGCGCTAATCCTCTCCTCCCTGTGCAGTGCTGATATTCTCCCTGGAACAGAAACAGAGCAGCGATGTGTATGGATGCTGTCAAGGCAGTCAGAGCGAGGGGGAGGAGAACAGGGGCGGACCCTGCAGCAGTCACAGCAGATTAAATAGATCCCACCAGCCAATCACAGCATGGACACCCCAGCTCTAGAGTGGCCACTACCCCGCCCCCACGCAACCATCTCCATCAGATACCAGAGCAGGGGGAGCCTGGGTATATGAAATGAAAGTGGGATGATAATGAGCAATGAATGAGTCATGTATCAAGAGTGGGCTGCAGGCTGCAGAACTTGCGACAGCAGTGGGCCGTTAGAGAGGGAGCTATTTTCAAAAATCATGTTGCCACAGAAACTGGTCACGACTGGGACCACAAAGAGCACCAACACAAAAGGACTGTCCATGGAAGTAATATATGACATCATCGATATGAGCACACAATTTCATTCAGATGTTTAAGCACCCACAGAAATAAAAGAAATTTCATATTCAGCAGTATTTGGATGAAAAACAGGAAATGGGGGGTTCATTTGAGTACACATTTTTAAATCAAACCATTCATCATGAAACATCTTTGGAATTTTCACTGTAAAATCCCAGTTCTCTACTTGAGAAGAATATAAGTCCTTTAACGCTCGGACTTTTCTTTACTGTTTTTTTCATGATTGAATGAACTAAACGTTGTTTATGAAACCGTTTCATGCAACAATGAAAACATGACCCTGAATAAATAAAAATTCTTTTTATGTCTCATATTTAAACAGGTAGCTTAATTATTTGCATTTTTAAAATTGATATTGGGCCACCAGTAATTTATTCCATCACTTTTACAAGATGATAATATAAACAATAAAGAATTTAGTACTGGATGTCAGATCCAGGCGTGTGATCTGAAAGCTGGGAGTTTTCAGTCTGTAGTCTTTGTCTGACTGTTGATTTCCTTGAGGTGTATACTGATGCACACATTGTGTTGTGTGTATGCAAATGAAGTATCAAATATAGAATTGCTACAGTGATTTGAGAGAAAGCTCCAGCAATTCTCAGTGCACGTCAAATGCGATTATGCTCCCACATCTCAGAGCCTAATTCAGACTCAGCTACTTGAAGTGCAATGCTCTCACCTTCATGAAAGACCGCTTGAGAGGAAGTGACTGCACACACTCTCCATCAGAAATCAATGAGCTGTTGTAACTCTAACTCCAACATCAACAAAGGGCCATAAAAAGAACAGTATGAACACTGGTGGGAAGCCGAAAAGGGACTTCGAAGATCAATGCACATATGCAGAATGGCATCCCAAACTGTCATGTCTGACAGGAACATGAAAGACATGAAACAGAGCTTCCAGTACAGCTTTCCCTTCTCCTGCTCAGTGAAAGTCTCTGCTCAGGAGGGTACCTGAGAGGTGTAGATAAAAGACATTTAGAGCCTTTTATATGCACCAGTTCACCCTCTCAGACTCTGAGCACTTTGGAGGGTTTTTGCAGTGTAATTGTGTTGCCTGCTGTTAAGTGCAGAATGAATGTCTGCCTCCCAGGATGTGGTTTACTTTGAACATAGGCCTAATTGACACTGATTGATTTGCTTGTTTCACAAACATGTCCAAAGACGGGACTCTCGAGGATGGATGTGCACAGCGCAGTATCTTTTCCATCTCTGTAATGTCCATCTGTGTCCAGCCTGGAAACCTGAGCCTGATCTGAGTCTCTGGATCCTGCCACATTCAGGATTTATGCAATAATTTAATCGTGCCATTCCACTTTGACCCAGAAACTAAAACAATTACAGACTTTCCCATTCTTTGTTCCCACTCTTTTAAGCCATTAAGCTGTTGAAGATCGTGCTAACTATTTCTGTGAGGCAGGAAGTTTGTTACGTTATGAAATGTTCCTCTAATGCATGGCTGACCCAGCACAGACGTAAGAGCCATTAAGAGCACATCCTGTGATCTGACTGAACACTCAGGACTATGATTTCTATCACAGTCTCTCCCATAACACACTGAGTTAAACAAAAAAAAAAAAAATAAATAGAAATCATAATTGTATCAACTATTCACAGCAAAAGCAAAAAGTTACATAAGCAGAAACTGCAGCATGGTGATGAGTGTGAGAGGCAGAGATTAATGATTAAGTCCAAGAATACAGGAGTGATGTCAGTGAGTGGGATGGCTGCACATCAATATCTTTCATGAGATCTACATGTTACTGAATGTGTGAAATGACCACAGTAAATTCGAATCTTCTCATGCACTGTGGGTGCTCTGAGACAAACACTGTCCCCGTTTCATTTTGTAGCCAAATGCAGCATATAAAACCTATACACACATTCATTATATAACCCTTCAATAAAGGATTATGAGGAAGGAGAATCAGCACAAAGTAAATCAGAAATACAGAAAGGCTCCATGTGGCCTACGTAGGCACCACCTCCAGGAAATGCCACATATACAGAGGATGCAGTGCAAATTGTTAGAGTTTTTCTGGGCTTGCACGAAATTACACCACAGTTACTGGATCAGATAGATTACCTGGATGCAGCAAGAACAGCCTATGCTCTGACAGTGATGTATGGTTTAGTACTATCAGTGTTTGCTATTCAAGCAGCAATGTCAGAGCATGCGTAAGACAAGCTTCTACAATGCACAGTGCAAAGTTATAGTCGCAGGTGCAATTTAAAGCCGGTCCTTTTTCCTCTTGAGGAATAGAAACCCACATAAACACATCGCAGTGGTTAATTCAGTGACATCTGCTCTCAGAAATCCATTTAGATGGAAGGATATTCCATCACTGCACCGGTCCTGGTACATGCATGGCATGACTGGAACATAATAGCATTTTCTGAAGTGTCAGCTAGGCCAGCACAGACCTGGATGTTATAGTGACTCTGTGGTTCAATGTTGCAGAAGCAAATCGGTGATCATGTTACTGCTGCTGGACTCCATGCGCATTATAAACAATATGAATTTAACAGAAGACCTCTTCATTTTTAGGAAATTGTACTGCTGGAACAAAGAAATGTGTAAATGCCCAACTCAAAAATCTGGATGATAATAGTCCTAAAAATATTCCAATGCATGGATTTTCACTACTGATTTACTAATAAAGCTAACCACAGTGAGAGGCAGTCACGTGGAAATGTGACCGTTAATCCTATCTTGAGAGCAACTTTGGTTGCCACAATGCTATCTAAAGGTGAATCACCTATTTTTATGAATAACGACCGGGTATTAGAAAAAACAACAAACAGCTGTGAAGAATATTTAAAAAGGTTTGAGTGGTCTTTTATCTCTGTGTGATTCTGTGATGAAAACTTTCCACCAACAATAGCGCAAATACTAGTGTGTAATGCTTGATGAATGACTCTGTGCATCAGCTATTTTGGCAACAAGGTTCTGATGACAGGATTGGATGATTTAGTTAATTCCTGTGGTATTTCACGTATATTCTTAAAGGATTAGTCCAACATTTCAGGTAATTTGTCTCTTCCCAAGACTAAAACGAATAAATCTATATCAACCCCACATTACAACGTGGATGGTGGCCTTGGGAAAGATTCCCGTGTTTACAACATATTGTCATCTGTATAATTAAAGCTTTTTATGCCGACAATACAACAATGCATCCATTATATCTTGGTATAATTACCTTGAGCTACAGATGTTTGTCCCTGTTGAGCACCAGTGCTTGGTTTTCAGGCTGAATACATATCCAGACTTTCAGAGTTTTCTAGTCATAATTATGATGATGATGATGTTGAGACAGCAAACCTTTCATCAAGGTAATTCCAGTATGAAATAAATGCAGTGAATATGTTGTCAGTATTTTTGTGTGTATGTAATAATTAGGGAAAGTCAAGAGTAATAGCATTGAACAAACTTGTTTCCCAAAAAAAAAAATATTTTTTATTTTTTAAAATTTTTTTTTAAGAAATATGGTCATTGGCTGAAATGCAAATAGTGTTGTTGAAACATAAGAAGGTAACACCCCTAAAATTACAAATAGTTATTTTTACATTTTGTTGTTTCTAATTATGTTACTCAAGGAAAAGTATTTCTCCAAAATTTGAACTATAAGTTTTGAGCGTCCTTGAAACTTGAAGATCTCTCCTGGATTCCCCTAAATTTATTTGGCATCATAATATTTTCAGTCCGTTTATTTTTATACATTGGCGATATGCAACAATATCAAGTCGCAGAACACATGATTTACTAGTTCACATACAGAAGAGAACAATGTAGAGAGCCATGTGAAGACGTCTCTGAAGGGGTGCCAACGCTTCATATATTCATGAGGAGCCTCGTGTGTGAGCGTCCACAGTGGGAATATCTGAGTGCAGTTATATATTTTTTCCATTCTTATGTAACTGTACTTTCCTCCTCCACATCCACAGAGAGACAAACACATCATCCTGCTGTTTCCAATCAGCTTTTACATAACCAGCTCTGATCATATCGTCACAGACACACACACACACACACACACACACACACAAAGACTCATCTCACATAAAAGTTGTATTATCAGAACACCGAAATGGGAATAATTATTAAAGTCTTTTACTTTAAATGCCGCCGTTATAGACACAGTGAAGTCAATGACAGGACAGCCAAGTGTGTACTTGTTCCAGTACACAGACACTGGAAATGTGTACGTTTGAGGAGAAAAACATACCGTTCTCGGTGTTTGTAGACAGGTGGCCAGAAGTGACTTGGTAGCAGCAGGGCTTGACTTTCTGGTCGATAATCTGTTCACTGTCTGTTCCGTCTGAAAAGGACACAAACCTGTGGAGTGTTGACCATATTGTGTTTCACTCACTGTAGGAGAACAGCATCTGTTTAGAGCACCATGTTCCCAGGAGAACAATGTTTCTCAGCCAGTGGACTTCTTTTGTACACCACCGGTTATCTTACTGGCTGAAATTATCTGACTAGTCCCAGGGGGAGGAAGTGTTAATAGATATTTTTGAGGTGCTGATGTATGAATAATTCGATTAGTGCAACATGTTGCTTTCTGAGGAACCAGTAGAGTTTTATCTTTTAAGAAGTCTAACTAAAAATCCATCTCCCATTTGTAAGTAGTTCAGGGAGAAGAGAAAACAACCATGAATCATGACTAACAGAAAAAAAAAAAAAAAAGAGACAATTAGGTAACATTGCAGTACAGAGCGCTTCATAAGTGTGGCAGAGTAGCCTGCAGCCGTAATCATCCTGAAAATGCTCAAACTCAGCTCATTAAAATGCCTGACAGTTTTATAAACGGAGCTGTGAAACCTCTAAATGACAGAGTGGGATTGGGATACTCATCATAGACTGTTAGGTTATGTTGGTACAACAGATTATCACCATCAGTAGTAACTTCTATGACAGGTTGAAAATTGAAGCCTAAACTAATTAGCCTGAGTCAATTTCTGCATTTTGCCAATAACAGTTGGAGAGAAGTTCTGAAAAAAATCTAACCAAAGGATTGTCATAATTTTTCTATTAAACCAGGCTGGGGCTTTCACATTACTGCCATGTACCATTAGTACCATTATTTTTGTTGTTGGATGGTCAAGCAATGTTGCTGCATTCCACTTCTTAGCAGGTAACCCTGAGATCACAATGTTTTTGTGTCTTCTAGAAACAAGGCAAAAAAAAATTGTAATTACCTGGAATTATCTTTCTAATTGCAATCAGTTGGCGGTGGTACCAATGGACCATACCAGACCAAAATAGATTTCTTGTACTTAAGGACTGTGGCATCATGGCAGGTGGCAAAGGCAGAATGATTGACACTGATTGCTTCATAGACAAGCCAACAGATTTAAATGTATGTGAACTTAAGTTTGTTCAAAACAAGGCATTCGGCCTGAGGCAGTTTTCAAATCAGCAGGCCATGAATATCAAATCAGTACAAATTACACAGAGCACAGTGACTGGTGGACATCTGGCCACTAGTCACTGTGCTCCTTAGCATATCAAAAACAGCACTGGATTTTGTCAGACAGAGAGAGAAAAGAGAGCAGCTTTTAAAAAGGAGATGTAGGAGCAGTAAAAATATGACTCTGTCTGGATGGTTTAGTCCATAGAAAACCCCCTGTAATTTACATAACATCCAGAATAAGACATTACACAAGCAGTGGGCTAATGAGTATAATCTGCCAGGATTTTCAGACATAGTTGCTCTTTGTTTTGAACTGCTGAGGTTGAACACCCCCCACTGCCACCATTACTATCCAACCTTGTTCATAAGCCCCCTACATAGTGAGAGCACATTGCATGCACTGCAGAAGAAGGAAAAAAAAAAAAAAAGGAGAAAGATTGTTGAAAACATTTCAGCAGCAAAGATCATCATTCCCCATTCTTCATTCCCTGAATACATTTCCAAGGGATGTGAAATAGTCAAATATAGCATCTCTTCTTGCATCATTTAGCAAAGACAAGCTCACTCATTGTTGACGCGATTCTTCTGCTGTCCGTTTTCAGCCCTCCAACAATTTACCTCCGGCGGCCGGTCTCTAGTGTCAGTTTATTTATCATTTGCTCCATCAGATGAATAATTCATGATGTGTTGGTGGAATATAACCGAGCAAAGGTCTCAATTGTGGTGAAATAAATTTACAGTATGATTAGGTGATTAATAATATCTTGCTGCCACTGTTGGACACCAGTTTTCAAAAATAATTTTAATAATGCTTCAAAACCATTCTGCAGTTTAACTACAGTCACAAACAAATCATCCAGCAGTTGTTCGAGCTTGCCCATTCGTCATAGACTTGTGGTTGTTTATAATTTATTTTTTTTGAGGACTTAAAGTAAACTGTTCTAGTGTGAGAAATGGTGCTTTGTCGTGGCCAATGTCTAACTTTAGGTACATAGTTTCTATAAAAACGCACATTGTGTAACCAGCTTGCTGCCTTAATGACTCCTCTTCATCTGTGCTAATGCTAGTGTAGCATTTTGGTGAGGTGCTGAGCAGCATCGTCAGCTGTATTAACAGCGACCTCTGTTCAAACATGTTTGCTTTAAAGCTAAGATTCAAACTGTATTCTTCCTACCAAACAGCACCTGGTGACAGAAATCCTGTGAAATGATCAAAATAGCTATTACATGGATGTCCTTGTCTGTTTCTGAATGACCTTTCAACTGTAACCGAAATTTCATTCTTTGTATAAAAGCACCCATTTCTTACCATCCAATAGTTTGAAATAAATAGACATATGGGCTTGGAAGCACTGATGTGGAAACCGTTTTTCATTTCGTCCTCGCCTTTCTGATTATTCACCCAAGCTTCTCCTCCTGGAACGCAGAGCGGACTGCCACTGATCACACACTGATTATTTCCCAACCAGCCAGTCTGAAAGCTCAGGGACAGAACTGATTATAAATAGGTGCAATTAATTATACAGGGATATAGCACAGGGATTTGTTTTTGTTTCCCCCCCCCCCCCCTCAAAGCTATTGTTTTGCAGGCAAAATACGATTATATTCCATCCCCCCCCCCCCCAAACACATCCTTGCTGCTGTATTCAGTGCAGCCCTGATTCCACCATGTAACAGCAGAGAGAGCTGGGATTCATAGTGCACAGTTCACTGAGCAGACTGGCAGTCTCTACAAGGTGAGGCTTATGAGGTGGACGAATGATCGTGGTTAAAGTCGCCCTAATTCCCCATTATTGCTTTCCTGACTGGGGAATAGTGGAGGACTGCTATTTGAAATTTGACACACTATATAGAAGAAAAAAAAAAAAAAAAAAAAAAAAGAAAAGAGAAAAAAAAAAGGCATTAGGTTTGCTTGCACTGAGACATAAATGTAATAAAAGGGAGAAGACATCAGGACGTGTGGACGGATCAATATCTGTCATGGCTTACTTGTATCAGAGCTGCATGTTTACACTGGACACTCTAGAGTGTGTCAGTCAGTTGTTCAAAGAAATGGATACAATAAATCTGCCAAAAAATGATTCATCTTTCGGTACATGTGTTCACCACTAAATTACTTGTGGTCATGTATTATGTTGTGTGTATGGTGCAAAAGAAAATTTTAAATGTTTAAAAAAAAAAAAAACCCTTCTTAAAACTACAATAGTGTGTTGTTCCAGCTCACTCTGGATAATAGGCAAAATGTGCTTTTAGCAGTTTTCATAAGAGTAATTCCAAGAAAGTTAATTGGAAAAGAAAAAATTTTGATGGAACAAGAAAAGAAAAACAAGAAGCAACAATAAAAACAAACAGAGCCAGACAAACAAGAGCAAAACTATTTTCATGTCTTGACACCATTAGAAGGAAGAGGGGACAATGTTAATTTGTTAAATGGGCAAAGTAACAATTCCAAATGCATAATCTGCATATTTCAGATTTGTCCTTTTCACTGTACATACATGTGAAATAAAGTTTGAGGATTTTTAGATAAATAGGAAACTGGTTCCATCAGTGAAAGGTTAGAATAAGAGCTTTCAGAAATCAATCAGAGCTGATATTTGACTTCAAAGCAATTTAAAATTCCTGAAAGGCCGTTTTAAAGCACAAACAGTAATTAGCCATCACTTCATTTAATGGGTGAATGTTAAAACAGTGATTAGCTTGTCTTTGTTGTCTTGATTAATTCATTCAGTGGCGTGAAAGCAAGCAGCTGCAAGTCTGCTAATCAGTGGCAGCAATCATCACAACACACCAATCTCCATGACGGTCTGGTGTGAGGAAAAGATATTATAGTGCGCAGAGCGATCCATCAGGACAAGAACACATTTAAAAACACCATGATTCGATCGATGTTTCTATGTCAATAATGGTGATTATCTGTGCTGTTTTCAATTTTTAATTGGTAGTGTTGTACAGTGTTTTTTATACATAGATATGGATATGATGCCCAACAGTAAACTGTACAACAAAAGGGATTAAACTCGACAATGTGAAAGGTTGCAAAAATTAGTGACAAAAATAAACTGATTTCTTTGTCCTGCATCCGAGTACACTTACTCCTTAAAATCCCTGGGAAGACCTTCAAAAGTTTACCCAACAGCTTTCTTTTTAACAGACTAAAAGAAAATGCTGTCATTTATTTTTATTTCATAGATTTAGGACAATCTGAGGGTTGAGTTTCTGTCACTGAAGCATCTAAAATGTTGAGGAATTAAACTGCTTCTTCTAAAGATTAGATTGCATATGAAATGTTTGGGGTTTTTTTTTTTAAGTCAGTGGTAAATTGTAGATGACCTGTCTGTTTCCTCTATTTTGTACATAATCCAATTAAAATCATGATCGATAACATGAACAAAGATTACACCCAGACCCACACATCAAAACTCACCCTACAACACTGAGAAATGCTTCATTCCCCAGTTTCAGGACTCTGCTACGGACCTTTCTAACTCTAGACATGTATAGTGGAGAAACTCAAAACTAACTTCAATGCTTTTCTACTTCCAAAGTGCGGTTACAACACATGCTGGCTCATTGTCACCACTTCCTCGCAATCGAGCTTCATCTGTACATCTCATGTTGCTGCCAACATGCTGTGGTTACCCTGACCCTACTTCAGAGCCAGTGCTATTAGCTACACATTGTCCCAGTTAGTGCAGCGTCATTCAGACATAACAGCAGCCAACTGCACAAAACTGTTTGCAGATAAAACAAAAGAGTCTTGTAATGGCTTAATACTAGAAGTTGAGGTATCAAGCACTAGCAATTTTGACCACGACATGAACTGAATTTTGGTAATCTATGTGCCAAATAATGAATTATTTCAAATAACTGACTCAACAAAAGGCCATTAGTATTCAGCCTTTTCCACCCACAAAGAGCCTAAACCGTTCTTTACGTCTGATCTCACACCGAGCCATTTTTAACTGCTGGAGCTGTAAATCGTAATGTAACTGGTCAAATACATGGTCTCCTTTTGAGAAAAAGTTCACTACAACTGGGCACTTAAGCAAAACAGCAGCAAAGAGTGTATTTGTTGGAGACTATTTGGAGCTGTGGATTAATACACCTTTGGTTTGATACTGAGTATTTACAGGTTTATCAGTACGTCACCTGACTTATCCTTTAACCCTATAATGCTGTGCGTATCATATTGATACATCATTTATGAGACCATCCCCTTGGCAAGATAAAAGAAAAAGAGATTGAAAAAGGTAGCTGTTTGGAAAAAATAAAGATGCAGATATAAAGATACAGATGTCATAGATGACCAAGGAGAAAAGTTTTTGTTATTGCCTGAATTGGGTGTAATGCCCGATGTAACAAATATGATAAACAAAAGAGGCAAATATGCTTTTCTTTTTTTTTTTTACATTTTGTTAAAGGGCCAAATAAAGACATCAGATTGAAAAAAATTTGAATTTTCTGTCCATTATTTCTCTTGTCAGGCTTTATAGGGTTAAAATGACAACAAAAGAAAACATCCCTCAATGTGTTTGGCTACACAGCTTCATCAGCAGCTGGCACAGTCGGGCTGAAGAGTTTATTTTGCCTCTGTAGACCTGTTAGACAGGCCTGATCCTCGTTTCACCTCGATAACAGTTTATGATCATGAGAAGCATAAGACTGTAAAAGCCAATAAAAGTGGTGACCTCACAGTCCCTGGTGTCATCGGATAAAGCACTGTAGTCTCACTCCCTTCATGTGTGCCCTCATTAGCTCAGCGCTACTCTTAAACATTTGATAGTTAAATTCTGGGTTAGGAGCCGCCTCTGTAATCCCATTAAGTTCATCAAGCTCAGCCCCGACTTAAATCTTGTAGAAAATGTATGAGACCATGAGGGATCTTCCTGAGCAGGAACTAATTCTGTCAAATTGTGTGCATTTTGAACATATTTCTTAAAGTTTTGTAAAGGATTTCTGAAATCCACCCCAGACCCATTTAGTAGAATTATAGAAATCCCATTAAAGGGTGACTGACTTGAGTTAGTGCTGTAGAAATTAGAAAATACAGCTGTTGTGACAAAAATGGACTTCGTTGGTCTTTCATGTCTCACAATGAATATAAGAGTGCAGAAGTGGTTTGACGTGAGAATGTATATATGGATTCCTGCTCATTGTACCCATCAGGTTTATTGATGGAAATAACGGACGATATTAATTCGTGGAAAAACTTTGGTGGAAAATAAAACAGCAAAGAGAGTCAACATTGATATCATTCAGAGTGACATACGTCACTCTGAATGATATGCCAAATTCTCACCTAATATTCATCCCACAACGTCATTTCAGTGGAGATGCGTCCTTAAAGCAGGCCAGCGAATCAAACCTGAGACAACTGCTTCTTACATCAAGCCCAGCCAATCAGAGGTCAATGAATTTCCTTTAAATAATGCCACTAAACTGGTATTTTTACAGCAGCCCGTTTTACGGGATTGTGCGGTCTCGCATGTAACCTTCAATTTTGTTGCGCACTGTGTTATTGCTTTAATAATGAATGGAGCTGCAGCAGGCACAGATGTTTTTAAAGCTGCTTACTTTGTTCGTCACATCAAATTAGAAACTAAAACCTTCCCCCACTCCATATGAAGCCCCAGTGATAGTAGACCAAAAGGGATTTAGTGAACACTTCCTGACAGGAGCATTTGTCTGGTAAGTGGGTTAGAATCACCACAAAGAAGAAAACACTCATTTAAAAAAAAAAAAAAAAAAAAAAAAAAAAAGCGTCTTATTCTGCATATAAAGTCTAATTTTTTGATATTCATTTATCTCGCACAACAGCAGAAGTAGAATAAGACAGACATACTGGCAGCTCTGTGAGACTCAGGAAATATTAACATCTTCAAGGCCACATACTCACATTAACAATGCTAGCGTGTTCGTATGAAGTTGACCATGTGTTCTTGTGTGTTTTCAGACTAGAACTAAACATTTTCATTTGGATGAGATGATGTTACTTTATGAAAGGTCACCTGGACGTAACTGACCTGGTGCAAGTGCTGGCTGTTAGGCTCAGAATGGACTGGACCCTCCGGGGAGGGAAACCAGGCTGGAGGGGAGCAGGCAGGGAGCAGACAGGAGACGTCAGGTTCAGGAGGCTGGTCAGTTGTCCTGGGCAGAGATGAGGGACACAGGTCAAAGACAGGAACAGTCAGCAACAGGGGATCATTCTAGTAAAGAGTGCTTGAAAGTCTTGCATGAGGGCTAAGAACAACCTGGCAAGGAGTGAGTGAGCAGGAGAGGCTTATATACAGACTAATTGGTGATCAGGAGCAGCTGTGTGCAGCAGGTGAGGGGAAGAGTCCTGATGAGGTTGGAGTAACAGTGAGTTCAGGTGAGAGCAATACAACAGGGAATGTGACAATTGTAATTCACCCACAAGAGCACCATGTTCTGAATTTCAAATAGCCACGCAGTTGATTTACAGTTAGATTGACAGTTGACAGATTTTAGATAAAATGGTGAGACAAAATGTCAACTAATCACTAATCCGACATAAAAACAGTGAAACTGATATTCTAGAGATCATGAATGTTTTGACCATGAAGGTAATGACCAGACCAAGTATCTGGTGTGGTATGAAAACTGGAAGTATTTTATATTAACCTTACCCAGAACAATAAAATCTCTGACGCATGAATATCCCCCATCGGTCAACGTGTTCGTATTTATTTTTGACAAAAAAGTGAACAGAAACTGAAGATCGAAGGTGAGAAAATAAGGAATCTATCACAATAACTACAAAAGCACAAGAATGTGCTGGGAGCCAGCTTAATAAAACTCTGGACAATCTGTACAATATGGCCCACCATGAAATGATCGACGGCGTAATGAAGGAGCTAATGAGGGGGATCAAGATTGCTGCAGAGCCAATAAATCAACACAAGTGTGCCTGCAATGATACAGGAGCAATCAGTAACACTGGTCAGTGCTCAGGGAGCTAGGGAGCTGGGGGGCTGAAGGGGGGGGGTAACAGATACAAGGGTCGAAACTAAAGAGCAAGTCAATGTTTTTAAAACATCAATGTCCTGAGCAGACAACGTAAAGTGGACTTTTTTTGGGGGGGATGTAATGAAATAGGTAAAAATAGAATATCATGATGAATATATATGGATATAGTTCCTGCATTTAATACAAATTCCTGTTGACTTTGCTGTGGATAAAAATCAATCCTCACATTCCCACTGACGTGTCTGCCGATCAATACGGCTTTGCACTGATAAGCAGTTAGTGAATAAGATCCCCTTGTGAGAGCACGTTGAAGCAAAAGGTCAATCAACACTTCAGTTAAGAGACACCTGAGGAGGGACCTTGACAGCACACTTTAAAATCCTTTAAAAATAAATTGTCCTCACAGTGCGATCGGTAGATTCCACTGCTGTCGTCATCTTCGAATCAATATTTATGAATTATGAATTCGAAACAAACAGCAAGACGGTTTTGCCGTCAGATTCTGTCACTGACAAAGAAAGTGAGACGCCAGCGGAGATGACAGCAGCTTTTGTCTCATCTTGAACAAAAGAATAGAAACAACAGCAGAGATCGGTTTAGGTTTAGGTAAGCCTGGCATTTCTCCAAACTTTCAGTCTTCAAATAGCATGCAGCCTGCAATATGTCCATCCATGTCTGATTATCTTACCACATCTGTGACTCTCAGCCCAAACTCTATTCTCCCTCTTCAAGATGTAAACATGGAAAAAAAGCATCAAGTGTGATTAAGTCCAATTATTTCATTTGCCAAAAGAGGTGGGCAGTTTAGGGGTGTGATGTTGTTGGGGGGTTTTTTTGTGAAAAATTGGTATAGAGAAAAATTTGATTCTTTATTGGTGTCAACACTCACAGTGGATCACAAGAATGAATCAAACAAACATTCTGTGACACACAACTTACAAAATTAGATTTTCAGACTTTTTTTCTTTAACTGCTCACAGCTAAAGAACCTGTGAAAAGCTGTCGGGAGCCACCGCTTCATGCTAGAGGTTAGAAGGTTAGAAAATGGCCATCTACTGTGCCTGTAGGAGGTTGATTCAAAATGAACTAGTGCACCCATGATCATGGTAATAAACAACACACTGATAGAGCAAATGTATTTTTACCATTTCTGGAGTCACCTATAAGCAGCCTTTGGATATAATGTTACCCGCAGGTCACTTTAAGGAGCTACAAATTGAATGTCATGATTTTGCTCTTTTTTTCCCCCCCGTAGTTAAAAACCAGGGAGAATTCGACTAAACAAGGTCCAGAGCTGATACATTTACTGGGAGTGACTGAGACAACATCATTGGGAAAAGTTTGTCATAGAAACTAAAAAGAAGCGAGTTACCTTCACCAGCTTTGAACAAAAAAAGCCAATCAGCTTCTAGTCCACTTTACCTTTGGAGACAACTTACAGGAAGCCAGTTTTGTAGATACTTCAAGTGTACAGCTGTAATAACAGAGACTGTCAGGAGTGTTGTGTCTCCAGAATGACCTCATACTTTAACTACAATTTCCCAATTGATCGTGTACCGAATTCAAATACAGAATTTAAGGTGGAGCAGAGGAATAGTTCTGTTGTATTTGCCCAGTAGAGGATCTGAATACCTGTTAAATCCCAGCCTGACTACCCTTCTGCCAGCTTGTATAGCTTTGTGTCATCAGCACAGTGTGAGTGCACAGAACACCATAAAATATTGACAATAAAATGGGCAAATTCACATGGGAGGCAGGATCAAGTGATGGTGGAGGGACCATCCATACAATAATAGGTGAGCCATAGACCTTAAAGCATACTATTGTCAGTGGGGAGGACATACTGCAGCCTCTAGTCACACCGGGGGGCCTGCTGCCCAGGGGAAGAATTGGGGTCAGGCTAACTCAATGCACGTGGATATGCCCACTGGGGATTTGTCTCCACCCGTGCACTTGGTGATAGCTGATACGCCCTAATAATGCCATTAAATATGCACATCCCTGGTGGCAGAGGCAGATGCCATGCCCAGCCGCCCTCCAGTCAATAGGAAGAGCAAACAGACTTAGTCTGATAGCACATAGAGGTTGCCAACTGGAAATAATGAGCAGTTATCAGTATTTGTAGAACGAACATATTATATCTCATCAAGAGTTTAATTAAAAGCAGAGAGCGTGTATAAAAGAAATATCTTATTCCTTCAATTTGAATAACAAAAGAGGCCATCTTTGCTTGGTGCTGCTGGCAGCTTGCATTGAGTCCCATGTTGGGTTTGGGACACAACCACTGTATTTACATAATCTGAATTAAATGTAAATCAAGCTGCTTCATCTCTGTCTCGCTGGAATTGAGGGGTTAAAGCATGTGTTCAAAAACAGCACCCCTCAGCAGGGGGAGCATATCCTCATTGTCAATAAATCTGGAGTGCAAGGCCTGGAGCGCCGTATTTTCAGCAAACCTCTGCATTTTCCACATTTAGCCCTGATGCCCCCTGAAGGGGAAAAAGGGCCAGCCACTTTGTATTTATGATACAATTCCCATAAATGAAGCTGTTGGGCTTTAATCTTTGCCTAATTAAGTGCCAGTTTGATGAAGAAGACTGCTAAAGTCCAAAGCAAAATACCTGTCAAATAACAGGAACAGCTGGAGCAGCTTGTCTGTCAGCAGACCAGCACCACATTATTATCCTGCTCATTTATGGAGACGCTAAAACAGAAAGTCTCACAGCTACTGTGGTATGTATGTTTTGACTTCTGTTGCTGTTCTCTCCTAATTGGGCTCTGCTATGTGTGATGGATCCACATGTGCACTTGATAATCTTGTAAGATATGGAGTCCTCTGATGGGGAAAGGCTAATTCATAGACAATAGATTTTAGTTTCATTTGACTGTGTGGCTCAACACAACTGTCTGCTTTTTGTTTGAAAGCTTCTTTCTCTGCTGCATTAGTTAGAAAATGGGGAAAACATCTCAACACTCTGCATTCATTAATGAAAACCTCAACACACACAAAAAAAACCCCAAAAAAAAACAAAAAACACAACACACATTAAAATCATTATGGAATGAATAATGAATTCTACAGAGCCATTTGCCAGGGGAGCTCAATTAATCCAACCATTAAAGTGAAAAGCCTTCATATAGAGTTGGAAGCAAATTAAAAAAAAAACAACAAAAAAACAAACAAAAAAAAAAAAACAAAAAACACACACACCACACAATATAGTACTGAGGCTCCCCCTCTGATATAAATTCAAAGAGGCAAAGGCACACACTCGGCTCCAGACAAACAATTCTTCCTCTGATCAGCAGCTAATCACCAGCGGCTTAGTTAGGGAGCATCAGTGTGTTGGCAGGGAACCATTTCTGAAAGAAATAAACAAAAACAACAACAACAACAACAATAATAATAATAATAATAATCATCATCATATCATCTCCAAACTCTCACCAACTCTTCATTATAACAAATCATATTTTGTTTCACATTTAAATTTGAATCAAAATTAGTGACACCAGAAGTGTTGCGGCACTTTCAGTAAAATTTATTTATTTATTTTTTTTAAAAATAGCTCCTGTTCTGTAAACTCTATGGTGATGTCTTTTTAAATTTGAAGTGTGTATAAAGCACAGATGCATTAAGTCAGTCTTTTCATGCGAGTCTTCAGTTTGGATGTAGCGCTATCTGCTGGCCATTTAAAGCTGGTGCTGTGGATTCATCAGAAAGATCACGTTAGGTGTGACTTAAGCTTTTTTTTTTTTTTTTTTTTTTTTAATCTTGTTAGTAGTAATAGTAGTTTTCTATTTGTTTATATAATTACTTCACTTTTCCAGATAAGTGCTGGTTTGCCAGCATCTAATGTAATTTATTTTGTAAACCAACTTACTTATAGTCCATTTTATCATGGTTGGGAATGAACACATTAGCATAAATATCTATTCACTGTTTTGGATATCTTCTGTGATAATAAATATAAAGACACTTTCACCATTAAAACACAGTATAATGTACGGCAGCATCGGAGTTCATATTGACACATTAAAGGTTGTAAAGTCTTAATTTAAAAAGGAGATTTGGAAGCACCTTTCACATTAAAATTCCTTCGGAGTGTTTGAATGGAGAAACAGAGTTGTAGCCTGAGACTGATGTGTTCAGCTCAGTGCATTTTAATCAATTGCTGTAAAAGGCAACTTTGGATGACAGTATTGAACTTAAATAATCATTAGCAGGTACACGTGTCACATTTTAGTGATCACACACAGACACACCTCATCTCCTTGATGCATTTTCCAATAATAGTTTGCACATGTAGTGTGTTTTCCTTTGGTCAGTTTATTGCTGCAGTGACATTCTGGTATCAGCATCACTGGAGGTTCAACTGACCCATTTAAAAAAACAAAAAAAACAAACAAACAAAAAAAAAAACAAAAAAAACACACACACACACACACACACACACACACACACACACACCAAAAAAAAAAACAAAAAAAAAAAACTTTTAGGCCAAACCTAACTTTTAAAGATCAAATAATCAAAATTATTCATATTTCATGCATGTACTGCTCTCTGAATAAACATTCAATGTGTCTGTTCTTTATTTGCTCTTTTAAGCCTGTATTTAAAATAAAGTCACATTTTTACCATTTGTCATTGATAGATACAAACAGAACACAAAGGTATTTTTATACTGTGATAGTTTTTACTTACATGGTCAACTCATATGTTCCACACCAGACACCACCTCTGCTCCTGGAGAGCTACTGACCTGCATGTTTAAGAAGTTTCCCTGCTCTCACACACCTGATTCAAATGAGCAGCTACTCATCAAGCTCAGCTGAGGCCTGATAAAGAGCCACTCATTTGAATCAGGTGTGTTGGAGCAGGGAACCATCTAAAACATGCAGGGCGGTCTCCAGGACTGGAGTTGGTGAAACCCGATCTACACTCTTATACTGTCATCATGAAATTTCAGTCAATGAAAGATTGTGACTACAACACAAGAGGGAACCAATAACTTTTTTTGTTTGCTGACTCCCTAAATCCAGCGCATGTATCCCCAAGATGGGAATTATTCTTTTTATAGGACAAAAGAGAAAGCCACATGCCCATGGCTGTAAATCTGCAGATCTACATCAGAGATCAGTTCTTCCACAAGGTGGCAGACTGTACCACAGAAAAGGTTTCTGTTCACCAGCAACACGTGATCTGCTCACTTTTAATAGTAAGTCCTCTGCTCCTTTGGTCAAGTTCAAATGAAACCACTGTGAACTTTTGTGGGGACTGGATTTATCCACTGATGACAGAGAGTAAAATTTTGCCACCGTTATTTGAATTACTTACCAACATGTTGGTTTAAGTTGATGTGGAGTTAGTATAGACAGTATCAGGCTAGGTGTTTTAAAGAGATATTAAAAGGTTTATTACAACAACTTATCAATTCAAATTTTATACAGAACTTTCACAAGTTACAAGTACACTTTTCACTTTCAATACAGTATCACACCCCTTTTTAGCAGTAAAGCCAAGTTTAAAACAAATAACCAAAGTTTTCTTAAGCTTAGAGCCACAACTCAAGGTAAAACAACTTCTTTACCGATATTTATCTGACTGAGACATTATTGTACAAACTGTTAAATTCTCGCAGAGAATCATTATCTCATGCAGATAGCACATGACAGTATAGTTGAGAAAAAAATCATACTTTAAGAAAACAATGTGTTAGCTCCTTGTAAAACTACACAGTAGTAAGCTGGTACACACTAAGAGAAAAGGCAAATTGACTGTGTGATTTGCTCCCTATGATTATTTCACAATCCTTACAAAGCAGTAGTAGCATTACTGTAATATACAGGATGTGATTCCAGTTCACATCTGAATGCTTTAATTTGACATGACAACATTATTGAGTCGGGGAGGGGCTTATCCTAATGGCTGGATAAAGGTCAGTTTTTAACAGCTACCAGAGTCAATGTGATCAACAGCTCAGCTACTGAATCCCGACTATCCTATAAAAAACAACAGTACATAACACCTTGAAAGATCACATACAATGTATCACTGATGTTATTTACAATGTCTTCTAAAAACATCATCTAGAATTGAAATCATGAAAACAGCATAATGTCCTTAAGTGTTCTGTATTAGACACTACAGCCATAAACGGTCAACTATAAAGCAAAGACAGTATATAAAAGCAATACATCTCTACTGAGCAAGTTCATGAGACCCTTCAAATGAGAGGACGGCAATCAACATAATAATCTGCATTAAAAAGGTAAAGAAATAATTTATACAAAAGCATTAATGGCACTGAATGAAGTCAACATCACCATGATTGAGTAATGGAAAAGATACTGCAATCCTACAATCACTGCTTCAGGAACAATCTGACTACAGATGGAATGTCAATGAAATAACAAATGTTTCTAACCAACTCACCCCCTTAAGACAATTATTTTACAAGCAGAGGGGAGCTCAAACATTCAAACTGCACAATGTGACCACAGCTGATCTCACAAAAAAAAAAAAAAAAAAAAAATCAAAGTCAGATTCTGCTGTTTACATTTGTGTAATGTGACAGTATTCAAATCTACTAAAAAGCTGCCAGTACTTAACGTGTGGACTGTCAAACTCCAAAAAGGTAAACCCGTCATCTCTCAAAATGTGCAAAATGGAAAAAGCTAATTATAACAAAAAGTGACTGCTCTTTATGCAACTATATATGTAGATAGTTCTTAGAAAAGTCATGAAAACAAACTAATTACAAATGAGCCACAACACACTTTGGTAAGGTTTCTAACAATTCATTAATCAACCTCTCAGGCTGAGCGTCTTCAAATAAAAAAATATATAAGATTAATAAATAAGTCACACAAATACAAAAACCTTTTTAGAACCACGTGTTTTACATCTTACACCTAAAGTGCCTTTTCTTTTGTCTGCATCAATTCCAGAGAAAACATTGCATTTTCAAAAGCATTGCCTATGGAGGACAAAACAGACCAAACAGAAAACAAAAACAAACTGAGCAAGAATAAATTAAAAACAGTACGTTCCAAACTGAAGCTGAGAGAGAATTGAAATCCTCTGTTTGTCAGAGAGGGAAAAGAAGCTACAGCGCTCCCGTGCTGACACTTAGGTATCGTTGGGGATGATCAACTCCCTGAAGGCTGAGACTCGCCAGCGCCTCGCCCTGGCTGGCTCTCCTCTGTGCTCTGGTTAGACGTGAGGGCGGCAGTGGCGGATACGGCCGGGGTTGTGGAGGAGGAGCTGACCCCGTTGGAGGTGCTGACAGAGCTGTGCTGGATGGCCTCATTTTGGGGACTTCCGGGGACGGACATCTCCTCGCAACTCTCGTCTTTGTCAGAGACTGCAAGGATAATGGAGAGGAATCACAGTTCAAGAAGCTAATATATTGCAATGATGCTTGGATTTTCTTACATCGCTGTTTCAATTAAGAGCATTTACCTGATACAATCCAGGAAGGCTCGGGAAAGCTTTGTCAACGAAGGCCTATCCAGATGTAAAAGAGCTATCTGCATGTGGTGTATGCAAACCATTTCATTAATCCCCATAATGCCACTTCTGCACCCTTTCCTTTAATTAAAGCTCCAATGTCAATTTAAACCCACATCATAAGGGTGCATTACATTCTGGGGCATGTGGCAGTGTTTCCCATCCCTAACTGCATTCTCATTTGTTTTTTGTTACCTTGCCAACTACTGCAGCGACAGATGATTACAGCACCTGATTTTAATGATGCTCACACTGGAGAGTAGGGAAGACTTGGAGTTGAAATGCCACCAGCTGTTAGGCAGTTGCATTGAATTAATTGGATCCGGATGGAAAGAAAAAAAAAAAAAGAGAGTCTACTCTCATGCTCTGTTTCATAAAGGAATAAGGCGCACAATGATGATTAATATTGCTAATGATATGAAGTCAGTTGTTATGGCATTTGTAATTAATGACTGAGACTCTTATTTGAAATTGTAAAATACTGATTCGATAGCTGAAGGAAGCAATTAAAGTGCAATACAAATGTTTTTCCATTGGGAGCTTCATCTGCCCTCTTGACTGGACTTTGACCATGTGACTTAGTGCAAGTGAATGTCAAAGCGCTATAAACTCCTTTGCTGTTTTATTATGCTGAAGGTCAACCTCAAAATAAATCAGTGTGGTGGTTTTGTTCCATGTTCAAGTGAGCATTATTACTCCTAACGACATTAAGGGCTGGCTGGCTGATGTATAATAATACAGAAATGCTGGTTCCCTGGGCAGCCGGAGCTTCTTTCTGCTCTCTTGGTTCCTGAAGTGGGGTTTGCTTTAAGCAGATGGACAGCTTGGTGTGCCAAGTGAAAGCATGTCCTGGCTTGTTTGTTGGGCAGTCTGGGTAATTTCCTCCCACCTGCCACGGTTACGCCTGGTCAGGGCGATGAAGGGTATTACTGGGTTGGGGGGGCTGTGTAGTCTTATGGGATGTGTATCTCTCAGAAAGTGGAGAGCTTGATGAGGGTTTTATGTGAGTGAGAGTCACGGATCAGTCAGAATTGTGTTTTAATAATTAGTGAGAGTGATTGTTACAGTGATTCCCAACTAGGGGCATTTGCACTCCAGACATTAGTTCAACTGCTGACAACGATTGTGGACTCATTCCAATAATGCAAAATATGTGTGCAAGTATTGAAGCTACCGTAAAATCTCTATAATATATGTTTGACCTAATCAACCTAAATGGGTGCTTTATTTGTAATTAAAATATTGTAATCGCATAATCAATGGTGTTAAATAACATCCAGCTTAAAACCAATTTGAATAAAGACATTTGGAACAGGACAGGTGGTGTTGATGGAGGGCTATTAGAGCTCATCTGATAGGGCTGTGGGGATAATTTAAATAAAAGAAGGTCAGTTTATTTCGTTCTTTCCAGGAGAATTTTATTGTCACTCAGCCTTTTCTTCTTGGCTTTCATCATGAACCAAACTGAATTGGATGTGGTATTATTTTCCCAGTCTGCAGAAAAAGCACTCCAAATGTCATCATTCTCAAAGGAAGAAACACAGGACAGACATGAGAACGATGACCCAATTCATCTGTGGATCCTGATAAAACACAAGCCAGACGACACTAAATGAGACCTGGCTCTGACAGCCCTCTCTAGCCTGTAAACCATCAGTCCAATAATGCACATGACGTGTGTCAGTGGGATGGTTAGCAGTAAGGGGTGCATAATGAACAGACTAGTTTGGTGGACATCCTACAACGAGAGTGCTCTGCAGTCTTGTCAAGCTCGCTGCTTTAATGGACTCATTTCAGAGGCAATCATTGTCAATACAAGTCAGCAGAGGTGTTTAGAGCGTTGTGGAGAAGGGGCTCACCGCGCATGTGTTCTTGTTGCATTCTGGCTCGAGTGCATGGCTGTGTGTGAGGGTGAGTTATGACCATAAAATCAAAATGACACAATTCCCCAGTCTCTTCAAACAAAGAAATATAGGTGATATAACTCTAAATGAGACCATGTGATGCAATTGCACAGCACAGGCTGACAGCAGGAAATTTAAATGAAGAGGCTGTAAATGGCAGCATCTTCCTGAATGCTCAAATATTCATAAAAATCTTAGCATGTAAGCTGGAGATGTAAAAGGCACATGTTTATTCACGTATGTTAAATGCTTTGGTTTTAATTTCCAGTAGACAAATCTGACAAATCTTTATTTTGGTGTCAAATGAGGAGATAGATGCTTACTTATGGTCACCACCTGTGGCCTGGAGAGAGGACTCCAATAGGAATCTATCTCAAACAATGTTACCCCTGAATAGCTCAACTTTTGCAATTTTTTTTTAATATGTCAATAGCTCTTTCCATTGGGTCATAAGTAAGACATGTCCTTATTGTGATTCTCTGGAGCTCATTTTAGAAGGTTTCACTGGAAGCCCTGGGCTGAGAATAATGGAGCATTACTCACTGTGATAGCCAGATTTCTTCTGCATGGCGGTTACAGGGCAATCTTTATGAGCCAGAAGAAGCTGCTTCAGCTGAGCCACTTCGTTTCTCAGCAGGGTGACTTCATTCTGTGGGAGAGTGGAGACATACAACAGTACTCAATAAAATGGTCACTCTGGTTCATGCAGTACATCAGATTTAAAAAATGAAGACAAACAGATGACGTGCATAGTTTAACTTTTCCAATACAACTTTTCCAAATGACATGGCAGATAGAGTTCAGCCCATCACGGCATTTATTAAAATATATTTCCGAACATGTGTCATGTATTCAACCTTTGTTTTAGGTTGTGAGTACATTTAACCTTTTGTTTCAAATGGGGAGACTTCTACTTGATTTTTCTGACCAATATTAATTTTGATATGTGAACTTTACATGAATCCAATAATGTATCAGTTGACATTTTATTTAGATCAACTCAGAACATACAGTGCATGTTTGCACTGTATTTTCTGAGTTGAGTGCATAATTCTCTAAAGCACTGTGACAAGCACACAATATGTTTTGGGTGGAAGATTTTACACTATGAAAACAAGTCTCACTGCTCTCTGGTGGACAAATTATGTAATGATGACTCTATTCCTGCACTATCTGGAAGCAATGTTTGGCATTTATTTACTTTTCTTGTTGTGGCCAGCAATTAAACTGATACTGATATAAGTCTAACAAGAACATGTAAACAAGTGTCTGTGTGCCTGACTTAAATGTCTAGTTCTGGTGTAAACTCAAAATAGACTGAACACTCAGTATAAAAATTAAATCACAGCCCAAATGCAGTTTGTGTCCTGTATGAACATCTGCATCTTTTTTCCAGCCAATTGCTCATGGTAATTATTAAGGGGATCACAGGGTTACATTTTCAAGACTTCGTCTGTACAGTAATCACACAGGACTGTTACAGTGCTACAGGTACACTCATATTTCCTCCAACAAGAAAGGAAACACAATGAAAGGCAGAGGGAATGAATTCAGAATAAAATATGATGTGCTTCTTCATTTATGTTTTTCTTACACAATAATTATGGGCCTTCACTGGCTACCCACCAGCACATTTGTCAGAGGTGAACTGTTCGGATTGTCAGTGCAACTTGGTGGATGCTGCTGAGATTTACACTCGTGTCGTTACAGCTCCCAGGGGAACTGAGGATTTCTGCATGTCATAAAAGAAAGCCACATTACGCTGAAGGTGACTTTAACTGGATTTAGAGCGGCCAGGGGCCCGCAGAACACCCAATGGCAGATTTAAACTCCTTCTCTTCTCCTTTAACAGGACTATGGGCAGCTTAATCTATTAGTCTAAAAGCAGCCAATTTATTTGATTCCATCTGTTTAGTCTTGCTGGTGTTGGCAGGGCTGAGTTATTGTGAGACAGATTTAAACACAGCTGGATAGAGTGTATGTATCTCATGTAGCCAATGCCATAGTCAAGGTTCTTCCACCAAGACTGCTCTCATTTAGTCAATATGAACACAGGCTTTCCATTCTTCTATCCCCCACGTCATGTGACAGAATCATACAAGATAAGCCTGCACACAAAAGGAGCAAAATGCTGTTTCTTTAGTTGGATGTGAAGAAGAGCTCTCTAATCATGCTTGGTTGACTTACAAAAGCATTTATAAAATCATTAAGCTTACAAGGTGAAGTCAAATCCATGTCAGTAGCTGTGCCACTGATACTCTCAGTGCCGTAGCATCAGACTGCATCATGCGGGAGATGCAAATCCTGACTAAGATGGACTTCTGAGAGTTTAACTTGTTTCTAACTTTATGAATTAAATCAAAATTGAGCAAATGGGCCTTGGTAAATGCTGGGAGCCCTGTGAGCTGCCTGGTCTGACACCTCATTAAAAAGCCAGTTAAGGATGATGTTAAAATAATTGTGCATCATTAGAGGCAGTTTCACTGATCAGCTGGGCCATGTCAGCATGGGGTTTTTTACAAAAACTGCATTGCTGATAAATGCCTTCATATAAAACGTCCTTTTATTCTCTGCCACATGTTGTTCCCCTCTTGTATTTAACAGCAATGCTTTTGGTGTTTATAACCCTATTTACTCACCTATCCCTCCCCTTTTATCTGTCTACATTTATGGAAATTCTCAGCCAGTGCACCCATGACAAGTGCTGATAACTTGTTTTGTGAACCAGATATTAATGACATGAACCAATTTCTTTTCCACTAGTGCCTCTACCCTCCTCCACCTTCCACATCTTACTCCACTTTCACAGAAAAATAAGACAGTAAGCAAATAAACACCACATCTCATTTAATTGTCTGGAACACCGATGTGCTGCACCCCCAGCTCACACTTATCAACAGAGACAGCAGACACATGAACTGTTTCGAACTTGTCAGCATCAGATGCTAATTGCTTCCAGTGAAATGAAGGTTCAAAAAGACACCTTTCCCTAAGAGATTTTTGAGGCCATTCAGTAAACTGCTGAGACAGAAGCGAAGACACGCTTGTGTGCAGCTGACATCTGGAGGATACATCTTTATTGACAAGGACGTATCGATGTAAAGGGCTAACACACTGCTGCTGTCACATGACAGCTCTTATTAATCGGCTTTAATGACTTCATCACCACAGAAGGGAAAAGTCTGTGTGCACTCGCTTATTCCAGCAGCAGACGATGATAAACAGCCATGTACGTGCATATGTATATTGACATGCAGTGGGTGAAGGTCAGAGGTAAAGCGCACCTGCAGTTGTCCGTTCATTGAGCTGAGGTCTTCTGCCTTCTTCTCCAAAGACTGGACCCACACCTTCCTCTTCTGCCTACAGCGAGAGGCAGCAGCCCTGTTACGCTCCAGGAACTTGCGCCGCTTCTCATCAGGGTCTTCACTTGTGGTTCTGCGCCGCCGACCCCCTGTGCTTGGGGGGTTTTGTGGAGGGGGCACTGGAGATGCCTGTGCAATAACAAGAATAATGACATAGAACAATAGCAATCATAGTAACCACACTACAACATCTGTAATGTACTTCTGACATCACCGTGTAGCCTCTGTGTTGCACAGTGAGTAACTGGACTATCTATTCCTCACTTTAACTGTCTTCAAATGATTAGCAGGACAATAATTTCACCTGATTTGACCTCTCAGTTTAAACACACATCTTTTTCAAACAGCTGCAAGCCCACAGTGCATGTAACCAGACCCACAGATAAAGGACACAAAAAAGTCTCTTCCATTGATTGCTGATGCAAAGCTGAGCTGGAAGGAGAATTATCCAGTGTTCTGTAGTTTTGCATACTTACAGGTGTCTCTGTAGTGGAGGTTGCTGGCTGTTGAAGGGAATGGGAAGATGGCTCCTCTGTTGTGGGGAGGTTAGGAGTTGGAGTGGGTGTTAGGACTGTGGTCGGGGCTGAAGTCGGGGTTGGGGTTGTGGTCGGGGCAGGAGATGCAGGAGCAGCAGTGTGGGTTACAGCGCTGCTCTGAACATCACCACCATCTCCATTGGTTACCTGAGGAAGCTGCTGGCTTAATGTGGCTTTCAATTTCTGTGGAGATAATTCAGCACGGGGAAAATTCATAAACCGATAATTAAAGATAATTCTTCTTACATGGAAAAATTACATTCAATAATGCAAATATGCAAAGCAGAAAAAAATCATGCAGAGGATTTTAGCCTTTTAATATTTTTTGTAGTGGAAATGGTCCTTAATGGGTTCAACTTTTGAAGAAGAATGATTGTTTTATATACAAATCTTATCTTGAGCTTATCTTATTGTGAGCTGTAGATAAGGAGGTAACTGTAACTGCGGTAACTGTTACAATGGGTAACACCCATTGTAAAAGAACAAGGTTTTTTTAACCATAAAAAGAATAATTGTAAATTCTAAAAATGAAAAAATGCAAAGGTAAGCCACAGCAAGACATCATAGCACAGGTCTATTCAGTCAAAACAAACATGTTCTTAGTGTCTTAATAGCCCCATTTAAAAACTTTCAGACCAAATCCGTGCTCTAAGAACACAAGGAAGGAAGCTCCTACAGATGACAACACTGGTCATTGTATGATCCTTTAGCATAAAGACTAAAATCCTAACATCATAGCATTACAGAGATACTGAGTTCAGAGTGGTCAACAGAAAACAAGGAGACATATATCAGTGACAACTTTATTAAGGGCCATTACTAGATTATATGACAAATACTTCTTCAACTATTGTGACATTTCATCTGCCTAAAAATTAACACTATACTAATCCTGAAATAGCCAAGTAGGTTAAAAAGTGGAAATAAAATAATAATGCCACTACAAAATATGTAACATATTGCTCAGACTCATCAGAAAACAAGAGTTGAGGCGCATCCAATATCCACAGCACGAAATGTTACCCAAACTATCAAATAATGTACCAACTACATGGGACACACACAAACAGCCCACGGTCCATTCACAGAAAGAGTTTCTCTGCAGATCGGCGCCCATGATTCAGAGGCCAATTCCTCCTGCATCAAACACTCAGCAAACAAGGTGAAAGTGAATGAGCCTTTCACAGCAATAACAAAGTGAGAGTGAATACATTTACATGAGAAAACAGAGGAGCACATTATTCTAACAACTACCTTTGCCAGAGCAATCTATCTACCAAATTAGTTTATCGTGTAATACCCTTCCAGAAGCTCTTCTGGCAGAAACAAGATATTATTCTCTTGGAATGGGCCATAGAAAGAGGGAAAAGCCAGTCAGATTCATATTTCATCTCTGCCATGGAAACCTCATCAGTGTAATAACCCTCCATCTCATGGGTGTTATTCAACCATCTGCTACTATATTACTTATCTTTATTTTGCAACTAATTAACAGCATAATCTTCTAAATTCAGCAAGTTAATTATCATTATTGTGGTCTTTGCAGCATCATCAGTCCTTGTAAAGTGCCGTCTCCACGCCCCTTGAGAGCCAGGTGGGGGCGGGTAGCAGGCAGGTTGAGCGGGGGTCTGTTTTCTCGATGTGGGCTCATTAGGTGTTTGCTGATGAGCTGAGTGTGGTGGGAGGCGCTGGGAGTAAGAGGGGGGATGCAGGTCAGGCAGGATTCTGCTGAACAAAAGGTTCCATGCAGGGTGAGGCCGACTTAATGTGCCTCGCTGAGCATGTGCCAGGATGCCCCCAGCTGGCTTTTGCTGGTAGCCCCCCTCCAGTTGGCCCCAATGACGGCATGCTGAGCACAACGCTGTCTCTGCGTTTGTCATCTTCATACCCCATGATCCCCACCAACTCCCACCACCTCCCCCCTCCTTCTCACCAGTCAGGATCAATCCTTCCCTCACAACACACACACACACACACACACACACACCTCCTCTCTGTAGTTTATCTACTAATTTCCACAGGCGGCACACGCTGTGAACACTTACAGGTTCTGTGATCCATGCTTCATCAAATTGCCACTGATCTGGCTTTCAACACTTCATATGTCTGCCCTTCAACTATCTCACAAACCGAAGGACTTCGTCGTTACATATACAACTGACTGTTTTCTCTCCACAGACAAACAGATGGAGTATTACTGTTTTTTTAGTGGCTGGATTATTCAAAATCATACATTTCATAATCTCAAACTTTTAAAATGTAAGAATATACTTGATGATGCTTTAATATGTCTTGATTTGACCAACCAACAGTTAAAAGCCTAAAGATATTCACATTGCTATCATGTTTGATAAAGATCAGCAAATCACATCTGATCTGCAATGCTTGTACTTGTACAGTTTTTTCTATATAGGAGTTACTAATATTTGAGTTGGACATGGCAAATGTTTGAGGCTTTTGCTAAACTAAGTCACTGATTGTTTTCACTTAATTTTCTGTTGATTAACAGATGAGTAATTATAGAGCTATAAAACAGTAAAAATTTAATAAAAAAAATACTAGATGGTAATTTAATTCATTAATGAGAAAGGGATTGTAATTAAAAATCTTTTGGATACTACTCTCCCAGGTTTTCTGTAGTGCCCTCATCAGGCCCAAGACAGCAACTGTTTCCTTATTGTCAAGTTCTCTCATTACTTTGGCTGTCATTATCTCTCCCAGACAGGAAATAACAGATGCACACATGGAAATAATATTTTATGTAAAAGATGGAGATAATAAATACCAGTTTTGCTTCTGATTGGGCGGGCTGTGGCTGAGCCTGTGGTTGTGGGGAGGGAGGTCCTGGAATCCCGGGGACGTTAGGCACTACGGTGACAGGTCTGACAAGCTGACAGCAGAGACACAGATCAGCACAGAGAAAATTAGTCTTCGGCAATAAAAAGGCAGGCGGCGCTGCCCCGCAACACAAACACACATGCAGTCACGGCAGGCTCTCCGAGTTTCCTCATATCTCAGCCTCATTAGGTTGGATGGCCTGTTATTTTGTGGAGGCAACGCCACATGGAGATGCAGTGTGCACGCTAATGAACCTCTGCCTGGCTGCGTGAGAGCATATGGACAGGGAAACTGAAGAGAGGATGGAGAGACAGACAGTCGGAAGGGCAGAGCCAGGCCTCCTCTAATAGCCGCTGACAATGAGGCAGAGGGAGGTAGGGAGAGCTGGCAGGGGAAAGATAGAAGAGGGGGGAGGAGATGATCAAGTGAAAGAAAGGCTCACTGGTGGCTCATGTTCTCCATTTACTTTTGCCCTCCTTTGCTTGTCAACGGCTTTCCCAATCCCTACAGACTGGGAAGATACAGGTTTTTTCCCTGCTGTGCCACTATCAGGAGATAATCATCTGCTGCTCAATGTTCCACACAGACAAACAGCACTACAGTGAACAACAAGACAAGCTTCCGCATGAGGAAGTAAAAAAACAAAAACAAAAAAAAAAACACCAAAGAGATCTGAATTTACAACAGATTTCCTATATCAGACACTGTCATGGGTTGCCATTATGATTGGTTCGCAAAACATATTAGTAGCATCATCTATCTGCTCTGCCAGAAAGCATGAGCATTGATTCTAATTGTACAAGGACAAATAGTAAAGTATCCTGGAAAAGCGCCTGCTGTGCCTCAGCCAAAGCCTGTGCCTTTGCAATAGTGACACACAGTTAAGTCTGAAGTCCATTATTTTACTCAACCTCTATAGCGGTGAATTAACTGCCAAATCTGAGGTGCCAAAGTAGTAAATACTCCCTCTGTTCTAAGTAAAGGAGATACGTGGTATTAATACATTGCTGCAGAATAAAGTGTAATTTGAATGTCACCTAAGAAGGACTTCAGTTTTGCTGATGTAAACAACTGTTCTTGTACAGTCTAAAATTTAATTTGTAAGTAATAAACAGTAGAAATTTAATACCTATGTGATTGATGCATTGTATCTAAAAATCACCTGGATGCACAAAGGCAACATTTCACAAGCAAACTTGTGCCCAGCAAAGCATGTTATTCGACACAGGCCAGCGATTTTGTTAGTCTACACACTGGACCCAAATAATAACCCAAAGTTACGGCTGGAGAAAGTGAATGCTTCAGTTCATTAGTTGGTTTATTCTAGTCCCTGGAAAATAGACATCAACAAAGCTTGTCTCTAAAAGCAATAGTTGTTCTGTGCTTTGTGAAATGATTGAAAACGGAAGAATGCAAGAAAATGGGCACTGCAGTGAGCCAATTTCAACAGCTACTGTTGAGACATGAGAACACGATGAAACTCAATTACTAAGCTAACATGGACAAAAAGTCCTGTAAGTGCTCCTCAAGAAAATTAGATGGAACAGACATTTACGATTCAATACAACTGGACAAACTCTGTATCTGCTTATGTCACTTGATTAATCAAAAGGTCCAGGACAGGTCTTTGTTGAGATTTTCCTTTTGCTTGAGAAGTTACTGCATGCTTTAACTCTTAATTCTGTGCTCAGTTTAGTTAAATAATATCAAAGATGGAAAGGGGCTTGTTTGAAATCTCACACAGTAGAAAAGACACGCTGAAACACAATATTAACATCATATAACCAGCAGACTCACAGGGATTGTAGTTGGAATATGTACACTTGAGTTTGTAATCGACGCCGGTATAGCAACTGGCATGGTCTGGCCATTAGGCAGCTGTAAGAGCACAGGGAAGGTGCCAGACACCGGGCTGAAGGAGGAGAGAAAAGAAATGCCAGTGAAGAAAAAAAAAAACACAACTTGGTGATTAAAAGACAAAACTGTTTCAAGACCAGAGTGGCTACTGATATAGGCTTCTAACACAGAGTCATATTCAGGCAACAACCAATGAGAAAAAATGGAACCCAAGACAGAATCCAACTCAAACAGCTCAAAGTGAAAAATACACCTGTTGCATAACAGTCAAGCAATATCAATGAAAAGAACAGCTTTTGCTGCCACATTAGATCCAGTAGGTAACATCAGTTTGCTCATATATTGACTTCTGGTTCTATTTTACTATTATTAAATTAGTGGAGTTTTTTCAATTAAATCATCCGTGCCACACTATTTCACTAAATGAGCACTAGATTGTGACCGTGATGATTAAGTGAAAACCCCCTTCATGATTTTACACTACTCAGAAATTGAACTGAAGCTTTATGTCTATATCTGAACAACACTGATGAAGACCAGACTTTATGATGTCTACAGCCAAAAAATAAACATACCTGTGGAGTGCGAATAAATCAAAAACAAACAAGCACATGCCTCATGAAATATGAGCTCACCAAGACAAAACTGGACAGAAATAATTTCAAAAAAGGAAAGGATGAATTAATAAAACTATGATTTTTAAATATGGACATTTTGAGTTACTTACACTATAGGCCTATTAGTGGATGGGACTTGGGTAATAACAGAGCTAGATGTTGGCGATGGGAGAGCTTGCTGTATAACAACATTAGCCTCTGAGGTTGCTAGAAGTACATTGGGAACTTGGAGGGATGCAGGATGGACTATAGTGGATGTTGGCAGTGAGGCTGGCTGCAAAGATAAGTCCTGAAAACATCATACAACACCTTAGCTGCAGGAAGTGTTTAATGACGATCAGATTATTTAAAAAAGTGAATGTAAAAATTAACAATAAAATTAGACCAAATTGTTCTAAATCCGCCTAATACTGCTCATTATTGTGTTATTAATTATTTTTTGTTCAGCGCTGTATTTCTTCCAGTGTTTACACAACTGTATAAAAACTATATTAAAACAAGCCAAAGTCAGACTAAAATTACCAAAACTCCAATCACTTCTTAGATGAATATTCATACCAGTAGATCGGCTAATTCCAGAGTAAATTACTGGTCACAGAATCAGCAAAACATGTTTCAGGACAGTCTCGTAAACTCTGACCAGCACAAATTGCAGAGGTAGCTTATTCAGAGCCTTTACCTTGTCGTCACTTGTTGTAGACTCAGGGTGAGGCAGAGGGCTATCTCGATGTGCCTCCATTGCTGTGGGTTCCTCAATTTTGTTGCGTATGATCGGTGTTGCGAGAGGTGACAAATCCAATGGTAACTACAGAGCAGTGGGATGCACAAAACAACAAATAAGCCATGGACGTGGAAGCACCAACAACAGAACCAACAGGAGTCAGTTAGCCTGCTGACAAGCTTAATGAGATGAACCTTTTTAATGTCATCTTCAGTCGCCTTCTTGAAGTCATGGTCAAATGGGCTTGCAAGCTCATTGAAAAGGCCAACCTCCTCGCAGTTCTTCAAAAAACGGGTAGGTGTAGGGGTTTGGTCTGCAATGGAAGACAACCTTGAGTGCACTGGTTGAAGCATCAGTTATGTCAAAATATATGAACTTCAGGAGCACAAACCAGCAATGATAACACTGTCATTCCTTGCTGGGCCAAACTTGAGGGTCATCTCATGTTTGTGTTTATGGACGGCCAGGTGGTCTTCATTTGTAAATCTCTATGTAATGTTCAAAGAAGAAAACAGACAGGATAATAAGACATGATGGGGGGGGGCAATAATACTGTTTAATAGACAACATGGCTTTGTTTTTAGTACTAGTTTTTTTTAATAATAGTTGTAGTAGTTATTAGTTATTACATATATTTCAAGACTATGTTTTCATTTGATTCAGCCCAAGAAACATGAGGAAATTAATATCAACTAAGTACAATTATACCACCTAATCTATACTCTATCTTGTTTCATACCATATTAAAAAGCCATGCAAACATTTTCAAATGAGTAAAAATGTTGTATTAAGCTTTTAACTTTACACTAATTATTTTACTTCAGTTTCAGGAGGATTGAGGTTTGGCTGCTGCATTTATGACTTCAGGATATTGAAAATCCTAACTTCAGATGTAAGCAAGTTGAATAACCAGTCGGGAACAGTTAACAACTACCCCAGGCCTCATTGAACATTCACTGGCTTGAAGAAACCTAGGTTCACTTATCAGCAGTTTGGTTGCTTACATTGTTTATAATTGGTATGTGTGCTCTTATTTGATAGTTGTCTGCCTGGAGAAAGATGGGAAACAATGACCTAATCCATCAGCCCCTAAATGCCCCACATGGCGAATTTTTATTAAGTTGCATTTTACTCTTTCAATAGCACCACAAACAAAAACCAACATGCCAGGCAGCGTTTTTGGTTTCACCCTCTCTGTACACAATGTAATGAAGATGCCTTTTTTTGATTTTCATGTACTGTGTCCTTGATGGGAAGCCCACGTTTTCATCTAGCAGCCTGCCTTTCTGTAAACAGCCATTTCATATTATTCTGTAATTACAGAATTGACTTACCTGTCCACACCCAGGAGCAGTACATTGGAAAGGTTTATCATCACTCATATTAAGGAGTTCCTGATGTGTCGTCCTGAAATAAATCAGGAAAAAGTGCAGATTGGGGTTAGATGTCAACATTTAACATGAGCTTCAATGTGTATCACAACTTAGCCGTTGGATCATTCATCATGGCTGTGCTGATGTTTAGACTTAATTTCAGCAGATGCACAGAGCTCAGATGGTTTACTGAGTGAGTATCGGAGCACTGTAGAGGTGAAAGTCCTGACAATTACGGACAAAGCAGGTCGGTGAAGGGCGGCTGCTTTGGTTGTTTACACCTCAGGCTCACCACAAAAGACGCTGAATTCTCGCTCCGTTTATTTTGATCCAAATAAACGAATGAGAGAGCATCCTGAGCCGCCCCGGCAGTGAACCGTACTGTAAATGTGATGAGAAGACATCACACCTAAACCTGCTTCTGTTACAACAGAGGGAGCGATCATGTTCCAGTCGCTTCCATGAAATAGCCCGAGCCCTGCGTTAACATAGACCCGTCGCCATGTTTGGACCTAAGTAGCAGTGTAAACAGAGGAGCTGTCAGCGTCCGGCTCCGGCCCGTTTCTCTGTACCGGAGCACAAGTCCAGCTCGGTGCCACAAATTAATCCTCCAACGGGAGCTTTGTGACGAGTCGCTGTCAGTTACTGTGGTCACTTACCCTCAGCCACAACCCTCGACTTCCAAAATCCCACGTCTCTTCAAAAGTATCGCGAGAGTAGATTGATCTTTTCCGTAAACGTCATGAGAAGCGTTAAGCATGTATCTCTTCACGACTGACCGTTAATATGAGTAGTTCACTTTCTGATGGAATTTATTCTCAATAAAAAATCGGAAATTTGACAGAATTTGAGGACACGGGACATTTCAATTAACGGTTCTCCTTTTTGATTTAACTTATTGCTTCATGACAAACTAAAAAGAGAAAATGCATAACTTCGTTGATTTAGACATATTCTTGGTGCATTGTATGGTTCCTTTTGACTGATAGCTTTTCTGTTATATATTTGGAGTGGCCAGTGTTGAATCCAGAGTTGCGTTGACTAATTTGATTAAGGTCATGTATTTCAGTAAGATTACCATGCAGAGCCATTAAAATGTAACAGTGAATAAATGTTTTCATTTAAAGTTTGCACTCTCACCCCAAATGTTTTCCAGAAGTTCATATTATCAGCCACACATTTCTCTTTTATGGCATTTAACAAATGTGTAATTTGTTATAATCACCAAGGGGCATAACTACTTTTCTTCTGCAGTAATAAATGCACACAATAAATCCATTACTCTATTAAAACATAGAATCTATCATCAGTTCACAAAGTACGAGGTGACAACATAAAGTGAGTTTAGGATAAAAAAAAAGTTCCAGGAATCTGAAAATGTGTCCTAAATGACTCAAACCATAATCCAATACTTAAACTCTCAATTTGATTTAGCTGGTGATTGTAACAAAGTCCAGCCAAATTAGCCTAAAATACAGACTGTCAGTTTTTGAAATAACCCAGCAAGGACTTCCATTTATGATATTCAATAAAGTCCAAACCCATTATTTAACTGTCTAGTTTTATTCAATGCCATTTACAAAAGTAAGCACTCACTTGCTGCCTAAATTACATTTTATTTGACTTCATCTGAACCAAGTACTCATTATGGTGGACCCTGAAAACCTTGTATGTAATACACTGAATAAAACAAGACTGATGCATGGCAAGTCTATGCTGCTCCAGAGAAGATGACATTCATGAAGGCAGATCACTTTCTGTTGTTTGCATTATATTCCAGGCATAAAAGTTACTGCCATTGTTAAATAGTCAAAAACATGTATTTTAATCACGTAATTTCTTACATTCGTACAATACACGTTTTGCTTATTTTGACAGTGTCTCAAAGACTTGAAAATGTACATTTCCATGACACCAACACGGAACAATTTTGGTAGCCACAATAAAATATGTAGTCACATTTGTAATGAAAGTGTCAGATGACAGCAATTTTTTTTTTTTTTTTTTTTACATAGCAAACAGAATAAGGAAAGCGACCATCAAACAGAATAGTCCCATAGCTTCAGACAGGGCAAATCCCAAGATAGCATAGGAGAACAGCTGCTGCTTCAGAGATGGGTTCCTGCAAACAAGAACAGACTGTCAGTGTATCTATTAGAGAACAACAACAAAAAAATACAGACCCAAATTGTTATTTATAAAAGTGAATTTTAACTTTTTATAGATATTTGCAGGTATTGTACATTGTACAAATTGAAACAAACCTAGCATAGCCGATGATGAGACTGCCAAACACAGTCCCAATTCCAGCACCAGATCCAGCTACTCCAACTGTAGCAGCTCCAGCTCCAATAAACTTAGCAGCAGTGTCGATGTCCCTGCTGACAGCACTGGTCTGGAAGCCCCTCAGTGAGACCTGGGATAGGGGGCTCTGAGGCATCACAGCAACAGTGCTCTGGAGCAAGAAAAGTCAAACTTAACTTTCATTCTGGTGGTAATATGCCTTAAGATGTGAAAAGGTAGGTAGCAGATGCAAACCTGCATTTAAACAACTGCATCAATTTAATAGAAAGAGTAAATTAAAAAAAAAAAACAAAAACAAAACAGAGTTGTGAAGTATACTTCTGGTTGTTGGCCAGACTAAAAGAAGGTGTATGTTGGGGTCTGAACATTTTGCATCATTTCAGTTCATGTGGAAAAGGACTAGAATCGACCGATTAAAATTAGAAGCATCCACACAATGAATTAAGCATTACAAAGGCAGTTGGAGTGTCTGTAGGCATTCTGTATTTTGTCTTACTTCTGATTTTGTCTCAGGTCTGGACAGCACAGAGGCAGACAGGGGTCTGTAAAGAGCCCGGGAACCAGCACGGACCTGCAGCACCAGCACAGAAACAAAACAGTACAAGTTCAGTCACACAAAACACACATGCATACTTAAAAGACATGAAACACATTATTGGTTTAACTGCCAGGCACACTGGCAGATGGGAGGCACCTTAAATGTCATTTTGCAAGTGTCATTCTCAATCACTACATCGGACTCTGAGACCTGTGGCATTAGAAGCCAAGGAAATGTAGTAATTTGTGGTTATTGTAAAGAGGTCTATAAGACTGTAAAATCACAATAAATTCTGCAAAGCAAATTTACCCAACAAGAAGGCTTATTGCAATTTACATTCATTAGCTGTCTGGTGTTACTGGAAACAGAAATGTGACCTTGGGGAACAACTAATAGTCCTTTCCACGCCTGTTTAGCCCCTCCAATGTCTAAATGGACATGGAGAACATTTCTAAATCAATAGCACAGGTTGTGCATCAGTTTTCAGGTGGACTGTACACTACAGTGAGCTAACACAGGCTCATAATGACCTTAGCTAATAGCCATGATAGAAGATGTCCGCCAAAAAACTCCAGCAGTATCACAGACGAGGTTTAAGGAAGATGGCTCTGAAGCACAGTGTGCATAAAGATCAGAGTTATAATCCAAACTCTATAATGTGTCTGTGTGCTCGGTGCTTTAGCTTTAGCTTAGCCGGCCTAGTCTGCAGATACCCTTCAGTTAGCTCCAGTCAAGTTCATCCGGAGGCCCACCCGGAATTAACGGACATTTTAAAGACACCGGGGAGTCACATACACCGAACCGGGGGGAGAAAACTCACCAGTGCCGGCGTGGAGACGAACTTTGCACAGGCATACATTTTGGACTTTGGGTTGTTTTAACCGGTTCGGTCAGATCTGGTTGAAGCCCGGGTCTCTCTGAGAAGAGAAGTAAGGTCAAACGGGTGTAAAAACGGCCCACAGAAAAAATAAACACAGTCACAAAGAGATTTTCATCCGCTCTGCATGTTCTCCTCACTTGTGCGCTGCGATGTGGAGTTTGGAGAGAGGATGAAAAACGATTTGTTACAGATTACTTTCTCATTCAAACTGCCATCACACTTACCGACTGCAGAGGTCGAACCACAGTGGAAGAGTGCGCATGCGCGTTGTGAGGTATGTAGAGCCCCGGATGATGACAATGGAAGGTCATTTCACAGAAACTTTATTTAAATAAACACAGCAGCAACATTCATTCACAAAGCGAGATGATTGAACCAGGATTATTATTATTATTATTTTATTTATGATTATTGTTGCCTATTATTTGAAGAGAAAGTAGAAGGAGGAGATACGACAAACCAGCTGGTATGGAGCTGTTTTCCTCAATCTGCACTGATTCTCATTACGACGAATCTCTTTTTTAAAAAGGAGAACAAGGAAAGCATCAAATGAAACTATTACAATAATAATAAAAAAAAAAAACATGAAAAAAAAATCAAATCCTTATGTGGCATGATTAAGAAGCAGTTTGCAGTTCATCCCATTTAAAATAAGCAACATATATCTAATTATTTTTGCAAAGATGGGTGGGTCCTTGAAGAATAACTGTTGTTTGGAGTTGCTGGATCATTTATTATAGTTACAAGATATTGATGAAATGTGAGGTAGTTTGGAAACTTTATAAATAAAGTTTGAGAAATCAATTTTATGTGAGGAGCATTCTTTAAATGTCATTAATATTAGAGTGTTAAATATTAACGCTGGAAAAAAAGATCAGGATCCAGGATACTTCCATAACCCAGAACAGACATTAAAGTTGACAGGTGACAAAGTCTTGCACAATTAATCTTTTTGACACCGAAGAGGTAATAATACAGGACCAGCTTTAGGATACATTTGGTGATATTTTTTTACTGTTGGAACAAAATCAACAATGAATTTATCCTACTAACAAGCATTACCTTATAGTCATTGCCTGATAAAAGGATTCCTCTGAAGGGCTATGGACCTTTTATTGTCCAAAACACAATTTAAAATACCTATTTTTATGTAATTTTCTCCTTCATATGACTGCAGGAAAAAGCATTTTTTCTATTAAAACAAAACCTGCTGGCTGCTGTCCACTACTATCACCTGTTGTGTTGTGAATGTAACACTGTGCCCAGAGGGACCGATGACTCGGGACCTTGTCTGTGCATCTCATAGGCTGATGGTGGAGCTGCGGGCTACGAACGCCGGGCGGATTTGTAATTGTGATGAATGACTCCACAGCAGCTGGTCTGTGATGGAAAGGTAATGAGCACAGGGAGTCTGCCTTTGCTGAACGCTGGCTTTGAGGGAGGAATGTCCCAGTGGCTCCTCAGGTATGATCTTCTCAGTTTTAAAGTGAACATGAAGCTGCAGATTCTTGACCTCGAGCAATGACTAGAAACAGTCAGGAGATCATGTGTGTCCCAGAAATGCTGAAAGAGTGAGTGAGAGATCTTATGCATTAGAAAAGGACAGAGCAGCTTGATGCATTCTATTCTTTTCTGTTCAAATCTAATTTATTATTCTATTCTGTTCCTCTCTAGCATGTTCTCTTCTACTCTGATTTATTTGATTCTACTCTTTTGTTCTACTCTATTCTCATGTACTCACTCGTGTTATACTCCACACTGTACACTCTGTTCTGTTCAATGCTCAATAACTTAGATACAACAGAGGGAATGGAATAAAATAATAAAAACAATTCTGCTCTATTCTGCTCCGTACTTTCCCTCTCTATTCTGCTTTATTCAATACTATGCTATTCTTGATTTATAATTTTGTTCTCTTTCATTCTTTACTATTCTATTTAGTTATGTTCTGTTCTATTTCCACTTTCAGCTCTTGCACTTGTTCACGATTGCAGTTATTTCCTTCACAAAAAAGCAATTTTGAGTTATTCTTGAAAAATTGAAATGCAATAATCTATTATGACTGCTTGACATGACCAGTTCTTTTAATTAAGTCACAAAACCGCTAATGCATCATTACATGCCATGTTCAGTGTGAGACTAAGGGGCTGGATCACTACGAACCAAAAACAAGGCCATTCGTCTAAAGGTCCAGCAGAGGGTGCAATTGGGTCTAGTGTGATCATAGCCTTTGTTGTTGGGGTCATGGTAACTGCACACAAGGGAGGAGAAATGTTCCAAACACTGTTTTAAAATCCATGATGATTCCGAATTGAATGTTTTGTTTCTTGATGAATAAACAGCCTAATATGTCACACACACATATATATAAGAAATCTAATTTAATTAATTGAGTAAAATAACCATTACTATTTTTGATAGTGGACTAGGTTTGGTCTAAACCCCCCCACTTCCCCCACCGTAGTGCTAATTATGAAAGAGCAGAATCATTTCAAAGCAAAATTATGACGTGACAGTTGTTTGATTTTGATACTGTATTTCTGTTAATGCAAATGTGAGATGTAAGAACGTATTGTGGGGCCGAGTGTAATGGAGTCACTTATAGGTCGGAGCAAACTCTATGATAAAACATGGAGATTTACAATATATTAATTGCAAGACAGCACATATCAAAGTGGCCGTTAACTAGCTGAGGTCAATGTCATACTGTCTAATTAACCGGGCAGCGGCTGTGTGGTCCTACATGGCTGTGGAAGGTGGAGAGAGCAGCCAATCTCACGCACCCCCCCGACCACCACCACCACCCTTTACCCACCTTTTACTTCCTCCCATTCAGAGGCACGCACGCACTCGCTGTCTGAGTTCTTGCATAGAACACTCTGAGACATTCCATTTGCATGCCCGCCCCATCAAGCTGGATGCACTCAGACTGGTAATAAAAGGCATTGACCCCCTTAACCTTTATGAATTACAATTTGTGCCTGCAGCACGTCCTGTCAGAGGCCTCAGAAAAGCAGGCACCTCAGCCGGGGTGTGTGCGTGTTGTTTTGCAGTTGTTAAGGAGAGGGGAAAAGGTTTTTACAGCTCCTCGTCGGAGCTCCTGACAAGCAGGGAGGAGGCGGTCTGACAGCAGAAGCAGGGAGGGACTGCAGCGCTGCTGATGGCTCCATGCTAATCTCCATCTCTGGATGGCGCACAAAACTATTGAGGCTCCTTTCCTTTGTCAAGAGCAAAGATACACTGCCTGTGCAGCTACAATCCACGTGTTTTCAACCTCTGATTTCTTGCTCTTCTGTACATCAACTGCTGCTGCTTATTCTCTCAGAAGTAACTAACTCAACCCAGTAACATATTAAACCAGACTGCCTCTTTCACAAACATCTGGTTTGCATTTATTTACCAATTCATTGTATTAAAGGAAAAAGCTATTCAAATCTCTCAAGCTGCTTATAGAACAAAGAGGAAAAAAAATACTAAATGAGAGCATTTGCTGTTGACTGACTGAGGTAGTATAAATGATAAGGGCTGAGATACATAAAATTATACTCATCCAGATTAATATTTCACCAAGACAGATTGTATCTGCCATGAAGTTTTATTTACTGGGGTTTGTGAGATCCAGATTTGCTCAGAGAAAGTTACCCCACCTCTTGAACAAAATAGACCATTTTAAAGCCCACATCTAAAACAAAAAAACATTCATACAGCTGGAAAGAGAACAATTGTTCCACACTCATTAAAAGTATAGGTTTTAGAAAAACAAACAGTTGTTCACAGGACAGGACACAACAAGATAATTCTGTCACACAGAATCATGATGGCTCACTCCGACTACGCAGTGAAGTGTTCAAAATACAGTATGGTGCCATTTCGCATGACACGGTTGACAGTTTCAATAGTGATCAGTGAGTTTTTGTTCATATGCCATGCTAACACTTGTACTTTCATTCCCACGGCCAAATGGAGAACAAGTGGAAAATCAGGTGGAAGCTGAATCCAGGCAACATGTTCCCTCACAAAAAGCACAGCTCTGCAAGGTCTCAGATTTTTTTGTTTTGTGTTTTTGTTTGTTTTAGGAAAAACAAGATTCTTTGACCTGTATAGGTCATACTGAGAACTCTATTCACTGATAGTGTGGGCAGCCTTACAGCTGCTGGTCCAATAATCCACAGTAAGAGTACTCGGGCAAATCTCTGGCACTACTGGAAATCATCCCACACAAGTGCACTCCTCATCTCTCAAAGATTTAAAGGACAACAGCATTTGGAAAATTGATTTTTCAACGAATCTGGTGAGCATAGCAGTTGAAAGTGGTGTAAGAAATGCTGAGGCTTGCAGTATCACTCTTTATCCTGACTGATCTGTAACACCTCAAAATCCACTCATATCAGGCGATTTTGATAAATTATTCAGAACTAACAGAAATACTATAAAGCCAATATGGCCTGGGTTTTAAATAAAGTTTAAAACTGACATTCTCACATACACCAGCATGAACTGAGCTTTATTCCTTCCTCTGTTTAACATCAGGAAATTCAGGCAGTGACTGTGTGAACAAGAGCGTGGCTGACAGGGGCAGCCGTGCGATGATTGGTTTACGGGTTTGTGCTTTCTCTAGCGACTTCAAGGTCACTAAGATTTACAATCAAATGGCTTATGACACTTTAGTAAAAGCCACCCACAGCTGATGACAGGAAAAGAAAAGGAGTACGGCTACTTTGGGGGGATCTGCTTGACCTCATGCTGTGGTCCATTACTGGAATGTGCAGTTGTCTGTTTTTATTACAACACCTACCAAAGATATGCATGTTAGTTTTTGCAGACATAAGGTTGTTAAGGACGGCATATGGAGAATGGATTTGACAGACAGACAGTATATGGTGCACACAGTGTAGTAGATTAGAAGAACGGTGCGTTTCAGGCTCCAGTCAAACTGCAGTTAAAGTCTACTACACAAAAGAGCAATTAAATATGATTTAAAGGCCAAACTGTAATGGTAGTGTACTGCCCCCTATTGAAATATTATTGCCCTGCTACTTACTGTTTTAGATGGTGATTTAGTGTGCTGTTCCGTCTAGTTTAGTTTGTTTCAGTCATCACACGGAAATTTAATGGCTGAGTTTTGATTTAAAGACTATTTAACTGCTAAATATGTTAATGCCTGAATATGGAAACTGTCAAAGCTTTGTTGTTTTGTTAAACTGAAAAAAATATATGCTTCAAAATAATAATAGCTACATAATGTTCAAGCTCTAAGTTTATTCCACATCAACGTGTCACCCTTTTAACTAACAAGCATAACCCCCCAGAAACAAAGAATGAATGCAGGTTAACAAAATGACATTATCAACACTGGATAGGAGACTTGTTACACATAGGCTAATATTCAAGGCATGTTTACTTAGCAGTGGAACGCTGTTGATTTTTATGGGATGCATATGGCCACATTTTACTGTGCTCAATTAAATCGCTTATAACTAGGATTAACTTTTTGGAGCAGCAATCAATTATATTATTTTTCCTTACTTAGAACCGTTTGCTGTGCTGCTGCTGCTGCTGCAAATTTCTCCTAAGCGCTGCTAACAGACTGGGGTGTCAAATATGAGGCTGTCACAACAATGTTTTGTGAAAGAGCCCTTCCTGCTTTTAATGGCCTGACCTACATCCCAGTTCAGAGAGGCAGTCTGGTGTAGGTCCTGGAGCTGCACAATGTCACTCACAGATGCCCAACTCAGCAAGATCCGGAATGCTCAATTAGTTGCTTTTATAGGCCCCATTAATATGCATTAACTCTTTCCAATGTACAACCACAGACAAACAGCCGCTGCTGCCAACACATCAGCCAGGTAACACTGATTTGTTTTCACTCTTTCTAGAATAATGCATTTTGGCATCATAAAGCCTGTGGTAGAACTATAAAGGGAGCAGAGCCAAAATACAATTGCATTTAATTATAGGGTTGGAATGTATTGTTCTTAGATAATGAAATAGTTTTACTTGAACTATGCTTTTTTTTTTGATACTCAGTCAATGTAGCAGTCAATCAATTTTTTCAATCATATTTGATTCTGTGGGTCATTTAACAAAACGCTTTTTTTGGAGTTTAATACTCAAATAAAACACATTTGAATACATTACGTTTGATGCTACATTGATCAAACCAATAACAGATCCATGGAGAAAATTTTAATCATTAACAAAAGTAACCATTAGTTGCTTTTCTCCAGGAACTCTAGCTTCCTCCCCCAGTCCAAAAAAACACACACATTAGGTTAGCCAAATGAGCCATGTGCGCAAATGAGAATGTAAATGGTTGTTTGTCTGTCCAGGTTGTACCCCCACCCTCACCCAACATCAGCGGAGATTGGGTCTAGCAGCCCTGCACCCTGCACAGATATGCAGTTCATAAAATTGTTAGCTACAGATCTAAAGTATTATTCTTTTCAGTCAGCTATAATAATACACAGTTGGAGATAAAGATCTTACATACAAAACATGATGATCATACGAAATATGATAAATAAAGGTGTCATCAAAAAAATGCTGAATTTATTAGAGCGTCATCAATTATTAATGATCTTAAAATGCAAGTATTAAGAACAAAAACTGTTCAAAATGGCAAATTTAACTGACCCTCTCATGGAGGCTATCTGTGTTACACTGTCTAAAGTCAGGATATATATATATATAGGATTGCATTTGTATTACTTTTTAACTATTTGAAAGAGTACTTAAAGGAGTATGTTCTGTTATGTGAGTTTTTAAATGTATAGATATATTGAAGAACACACACACACATAGTATAAGAGTTACAGGTTACAGGAAGCAAGATCATAACATTTACATACAATCATTGCTCCAGCCTCAGCTCAGCTCTTGAACCAAGACAACCACAGAAACCTACACAATCTGGTACCACTCCTCCCACACAATAAACCGATCTGGCACACAGCAAGCTGAATCAATCATGGCACTTTATTATCCTGTCACTAGTCTGCTTCCTGCAAGTGTGTTTACCCTGTCCATGGCACCGCGATTGTGGCTGTTCAGTGTACATTACGACAGATATAAGTGAGATTGTGGGCGGCCAAAAGCACAGGGCTCAACCTGTTGTCGTTAATCTGTCATATTGTCGAATGTCACAGCAGCGGTGACCCATAGGAAGCTCCACCTTGGAGGCACGGCTGATGGTGCTTTGTTGTTCATGGCAGAGGGCCTCACCTATTTTAAGTTTATTGGTTTGCCACCAACAGAGAGCATAGAGAAAGCACAAGCTGCTTCTCACCCTCTGACTTCCATTCCTCTGTTCTGGTCTTAGTCCATGTTAGGTACTCTATGATTAGGAGTGACTCTCTTAAAACTCATCAACTCTACATAACAGTTTAGTATCGGTGGTTTGAGTGATTAAGACTCAGACTAGGCTTGTTCCTTTGAAGTGTTATGATTAAAAATAAGCCAAAAAACTCCAAAATTAACGATGATGCACAGTATAATGAAAGCTTAATGCTGCTCTTTGTATTATACCACATTATACAAGGAATCAATCTGAATGAATTGGTAACCCTTCAGATAGCAGCAGTCTCTCTCTTTAAATCAGATTACTGATGGTGGTGCTGAAAATTCCCCTTCACTTTGTATAAATTAAAGCTCTGGAAAAGCATTTACAAAATAACAAGATATAAATGAATGCAATCGTACTGTTGGAAAAGGTGCTTTTCACAATCACACAACATATTAGAAATAATAGCCAAGTCTTGCTTGTGTGGCCTGTTATTAATTACCTAGCAAATAGGACCTGTCTCCTTTGAAACTGAGTTATAGTGGTGGCGAGAGAGCACCAAAGAAAATTAAACAGCAATCAAAGTACATTTCTATCATCATAATTCTGATTGTCAGTATCACCTTTCCCAAGATGGCTCATAACAGCACAACAAATTTAACTTCTTATTAACCGGTTCAATTTGTTGTTATGCTGCATGACAACAGCATCATACATGTAGTCTACATTCTTGTTACTTCTGATTTATTAAACATGGAAATACGAGGACTCCATCATGGAGATGAATTAATTGAGGTTGAAGCTTCTTTACAGTAATCTGTGGCATCCTCTATGCAGAGCAGCATGGCATGTCTGCAACATACTACCACAGAAACCGTAGCAAGTCCCTCCAAGGTTTTCATCACATCATGCATGTCCAGACATGATTTTCCACTGAAAAAATTCACAGAGCAATGACTTAAATTTACAGGAGGATGGAAGTATCTGACTCTACGTCTTAAGAACGTGGAACCTTCTATAATGTGGGGGTTATATCAGCCTGGAGACCCATAACTTATGAAATGTCAGGATCCTATGCATTCTAATTGAGTGTGGAACAGTTAATGGCTGTGGAAATTCAGCCACTTGACGTCTTATTCCCTTGTGTGCTGTTTCACCACCAAGCCCATGAGCCTCAATTAAATGACAAAATGGGCCCATTCTTGAAAATAACAACAATAAAAATACAAGCCTATATGGCAATAATATCAGGTCTCACCTTGAATCAACAATGGTCACAGCTTGCAAATGGCTAAACGGAGGCACTGTGATAAGAGCAGAGACAGCAGGGCCTATGTGATATGTTTCTACGCAGCTTGATACAGGACTATACTGTGGTAGCTGTGCAACTATTATTTTCACTATCAGGTACTTGTTTTCTCAATATTCTTCCCTATGTAACATTATTTCAATAAATCAGTGACCATTTTGGTCTATACTATTTGAGAAAATAGCATTAAAACCCCAATTTCCCAAAGCCCAAATTGACAGTTTTATTTGACTAGCAATCCAACACCCCAAATTATTAAGTTCAATACCACAGGGGACAAAGAAAATATGCAAATACACTCATTTTTGAAAACATATGAATTATCGGCTTATTGCTCATCAAAGTAGTCGGCCATTCATTTCACGTCAATCAACTGAGTGACTAATTTTTTCAATCATATACTAGACTGTGTATGTTAACAATGTGATAAAATCTGTTTTAAAAGGAATGAAAAAACGATATTATTACGTACACTTCAAAGTGACACACAGCAGGTAAAACTTGGCCTGTCCACTACACCCACAGGATTAGCAGAAGTTGCTTTCAGACACAGTCCTACTTTTTCTACCAAACTAGATCATGTCCCGAAATATATCATCCCCAAACTTAAAGTTACCTATGTGTTACTGAGCAAAACTTTTCAAATCCAGAATCAATACTGCCTAAACCTAAGCCCATTTTCAGCAGATGTCTGCAATCTATAAATACACATGGAGCATGTCCTATTAAATCCTGTGATATGGTGAGGGGCTAAATATTGACCCAATCCTGATTGGAGTAGATTTTTTTCACACGCTTGCTTATTGTTTTTAAGACTCTTTGACTTTAGCCCCTTTACTGCTTCACTGATTTCATGCAACAAACAATAGCTTTTCAATAATTCAATTTATAGTTTGCCATAAATGGAATTCAAAGGACAATGCTGTTGCAAATGAACACAGACGATGCTTTTGGCTCCAGCATCACCCTGGTTGCCAGAGGAAAGAGGAAATATTTATTTTACGGTTGCCTCACATTCCCATTAAAACAGGGAAAGCAACATTTCCAAGCACGTGGTGTAAATGTAATATACAGAGCTAAAAGAGACAGATGGTAGAGTGAAAGTCTCATGTGGCAATGCTGTGCAATGGTATGACTACAGCCAGTGCCAAAGAAGAAATCCTCCCGACATCATCCAAGGCCAGATTAGATCTATTAATACGCGTTCATGTGCCTGTTCGCATCCACGTACATGTGAGCTGTTGGGTCTTGATCCACACGTGGCCACATCTTGTTCATCATTTATTGGTAACGACAAAAACACTGCTAAGTTATGTGTGGGAAAAGATTGAAGACACAAGCATCGAATTACCATGCTATTTATTTATCCAGGCCTTTCTGTCAATCACAGCAATAATCAGAAGTAATGCATTCAAATTTTGAGAAAATGAAGGATGTATTCCCTCCAATTTTCAATTTGGAAGTGGCAACTATGGCCATGATGAATGTCTGAATAGTCCATCTTCTTTTCCCAATTTCTCCTAACCTTTCCTGACAGCTTAGATATTGCCTACCTGGTAATTTGCTCTACAATAATTGTTACTGTGAGATTTCCCCCCAGCTTTTAACAAGGATTCTTAACACCCTCTGTAGGTGACAAAATGCAATTACAAACACAAGTGCCCCATTGTGACTGGTCATCAGCAGCTGCCGCCTCCATTCCCCAGCCCCAACTGGTTCCATTAACAAAAGAAAAAAACAAGACAGATTCGACAAACATTTGCTGCGGATAAAACTTTAATTAAAAGATATGAAGCTGTTTTATTGATTAACAACATCAGTGATTAAAGTGAACGGCTGACATTTTTTCCAGGCTTGCTGTTTTGTTCCCTCTCAGAGATCATTTATTGTTGTGCGGCCCCCTTTATTGATAAGTGTGTTTGATGAATGCAGATGTGGCTGTTTGGAAAGCCTGCTTGCTGATGGAGCGATCATATTGTGTGAAACACCAGGCTCAGGCAAGAACAGCTGTTGCAGTTCTGCCCACTGGGACGGCATGTTTCACTACCACCCTGAGTGCACATGCAGGCACGCTGCTGTAAAGCTGCAACCAACATTTCCACAGGATCCTTACAACTCTATGAATTTTATGACACATCACCAGAGCTCGCTCATCTCTGTCCGGCACTAAAACCTTAATTATTGAACTAATTGCTATGGCTATATTCATCTTTCTGGTAATCCTTTGGTGATTATATTTTGTGTTCAACACCAGACTTATCCTTTAATTAAAAGGATTATTAACCTTTAAAATTGAGTCATGTGGGACTAAACCCCTGAATATTAGTGTCAAAACCATTTTTTTCTAAGACAAGCTGCGAATGAGGTACATCATTTCAATCACAATCAGGAGACTGGGTGGCCGGTCAGATGGCTCAGAGCTGTCTTGTACGCTAGCTTTTATAAGGCACTAACTTACAACAGCAATAAGCCATTATCCATATCTCCCTCCAATTAAAGTGGGCAGAATGCTGACACATTACACCTGGTGGGATAACAATCAGTGCAAATAGATGGATAATGATACAGCTCTGACCAGAGAGGTTAAATATGGTGAGAACAAGGTGAAAGGGTGGCTGAATCGATGTTAAAAAACTAATTATGAAACACAGAGAAAGATTTTTGCCACGGCAAGCCTTGAGAGCCTTTCACCTCTCGTGCAGGTGAGGTCAAAGTTCAAAGTCAGCCTAAGTGGAGAGTGATTGAAAATCATTGAGGATCTTGGAAAAACAACAGTTTGTTTGGGACTAAGGGGGTTTGATGACACCTCCTTGATCTACATAAGGATTTCATCATGTGCACCTAAACTGTAAGAGAAACACACGCATGAATACATGAATTTTAAAAATGATAGCATCAGTTTCAGAAAGGCTGCTAATGCAGTGTCATCAATACCTGCAGTCATCAGTATTGAAGAACTATTTAGTAGCAATGAGGTAAACATGAGCCATGAACAAGAGACCGTGATGCTGAACCTCCCCACCCCCAGCTGAGACAAGTAGTTAGAATCAAGAGCTGTTTGCCCATGCCAGAGCCACGCTGCATTATCCAGAGCAAGTCTTCATTTGAATGTCCTAATTAGTTAATTAGTTGGTGGTTAAGGATGATATGAGCATCTCATCAATCTCTCTATCTCTAAAAATAAACACCCTGGGACGGCGGCGGTGAGTCATTAGAATACTGATGACTGTGGGAAGTGTCTGTGAGGATGAGAGGTCTGCTTGTGACACTCCATATTTCCAGAAACCAGTCGGCACCATAAAGAAGACTAAAGAGCAATTGCTGTGAGCATTGTATGGATGACAAGCCAAGCGTGAGGTAATGAGTTTACAGAAAGTCTAAGGAGCTCAATTAATGTTGTTTCATGCATAGCTTTTGGGACCCATTTACTTGTTTATCATTGATGGAGGAAAAATTTGCATTAGACATTAGAACCAAAGCTGTTTTCATCCTCACAAATAGAGGAAGTTTGCCTTATTTCAGTAGGTGCCTTCGTTGAAGTGACTATTTTCACCTCATCTACGTCCTTCTATGTGGACTTTGAAGAATTATTTTGGGCAAAGTAGCAGCAGGGAGCACAGAGAGTTTGTTCTTTGCTTCTGCAGTGGAATATATGAAGGAAAAGAGGGGAGGTGAGGAGGAAAGAATAGGTTAAAAATAGTTAGCATATGGTAGCATATGATTGAGTTTCCAGGGCTCTGAGAATTCACTCTAATTATTCAATGGTATCCCTCTGTCATCCTTCCCTATATGCACTCCTTTGCCAGAAAGTACAAGTGACTCCAACTAATATACATAATTCTGCTGCTTAATTGGCATGGATCAGGTGAAAGTGGGCTAGGGAAACTCCTTAGAGACTAATAGGGGCACATATCATTGGCTCAATCAGAACAGTAGTCCCACAGGTGATAGAAGTCAGCAAATATTTCATGAGCTGTACTATCAAAGTACCTCACCTCTGGAGTCCTCTGCACTATCCAGCGAACAACACCTCTGAAAGCGTTCTGCTGTCAGGTGTATTTATAGCAGGCGGGCCGATGACTGATGCTAATGCCACGGAAATTATGCAGTGCACTGTTGCTGTCATAACAATATGTTAGACTTAAACAGGAAGGTTAACTAAACTAGTCATTTAAGTTATAAGTGGGCCACTGGCGAATGCCTACGTCTGCAGATATGGATTAAGGTTTGTGCTCCGGTAACGCCATTTGGTTTTCATTGACATGGTCCTGGATTTAGCCCAGTGTTGATTTAAATAATTTGGTGTTAGATGGAAGGACATGCTCCATGGGGCATTAAGTTAAATCTCCACTGAGCTAAAGGTTAATCCTGTGCACAAGTTGAACAAAATTATTGAAATTGTTCATAAAATAAAAGAGCAAAGGTTTTGGTCTAAGAAATCATTAGTAAATGTGTTTTGAAAACAGCTTTGAACAGTAACATCTCTGTATAACCTGCTCTATAGATGAGAATCATCTGAAGAGCTGTTATCCTTTTTCCAAAGCTAAAAGAGACACACACATGGGGAGAGCAGCCATTTTGCAGGAGTCATCAGCACTGATAATAAGCTCTGTATGGTTTCATAATAGACAGGGAATATGGTGATATTTTGCAGAGTTAGGTGCACCCTAGGGTGTCAGCAGTGTGCATTAAAAATCCTTCCGTATGTAATTACAAAACATTAATGCCGAGATACATGCTCAGACACAAAAACACGTTCATGACCGGTTTCAAAACAACCTCAACAGCTCAGTGTATAGTTCAAGGACAACTATCCATAAGTGTTTGACATTCATATTTAACATTAGGTGTTTGCAATATTTGTTGTTAATCTTGTTATGAACATGCATTATTTAAGATTGTGATGGTCATGTGCAAATTACTTGCTCAGTGCCAACAGTTTTCTCTCTGCTTATCTGTGAGGTGGAATGTTTAGATACCACCAACAATGATTCATTTAGGATGGCAATACACCAGGTTTTGGTGGTGTGAACAATCAGAACAAAGACACCAGAACTGTCCACCTTCTTTCAGTTTTTGCTCCGTGTTAACTCTTCAGCACATGCTCTATTGTGGGCTCTTATTTTGGTTATCATAGTCGACTCATATTAAATAAATTGAAATTTGGCATTTTTGAACAATGATGGGAAACACGGTGGCATAGTGGTTAGCGCTGTTGCCCCATAACAAGAAGGTCCCCGGGCCTGGGGCCTTTCTGTGGGGAGTTTGCATGTTCTCCACGTTCCTGCATGGGTTTTCTCCAGGTACTGTACTCCAGTTTCCTCCCACCATCAAAGACATCATGTTAAGGTTAATTGGTGACTAAATTGTCCGTAGGTCTGAGTGTGAGTGTCAGTGGTTGTTGGTCTCTGTCTGTCTGTGTGTGTGTTGGCCCTGCTATGGACTGGCGGGCTGTCCAGGTTGTACCCCGCCTTACCCCAGTGTGAGCTGGGATTGGCCGCAACACTCCCTGCGACCCAGAAACGTATAAACGGTAGAGGATGAATGAATAAATGAATAAACAAGGATGTTTTTAAATAAATCATTTATAGATTTTAGAAACTTAATACAATGAAGTCAAGAATTTAAATTTTACTATAGACAAGTGTTTTTAGTCAAACTGTGGTAAGGTGAGGTAATGCTGTCCTACTACCGAACACCGCCCATGCTAAGGTTTTACCATGAGGCACAAGAATGCATGGATTGACTCATCAAGCAACCGATCTCCCAACAAGTAGGCGTGCAGGACAAGGCCCCTGGACCTTTCTAAAATGAATGTAGACTACCACAAAAATCAAAACATGATTGGTAACTTCCTGGTTGCACGGGGTTATCAGCAAAGTCAGCAGCTGTTTGGTTGAAACTGCTGCAGAGCCACAACACTAAATGGTAGGATTGTACAGTAATAAAAGGTTCACACTATATCAGAGCAATTGTGGCTGCTAAAGGAATCAATTTTTGACATTTCACCTCTATCTACAGAGTTCAGTGACCCTGGCTTTTAAATTTACTGCTTTGTACAGCTGCAATCTAAGTGTTTGTCAGCAACACATTTTGTCGAAAGTTTTAGTGGAACACATTGCAGATCATGACATGTATGGATTTAATGGGCCCTTGAGCCACTCTTATATATCTCATGTCATTCACATAGGATAAATATCTTAGCTGTTGGTGTAATAACATGGGAGGAGATTTGTGGATGAGACCTCCATTTCTAATCTTAGATCTATTAAAGTGCTTCTGAATGAATCATCAAACCTATTGATGTCACTGTGGACTTGTTAGCTAGATCCTGGAGTCAATAACAATTTCTGATGGGGTTTGTAGGAAGGGTCCAAAACACTAACTTTTTATGAACAATGGTTATGCTGTCTATTGAAAATATATATTAACTGAAGAAATGTTATTTGTATTTACATTTTGCTCCTTAAAGATTGTGAAAAATCCAGTGTTTTAAGCCATGTAGGGTCGAAATGATGAAATATTCATGTGTCAGTTCGGTATCTCTTTGTGGTTTTGATGAGTCGTGCAGAATGTTTAGATGGCATGTCAGCAGTGAGGAAAGAGATGAAATACCAGCAAAGAGGAAAACAGAGAATATAATCCCAAATCTTTCTTTTTGCAGAAGCAAACAGATCCCACTAGCTGGATTTCTTTTGAGAATCCGAGAGGAGAACTACCCAAGCTGAGGATTCCCTCTAAGCAGCAGAGATGACTTCCTCCATCGCAGTGAGAGGCTGTTCTGTTAGCCCGGGGAGAAGGATCATGAGTACAATATTGACTTTAAATTACAGCAATAGCTGCTGCTCATGCTGTCTCAGGACCATGCTGCGGATCAAACACAAAGATCAGGCCAGGATTAGGAGAAAGCCACTGACAAGCGCCACGCCGCCTCTCTGCTGCGGGAGCTCGCGCATTCACACAGCACCTCCCAGATCTCACACTAAGCTCTCCCCCGCCTCACCACATGTAACGCACAGACCTTACAGTCATCTCATTTGGATTTCAAAGACCAAAATTGATTACAAATTAAGTAATCCAAACACAGGGGGTAAAGGCGGCTGCTGGTGTGTGTGTAGACTTTGTCAGGACAGACCCATTCTGAGGACAGCAACATTTCCTCCCTGAAGGTGAAGACTCTCACGTTTACTTACAGGAAACAGCCGTGTTATTGCAATGCCTTGTAACTGGGCTTTTATTTCCCTTTTCCTGGCTTTTAAACACAAATAACAGCAAGGATGACGTGCTGGGATTCATTGTCTGTGCTCAGGGAGGAGAGCAGGATATGACTGGTGTGATAAATGATCATGCCTTGTCTCTGTCGTGACAAAGGAACTGCGGCACAATCTGCATGTGCTCCATTCTTACGCCATCATTAGGTGTAATTGGGACTCATGGCGAGGCGTGTTCTTTTTCTGCTGTGAAAGTATCAGGAAATGAAGCTGCTACTTGTAATAGGACCTGCTACCGAAGAGAGACACGTCCAGGCCACTACTGCAGATCTAAACTACATGCTAATATCTCACCTCTGGCCTAAATGGGAGCTCAACAGATGTGCACCTGTTTCTGATCTACTGAACTCTAATGTCAAACCAATTCTACTGTCATATCAAATAACACTTTTTGATTTTGACCTTCCTCTCACTGAGGAAGTTGGAGCTTTTCTCTTCACGCTAAAACCAATGTAAAGTAACAAACAAAACAAACAAAACACCCAGTTATGCACTGATTACAGTGCTGCTCATTAGCCATAATGGGGATGCATGGGGAATTTAGAGCGTTGTGTAACAAGGCTAAAACAAACTCATGGATTCATGCAACCTTTCTTCCGGCAGCACTATTATTCATCATTAAGAAGAATATCCAAAAAGCATATCTGTGTATGTGCAATACGTCGAGAGTTAATCTTCAGGGAAATAATAAATGTGGAGGGGTAAATGAGCATGCAAGTTACCCCTGTTTGTCAGCAACAGAGCCCGAAACCTCTCACATGAATTTCTTTAAATACAGTGAAGTGAGTTCCAACAGCAACAGCAACACAAAGTCTTTGTTTCATGACCTCAGTCTGTGTATCCTTTCCCCTCCTTTGAATCAAAGCCCCCACACCATCTTTAGCATTTAGAATTAATTGCACAGTTATCCTCAAATTAATTCCTAACTGTTTTACAACACACAGAGAGAAAAGGGCAAACCAATTATTATTCTGTTTTCACCTTACAGAGGGGGATATTATGCAAATGATCCTCTCTACATGAGAAGGAAAAGGGACTTTATTTTCCTCAGCAGATGCTGCCTAGACAGTCTAGCATTCTGTGGGGGACAGGAAGTGGGGATGCTGTGAAGATCTGATCGCTCCACCTGGCTTCCTACTGACTCCATATCCAAGCAATAATAGAAAACACACTGATTAATTATTTATTTCAAAGATTTTTTTTTTCTATATCTCATGCTGGACAACTAAGGTTAAAAGGAATGTTCCAAGTGTCATCTGGAAGTATTTTACAACTTCTGCACTTACGAGCTTAGAGGTGTTTCATGATGGAAGACAAAGTCCCTTGGCTGGGCAGACCTGCAAAATATTTTTATTTGCTACTTTCCCAGGAAGAGAATACATACTAGGAGTGAGGAGTGAGCAGTGAGCCTGTGAGCCTGTGAGCCAGACATCAAAATGTGGCTGACAGGATGGCAATGCTGGCTTTCAGAAAAGACAGGGGGCATCTCACCTCCCTCAGCTGCACTGCACTCCTGACCACAGCGAGTGTTTATTAATCTGAGACCTTGAGACCCCGGAGAAGTTGCTAAATGAAAACTAAAACACGGCACAGTGCATCTCCAACTTCTTAACAGTCAAGAGCCATAACGCTTTGCAATGAGCTGATTTAAACTGAGCTTCTTCTTCCAAGGTGGAACAAACAAAAGCTTTAATGAGCTGTAATGATGAGTTAAGGTCAAAGCACTTATCATCTTTACAAATCAGGAGAAGATATGCTCATGGAAATAAGCTCCCATGAGTATCCATCATCACCTCAAAAAACTGCATGCAGCGGTGCAGCTCCAGGTGCACGAGCAAATTGGGCTTTCGATGTGGAATGGATCAAACACTGGCTCAATATTCATTATTCTCTCTGACTGTGATCTGCTGCAGTTCTGCGAATGGGGGAGGGTAAATGTGTACCTCATTGTGTGTGTGTTTAAACCAAACTTAATCATTATGTCAGTCTGTTAATAAAAGGTTATTAAAGGAACAAAGATCCAGGTTTTACATATGTTAGGCAGGGGAGGTCTTGGGAACTCTTGTCTCTGAGGTAAACAAGGGCCTTCATGACAAATGACGCTCATGCTGAGATCAGATAGTTAACAAGAGATCCCCTTATTAACTAGGTCTGCATAGATAATTGGCACTTGTGCCTCACATTTTGAATCCAGCCTGAGCTGTGTCATTTATCAAGAACCCGAGCATGCTGTCAGGTCTCTATAATAAGACGCAGTAACTGATGAATCAAGATTAAGCAGATAGACTGAGAATGAAGGAGGAGAAAATGGGCCACAGCCACATTGCAGGGGGCTTAGCTTGATATTCATAACATTAAAGTGGCATTATTCCTTGCAGGGAGGGGTCTATCCTGCATTAGAGGTTATGTTTGCAAAGCAGCTCCAGCTCAATAGCATCATGATGAAGAACCCCAGTGTAGAGTACAACACTTTTCTCTAATCTGCATGTGACACAGTTGTTTGACCTGGACAAGAAGAATCTGTGAATTATAGATTTTGCAGAACATTTTTGTAAGTCCTACTCACATTTCTTCTCTAAGAATCAAAAAACAAAGAGAGAGACTTTTCAATTACATGGCACTGCTGACAATGCTCCAAAAATGTGCATTTCTAATATTAGGAATTGTTTTTGAGATATCTGATTTTAGATCAAATTTAGATTTTTTTTTTTTTTTTTTTGGGGGGGGGGGGGGGGTTACACACAATAAACTATTTGAGGTTGACATGGCTATTAGTGATCAAATGTTTGGTTTGTTTGTTTTTCATTTTTGGATTAAATGATAATAAAGCATTAGTTCCAACCATAAATCAACACTGCTTTCATTTGCCAAACATTCATATGAATCACATGAGACTAATAGATTTCATTGTTGTCATGGGTCCAGAAATCACTACTCAGATTCAGCAAATTGTTGTTGTTATACAATATAATTGGCATCAGCTAAACAATGCAGAAGCTCATTATCTCTATTTCTGCTTACAAGCATATCAATCAAAATAATAATAGCAGATACCATTTCCTCCCCATTGTAACACAAGTAGGCGTGTTCATTCCAAACCCAACAGCAAATGGTTTCTACTGGTTGGTCACTTGTCAGTTTTTACAGCATTTTAATGTAATTAAAAGTGTGTTTGTGTGTGTGTGTGTGTGTGTGTGTCCACCTTCCCTCCTTTTATCTCACTGGTATATGTGTAGATAATTACAGATGATGGGCCGGTGATCAGCTGCAGGTATGGGAGCCACTTCAGGCCTCACCCAGACTTGCACTCCCCTGCTCTGTCAGGCATGTTTGGCAGCGTCTCCTTTCCCTAAGTCTCCAGCTGTCCAGTGGGGTGCGCCAAGTCACAGCAGGAGTGCCTGCCTCTCCATCTATGGCCCATCTCATTCTAGGAGTGTGAGATGCGTTTTTGGGTGGTGGGGGTGGAGGGGGGTGGGTCGTCTCTGTACTCGCATTACTCACTAGCAGACGGAGCACGCTGCCAGCACCCAGCATGTCCACCCACACACCCCTGCCCTGCCGGTAAGACCTCACGGTTGGAGGAGATGATGGAGAGAATCTGGGATCCAAGGAGGGGGTGGATCCAGAGGAATCTGAGAGACAGAGAAAGACAGAGGCAAAAGACGGTTACTTCCATCCTACAGGCCGACCCTCGGACAGCGCCACCGGACATGGTAGTCTGAAGTCTCCTTGTCGGGGTTGTTTGGGGGAGAAGCAGGAGGGGATGTTTTGGCAAACGGACAGCTAAATGATTAGTTTGCTATTGTGTTATCATTTCCCCTTATTAATATCAATTCTACAGCCATCTTTCTTAGCACAACAGCTTTATTATGATTTTAAGTTGATGGTGCAATTTATTCAAAAATTACTTCACCAATCCCACTGACTTCAGAAAGTAATAAATAGATTATAATTATAAAACCAGCAAAGAATTAGGACATTAAGACTGAAAAAAATAAAATAAAAATGTTGGCTGAGTGTGACGGCAGAAAGTTTCTCCCCGTGCATGGTCTGTCTGGCTCTGTACAGAGTTTATGTATGTGCAGCACTAGCAGAATAACTGACTTCCAGCGTTGAACTAAACATGATTAGTTTTATATCCCATCTTTTAAATGTAGCAATTAGTGATATGTTAAGATGCAGAGTGATGCTGTATTTTGGAAGATTCTTCTCAACAACTGCTGAGCAACAATAAAAAAAAAATAAATAAAAAAAAAAGATAATGTTCATCATCATCATCACTGGGACATATTTTCAACAACAAATCCTCATCCAATTAGAAATAACTAACAGAGGGGCCCATTATTAACAGCCAGCATTACTTTCATGTGCCCACAGGGGGCTCTAGTGTACCACAGATTTTACAACCCACTGTCTATTAGCTGCTGCTAAGAGATGAGGTGCTGATTGTGTGGAGGGTAGACCTTTTGAACTGCTGTGCTGTACAATTGATATAAACATTAACCAAGCTTATGCACAAATCACAACTTAAGTATGTGGCAACTGCACAAATTACATGCAAAATAGGATAAAAACAGTTAAAACAAAATAGGAGCGCACTCACAATGTAATGTAGCGCAGTATCAAAGTGGTCAAAATAATAGCACCACTCTTGATATTTCTGATTATATGTGTGTGTGTGTGTGTGTGTGTGTGTGTCTATGAAATTCCAAGGTGGTGAACAGTACTTGATGAGCTAGCTCTGGAGACCTCTGAATTTTAATGATGTTGGAGATGATATTGTGTGTCCTTCAGCTTGTTATACTGACACAAGCACTCCATAAATCATCATACCTAGCTATCGTAAAATCAATACCAAACTGCTACCTCAGCGCTAACCCGTAATAAGTTTTTCAGCCATCTAACGGCTTAAACTTTGCCGTAATGCCGTTCGACCTATAGGTTAAGATCAGAGCATGCTTAATTTGTTTTGTAATAGGGAGTTTCTAATCCTTAATGAAGCACCTATTAGGGAGGCTTTTGTTGGCACATTGGTGATCAGTTGGTGGAACAGCCACTGCAATTAAGTTTGAATCTTTGTCCTGGAGCAAAAAAGGAAAAAGAAAACAAAAAAAAAAATAGAGGGTGAAAAAAAGAGGAAAGCTTGAACGGTCAATAAATGTTAATCCAGTCAGAACTCGTCTGTGCCTTTGAACAGGACTCACGCTGGGTTTTTTTTCACATGAACTTGCTTCATCCTTCCCTAAGAGAGGCCATCCCTTAAGGATACTGCTACTGATCCAGAGACCAGACAACCACTCACTAATAAGTGGCCATGTGTAAGCAATATTGTCCACATTAAACACATTATTACCAGGCTTTGTGTAAAACATAAGCCATAAATACATTTACAGAAATTGCTCTCTAAAAAAACACTGGATTGAGAAATAGTGGAAATGCTGGTGGGTTAATAGGGATACAGTTAAAATAAATCAAAGGTAGCAGTGCAATTAGTTTGTTTTATGGCTCGGCAGATGTAAGATTTCATTGGTGCTTCTATTTCTGCCTTCTGTTTGCGGCGCAATAATACATAGATGCTTTATTCAAAGACCAAACAAGATCCACATAGCAAAAGAACTAAAAATGACAAGCCTCATGTAACCTTGTCGTGGTGGGTTTTTTTTTTTTTTGTTAGAATGATAGCTATAACTGGGGCAGTATTTCTGAGACACACAACATATGTAAAAGCCTTTGCACAAGAGAGAAGCCATTGCCACAATTTCTGAAGCGTAAACAGCTTATGAAAGTCAAATGGATATGTGGCATAATCTGACACGGCGAGTCGCTGCTTCAAAAACATCCCTAACAAACCACGATGCCCGACAACAGCCACAATAGTTGCATGTTTTTAAACGCTCCACAGGTGATGGAGTTATATCAGCCAGTCGGTGCCAAGCCAACAAATGAAATTAACCAGGTATTATACATGATAAACAAAAATCCTTTTGTTTGTCTTTCAAAAAAAGTGCTAATGAAACAGGATTACAACAAATACTGTTTATTTCATGTCCGCCAGCTTTCAGTTTACACTTCAGCAGATGTAGCATTTACAAAAAAATAAAAAGCTGACATGAATCACAACCCAAAAATATCAGGTTCCAAAGATTAAGCATTAAAGTGACACGGCACCACTATCATCTTGCAACTCTTGTTTTTGGGCAAGGGGAACACCCACATACCCACGGTTTTTGGGGTTGCTGACGTTGGCTGTGATTTACACGCAGTAAGAGGTGGTGACCAATTGTCAGAGGTCTTGCTGGTTTGACCCCAAAACATCTGTGTTTAGGGTCTGTTGCTGATTACACAGCAGACAGGGCAGCCAACAGGATGATACAACGCTGGCATTGGAGCAGCCTGAAAAATAGTGAATGGCAGCAAAAAATAATTAGATTTTTGATGTCATTTTTAGCAAAGTAGCAGCAGATTTCCAAGGCATTATGAAAATGATTTTTCGTTTTTTTTTTTTATCTTACCATTCTGCCCTCAGGTTCCTCCCACTGGATCTGAATTTTGTCTTCTACAAATAATTTTGCCAAAATTAATAATTCCTGATAAATTGTTAGGGCTGAAGGTGATATTTTTTCTGATATTGGTACAGAGATGTATCTCCCTCAGCTGACAAAATCAGTTATTTTCCTGACTTTCAATGAAAATGAAAAAAAAAAAAAAAAAAAATGTATGTAACAAATTTATTTTGGTTAGTTAAATGTGAATATGTGCATGCAGCATTAAAAAGAAAAAAAGTAATTTAAAGTTAAAAAGGTAAAGTTGAAAAAATCTAACTGGTTTGACACACACCAATCATTTTAGATTTTTGTTTCAGTTTCAGATAACTCACAATTATGAATGATCAAAATAATTAATGATAATTTAATGCTCTTTGAACTCATCATCATATCGTATCATTGTAAAATACAGAGTCCAGAGAGTAATGTGTGCTTAGAAACAAACACAAAGAGATTTCCTTTTTTTTCTACCCCCCATTAACCCCTTGAGTGTATCAGCCCATCTCCCTTATCACTCAAAATATATGTTTACATTTCTCAAACATGTTCATTTATGTTAAAAATAGTTGCCAGTGTCCAAAAGTGTTTCTGCTTGAGACTGTGACAAACATTCTTTTTTCTTCTATCTTTGTTTTTGTTCAAAGGTAAAAAACTCAGCCAATGTGTATTTAGCAAAAAATACAAAATTCTTCTTAACACCAAAAGACTGTAGTTGGTGTAAGAAAAATAATAATAAAAAATAAATAAATAAAAATTATGCGCCGATATATCCTTGATAATGGCTTTTACAAAAGAACCAATGCCACAAAGGTTAACCACATCCTCAGTGAAATTAAGTTTTGCTACATTGTGTTTGCTCATTTGAATTGATAAAAGTCATGAACTTACAAAAGACGGTTCACATGGTGCCTTTACAGATAAGTCTTTTATTTGAATACAGGGCTAAATTAGAGTAGTTGGTATCTTGTGTCTGTCACAGGCCTCCCATGTGATTCTGATGAGGCTGTTAGGGACTGGCAAGGCCAGACTGGGGCAGGGATAGAGGGGGAGGGGAAGACTTGCACTTAAGGCCAGAACTGGGATCCGTCAGTGTAGGCAGGTCAGGTCGTATTCAATGTGACCTGCCACCTCTGATGGAGCTCTGAAAAGTGCAGTCTGACCCTAATGCTGAGCAGTCGTCCCTCACTGTCACAAGCCTGTGTCATTTGAATGGACACGGGTTACTTTAAGTCTTTTACTGCACGGTTTATACTATTTGTGCGATTGAAAAAAATTACTCTATGAAAGTTAAAAAAACCCAGATAACTATGAAAGTAAAAAGTTGCATTTTGATATGCAGCAAAATAAAACCATTCCCTAGTCTGCATAGAAACACAGCAATGCCTCTAAAGTAAACCCAAACAGCAGCAGCCACCACTTAAGAACACATAGATGTAGTTTTTCACAATTGTATGATCTGCCAAAAAGTCCAGTCTCGCCCTTTGTTGAGCATCTACAGAGGAAGAAACACAGATAATAAAGGTCTCTTTATGATGAGGCTCCTGCACACAGAGGCACAAAAAACTTAAGAAAAAAGATCTATCAAGAGGTGGGAATTACATTGCCCTGTACTGGGGTGGGAAAAATGAAGCAGGCATTTCTGAGCTAGCTGGCAACATAACCTTCAGAAACATCCTATTTTTCATTAGAGTTGTGTCAGACAGCTATGCCTTTAATAACATTCATCCCTGCACCAAGGAGAGGATAACTCAAGCTTTAGGCACATAATGAATGGGAGAATAGGCCCTGGTGCTGTTAAGAACAGGACAGCCAAACAGTACAAAACTGCACTGCTGCACTCATGGCAAGCCTCTCAGAGCACGGCATCCTCCTGTATTAACACCATGCAAATGAACAGTCAGATGCTTCCTGAGGTGGCACTCTAATGTGGCCCTGTTAATTACTGTCATTAGGAGCAGGGGGCTGGGAGAGAAGACTAACAAGCCACCGTCCTCATGATCTCTGCATTTGAAAGTCATCTTCACCAATAAATAGATGTCAGAACCCCAGTAAGAAAATTGCAAATTGCCAAATTTGCTGACAGAGTGGAAAAAATTTCTGCTGACTCCAAGCAGCCTACCAGTGATGGATGCGTTCTTGACACAGTCTTGGTGTTTAGACTTAAGAAATAACGAGTATCAATGTCCCAACCGTGGAATATGCAAAGATGAAAGAGCGCTGTGTCGGTTTAATTAAGGGAAGCCGAGGCAGGAGCTGCTTTCAAGCAGAGTGACCCAACATGATCAGGTTCTTATTGCTGTCATTTTATCTCTGAAATATGGCCAGTAATGTACAGGCAGTCCTTTAATAAGACCGACATAATGTCATTGCAAGTGAGTATGAGACTGCTAACGCACTGTAGATGTAGCCCAGAAATATCACTGTGCAGCACGTCTGGGTTTCAGGAACAGAGGTTAACATGTAGAGTGTTGTTTAAATACGGCCAGAGTGAGGATCTCTGAATCATGGCAGCTTTGTTTTAAAATCAGTTGAATTGGTTTTCACTGCATCATTACAACTGCAGGGGGTGTGGGCACTCATTGTTTACACAGTCAAGTAAAGTATTTTGTTTTACAAATGCCCTCCGGCAGCTCACACCGCCTACATCAGGGGGGAGAAAAAATGTTTCTCATACTTCAGAGAGCAAACCAAAATATCTCCTATTATGTCTGTGATGCATCAAATCCCTGGTGTGGTCTTGAATGTAGTTTCTCACCAAAAAACTGCAGGGTGACATGGTCAATATATTCAACACATGAGGCCACATCCAGGCTAATATAGAAAACCCCCTCCCCTTCCATCCGTTCACTCTTTTTTTTTTTTGCTCACATTCCCTTCTCTGTTTTTCAAACGTCTGTGCTGTTGAGGACAAATCAAAGGCTCTATTTTACTAATGTAACACTGAGCAGACTGTGAGGTGGCTGTGGGGATAATGAGGGACTGCAGAGATGTGAAACAGACAGGCTGAAATGGATAATTAGGACAGAAAGTTTCTGCGATGCCAATGACACTCTACAGGAAATAGGATCATTAAGTTCTATATAAAATCTCTCTATGTACAGCGTATCTATATAACATTGCTCATCCTCTTCATCCTTTTTCATTTCAGTACAATGAGCTCTGCTTAATTTAAGGTGCAGCCCTTCTGTTTTAGGGGGATGTCAGAATGAAGCCACTTTAACTATCTTTAAAACTACCTGCGAATATATTTGGTATAATTACAGCTTTGACCGGCCTGAGGAATATTTGAATTCTTTTTGTCCTTTCACATTACTGCCCATTTTTAGTTATTCTGCAGATTCAACAGTCTGGTTGTGAAATGTAGTTAACGCAGATTAAAGCCGCGGTGTTTGATTGTTAGGACAAGGTGTGAATGAAAAGGACAGCCACACAGGTCTGTAGCGCTCAGGATCATTTCATACTGTACTAAAAGGTCTGGCGCCGGCAAACTGGATAATGACCTGCAATAGCTGTTAAAAGGCATTTGAGGGAGATATCATGCTATGTTGCTCTATTATGATTAGATTTCTCCTTGGCAATATGAAAAGACCAAATCAATATCTACTGAGATTTTGATGATCCACAAGCCACCCCCATCCAGTTCCCCCTCCCCAGTCTCTATTGAGAGTGCATGATCTGACATCACCACAGTAACATCTAGCTTCTCTCTGCTACTGTGAAAATATGTAACTTCGATTAGTGAAATGCTGAACAAAATGACCTGTGTTTTGGATTTGCTCCCAAATGTTGCTGTTTGGGTACTGACGGCAGGACCTATTGTGTTTCACTTTAAAGCAATTCAATTAGGAGTCATTAGACCTCTGAGTGATTACCAGTGGCCTATCGATACAGAGGAAGGACACACTAATTAAAGGGCATTTAGATGTTTCTCAGTGCAGAATAATGAGGAGAAACACAGCATTTAAAATGCAGTTTGGAGAAAATATCCTTGCACAGCAAATGACCGACATAAAATGTTCACTTTGCACTCTGCAAATTCCCTTTATAGAGGCATATATGGGAATGGATCCCAGAGGAATAGTAAAATGTGGTCATACAACAGTCACCAAGAAGCCAGCAGCCCTGCTAAAACAGGTTAATATTCAGATGTTATAGTTTTCCACGTCGGAAAAAAATAAAAAAGACAGATAAATGGCAAAACTGATGTAAAATCATGGCAGGCATTTATAGTGCATATGTGAACCGGAATATAAGGATTCCACTAAAAGCAAAGAGCGGATTATCTTTCATTTTTAATTGACTGTCAGCACACCTTTGAATTCACTGTATCAGAGATGGATAGGTACTTTCACTGTCTATCATGAAGTTAATTCCACTCTTAGATGAATGGTAGTGATTATGTTGAAGGAAGGGGACTTGCTCTAAATCTGCTTCCCTTTTCTATAATAGGCTCCTGCTTTTTCATGTAATCACACTACATACTGCGGAGATCATCAGAGGTGAAATTAAAGAGATGCTGTGTATCAACAAGATGAATATATATTATTGTTTAAATACATACTGAGAGCAAGTTCATCTTAACCTGAAGAATTATGCACGAGTGAAATTATACAACGTTTGTACAAGTCGCAAAATCATATTTCATTTTGATGTATATATCCAGAGACTCATCAGCCATAGCACAGGACACTACACCTCTTCAGTGTTGAGAGGACTGCTTTGTGTTAACAAAGTGAGAGAGATATTGATTAAAGTATGATAAGAAGAAGCTCTAGTCCAAGGACAGAGCCTCTTTGGCTATGATTACACTGCACTGAGTTAGTACCTACATCAGATAGAAGCAAAGCTTGTATAAAGCAAATTATCTTTCCCATGAATATAGAATCATGGTTAATAAGAGCTGTAAAATCCTAATTATAGCTGCTCTTTTGATATCAAAGTATATACAGCCCATGACTGTACCCTACTTTTGAGAATAAGCGTTTGTCCCAAATATTTCATATTTCATTCACATTTCACATTTCAGACATAATCTGAAAGTTTTGGATCACACCACTACGCACACTGTCACAGTTTTTTTTTTTTTTTTTTATTTCTGGGCAAAACAAGTACAAGATGATGAAATGAAATTGCAAAATGATGCAAAACCAAAGTACTCTCATAAATACAGTAGAGAATATAAAAAGTGGGCTAGTCTGCACTTACAATAGTGAATATAACATGAGCAATTATTGGATATAGGTTTTTATACCTGCAGAAAGTTATTGTTATCATGTCAGGCCAAATTTAAGTGTCTTAAAATAAACAAATACAATTTCATAGGTTGGCAAAATCTTCATAATGAGTAGATTTGCACAAGCAATCACTAATCTAAGATGTCTGATCTTTTAAGATAAGCTTATACTTGTACTAGTAGACAGTACTGGACTGAATATCCTTAAAACATCACCAGCATTAAATTATGTCATGGAACTGAATTACAAGAATTTATTAATTCAACCAGTCTACAGTAAATATAAATAACAGCTGCTTAATCACTTGACTAAGATAAAGTCATTCTGCACTTTCTCCAAATGTAAACAAAATTCAATATTCATTTTATCTTAATTGGTCATGTGTAGTCAAAGCTAACATTAAATCTGCCTTAAATTATTATGTTGGTCAGGTCAAGTGTTGGTCAAGTGTGCATGGACATAAATACTTTGAGCTGAAAAGTTCAAAGTTCAGGCACAGCTTTACAATAATAATAATAATATGAACATGTTTTTTTTTGTGTGTTCAAAATTATACTCTTCTACTCAAAAAACAAAACTGATTACAGATGTTTTTTTCCCAGTGTTGATAGTATACAACACATCACGCTGATCTGAAGAGCAAAATGAAAAATCTGTGCGGTGAAAAATTTGTAGAGATTTAAGCAGCTCACAACAGTATGGATCATATTGACTTTTATGTTTCACGATCAATTGTGTCAATTCAGGATTTAAGTTATTTATCCATTTGAAAAAAAAAAACCAAAACAAAACAACACAATACATATTTTGTGATAATACAGCACTTCCAGGTATGAAAATGAAAGATGTCAGTCATGATCAATGCACAGTAGGTAACATACTGGGAGCAAACATGTTTGGATCAGGCCTGACATACACTGTAAGCTTTGAGAGGACAAATGTTTTGTATACAATAAGACACACAAGCTCTGGGCATTTATAGTGCATTAAACTTCCCTCTTCTCAGCTCACAGTTTTTTGTGTTGTGTACAGGTGTTGTTTTTACAAGAATACCATTTTACTCAAAATCTAAAATCGTAAAACAAACTGAAATCCAAATACAGGCTGTTGGTAAGTCACTGACTACAACGACCAGTTTCCACATTTTCGCATGGAGACACTAAGACTTATTTTGTGTAAAACTTATCACAATATGTTTATCTTAAAACCGAATGACACAATTTTGTAGGGCCAGCTGGATTCTTTGACTTTAGCTACGCAGCCAAAATAACTGTGAGAAATGTCCCCTTGGTCTGACTTTTATTCCTCACCCTATTCCCAATGTCATTCATTTGCCACTGAAGGTAACAAGCCTTTTCCACTCTGTGCTCTGTAACGGCAGACCTTTAATAGCCATTTCCCGGTGTGGCAAGGGGAGAGAGGGGGAACATGTTTATTTGTGTGTCTGCACATGCCTCTCCAGCGATTCTCTCTGCTCCACTCACCCAGCTGCTGGCTGGAGGAGTGATTCATGGGCCTGACAGATGCCTGGTGCAGCTGGATCTGTCCTTGATCATCCCAAAAGCCTGGACAGCACTGTCATTCACCATTGCCCAAATTATCTCTGTATTGACTGCAGAACCCTCTGTGACAGCGCCGTAATGGCTAATTACCCAGGATGCTTTGGGTACTTTTAAACCCCAGAGTGTTCTCTTGCTGTCTTGCCATGCGGCTGCTGCTGCTGCTACTGCGTGTCGTTGTGAGGGCCAACATTTTCTCAAGCTCCACCTGAGTACCACGACTTAAGGATCCTGGGGAAAAATGTCCATGCAACAGAAAACAAGGCATGATATCCTCTTTTCCAGAAATTATGCCGCAATGCCAAAGTAACAAAACACTTTTCTTCTGGTCTCGGTGGCGTTTGGTGGGCTGTCGCTTATGACATCTCAGAGAAGTGAAATGTGCACATAAATTACTATTTGCAGTCTTTCTGTTTCTCTATCTTTCTCTGCATATCAAGGGAAATACCTTGTGAAACACACACACAGTTAATTTTCTAAATCATTCTAATCTTTGGAAAATTGACTAATTGAAATCTTTCTCAGTCGGTAAATATGAAAGTGTATTTAATCATATTTTAGCTCCTGAAAGTTTTTCATTTCAGTCACAATATCTATTATATGCTCATCTGCAACTCTAAAGCTGCAACGTTACTTTAGACTTTGAGATGCATTTCAGTAGGAAGGTGACAGACTGAAGGAAAGGAAATGAGAGAGACAGAAAGAGGGAAGGAGAGAGTGAGGGAATAGAGGGTACAAAATCCCATCCTGACTGTTAGAGAAGATGATGAGGTCCCCTGAGAATGGACAGAGCAGAGAGGGAGCAGCTTTTCCTCACAAAGACTCCAGTAATTTGCTACATCCTGTCCGCACACCCGGCATGGAAGCCACTCTGTCCTTAATTACCAGGATAACAAACCCATCCCCTCCCTGCTCCTCGCGGTTCTGTTCTCCTCATGTTACTTTCCACCTCAGCCAACGTTACCACCGCCCAGGCTTCATGCGCTCCTCCTTCCCATCAGTGTCGGGGTAGAAATGGATTGCCTCTGCTGGTGTCTGCATACAGTGGAAGGATGGACACCAAATAAAGTGATAAAAGCTGAGAGAATGGCCCTGCCTCTGCGGCTCTGATCTTGATGGACAGGGGCACTATAATGACACAGAGGCCTCACCTGGATAAACTAGCAGTTCTGACAGCCCTGTTAGCCATATACACAGGGGAAACCCTTCACACAAGCCCACCACCACTGATGGACTCCAGCTAATGATACTGGTAAAATATCTTGATTTGTTATTTCATCATATATTTTCTTAGGGGAGAAAGCCATTTAAAGTATAATCCATAAATGAATTCCAGTTTGCAGAAATTAAATTAAATACACATTAAAATCTACATCATAAGACGCTGCAAACCTTGTGTCTGGTAATGACATCGCTGACATGAAACAAACAGACTATAGGGGCCGTGGCCTTTTCGTCTGGCCATCGTCTGTCATCTCCAAGATGGCGCTGTGTCTGCCTCAGCTCTATTTGCATTGGCTTTTGCATATATCAGTGTTGCGGCATTCAACCTGACTCCACAGAATTAAAACAAAGGGGGAGATACCCAGCACTGGTGCTACAGTCCTGCCTTACCACAGCATATCCAAATATGTTCAGGTCCAGGGGAATGACAAGGCTGAATCAGTGCAGTGTTTGCGTGTGTGCCTTTTTTCTGTGAACATGCAGTGGGAGGGTCTGATATTCCTGGGGTTGAATGGGTAAAAGGGGTGTGTGTGTCTGTGTTACCAGTCACCTGCTGCTAAATCCTATTAGCAAGGCCTGGGGGTTAAACCAACCATCACCATTAAAGGCCTGTCAGGGGAAAGCCCACAAATAATAGGGCTGATTGCTACAACTCAAAATAATAAGGTGCTTTGATAGAGGATAATCAATTAGTGATAATAGGAAGAGGCATGACATTTTCTATTGGAAAAAATTGGCAACAAAAAGACAACAAACTAATGAGAGAAATACCCCTAAAGCTAAACCCTTTGATTAACATCTTAAACCCTACTAGTTGTTTTTTTTTTTTTTGTTGTTGTTCTTTTTTTGATCAGATAAAAGAAAAATTTACAATTAATTTTAATTCCTACTTTTGTTTAATGGATCTCTCAGTGTCACGATTAATAAAACACAACATCCGCTTTGATATTTAAATGTAGATTTTCAGCTCTAAATAATTATGGTTTAGGTATAATCTGTGGAAAAATGAACTGGGCTTTACAGGTACCTTGAGTTCAGCTCGGTTATTCTGCAGCAATTTTTCATGTTAAATTGCTCATCCCAGTTTCTTTCAGACTGCGTGTCTTTGAGCAGGCAGCAACAGTGTCTGTCTTTCCAACTAAACCAAGAACCATGCTTAGTTCTGAGGCCAGATCACTTTAGAGGATGAACTACAGGTGAAAGTCAAAAAGGAGATATTGTTATTCAAGGATTAGAGTGTCAGCCTTAACATTTCCATATGTTTTCCACTGTGAGTAAAATGAGGTGAGAAAAAATTGGCAAAGCAAGTGTTAAATGAGATGAGAAGTGACAGTTTACATCTACAGCCACAATTAACACGTTGATGGCGATTTTCGCTGGGCCCCTCACAGTGATAATGCCTGTTGTCAAATCTGTTTAGCACGCCAAATCTCCTGGAGCCTTCAGCTAGGCAGCAAGCTTTTGACAGATTGAAGGTTCAGAGATAGGCTATCATGACAGATGGAAGCTGGCATCGATGTTCAGCTCTCGCCAATCACAGGGGACCTGCCCCCCTTATTCTGCGGGGCGCAGCTCCGCAACCTTCCCCCCCTCTGATGGGAGCAGGGGATGGCATTGTTAAGCAGTGCATCTGTGAGACTCAGTCTCCTCTGATGGAAGCATAAGGCAAAGAGCTCTCAAGCAAAAGACGGCCACTGCTGTAAGCACATTTCAGATATGATGGGAGGCTAGCTCAAGGGAATTGTGGAAGAGAAAAAGTTTGAAACATTTTGAGAAGCAGAGGAAGACCCAGGAGAGAAAAGAGCATTTGCAGCAGTCCTCAGCTATTCAATGGTGCCATCATTAAATTGATTATTACCTAAATACTGGCAAATGCTCTGTGTAGACACAGCACAGTGGAGTCGGGCAGAAACACTTGATCACTCTTTATATCTGATTAGTAGAAAGACATTTTTCTTCTGACCAACAGAATCTCACCTCTTAAATACTCAATACTGAGAGGGAAAATCAATTTACATAGCCTTAGCTGGTATATAAAGTCCTCCTTAGAACTCAGACTACAGTATGATTACCCTTAATGAGATCCATCTGAAATGGTGGCACAGGAAAAACTCATTAAACTGAGCTTGTTCTAATCAGACAAGCTTATATGGATTTTGCAGACATCAGAAATTGTTCTGAAAAAGAAAAATACATCAGGGCCTCTGAAACAGAAGAACGGATCTGATGATTAAGTATCTGCCATGCGCTGATGATATCACGAGTGTTAATGATCACTATAATGACAGTTCACGCAGCACCCAGTTGATTTACAATACACCTACTGCGAGGTACCACTGCGACAAACACTGCAGCAAACACACCCAAGTGAAAACAGTTTAGTATAGATTAAAAAGCCATGAGTTAGACCCAATAGGCACTTTTAGGGAAAAGAATTAAATGCTTACTTGCACTGTAAGATTTCCACAGGTAGATAACTTTAAGATGCAGAATTGTTGGTTTACTTGCTGGCAGGCAGCCCTCTAAGTTGTTTGGTCTCTCCCCCCCTGTTTAGGCGAACACATTGTTGATTCAGACCCATCATGTTGAGGCTTGAGGTCACCCTGTCTCAGGCTTGGCTAGTTAGCAGCAGCCCACCTGATGGCCCAGAGGAAATCACAGCAGCCGCATTCACAGGAGAGGGCCTGACAGCCAGGCCCCGCACCAAAGAGAGGGGTCCAGCCGGGGGGCGCTGAGAGAGGAGGGTCAGTATGGGGGGAGGGAGGAGTGAAAGGGAGAGGGTTCTAGAAAGGAAGGGGTGAGGGTGGGGGGGGTCCTTCAAACGCATGGAGGGATGAAAAATGACTAAAGAGGGTGAGTAGCATTAAGATCAATCAAAGTGAGAAAGTCTGGTGAATTAAAAATGGTAGACAAGCCTCAGTGATGAGAGACAGATGTAAGGAGAGAAACAGGGTTGAAAAGTAAATGATGCTATACTGCAGGGTGGGATACTAGAAAAGAAAAAGAGCGATGAGAAACAAGGGCAACAGTTCCTTAGGTTAAGTCGTACAAAAAGAAGGAGGAGAGGAAAGTCTGGTGAGGGGGGGAGAGTGAAGAGCAAATTTATTCACAAAGATGGATGCTTAAAATTTGGGGACATGGAGAGGTATCTGTTCAGTGCTATATATGGGTTTATATGGGGGGCTTGTCTAGTGGTCTAGTTGTCTAGTTTTTCCAACACATAACAGCAATTTCTGTTCAAGCAGGAGCAAAAATGCACTGTGTAAATGAAGTGAGGCATCAGTGTAAGTTATCCTGGGGCACTGATGCTGCTCTTGCAGAGAAAACGTTGGCTGTAAAATGCTGTGATGAACAGCAGACATTTCCAGTTCACAAGACTCCCAGTCTCTCCTGAGAGTCTGCTTCATCCCTATTATAGCCAATAATAGCCCATTGTAGTCAAATGCTCTTTCTCTTCACTGTGACTGAATGAGGGCACATTATTTACTGAGAGGAGACAACATTTACCGCTGCAGAAAACTGCAGACAGGAAGAGGGCGAAAATCATAGGTTTCACCTCCTAGAGGATATTACACTTATTTATATTGAGAGTTAAGTTTAATAACATCCCAAAATCTGCCAATAAAACCCCAGACAACCTCCACAGTCACTCTGACTGCAGGCTCAACAACAAGGTGTTAAACCTTGGAGGAAAAAAGCAATTTTTCATTTCCACTTGCCACACTGAATATATACCGACACTTACAAGGTCATTTAGTATTTTATCAGATGAAAAGTGTGACTTCTGCCTAAATGCAACTGTTTGACACAAACCTACGTAATTTCCTAACTATATATTCAGATTCAATGAGTAGGTAAAATTTTAAAGCTACAAAATGATAGTCAATCAGATAAATTTCAAATTTCCCTTTCCACATTTCACAAGACACATTTGAATAGATGATTACAGTTTGTACAGATCCTGAGCAATGTACAAATTCAAATTTAACTAAAAAAAAAAAGAACTAATTAAATTAGTCTTTTAATACCCCTTAGTCTCAATGGATAAAGCCCCTCTCTTGTGGAGAATTTTAACAGGGCAATAACTGCAAAATGGATAAAAACCTCACTGTGTCCATGTGCCATTTAACACAGTTTCTTTAGGCTTCTATTTTGTTCTTATGTCCAAAGGCATCCAGAGACAAATGCCTCACCACAAAGTCATACACCATTAATGCAGTCAGTGGTGCTGCAGACTCAGAATCTTATTATCTTAGTTGGTTCAGCCTCATTAGCTGTTCTATGCATATTAATGGATGGGAAATGGAAAACTATACCCCATTTAAGAACAAAACATGCTCAAAGTACTCGCTGCTTCGAGGTTATAGGACATAACTCACTCTGCAAATTGCTATCATCGGGCTCCTGGCAGAACCCTGCTGTTTTCTTTACCCAAAAGCCCCTGGTACCCTTGCAGAGACAGAGTTTCATTAACCTGCACTGCATTCAGATGCCATTATAGCTCTAATTATGGCACATGCACCAGCGAGGGACTGCCTGGGTTCTCAAAGACTTTTATGTCCAGCTGTCCTGTCACCAAGGCCGGGGTCGTCCCTGTTGCTGCCAAAGTTCTAGATAGAGAAGATGTTCTAATCTCGGGTGTATTGAAGCTGGCTTTGTCGACTTATGCAGGCTTATCTATCATGGTCACGCCTGCATTAGACATAAGACCTTAAGTTTGCAGGCACTGAAGTGAAAAGGAGAGCAAATTAAATTCTTCTCATCTACTTCCTCAGCTGTGTGCAGATTGCATCAAAAAATGTACTCGTGAGGATAAAACTTGCAATTTCAGAGGTAAGTCTTTATATTCTGCTTATTCACCTCAACAGGAAGACAACGCTGTCTACTATAGCAGTCTGTGCTTAATGATTAGAAAAACAAGATAATGACAGTGTGTTTGCTGTACTTGAGTTAGACCATCTGCCAACACACCAATGGAGACCTTAGCTTGGGAAACAAATAAAACCTCTGTCCAGTGTCTCATTATCCATGAAAGTATCTCCTCGGCTTCTTCTGTCTAATCAAAGAGAAAGGAAAGACAGGAATGAGCTGAAAAATTCTAGCATGAGGGAGATTGAAACAGTTCCCCCAGCATTGAGCATTGCCCACTCATAGCAGCGAGTGAAGGTTAGAAGATCCTTTGGCAGGTGCTGCAGGCTGTCAGAGCTGGAGATGAGCTCTGCTGCTGGATAACATCTTGCCAAATGCTCGAAGCTTGTCAGTTAACAGTCTGCCAGAAAAGGTGGACAACTACTAACCTCTCAGAGAAAAAGACAAAGACCAACATGAAGTTCTAAGCCATAAAAAGAAAGTTTAGAGTTCCCTAAGTGAAATTACCCAAGCTGTTCCACTAATGAAGCTAAACCACCTTGAAATATACCGTGTCTATAATATTTTAGGCTGAAACTCCACCAAGGATGCATTTCAGTTGTGGCCTCTCTGACACTTAAATGACACAAAAGCACCAAACTAGTTCCAGCATAGTAAGATTTTAAAAAAGAAATTATGAAAAATGGCAACTAATAACTTATTACAAGAGTTTTTTTGTGGTTGCTTACAGTTGGTTTACATCAGACATATTTGCAATAAAAAGTCTGTATTTTGAATTATGGTGAGAAAATATAAATTTTTTATCTACACCATGGTGTTTGATCTTCAAGTACATCAGTATATCTGAATTACAGTCAAGCTACTAACTAGGGGCCAAGCTTCAATCCACTTCAATTCGTGATTGATAACCAGATAGCTGGTGAAAAAAGTTTAACATCTATCAAAGGAAAAAAAACACATATTTATCTCTGGAGTTGGTGGACCAAACCAGACTTTGGTGGATTTGATATTCTACAGGTAACAAGACAGGAGTTTTCCAAAGGGAAGCCCTCGCTGCTTGGTTTCTGTTACATGTGTTAGTAGGCAATAGTTTCCTATAAATTAAGGCAAAAGAATTTGATCCAGATATGGTATGACGATGCATTGCTTATTTGAATAGTGCTTGCTGTTGTTTAACAGTGTTAAAGCTGCATTATTAAGGCATTATTACAGGGAAGGTTTAAAACCAAAGGAATATTTTATAATTTTATACATGAAAGTAAACAAACTGTTCCCCTTTGCATGGTATATTCTAACATCACAAGTTCACAAATGCTCCGGTAGGTGGATGTCAGGAAGTCAATCATTGTCCAGCTTTTTTAAAAATAGTGATATTGCCGACCAGGGTTGTGTTTTCCCATATTGCTGGGACTGACTTATACATGGTGAAAGTCAGACATGCTGAAGTTTGTAAGCTGATGAGTTTGTTTTTACAGTATATTTTTTATAATAAACAATTATCATCCAAAATTGTGTTTTTTTATATTATTTCATAACTTTGTATTATTGTGATTTGTATTTACTTTAGTTTAACTCTACACTGGCATCTAAAAGTTGCATTTTGTAGAGAATACACATTCAAGCATGCAAAACAGAATGATTGTAATGACTTTTGCAAAGGTGAATATTAGAAAGTTAGACAAGTACGTCCAGTGTCTCCTTGTCTTACAGTTACAGAAACCTATTTGAGACAAACTACTACTGCTCCAGGCTAGATGTGCTGCTACAGCTAAAGTATTTGAACAAATCAAGTTGTGTATAACAACGATCAAAAGTGTATAGCAAATTAGTCTGACTTCGTTAATAAAACATTTAATTACAGCTGCAGACAGCATTACTATAACATTAACATTACTCTAATATGTAACTGATTATGAGATGCTAAAATCTGACATGAACATAAAATTGCCATTCCAGTCCAGGTGAAGCACCAAATATGACCTCACACGTAAATGTGAAGATGACAACTAGCTCAAAAGTAACTTATCTATTTTAACAGACAAAATTAGTCTGTTAGCAACTTAATATACTATCATGTGAAAGGTATGAAGTTCTCACCATGTTTTGTTTTTTCAGATAAAATCTTATTTTGCTGTTTTAAAGGCAAAATAATGACTAGGAAAATATGAGCGTAGAAATAATATTTGTAACATCAATAGTATGTATCTGTATTGCTGACCTATGTTAATATGAATGGACCTTAAAGGCTTTCTGAGGGTTGTTAACCCTTTAACATAGGAAGAATGAGTGGCGGAAATCACTCCGGCTGCTTATCTTTGATGGCAAAGCAAACTTCTACAGATTTAAGAAAGGGTGGGAGAGCTCAGCTAGCAAGATGTGTCTTTTCATTCCCCTTATTAATGGAAAAAAACATTTGAATTAATGTGACCTCATGAATGAATACACAGTATAAGTGTACAGACTTGCAATGCACTAATTCCAATAAACCTCTATCCTATCAAAATAATATTGCTTTAATTATAACCACCATAACAATGAACCACAGAGAGATAAATAAATAACTTCACTGTCCTCCCTGGAATTGTGCTGATGCGGAGGCCTGCCTAGGCATTATAAACCTAATTAGCAGAAGATTACTATGCAGTGTGCAAGGCTGTGGTCCAGAAAGACATCATTAGGTCTTCTGATGGGGATATGCCTTCAGCACATTGATTCTTTTTCGCTCCAAGAACAATGCAGATTGCAGACTTTATAATTGGGCTTTCAGGTCACTTGCGACTTCACTTCCTCTATGTGTGGCTGGCGATCTTCATTCAAACAAAAGAAGTCTATAACAAAAAGGCTTTCTGGAGGAAAGAAGAGAGGTTCATGGATTATGAGATGCACCAATGAGACATAGATAAATAAAAATGATTTCAGCAACCTCTGTACACAAAAATATGGTGAGAGCTCGGACTAAAAAAAAAAAAACCAACAAAGGAACTGTTTGACTTAATTTATCATAATGGAGCTTAGAATAATAAATCTCTCATGATTATTACATGTCAACAAGGGTGTTAATGAGATCCATCAACACAAACCTTTTCATACATTTTACAATTATTAAGATCCACATTTATTAAAATTATTTGTGTCAAGTAAAAGTTAATTTCGACTACTAACTATTTTGTCACCACGATCAATAACAATGGTACTACACCTGTTTGAGTGCCATTATTATTTCATGCTTCTATTTCACAGTTTGCAGTGATCTGTCTACACACAAATAACAAACATATAAACATAAGATGCGCTACATCACAGTAAAAATGCCCGATGGTTAGCATCACTATTTAAATACTATAACTGTGGCCAATTACTGTGGTAAATCTGGTTAATTTATCACAGACACAAACATGTGTTTCAAAATTCGTCTGCATATTTTCCAGCCTCTAACACCCCTTAAAACCCAAAGTTATACAAACATAAGCAGGTTTGTTGAACATGAGCAAACCTCTAAAAACCGGAAATTTACTCCTTTTACACTGTCATGAGTTTACCTTTCTGTTGTGACTGGCGACATTACATAAGAACACAGACAGAATCCAGCTGCCTCTGCTGAATTCGGTGTGAAACACACTTAATAACTGTGTTTATAAACTTATTTCCATACTGCAGTTCACTCAGTAGCCATTGGATGTATACCATTAAACCCATTATTTCATTTTCATAATACATTTATTTGTCCACAACTATATCCTCTGTCTTATACATACACATACTTACTTTGGGCAGAAAATGATCAAAAACAAACCACAGCTTCAGATTTGCCAGTGGTGGTTTGCAGTATGAAGCAGTTGGTCAGAGTTAAGTAACATCTTCTGCAAAAAGCCAACATGTAATCCTGACAAAACTTGACACTGTTTGCGCCTTAGTTGCAGCAAAAGATTCTGTCCATATCACAAAGAGAATCAGTGACAAGGCACAAATTTGACTGAGCCAAAATCCATGAGTCCATATGAGATGCCTGCAGTGTAGTGGCTCCACTGACATGTCAAAATGGCGGGTACATGGACATTTACACAGAGGATTAATCATCAGATTTGGAAATGTATGTGACATGTATCTTAGGAAACCCACATGCAGTCATAGACTGCAGAAAATATAAGTAGCTTAACATCCGCACAGACAGTAATATCACAGTACCCCTTATGACTCTACACAACTGTAAATTATGGATACAATGTGGATCAAAGGTCAGTTGAGAAAGAATATGTGTCACTTTGTTGGTACTAAGAAAGCAATCACTTAGTTTTGAATCGTGGTTTTACAGAATGGAGGTTCCTCCCTCACAAGCTATGCATGACAATTACTGACTGCTGTGCAGAATTCACACAATCTGACAAAAGCCAAGTTTAGTTTAGGCCTGTCCTCAAGTTAGTGACAGAAATAACGTTAATTAGCTGATACAAAATACCTGCAACAATGTTTGTCATTTCACCCACCAAAAGTGACATACTGCACTGGCTAAAATGAGACGCAGCAGCTGAATGTATTCAGAATCAGAAATAGTTTTATTGCCAGGTATGTGTAAACATACTAGGAATTTGACTCCGGTGTTTCTACTGTATCTTTGGACAAGGGAAAGACAAAAGAAATAAAAGATGAAAAAGGAAATATATATCCATACATACATTGAAATTAGAAATATTAGAAATATTTGTAGTTATACACTGCTTTCCTGATGATTATTAGTTTAGTGAATCTGTGTATTTTACCAACCTCAGTGTCTGGACTCTGGACTCCACATGCTAATTTTTCCTGGTTTGTACAGTGAGAGACTGCACAAGCCAGTGAAAATTAGAAGACTGTCTATAACATAATCAAGCTGAGTTGCACAAAACATTCAGGATCTGTTTATGTCTATTTGTGTCCACAACTCTAAGAAGCTGCATGTGGAATAAATGTCTGAAATGAGGGTCAAAGTCCATATTCCCAACCCCATCCAGGTTGCAGGAAAAATTCCTCCACAGGTATGAGCTGAAAAAACCAACAAGGGTCTCAGCCAGATGTTTATTGATAAGATAATCCAAATCACCAGAAGGTATGGGACATTGACAGCTTTACACCTTTCTTCACCAAGTGACCTATGGCAAAAGATCTGATGCTACAATGACAGTTAATCATCAACCTTTGGCCTACAATGTTGTGGCACCTGGTAAACTCAAACATGTTACAGTATGCTGTCTTATTGCAGACAGTGTATAACTAACACAGAGTCTAGATAAAATGCTGAGCGAAATGGGAGAGAATAATATTGATGTTCATAATAAGAATAGCATTATTATCAGCAGAAACACTGGCGGCCCATTTGACTTTGTAAGATGCTGCCTTCTATTCCCTCATATGTTTTCCAACAAGTCCTGAGCCAGTTCTGCTGAGGAAATTACCACTGAGTCGTCATAGAGATGATACTGTTGGCCACTACATTGTAGCTCAGGCATTTCTCCCAATCACATTCTCCCTCGTTTCCTCAATGCTCACTGCTGTAAGTCAGTAAGGCATTCTTTTTAACAACACTGTAACTGGGACTGAGGAAACAGAAAGAAAACCTAAAGTTTTTCCCCCTTAATCCCTCTTTTTTATCCTTTATAGTATTAGAATGAATATAAGGATAACCTTATTGCATCCAAATTTACACTTTATAGACTATAAGACTAAAAAAAAAAGGCAGCAGGGCAGCATAGTGGTTAGCGCTGTTGCCCCACAGCAAGAACGTCACGGGTTCGGTTCCCGGGCCTGGGGCCTTTCTGTTTGGAGTTTGCATGTTTTCCCCGTGCTTGTGTGGGTTTCTTTCAGATTTAGGTTGATTGGTGACTTTAAATTGTCCGTAGGTCTGAGTGAGTGGTTGTTTGTCTGTCTGTTGGCCCTGCAATGGCCTGACAACCTGTCCAGGGTGTACTCCACCCTCACCCAATGTGAGCTGGGATTGGCTTCAGCACCCCCCGCGACCCAGAAACTGATAAGTGGTAGAAGATGAATGAATGAATGAAGACTAAAAAAACCGTGGTGGCCATAAATATCATAAATATTCTAATGCTCTCTTCTGCCTCCTGCTTAAGTTGTGTTTTGTTTGCTTACTTTGCATTCCTCAATGTATGGTCATAAGAGAGCTTGTTTAATCAGCTTTGCTTGCTGCCTTCCTATCTGGACTTGTCCGTCCTATGTCTGTCTCTGTACCTCGTTCACTGTAGCTGGCGTTTGTAGCAAAGCACCACAGCCCCATTTGAGGTATGATAATCAGCTGATTAGCCAGCGAAGTCCTTTTCCCAGAGGCTCCTTTGTGTGCAAAATCCTCACACTCAATTGACATGTGGACATCATCAAGCTGATGAAATGCAATTGTAATGAACAAGTGAGGCAGAGCATCTGCAGTGGGACCCTGAACGAAAAGGACCCTTCCCTCCTGACATGCTAATGCTGAAAGCTGCTCTCTTCCTGTACTCCCTGTGGGTCCCTCATGGAAATGTGAAGAGATGCATATTCAAACCACCACCTTCTGAGGGGGCTAGATGTACGAAAGAGAGAGATGGGAGAGAAAAAATTCTGTGTGGACTTGGCCAAATGCTAATTCTGAGACAGATTATATTGCATCACGCGCAGTAATGATCTGACAGTTCATTTGTGAGGAGAGTTCAGGATCTGAGGTTTAATGCTTGGGTGGACGCAGGTGCTGAGCCCCAGCTTCTCAGAGCTGTCAGAGGAAGGCAGGGGGCTGCTGTCAAATTATCCCAGCTAAAAAGGCTGAGGCGCCTGCAAATATGAAAGACATTTAAGAAATTAATGCATTCGTATTCAACACATATTGCAACAGTGTTTCATTAGGGGTGCTCTAGTCATATTAAAACTGACATCTGACCTTTCACATTTCTCCAAAGCTCTCAGGAACATTCTTATTACATACATGCTAAAGTCAAAGAGAAGGTAATTGTTATAACTAACAGTAATTAAACAAACTGACATCTTTGCACCACCATTTTTCCTATTATTTCTGTTCTTTTGGCAACACACTGCAGAATTTTCATAAAAGCCCAATTTGTATGAGTGAGTTTATTTCTGAGGGAAACTGAAAAACCAGGAGGTTATGTGACTATCACATACTGCCTAAGTTCACCATCATTTCCTCTCTTAGCTGTTTTATGTTATCAAGGAGACTTAATGTATTACCATTGCTGCTTTGTTACTGCATAATCTTGCTGTAATTATGAGAAGCATGCATAATAGAGACAAATTCCATACAATTTCCCTGATCAACATTTTCTGCTTTCATGCATAAAACATTCATCACAATACACAATACAAGCAGGAAAGTCATGGAGGCTAAGAAAGTCAGGATTTCATAAATTAAAGTAAGAGAATTTATCAACTGCATTATTGCATCTGTTGTGTCACACAGCAGCCCGAGAGTTTGTGTGTGAATCAGAATTTTCGTGTGCATTTAAAATCTTTTTGAAAGTTGTAAATATAAGGAGTTGTGCTGTGAAATGCGAGGCCAGTTGGTGGAGGTCAAGCCAAATAAACAGACTGATTATGCCATACATATTGTTCTATATGGATATATGTAGGTCATTACACTTATGGCCTCCAGCTGAGCTTCTTTGTGATGACAGGACCTCTGGGCTTGGACCTCAGAGACAGAGCAAATGGGCAGTCAGAAGCCCCCCTGCTTTCTGAGTCTTTTGCGTCGCAAAAGGTGTCAGGGGCTGAGAGGGTCACAGACCCTGAAATCTAGTTCCACACACCTCAACACTATCCCTAACCCATTGTAAGCACAACTAGACCCTAGGCTCTAAGGTGGGCTCCCTCCCACCAGGTGTTCAGGATGGCATACATGTCTTCAGGGTATGGAGTGCCGCTGGCCATCCAGGACTACACATGGTGCTGGGGGTCAAACATGGAGCCATGCTGGACCAGCTGTCGCTTAGGTGTTTGCTTCAGCTCTGAGCCAGACCCGCAGGAGAGGGCCAGATGCGCACACTCAGTCACTTTTCTACAGCTCACCGCAATACAGGTCTCACTGTCTGACCTCAGTGCATTATTTAGCCAAGATCATTGCAGCAAAGCAAGTAGAAATGTTGTGATCATAAAAAAAAAAAACCTTTGGTGCTCCGCACAACAGCACAGGAATTTTGTAAGCACTTCCTTCGTATTCCCCCAATAATTGGAAGGGTCACTGTGCTATGTTCCCATTCAGCATACAAGGACATCCATTAATTTGAAAGGGCTAAGCTACCATGCTCACACATGTGCACACCCAGATCACAGACTCTGCACTGCTTTGGAAGCAGCAGCACTCCATCTTCTGTCTAACTGCAGCTAAAAGCATGAAAGCAGCAGTGAGATTTCATTTGGCTAGCTGACTGAAGGCACTGAGGGAGTAAAGCTCGCTGGAGAGATTTATACACCCAGCCTGATGCCTCCCGCTCCCTATAATAGAACAAAAGCTTGTTGTCTCTTCCAATTACAGATGTCAAAACGCTTATTTTGAGGGTTGTGATCTTTTCCCTTTTAATCTGCAAAGATAAAAGGTCTCAGCTTCATTAGCATGTGTTCTTCCCCCCAGACTCAAGATTCCTTGCAAGCAGCCAGCTCAGCCTTACAGCCTATTACCCACTCTTGGGGCCATTAAGGTCTAACATTAATGATGTGTAATTAGCATATGATGACAAATAATAACAATGCACTCCCATTCAATGTAATGGGGGGTAGGATAATAACATGGAATCCCACTGTTTCAGCCCTACATAAAGCTCACAATATCTATGTTTTATTGCCCACGCTGTTGTTCAAAGGTATAATGGAGTGGAATGTACGATGGGTCCATAAATTATTCAAATTAATATGTTTATCGAGAAAAATTGCAATTACAATGCATCAATAAGTCAAAGTGCTTAATCTGCAGAAATCTAACTGTAGTTTAATCATACAATTTTTTTTGTATTTCTGAGAAGGAGTGTTTGTTTATGTTCATGAGAAAACAATATGAAAATGAAATTATATGAGAATATTGCAAACTATTATGCTATTTAAAATTCCAATGGTATGCAGAGTAATCTTTATACCTACTCAATAGCCAAATGGGGCAAATGGGCAAATAATTTGACTTGTTTTGTAGTCTCAACATTATCCCTATATCCCTAATTTATGAATTATCTATTAAAGTTAATGACGGCAAGAACTCAAGTTAAATTGAGGGGTATTAGTAGACAAGTGATCAATTATGCTGTAGAACAGAGGCAAAGCAATCAGAAGTGACAGACCGTCTTCAAACGGCTCTTCTCATCCATTAAACAGGCTGCCTGTTTGTGTCAGCTGTGGGGCTGGAAGAAACCCATACAATTAAAGCGAACCCGCATGTTTACACACACACATTCATATGCAGCCCCAACATGGAGCATCTTGTATTGTGTTTTGTGTAATGCAGTCCACACTGCTTTTTTTTATTTTTCACATCTGTCACAAAACAACCCATCACCAATTATACTGAAGCACAAACACGGCCGATTTCAAATTTGTTGGTTACCTCCTGTAAAGAAGATGGTGGGGCATCTCAGAATCAAACTAATCAAAGCACCTCAAAAGTAGAAACTGAATGAATATATTGACACAAAAAGTGAGGTGCTGTTGAAATAAACAAGTGTGAGATCCCACTGTCTTTGTGTTTCAAACGTGAGTAGTAATTGTGCTTTTAAAAAAGTGTCCTTTGTCAACCATTTAAAAATTCAGCACTTTATTGGCTACGTCTACAGATTACTATGAAATAGAATTTTTATTATGTTATGTTTCTACAGAAAAAGTATCAAAAATCTCATTGAAAATTAGTTAATGTAAAAATATGGACGTGGATGAAGGAAGAAGGGCGTCAAAAAAAAACAAAAAAAACAACATACATTGGTTTCAAATTGAATTTTTGCTCACTAGAAACACAGACATTCTCTTTTTTTCAAGCGAGCAAAGCAGGGCTATTCAAAACCCTGTTTACAGCACCCAGATCTCAAATTGACTTGCTAATGTTAACTTTTATTCCGTTGCCATGGGTTACCGTGTCGTGTGATTTGACACCGAGCTACAGACACTGCTGATTAGTAGCATCCAGTTCTGTCCATCTCTGTGCATCACTGAACCATCTGGTCATTTATTCACTAATAAGCCCCTAATGGCCCAAATATTCAGCGGCCTGTCATTGTGACATGGCAGAAAATGCCTACATCTTTCAACTTGCTTTGACATGTTGCTTGTTTCACATCAGAACTCGTCATTTACAGGAGAGAAACTCAGAGGGGTAAAAACTTGACCTAATCTGCAGTGTTAACACTGAGGCAAGGAGCTTTGTTATCTGCTAGACTGACTGAAAGGATGTTCATGCATTTATCCTTCCCCACTTCAAGATCTTCTTTTCTGCCACAGGGAGAAGGATATGAGTGCTGTCAATAGGAATTTGATTATGCACACATTGATTCTACACTCAAAAAGGGAAGATTATGCAGAGCCCACACTATCAAACGCTGTGAGAAAATGTTTCATACAGCTCCTGGTTCTGCAATGTGTACACGTTCAACCTGTCATTTGTCGCCAAAACATTGACTTTTTGCCATAAATATTTCCACATGAACAAAGCCAGCTGGGATTGTAATTGGTGACATGCAACGATAAATTTAACCTTTCCTGGGACACTGGTGGCAACCAATTAACTAGCCACTGAATAAAAATATCCTCAATTATCTGTCTCATTATGGCTATGTTGGCCTGCATGTACAAAGAGCAAAGAGCAAGAGCCAATGAAATAAGCCCCCCACCCCCCAAAAAATGCGATCATATATATATATATATATTTTGTTTGTTTTCTTTTATATTTACATATAAATATTCCCTGTTGGGAGAATTTGTTTTCTTTTATTCATAATAGCCATGGCAAGACACATAAATGCAGTGCGGGCAATATATAATCCATCTGATCACTTTTCTCATGTTTAAGAAAATGTGAAAACAACCAAATTGTTGTAGAAGGAGAAACACTTTAATACAAAACTCTAAATGAAATCCTGAAACAGCTCTATTCTGTATCATTGGTGTGATTGGAGAGTGAATGAGCTTCATGTTGACCGACTGGTTGCAGAACCTCTCTGTCAACCTAACTAGCAGCCCAAGATGGTGTGAATGTATACTTAACTCCCTGTCACTTAGCAAAGCATGCACCCTGAGCTTCCATCAAGACGAGCTAAGTAAGATGGAAGACGAGCAGGCTTTGGCTGGAAAAGAGACGGGAAATGCCACCTTTGGTGAACTCGCCTGAGACCAAAATCTCTCAGACTTATTTGAATGTTGTGCTAAGGGTTAGAGGATACAGAGCATGTGTCTTTCACACGGTTAATATAATTTCTATTGTAGAAATGTTAGGGTTTGGCTGTTAGAGGGATTTACTTCATACTTCAAGCATTCACAGGAAAATCCCTATTTTATCTTATCTTTTCCCTTTTTAAATCTTCTACCATGTATTGGCATTGCAAACTACGCTGCAAGCAAAGGAGATCAAATCATCTATGTCTTAAACCATCAAGCTTCATACAAAAATAAAGTTGAAACCATAGGTATTTGATACAGGAAAGCAAGGGGAAAATGTTTTATGGATGCAGCACAAATTCAGGACTGAATTTAAAGTAGAGTACATATTTTCACTCCACTTTTTTTTGCACTTCTAATTAGCCAAAGTATTCAAATACAAACACTCTAGCCTGTCTGATGCCACTGCAGCTCTGTGTTCTAATTTATGCAAACTTGTTCCATTATATAGGCTGCTGAGAGTATCATTAAGCTTTGGCTTGGTTTCGGGACTCTTCTAAAGCAAACCTACAATAAAGCACAGCCTGCTCATCTCATTTGCTCTGTGTGTTGGATGTGTATTCTAATGAACGACTTACAACAATGCGACCTGCCAGAGCAAATAATTAACCTTAAGTGAAACCAATTACATACTTTTCTGCCATCGCAAAAGCCTCCAAAAGCAATCATGTATGGCTTTCTCCAAGAATGTTTTGGTGATAAAGAAACTAAGTAGAGGATTCTGGGCTATTCTGTAGCAACAAATGAACACTGAGAAGTCTCTTTATGCTCAGAGAGATATCTAAAGAGGAAGAAGATAAACAACAATTATACTGCTCTCCCTGTCAGCACAGCATGCCTCGGGTCAGTCCATTAGAGATCACTGTTTGGTGCACTCTTGTGCTAGAATAAGAAGTGCACCCGTTTGCGGCCAGGCTTTTGACTGGCAGTTGGGACCTGGAGACTGTGTGTGTTGTGAGCTGCCTGTGAATGCAGACCCGAGGTGGGAGGGGAGGGGTGGGGGGGGTATCCAGACATAAACTTCCACTGTCAGCATGGGCAATCATGGCACTTCATTGTCCAGCAGCATCATTACAATATGGTTATCATCTGAGCTTGAGTCTGACACCTTCTCTAGGACCTCTCCAATCACCCCCATAGTAGGCTTCAGTACCAGGCAGTCAGGGCAAATCTCTGCTTTGTGCTTGTCTGCCTTAATAGACTGGATGTCACTTCTGCCTGTGGAATGTGCCCGGTCTTCAGCTGTCAGTCAGAGGCGCGGGTGTCAGGCCGGAGCGTGGCTGGAGCCGTCTGGATTAGAGGGTAGTTACCATAGCTGTCAGATTACTGACAGCCTGACACCCCCTCTCCCAACTTCCTCTTATTGTTTCTTTGTTTCTCTCAAACATCCTCCAGATGGGAGAATTACCAGCCAGAAGAGAGAGAGAGAGCGAGATGGAGAGTGTGGGAGAGAGAGCGAGGGGGAAGAAAGATACAAAAGACGAGGCACGTTTTAAAAGTTCTATGCGACGTTAGCGCTGTGATGAAGTAAAGCATGCCGGTAGATTCCCATAGAGAGAGAAGGACGGGAAGAGAGAGGATGAAAGAGAGAGCATTACACCTATTCCCACCTCTCCTTGTTATCTTTGGTATTCATGTCAAGATAGGTGATTGTGTTGGTCATTAGTGTTCCTATACCCAACAGAGTGTCTTAGTTAGTACCTTTGAGGAAAGCTTCATCTTCACTGAATATTCACCTCTATGACTGCACCTGTCTCATTCATCTGGAGAAATGTTAGAAATGTACTTTAAATTCTTCTTCTTTTAAAGACAAATGAACTGGTTTAATGTAGAGAGGATTAGACAGGCATGATAAAAAAAAATCACTTAGATACCATAAGATATAATGAATTGTGGAATCATCCATGGTTTCTGGAAGTATTTTAATGATTGAAGAAACTGTGGGTAGGCTATGGGTCAGCACTTGTCTTTACATTTTTTCATCACTCTCATTTCAGTGGCCCTGTAGGGGTGACACTGTCATTCTGCCATTTTTAAATGAGCACTGGACAAAAAGCAGACTCTGCATTAGACAGAGGGATGAAGACCGGACATAAAAATCCTCATCTCGCTGTCTGCTCAGCTTTTCTTTTAAAAGGATAAGCAAAGAAACAAGATTTGTTTAATACTAAACAACATTTCCTTTGATAAAGATGAATGTGGACAAATATTTACATGAGGCTTCACCGCAGTGCATAGAAAAAAACCATCCAGATTTTGAAATAATATAATCTTACCCTGCCCCAACTTCCGACAGCTCGGAGCAATGAACTTCAGAAACAATTACACAGATGTAAAATGAAAGGAAATGAGGTGTTATGTTTGTAAAATACACTGATACTCCACTTCAGCCCCTGGCCGTCGGATTCTACCATAAAAATAACCGAAGGCAGATTACAGTTTGCCCTGACCTCCAATCTCCTCTAACAAGCCCGGCTACTAAAATCAGCTGCGCCGTCATGTACGGGTAAAGATAATGAGGGCGGCTGCCTGAGGAGAGACCGAATGCAAAACAATTATAGTTAGTTACAGGAGCACAGGTTAATATTCTCTCATGTCCCTCTTCTCACACATTCCCTTTTGTCCTACATCAATCTTAATGAAACTTATGAGACCTGTCTGAAATGATAAGCAGCCACTCAGGCGTACTCTGTGTCAAGGCTCCCACATTATGCCTCCCCTTCAGCCTATGTTTTGCATAGCCTAAAGCATCTATTAAAATCCCCTTGTAAAATTCATAAAACAAAAATGTGGTGGGTCAAGTCTAGAGGGAGCCAAAGTAAGCTGCTTATTAGCAGGGAGTCGAAAACACAGATCCAATTACAGATCCTGAACAAGGAGCACTAAGAATCAGCATTGGGGAATAAGTATTTTCCTTTTCTCTCCCCTTCAATTGGCCTAGGTGTAGAGGAGAGAGAGAGGGGTATCAGAGAACAGGATCCTAGAATGGTAATTACAGTGGGAGTGTTTAGTGGATGAGGCTAGAGTTGGAGCCATTCAAGTACAAACTCATGTAAATCTTCACTTTGCCTCAGATAGTAAATTGGTCGGGTTTAAGAGGAATCCCAGAAGGAGTGGAGGAGAGGGGCTATGCCGAGAGGAGCCATGAGCTCCAGAGATATGTAAAGAATCTCTGTCTGGAATTTAAAGGGCTACAAATTAGACCAGACATTAGCCTTTTTCTTTTACAGAGCCAGCAGAATGTGAATGAAACAGAATAAATAACTATAAGACGGCTTTTCCCCCCTTCTTATAAGATGACATTAATCCTTTCATGTGCAATGACAGCTTACAGGGTTTGACCCTCTCCCCAGACAACCATATAAAGCCAGGAGATTTCTTAAGATCCCACCAAGAACAAGCTTCTGTTAATAAGAGGTCCTGATAGAGGTCTCCACCCCACATTTAATACTGCAGTTTACGGCAACTTACCCTGTTCAACATGTTCAACAGATGGCTCTTGTTAAACCAATCAACAACATTGTGACATTTGAATCCATTTACACCTTTATTTTTAATTTGAATCTTTCTTTCTGTGTACCAAGCAGACGGCACTTTCACTTTTTTTTTTCTGGGTAGTGAAGGCTGAAGTGTCTCTCAAGCGTACAATAGTGTGAGCATTTGAGCCCTTTGAAAGAAAAAAGATCAAAGGCGGAAAGTCTTCCTGCTGCTGCTGGGTTTAGGCTGTAACCAGCACAGACCCCGCGCTCCACATCTCGGATAGCGCATAGTGGTGGGTGGCGAGCTGACTGATTGCTAGGAGTGTACTGTCAGCATCAGTCTTTCCACAGAGGACCATGATGGGGGACAGTGTGCGGGCAGTCCATGTGGGCCCTTACACCACTACCATCAGCTGTGCATAGAGACAGTGGAAGTGCATATCTCCTATAATGACCTCGGTAGGTAATGTGCTACACTAATATGTAGACAGGGTAATTCATTTGCACAAATGGACAATCCATCACATTTTCACAAATAATAAATTATGTACTGTGTCGAATGGATGATGTATTCAGTTTTCAATACATTCCTGAAAAATAATTGGATATTTTCAAAAAGTAATCAATAAAAATGTAGTGTAATTTCTATAAGTGATATTTAGCAAGATGCCACATTAATACATTACCTGAATGTAATTGCTTCAATTTAGGCTAGAAAATTTTAAGGTAAGTGCAAATTACATTATAAATTATTATAAATAGAAAAGATTTATTTATACATGATTAATTGGAAATACAAGAAATTATTTGTTTTTGTATGCATATTTAGTTACGGTTATAGCTACAATATACTGTTCTGAGTCACCACAGAAGTTGCAAGAGGTAACAGAGGTTAAGGATGTTTCTTGTGAAATAACTTGAAAACATTTGCATGGCTCAGTGAACTATTAGGGGACAGACCATGCACTCTGTGATGTTGTGGTTTCAGGTCTGGCTTGTGGCCTGTGTTGTGAATCATCCTTCTCTTCTTCCCCTCGAACCTCATTTTGCTGTAACACTGCTATACTGTATGATCAAGTGACAAAAACGATATCTCCGTTTCTATACTGGATTTCATACATTAAAGCTGGATGTGGTGGCATTATGTCAAGGGCTAACCTTACTGCAAGGCCTTCACATCCTTAAACAAATGTTAACACAGTGGCAGGAGTTAAGAGACATTCCTGTACAATTACTAGCCACTGTTACAACGCTGACATTATCAGGAGGAAACCTACATTACAAATGGTCCTCCTTTTGAAAACAGCAGCAAAGTGGCCACTTTATATTCCATCACCTTAGATTTTTTTTTCTCCCGCTATCCCTTATTTTCACTCTTTCTAATCAATTTCCTCTGCTGCCAATGGACTGATACAAACACAATTTCTATTTACGCAACAGGATCAGACACAAAACAAATAAAACCTGCAAGATATGCAGTCCGCAACAACATCTGCTAGTCAGTGTATGCAGATTAATTGGAAGTCTTTGTGCTGTAATTTCAGTTGAGTGCAGTTTGACTAACATCTTAACCTACTTAGTGCAATTAGTGCTTCATTAGAGAGGCTAACTAACTATTGCTTCTCTCCATAATGATGTGCAAGAGTGTAGACATAAAAGTACATAATCAATGGTTTCCAATTACTCCACAAGTGCAACCACTATTTCAAATAAACTGGATAATAATATAGAGCCATTACAAAGTCTAAGGTAGCAGAACCATTTAATTGCAGTGCAGTTCTTCTCAGCTCCAAGATTTTTTCACACTAATGAAGTGTCATACAAAAAAAGGCTGTATTGATTTTTTCACCACACAGCCTCCACCACAAATATGTAATTATCCTTTTTATATCTGGCAGGGGATTAAAGTAATCTATAGTATCTAGCCTTTGCGCTTCTCTGACAGGGTTGTGTGGGGCTTTTACCCTTTTCAAAATATGCAGCTTTTTGATGAATGAACTTTAGACAAAATGCTGTTCTGTTCTATATTGTTTTGTCTAAAAACCTGTATTCTGAAGACATCATGCAGCATGTACAGCTGCCTGAGCTTTCAGTACACAATCATGGCATTTCAAGCCCTGTCATCTATGAGCCAGGCAGTTAGAGCTAACCATCAGCTAACACACACAAATACACACACAGACAGATAGGCTCCAAGTCAAACACAAACACAAAAATAGAAACAGTCACACTGTTTCTTTCTCTCTCTCTCTCTCTCTCTCTCACACACACACACACACACACACACACACACACACACATACACACACACAAATTCTTTGGAGATATGTGCGAAGCAGTGAGCTCAATAGAATTCATCACAGCTGGTTAATAAGGTTAATTTAATCCAATAATGTGTCCATGAAAATCACTACTTCCTCAAGAGCACCACACAAAAGCTCCCTGCTGTTGACTGTCAAACACACAACACATCCACACCCATCCTCAAGCTTCACATAATAACAGCCCAGTCCATTTAAACTTCAGGCCAGCTACTCTTCCCTTCTCTCTCTCTCCCTCTCTGTCTGTCTTTGCGTCTCCAGACTTGAGATGGACGAGCAACCTTAAGACTACCCCACGCTGGGATGCCCTTCACGATAATAAAAAGCCATTACCTTGACCGCTGACACGAGGCCAAGTGTGAGGGTCAGAGTGATATTTATTGATGAAACTCTGAGCTCCCAATCTGCTGCACTCAGTGCGCATCATACAGCTGTCAGCACAGACAGGGATCAGGCAGCATGATGGCCCTCGACATGGCCCATCTATAATTTATGAACTACACAGAAAACAACCAGGAGACAACAGAGGAGCCCCGGCTGCCCAGGGATTACCCTCCAGTCCAGCTAAAGAGATCTGAACGAGAACCACCTAAGGGCCACTGTGGGCCACGCTGATATGGGGCAGCAGGTAAGCACAATAGCTGGTGTTCCATATTCAGAGGGGCCTCGTCGGGATGCATCCCTCTGGAGGACAGTGTTGTGAATAATATAATAGACGGTGTTTACAGTGGGGATGTAAAGTGAGTGCAATGGTGCATCACACACCCCAGCACACTTCAGCTGAGCCCTGTAAATGAGCTAACAGAAGGGCAGGAGATGTAAAGTTTTGCACTTTATTCTACAAAAAGCTCTGGGAAAGCCCAGTGGCAAAGGCAGTCAAGATGACGATGGCAAGGTGTAGAAATTTTAGTATTTTTTGTATTTATTCATTAATATTATTATTATTATTATCCTTATTTATTGTAACTGTCAATTTGGCATTTTTATCTCAAAACAACAAACTGATTAGTAACCTGTCAGTCATTCATTTTCAACTCTTTGGTCTCTTTTTAAAAACTTGCTATTTTCACTAACCAGTGGAAAAAAAAAAAGCCACACCATCCATCAATCCATCTTCTACCGCTTTTCCGTTTCTGGGTCGCGGGGCTGCTGGAGCCAATCCTAGCCAACGTTCCGGGCGAGGGGCGGGGTACACCCTGGACAGGTCGCCAGTCCATCACAGGGCCAACACAAAAAGACAAACAGAAACGAACAACCACTCATGCTTGCATTCACACCCACGGTCAATTTAGAGTCACCAGTAAACCTAGACATGGATGTCTTCGGATGGTGGGAGGAAACCCACGCAGACACGGGGAGAACATGTAAACTCTGCACAGAAAGGACCCAGGCTGGGAACCGAACCTGCGACCTTCTTATTGTGGGGCGACAGCGCTAACCACTACACCGCCATGCTGCCCCACACCATCCAACTTTCCAAAAAATTCTTCAATCAGATCAATTGTTGTTGTAGGTCTTTTTTTCCCTTTTCATTTTAAATCCCACTTGACAGTTCTTTGAGGAAAACTTTAATTGCAAAGACACGTTGGGCCTGTATTTTATTTTATTTTTTTTTAACACTAGGGTATTCTGTTTCCATTCTTGAATTCCCATCCAGATCAAATGCAATCCTTCATCGGCCAATTTTCTGACACTTTCTTTTTACCTCCGAATTCATCTTTACATGCTGCAGACAGACATATATTGTTTCTGATCAATAAATAACTATATAATTGAATACTGCTGCATTTCAAATGAGGCCCTCATTTACCAAGCTTCAGTAAACAGCCTAGATTCTTTGCCTATTGAACACTGACATTTCAGAATTCAAACACATTCAGGGCAGTATCAATGCACACAGATTGTGCATCCCACTTAGGCTTTCTTTTCAATAGGGAACTATCTTCACCCAATAAATTATTCTGGGCATCTCCAAAGTCATTACACATTTATTTTGATCTTGCATCATAATTCACAGCTTGGCACACAATGCATTTTCTCAAAATGCATGGTAATTCCTTGGCGCAAAGCAAAGTTATGATTCATTTATACTGGAGTGACAGCATAATGCAGAGACGTCAAAATCCATTAAACTGTTCAATGCCTTGGGGCTTATTTTTAGATCCAATTGAGATTTAACTGAAGGTGAAAAATATACAGTCAGGTGTGTTTACCTCACCTTTAGAGAGAATGTGTTATGGTTCCAATTAATTTGTTATTCCTGTCACTAAAGGTATTGTCTATGTCAAAGCTGTCACGACGCTTTGAGCTTTGTTTTCTAGAGAATGGCATTTAATTTCACCGAACACTTTCATAACTCTACTCATTTTAAAGGTGTGCATTTTATTTAGAGCCACTTAAATTAAATGCATGCTGATTTGATTGCTCATCACGATGGCATATTGCAAAATTGCTGGCTGTTGCCTTGACCACTGAGCAAGTTAAATGATCATCCGCAGTTTAAAAGACATTCAATTATCTTTTGGGCACCCCCAGAGATGGGTGTTGAGAGAAGCATTCTGCAGTCCAAGTGGATGCTAAATTGCATTACCATGGAAATAATGCCACCATTTAACATTGTTACCTTTGTGAATACTTTCCAATGTAAAACAACAAACAGGCCCCCACTATGTTGCGGCACTGCATACCAACATAATTTAAAGTACTTTAAGGGGAATATTATCCAAATATGTAGTAAAAGTATAGTTTAAATTTATATATGCATATTTACATATATATATATTTACACATACTCACACACACCTGTACAAATTAAGCAGTGATTGTAAATCCCACAGTGTTATGGTTCCTCTGTGAGAATGCCCCGTAGTGCACTGAGTATGGCGAGCTGCTCACTGTCTGAGATGGGAAAAGGCAGACAGGAGGGTTTTTTTTTCTTCTACAAGGATTTTTTTGTGTGCAGTTATGGTCCATGATTATTAAATGTCTCTTGTTGGATGGGAAAGGCGCTTTATCAAAAACAGCCATTCATCAGGCTCTGTGCAAGACAGCTCACATCTGACCTCTGCAGCAATAATGCCGCATCAAGTAGGCCAACTACCTAGTTTAGCGGCAGAGCAGGGAGCAGGGGCCGGCTCCAAGATTAAGTGCGCTGTTTCAGGTTTTCATTCCCAGGGGCTCTGCTGGCTGATGTTGTATTGATTGCAAAAGTTTACCAGTAAGTATCACAAACAACAATAGCCAGGTCAACGATCGGTGATGCCTGAATCGCAATTCCCCGGCGGGGGGCTACACGTTCAGGGCTAAAGCACTGCCATCATCATGGCTGTGTGCAGGGTGCAGAGAGGGCTCTCCTGAGCTGGGGGAAGAGAAGTGCACTGGCTGTTCCTACTGACATTTAGGAAAGCGATATGTCAGCGTGAAATGAACGAGCGTGAGATAATTATAAGCCTTTGCATTATAAAAGGCTGCATCGACAAACTGTCGGATTGGCTTTCCACAGAGGCACCTGGACCTGTTAGGTACTCCAACATGGGTTACTCCTGATCCTACTTAATGGTTTAGTAATTTTTTTTTAACACCCAATGTAAAGATTCCTGTCTTCCTACACAAAAATGTGACAGATCCAAGCTTGGTGAAAGGCTAACGATTCACAGTATAGCCTATTTCTGAGAAAATCACTTTTCATGTTTATGATAGCATGTTCAAGGAAAAAGTGTTACCAACAAGCAATATTTTCTAGAAGGAAACTGCAGTGCAGCTGAGCAGTAAAGAACACGATTCACCCTAAGGCCATCTCCAGTAGGCTGAATGATGGTGCATCCTTGGCCCTGTTTGGAGGACAGCACACAACCCTCCATCACAGTGCCACCAGACCATTACCCGGGGACTGCAACAGGCGATCACACCAAGTAGGACTCCTCCACTGCCCCATGAAGCTAATCAAGTGATTTGATGCAATGACAGAGTAATGACACAGATTGGTGGTGTGTTTAGCTTCTCCTAGCTGGAGGCTACAGAGGAGGTGATAAACACACGAGACTGCTGGGCCTGAGCAAGAGTCACAGATACCACATTACAGAGCAAGTTACAGAAGATATCTAAGTACTCTCACAAGTGAAATCAAGATTAATGGTGCTGCTGAGGGATTCCTTTATGTCCTTGAGTAACTGTATTTCACTTAATGAGGGACATTAGCTGTAATAAAACTACTCAGAAGTACAAGCCGTTAATTAATGCCTCCACATTACCACTGAACGAGAATAACCAAGTTGTAGGACCCATTGGACCAAATATTAAAGGTGCAATCTGTGGGCTCATAATTTCCACTGCTTGGTGCCAGTTCATCATTTGGAACCCTAAAAAATAGCCAAGCACTAAATTTCTACATTAGTATTATGCAACTTGGTTACTATACTCCACATCATTCCTTTTAAGAATCATGCTGTCTTCGGTAAGGGTTTAAATTAGTATACTTGTTTAGCTCTTATTATTATATATGGCAGCAGTAAATTATTCTTTTAAGATACTGAGGATGGTGCATGAAGTTGATGGGAAATAATATAGTTGAAGTAAACAGCTGAAGTAAAAACCCACTCCTGTTTGATTCTGTTTAGTGTTACTGAGTCTGTTCTGGTATCACACGTTATAAAAATTACTTCCAGATCTTTACCCAGCTCAGCACCGCAGAAATACATCTCACTAACCTCCTTCTAAGAGCACCTTTATCTGAGCTATAATCCTGGCTGTAATGTGGCCTCGTTAGGAAAGCACTGCTGGCCCACACCAGTAGCAACACGGGGAAGGCCTCAGGCACCAATGGAATTAATTACAGACAAAAGCGATGGTGTTTGCAATTGTCATGCCAAATTTATCACTAGCCACTTAATGTGTCTCATCTGAACTCATCCACACTAGCTGAATTGCCCCAGGGCATCTATTCTTCCCCTTTGAGGGGTGGGGTGGAAGAAGTAAGAGAGCATGTGTGTGTGTCTCTCTGTGTGTATGTGTGCAGGGCAGTCTGCATCTGCTGGGGGCCAGCCTAAATCCTGGGCTGGAGGCGGTGTGTGTGCTAACAATGCCCCCAGCAAATACAGCATGTAGAAGTCTATAACAAATGTTAACACCCTTCCCCACCCCCTCATTCTCAATCCACCCAGCTAATTCTCCAGAGGCAGATTCAAAGCCAATCTTGACATCTTTAATTCTGTCATTTTTGCGATGATAATCCTTGATGTGCTTGGATGTGGTGTCAGTAGTCATTTGCTCCATGCAAAAGTACATCTCTACACAGGTTTACAGCACACAAAAATCAACGGATCAATGAAGTGTTCTCAATACTACGTTAATAACAGCATAATAATACAACATACACCAAAGTAGAGCAGCAATTCATGATTATTTTCATTCAGAACTAATCTGAAGATAAATTTTTTGGGTGAAATGTCAAGAAATAGTGAAAATGTCCAAATCAATTTTCCGGAGCCCAGGGAGATGTCTCTGTAACTGCTTTTGCCCTAAAAGTACAAACACAATGACGCTCATTGGACTATCATGGAGGACATAGGAGAACAGTTAATATTCACATTCAAGAGGCTGAAATTTTTGGCAATAATTTAATTTAAATAAATTAATCAAAATCAAAAAAATGCTGAAGCAATTAGACAATCATAAAAATTGTTGAAGAATGAGCACTCCACTATCACTGCGCTCATAAATAACTCGAGTAAGCACTTGAGGTCTACAAAAACTATTTTAAAGGTCTGTCATTTAAGCATATTATAAAAGTAAACTACAATATCATTAATATTGTAAAATACTGCTCATCATTATACACTTTATTTACAAGTTTGCATCAGTTAGCTTGTTTCTTAAATTCTGTCATTTACATGGTTGTTTATATCAAGAGGACAAAGGCTGTCCCAATTGCACACTTATACATAAGCTGCCATTATCTTTCTGCTTGTGCAGCTGAAAACCTAATACCTTAGTTCAATAATAATGCAGAGGGGACAGCTCATTGGTAGCCCAGTGGTATAACAGAATAATAGCTCCAGAGGAGTCCTGCCTCTTGAAAACAAATATGCAGGTGCTTCAGTTCAACTTAGGAAAAATGCAGCAAAATATTGTATCCACAAGTGCATAATGTCTCATCAACAGTGATCGGTTATCAATTAAACAAAACCCTCTCATTACATTAATGAATGGCCTCAGCTAGTAATAGCCTGTCTTATTGATGTTTGAACAAGGTAAGTACAAACCCCCTTACACAGCACTGAGATCCACCGTATCAGCAGCTGAGAGCAGATTTGCAAGAATGAAGAAAACAAACAAACAAAAAAAAAAAAAAAAAAGGGAAATGCAATGAGAAACTGAAGGACACAACAGGCTACTCTCAGAGGGACTGCATTTATTCCAGCAATTGTCATGCAAGCCTTGTTGTAAGTAATAATGTGGCCTTTAATGACGGAATGATGGACCTGCCAAACACTGCCTCTGCCATATACTGTCTGCGTGTCCCCGCCGTCCGCTTCTCACATACCCATCTGGGACATATTAGCATATCCTCGTCAATTCACAGCCCGCTTTAACATAATCCATATTTGCTGGGTAAAGTCCAACAGCAAGCCTCCCGTACAGCGGTCATATGATGCTATGACACACTTCAAGAGCCCAGCCCACATAAAGCATGCTTGGGCAGCTAAGCAATGCAGATATGCAAAATAGCAGGGCAGACTGTTCCCTACCTTGTACCTAGAGGGACAAATCCCTTTTGGCCAGACATCTCCAGACTGTTACCTTGGTATTCCTCCACAACAGTATTTGTAATTTTTATTCTAAATGTTCAGGAAAGAGGAGAAAGAGAGCAAAAAGGAGTCTGCTGTCATAGCTGGCAGTGAGTGTGTAGAATACATTGAGTTGCTGAGGCATGTCAAAGTATGTATGCTTCAGCTATCAGGGAATAATGCCATATTTTGATACACATTTGCTTGGTAAATATTCCTATTCTTACTTTCCCCACAAAAAAGGATGGGCTGCAGGAAGACCAAGCTCACATATATCTACTATTTTAAACTAATTGTAAATAATAGGATTTTTTTTTTTTTTCCTGTACGGACACCAGGCTGCTGTGTTCATGTAATTGGTTCATTCCTGTACACTGCAATGCATAATGCAAAGAAACTGCTCATAAAAATGTCATGAGATAACTACAGGCATGGAAAACAACTGACGTAGTGAATCATCCCTGAAGAGCAGTACAATCATTATTTCAGAGAAGCCACATGCATCCTGAATGTCCTGACATACATTGATATTATAATGTGAGTGTAGATTTTATTGAGCACAGTCTGGAAACAGTTTAAGTGAAAATAAACCACCATTTTAATCAATCAGCAAATACAATCAGATTGGGGTGCAAACAATAAACAACAGCAAACCACCTCGGTGATACTAATTCCACATAAGAGAATGTTTCATTGACGCAAGTCTTTGAACGTCTGTGCAGTTAAGATATTCAGCAGAATTCCTTCACTGACTCGAAAGCAATACCTGTCATGAACCATCATCACAAAAGCCTTCTGAGATATAATCTCAGAGAACTTTTAACCCAGGAATTTCAAACCCTCCTGTCAAAGAGAAAGCCGAGATCTCAGGATCATGACACTCAGTCAGCAGCAGTCACACAGCTCTGGGCCGGATGCTTCTCAAGTGCTGGACTGTCTGGCAGTCAGAAGGACCAGAGGCTGAATTTTACAAGACTATATTGAATATTAGTCCAATGGAGTCCACTTACTGTACACCAGCATACAAATACATCAAGCCTTGCTGTGTACTATTTTCCATCAAATACACACAAAAAAAGGGAAAAAGCAAACCCCACCACTACTGTTGGGAGGTAAACAGAGTGAATCAAATCTTAAACAAGAGGGCTATAAATATTTCAGGCACATCAGTTGTCGACCCACCTAGTGTTCAGGCCCAAGATGTCTAGTTACAGCTGAATTCTAACTGTGGTTCACATGATAATGAGATTCACTCACAGCAAGATCCACTGTATGTATACAGGACACCTCCTTCATTTCACTAAGTTGAGGAAGTTTCTGGTTTAGTTCCTTCCTGCCGTCAGAAGCCATGCCTGTAAAAATGGGTGTTTGCTGCTACCACATGATTTCGATGAAAACATACACAAACACGTTCCTCTTGAAACACAGATCAATTTGATTTGTTTCCACAGAGGTCAGAGAGAGATCCCCCTTCCCAAACCCCCCCACCACCCAGAATGAGGTTGTGCACGGGACCCTTCTCTGAGGGATGTCATGCTGTATGTCATCAGCCTGGTTAAATTGCACTGCCAGTGGGTAAGCAGCAGGGGTCACATGAGGCTCAGTGTGGACTACAACATGTAACGCATGGCAGACCACAGTCTGAAGGCTGCCCGATAATGACTCAAAAACATCCCGATAAAGATTGAGGGGCAGCTTTTTTCATCTAAAACAACTCATCTCAGAGTCGCGTGCGCACACAGAATATAAATATTTGCAGCCAAACTTTAAAAAGGGTTGTGAGGTTTTGGCTGTGTGGCCAACAGTAATCAAAATATCAATATTACATTAATAGAATCCATATATACGAGGGCAACTGTTTGGGAGATGTGTCTTCAAGTGTAAATAGTTTTCATTTTAGAAATGATTAAACAAACCATTGCATCAAGTTAAAAGAAAATGTCTGTTTTGGGAGCAAGTCCAAGCATTTGCCCTTGTAAACACAAAGCCCACATGTGAAAGGGAGAGGCCTTAGTTGGGCAGACAGCAGAGGGAGTTAACAAAGCTAATTAGGAGAGGCTGACATGTTAAAGTGAGCTGCGGCTTGGGAGTCAGCTCTATCACATATGTTTCCTTTGTGGTGGGTGAAGTGGCTCCTTTGTTTGTGAATTGATGGCGTTTCGCTCCGCCGTCCCTTTGGGTAGAGGCACTGACCTGCGGAGGCCCCGACAGTGAGAAGAGGCTCTTTCTCTGTCTCGCCGATGCCTGCTGCTCCAGCTGTCCCACTCCCTCCCAAACCTAAACCTTCCCAGATCCAAGGATGCACAGTGAGATGGGCAACACCTGTAAAAGAGCGAATACCCCCTCCGCCCAGGCACCTCATAGCAGCCTGCCCACCTGCTACTAAGCTCTCTGGGCCCTGCAGCTTAAACGCTCATTTTGTGCCTCTCAGCACGGGACTTATTGATATAAATAGCTGTGCACAAAGTGCACACTCTGTTTTCTCTTGGTCTGATGTAGTAGGTGTGTATGTGATTATATTCAATGGCAGCCTCTTTCAGGTGGGGATGAAATATGAGCAGTTTGGACACTGGGTAAATGACAATCTCTGCTAAATTCACTGAAAGTGATTATAGCTCAATTGACACATATTGAAATGGACAGCATGATTCTAGCGACCGTCTTAAACAAGGACTCAATATCTAACATGTAGAGACAATATACTCTGCATTAAACATTACACATTCTGCAATAGATAGAGCGATAGATTTAATGATGACCTCACCATTTGTCTTGATATAGCTTGTCCTTCCTCACTCGTGAAACATAAGCTTTGTCCTTGAACAAGACACTCTATGGTTATAATAAAGAAAACAGTAGGCCATGCAATGCAAACCTTTCACTTATAATGTTGTTAATTGTAGATTAATAAACATAGAGCCTATTTATTGGTAACCACAGTATGGTTATATTTCCAAAAGACAAAAACAAAAAGTAGAACAAATCTAATTGTACAATATCTCAAAGTTAAAGCCTTAACCTATGGTATGGGTCTGCAAACAAAGTTTGTAAAAGAAGTCAATCTCATTCACCTAGTCTGCATGGCAACAGATTAATCCTCAGCCATTAGGATGACAAGACAATCTCTGGAGTAGTTGAGTATAAATAAATACATTGAGGAGGAGATAATACATTAGGCTGCTGACCGGGCTATTCCATTACAGCAGCACATTTGTTTCCATACACGGAGGAAGCCATCCAGCGGATGGCGTCTTTCCTTCATGAGGTGAAAGTGGAATCTTGCCTCTGAGAGGAAAATAAGGACATCAGGACTGCCCGACATTAACTTTCATCACAAAAGTCATCTCATCCACCAGGAATAGAGGCTCTCTGTAGCTGGCTCATAAAAAGGAAAAGATATAATACACAGCCTTCAGTTTAAGAGGTAACAATAGTTTTGTCTCCATTAGGTTTTATAAAACAATAGCAACAAGAGGAGCATCTGCTGCCTTGCTATTCTAGAAACATGATTGTAAAAGACTACATTGCAATGATTTTCCAGCAACACAAAACAACCCTAAAAATTGAATATTTTAGATGTTTTATATGCATCTTTAGATTTACAGACTGTTTTACTATCCCAGGTGGTAGTTCTGCTGGGGAAAAAAGAGAGGCAGTACAAACCAAGTGCCTGCATTGATTTTGCAGTAATTGATCTGATGGTTCCTTGTGATAATTGACAATTATCCCTGATTACCAGACAGGGGCTTAAAATCAGTCTAAGAAAATGACCAGCATTATGGGATGTTGTACAATGGCTGAGCAAAGATAAATCAATACACCTCAGAAAACGAGACAAAGAGTGTCACAGCAGAACATATGCTGCACTGCCTCTAACAATCCTTGACATACAGTATACTACTGCATGTAAAATGGACATAATAGTAATTTAAGAGCAGGGAAAAGCTTACGTAATTAGCTGAAAATTGGGAGCTCTAAGCACAGCTACGATGTGTGTACCAGTGTAGTGATGCAAACCTGCGCACGTCTGCATCTTTGTCTGTGTGCATGTGCCCATAGCCTATAAAGCATGTCTTTCTATGTGGCTACATGTCTATATTTCTCTGTTACTATGTGTCTGACCTCAGCTGATTGGCCCACTTGATTCAAGCAGACAGATGCAGCTCATTGCAGCTTAATAAATATAGAGGCCCAGGGGATCACCACTAAACAGTTCTATTAAGTTGGAAACATGTCAGCCAATATAAAAGCAGCCTGACCCCGGGAAAGGTCAACTGTGACACGCATGTTTACTCAGGAAAACAACCCGAGGCTGGGAGGTCTTGTTTTATCGGATGTCTTCAAAAGAGAGAGAGTGTGTCTGGCTTCCCAATTGTTGGTTTTACGTGATTTTGGGTCTTTGAAGCTACAGAGGAAAGGGCTGTGTTGTCACTGAGCTTTTTGATTTTGTAAAATAAAATGACTGGTATACAGGGTAAAATTGTAAAAAGGCCCAAGCCATGAAACCAAAAGATTTATGAAATAATAAATGTTACTTTATGATGAATGAAACTAATGCTTAAACTGAACTGATTTAAAAAGAGACAGACAGACACTCTTCTTTTACCCAGCCCAGCTAGCCCCAGTCCAGCAGAGACCAGGGCATTTTATCATTTACCAATAGCGAGTCACTGTAGCGTCCAGTATGCCCTGACAAAGTAGTGCTGCACACAGGGCATATTATAACCTCTTGTAACCTAAGGATGGCTGAAGCACTTGGCAAGTGACAATTGATGCCACCAACCGCTACGAGCAAGAGACCATACTCGGTGGGAGAAAAATCTTACAAATAGCCCCTTTAAAGCTGAAATGGGTAAATTTTATTTAAAATATAAAAACATCAGTGTTGGAATGAGCCACAGTGATCATGTCATGACTACTACATATCTATAGTATTTCAGAGTTCTCTATTGAAATTATCATGCTAACCAGCTAGATGTGTCAAGTTCTGTCTTGTAATACCACTTTGTGACACCAGATGCTCAGTGAGACAGTGTAGCATATAGTCTGTCCTCAGTCCTACTCAAGAAGAGGATAAAAAATAACTTCCTCCAGAGCTTGAATTAGGCAACAGTTTACGACTAGCATTGTAGCTTGGAAAAACTAGGAAATCATTTAAGTTTGATGCTTGCAACTTTTCTTAAATTCCACCTTTCTATCGAAATAGCAGGTACAAATGGATATCCTTTTTAACCTGGGTAAATCTATTATAAAAGCCAACTTCTCAGCTGTTTCCAACCTATTTTTGACAGTATTAAGTTTATTTCATAACTGATATCTTTACTGGGCTGTACATTAAAACTATATGGATCCAGTTGGCCAACTGAATACATGTCAATCAGTTCACAAATTATAAGAACATTTCATTAGAAAAAGGTGAAATACTGCCACCTATGACCATGGTGTAAACAGCTTTAAAAGGGTGCTCTAACTATTTAGGTGTGTATTTATCTGAAGATTTAGGACTTGCAAGAGACAAAAAAATAATAATAATAATCAAAATCTATAAAAAAGTTGTCAAAATTTTCAGATTTTAGGCTCTACTGAAACACTACAATTCCCGTAATACAACTCCACTGCATTGCTACATGGCAAATGCCCACCACTTATTCAACCTTTCCCATTCCACTCCCCCAGTTTATAATAAGCTGATGACACAGAGGTCAAACAGTGTATTCATGGTGACTGACTTGACTTGTTTTATAAAACTGATATAACAGACAGGCAGAGAATGAAAAAAGGAAAAGTGATTGTGGAGGCAGAAAGAAGGGACGTAGCTGTAAGTCACACTAGTAGTGATATGAGCGTAGAAAGGACCTCACCACGCCGAAACAACCTTACTCGTCAATTTAGGCACTTGAAAAGGCAGTCAGTAAGAAGCCCCCCGCACCTGCTGCAGCAACACACTAAACCCTTTCACTCAACAGCAGAGGCGAGAGGGCCCCACATCCTTTCTTCACTAATCTGCCTCTACAATGTTTAATCAGCACATCAAAACATTGAGGGAGAGGAATTTCCATGTGTGGTGAGCATATTAGGGATGCAGTCACAGCGTTAACTAGCATTGATGAACTGTTTGCTTATGCAGTAATAATTAACTTCCATTACATTACTTTGTGTGATTACTTTCTTAATTGCCTGAATTATGCATCAATTTAATATCTAATAACCAGTCTCAGACATTAGACACTGTTCAGACACAAATTGCATGTAGTTTCCTAGCTTTAATTAAACATACCAGAATAAATGAAACGATGTAGGATGGATGTCTTGCAGTGATTTCCTGGGTGCTTAAATATGCTATTTATTATAAAAGCATATAAAATTCACTTTCTCCTCAGGAAAGCAAACCACAAGATGCCAATTATAGTATGCAAGTTGCTTTGCCATGGCTTTTTCAAAATCTAGACTAATAAATTTGTTGAGTGGGACTCATTGTTATATTATGCAAATATATCACCATGCCATTTTTTAAGTTTCAAATTTTGTGTGCAGAGCAAAACATGTCCCCAAAGATGATTTTAATTATATAGCAGAATGGGCTCCTGTTTTGCATTGTTATTGTCCTCCAATAAAGAACCGGTGAGCCAGGACATTAAATTAGATTCTATGCAGATATTCAAATTATTTCTCATATCACTTAAATACAACATATCTTATACATACTCTCTGCATGAAATATGGCCATGTGTTTATGAGTTGATGCTCAAAATGAATGACCTCATCAAATATATAAAAACGCTGTAAAGGTATTTTAGCCACAGAGCAATTATAGGAATGTTATTTTAGACATGTCATAGGTTGGTATATCAGTGTGAAGAAAAACCTTCTGCCCAAACTAAATGACTTTGCTCATCTCTTGCAATGCAATGCAAAAATAAACATATTAGAATGAGGCCCATCTTTCTCAATTGTAGCCTTCGTGGTACCTGATTTCAATTTGATTTAAAGGTAGTAAAACAACTGTATGTCATATAAACAGAATTTAATTAAAAAGCACACCCACGGAAGCACCAGGTCATTCAATGAATTGATATTAACGTTTAGTCCTCTTGTATCATCATTTTACCCTCACTCAAAAAGTGACATACCCACTTAAAGAGAAAAATTATCCCTATTTGCCTCATCAGCAGTAGTTTGGCAAACATACATGTAACAGAAAAGCAACACAGATTTCTCTCCAGAACAGCTCCAAAACCCTTTAAAATTCTGTGAATGAAAACTATATTTCACATTAATTATTGTGAATTATTAACTTTAAATTAGAGCAAATCAATGCAAAATTCACTATGCTGTAGAAAAAAATATATTACCTATGGCTGAAATAAAAATGTATTTAGCTAATCTAAAGTCATGCAAATCTTTGTGACTGGTGTGAGGTCTGGCAGGATCGTTAGTCTGCTTTTCAAATGATCTCAGGAGCTGGTGAGCTGCTGGCAATGCAAGGTTAGACAGAAAATGATGGCAGCACGCGGATGCTTCACAGACCTCATGATAGTTTCCGTCTGTCATTATTTACGTCTGACTAGTCGCGTCATGTCAGCTACCTAGAGAGACACTTTTAATGTGAACCCCCCTCCGTTCTCCTATTGCTTTTTACAAGCAGTGTAGTATACCATTATTTCTTTGCTTCAGTACCTTTAGGTGAAGCTCGTCCCCCCCATCAGCCAGAATCAAAGACAGATCCTCTGCTTGATATTATACAAGCTTGTGTCTTCCTGAGATGACACCGAAGCTACATACCACACAGAGAAGGCAATTCTGTATCTCATCTGACTAATTAAATAAAAAAGGGGGAAAACATTGGGTGATGTTATGCCTGGGGATTTAAAATTTGGATCTCAAAAGATTTTGGAGGTTACAGCTGCAGTGGCAGTTCCATAATGAATATATGAAATAGTTGCTGCATAATCTGTAGTCATTAGCTAACCCAGCATGTTATCTTTAGCAGATTCCACAATAGACTGTTATGGGCTTCTAAGACTGACTAACTAATGTTTCACAAAAAGCAAAAGCAAACCCAAAACCGCTATTTTATGAGTTCTCCCTCACAAAATACAAATTTATTTCACAACTGTTACCCTCAAGCTCAATGGGATGGCCATTTATCACAGCACTACCCATGAATCAAGTCACGTTGTAAAATCGATCATTGATTCACCTTATTCCCTTGTTTTTCCATCTGAGCCACATAATGATCATTAAACTGACCACAGCATGTCCAAAAAATGGATTTATAATGCACTGAGTGCAGCCTGAAACATCACAAGGGGGGTATCCTGAGGAAAAGATGATACAGATATAGCATACACAAAAGAGAATTCATTTACTGTATCTTACTACTATAAAACTCTTTCCAGCAGCCTTAAGTACAGGACATTTGGGCTGTGGTGTTGGAAACCACAGGGCAAGGACCTTTTGGCTAGAGTCCATCTCTATGCTTTGTACACGTGATCCCAGCCGAGATGAGCATGCTTTAATGGGGCTGCTTAGCCCCATCATGACCCAATGAGTGCCGGCTGTGGAGTGGATGTGCTTGGTGTGTGTGTTCCCAGCAGGGAGACAGTGCCTTATGAAGGTCACAACTGCAGCAGTCTAGGGCTCTTTAAATGAACCCTGGAGAGGATAACAAGCCACATCTAATGCTCTCTCTTTGTGCTCTCATAGCCACTGATCCACCTGAGAGATCGAACAACCTAAAAAAACACAAAAGCCAAAAAAAATTCCAACTCTTAACACACAAAAAACATACATCCAGTTACTTGTGAAAATGCCCGTTCCAATTACTATGCAGAATTATTAACTAAACATAGGCCTAAAACATATCAGTCCTGAACTAAAATGAGAAATGTGGTGTTTTGCAAAGCAATTCTTGCATAGCCTGTATACAAAAATGGAAAAATGAGGAATACCATTTACCTCAAGGGAATTTCAGTTCAACCACAGTATGTGACAGTACTGTCCTGTGGTATGGCCACCTAATGGACAATGTAGCATTAATTCAGCTTCAGATGAACAGGCAGGACAGCAAAATCAAAAATTAGGAGGGGCCCTAGGTGTATGAATTATGCATATTACATTACCATAACCCTACAAGACAATGTGCGACAAAACAATGCAGTGAAAATTGGGCTTCGACTGAGATATTGGAACAATTTCCTACATGGTTCTTGCCTACCTTAAAGGTGAAATTGCATTAAGCTTCCTCAATAACAGCAGAACCCATATGAGATTTGCATGTTCACATCTAGTCCAGTGAACAAAACACCATGTAAACAAGTCAGGGATAATTGAAAAGAAATTCTCCTGACTGCTTTCCCAGGGACCTATCATTCAGGTAGATGGAAATTTGTTTAAATGGCAGGAGAGAAATTACTTTTTTCATTGATTTTCCTTTAGACATCAAAGGCAGATAAATTAAATTGAGCAATTTTGTTTGTCGAGTTGTGAAATGGTATCCAAGAAAAACATGTCAGAAACTATTATTTGCTATCATGTCGTTCTTATTAATCCTGAGTCAAAATGGATAAATGAAAAAGCACAAAGGGGTTTCCTGGGCTACAACACAGTTTCAGTTTGCATTAAGCCACATGCAGTGGCAAGAAACAAAAGCAGTCACACGGTAAATAAAGCGAAAAATTAAAGTATAACTTTTAAACAAAGTTTTTTTAAACAAGCATCATTTGAGAATAGGTTTATATTATCATTACCAGTGATCCAAAAATGAGTTGCATCTAATATGAATTTTAACACGAAATCATTCCCTTGTTCTGCTGGCATCAGAGACTGTAGGGGTAATGGAAGAACAAACATTAAATAACTGCAGTATATGAATTCAAACCATGACACCTTATTTTTTGATGTCATTTGTGTGCAGTCTAATAAGATTTTTTTTTTATTTAGAACTACGATATGGCTTTTTCATGTCCACTCATTTAGGTCTGAGACTACATGGGTGCATTTGGGAATGACTGCTGTAAAGGAGACAACCTTTAGCTGCAGCACACACTTGCAGTGTGTTGTGTAAAACAGTATGTGGTATTGGTAACTGCTTCTGTTCAAGCCTTGTAATCATTACCTGGCATCTTATTGCCTCTGTAGCTTTTAAAGCTTTTGTCTCATCCCCAGAAAACAGGGAGTTATAGCTGATCTTTTATTAAAACTTTAGGAGAGCGACCCCCTCCGGAGGGGGTGGAGGAGGAGTGGGACAAATTAGTGTTGACAGTAGACACTTAAAGCAGGAAAATCACAGGCCCACTGGGAGGCAGGAGCCACATGGGGCTCTCCGCCTGTGTAAAGAACACTCTAGATTTCACTTGAGATGCAGTCGCCTTTTAACAGGGCAGGGGGAATGTCAACAGACCCTCTTGAATGAACCAATAAAGCCACTAAAAGGAGAGGATTAACCAGCTGATATCAGGGACAGCGGTTTGTTGTGAATGCAACCCCTCCTCTCTCAAACATGGCCTGAAACACACTAGGCGGAACATTTCCTATGCTAAACATCCTGCTACACTGCTAAATTTGTGAGGTTAATTGTGTAAATACTTGGTTATGGTCAAACTATAGTTAGCTATGTAATTTTATGCACAACTACTGAATGGATGTATATAAATGGAGTGTAAAATATTATTTTGCATTGCTATGTAACTGAATTGCTTTCTCCTGACCTCAACTTTTAACATAAAAGGAGCTGTTTCCCATCTTTCTCCTTTCTATGGTATTTGCCCTGCTATTGCTTTAACTGCCTATTTATCAGAGAGAGCTGCTGTTCATAAGTGAGGCTACACAACATGAAACAGTCATTACAAGACATCAGGGGCTTTCAATCTACTCTTAATTTCCCAACAGCTGTGATGAAAAGCCCTTAGTCCAATTAATGTGTCAAAATATGACCCAACAATGTCATGACTTTCTCTCTACCCCATAAACATCAAATGAAAGACAAGGCACAAAATAGATTTACTTGAATGGCAATGACAATGTCTCATTTCTATAAACCACCAAGCAAACATGCAAAAATTGCCCTGTAAGTTGTTTTTGGTCAGGTGTTGAACTTCATATAACAAGTACAGCTGAACAAGGAGGATTAGGGGGGAAAGCTGTTAGTGACATTTGATATGAGGATAAATATATCTTGGAGAGGTGTGAGGCTTTTAAGTTAAGGTCTGTAAATGGAAAGTCTGATGAATAGGCTGCAACATGAGATAATTGTGATAAATATAAGCTGGGTTCTGCTCTTTTACAATTCGCTACACAGCTTATTACAATTCACAAAACATTTTAAACAGCAATGCTTCATCTACTAAATTCTTCAATCTCACTCAAATATAACATAGACTAAATTTGAGGTTATTCTTTACATGCCATCTTTATGAGCTAAATGATCTGTGATTTTTAATTCTGTAATTAAAGTTTATGTGATCATTAGCAGTTAATTCACTGGTTAATACTCTAACTATTGAACTTTCTGTCATGTACAGAGAACATGTAAACACATCAGTCTGTGCACTTCAGCTAGGGAGAATTTGCTGGTTCTTTCCCTGTCTGCCCAAATCTTAACTTGAATTTATTTCACTGTAGCTTACTGCTACTGTCATTAACACCGGGTCCATGCACTTAAGTAGGTGTTTGATTAAATAAATGTATAAATAATTTAAGTCTAACAGTATTCCTAGTAGGGTTAGGGTATGAAGCTGCATCTACCATTGCACACCATATCAGTTCGTGATGAAAATGAATATATGCAGGTAACTGTTCATTGTGGGTCGCGGTTTCAGTTCCCAGGCCTGGGCCTTTCCATGCGATGTTTGCATGTTCTCCATGTGCTTGGGTGGGTTTCCTTTGGGTACTCTGGTTTCCTCTCGCCGTCCAAAGATGTGCATGTTTAGGTTAATTTGTGACTGAATTTTCCATAGGTGTGAGTGGTTGTTCATCTCTGTGTGTTGGCCCTTTGATGGACTGGCAACCTGTCCAGGGTGTACCCCGCCCTCACCCAATGTGAGCTGGGATTGGCTCTCGTGTCCCCCCGTGACCCGGAAACAGATAAGCAGTAGAAGATGAATGAATGAACTCTTGATTGCATTATAATAAAATATTAATTTATTATTATAAAAGTAATATAAAGATGATTTGTCATTTTAAAAATGACCTTTCATGTGCGACAATGAAAAGTACACTGTTCAGGACGAGGACTATAAGCTGTACATAAGTCAGGAGTTCAACTGTAATCGAAAGTAAAACATATTATATTGCAAGCTATAGAAAAAAAATTACCCTATGAAATTGTTGGAAAAAAAAGTAGAATAAGTATTTTTGAGCAACTATCCCATTCACTGGAAACTTCATTCTTTCCTATGTCAAGCAAGGCAGTGTTAGATGAATTTAGGCAGCTGCTATGTGTATCTGATGTATAATGGAGAAGGTGAAGGCAAAACATTGAGGGATTTCCCTTTAATCAGATCTCTTAGGAATCCATGTAGTGGACCAATACCCCAATGAGTTCCCTTTTAAAAAGCCAAGAATATTAGATTGGCTGCATGCTGCCTCAGTTTTAGCCTCAATCAGAGGGAACTGGAGAGGATTTTGTTAAATCTAAGAGCCTTTTACATCTCTGAAAAGTTCATTTCTCTTCATCTATTAACTCTAAATAAAAACCTACCATAATTTATGCATTTGTCCATTTAGAAATCCTTAAGTTCGTGAGCTGTAGATCTGAGCCTAAATTTTGAGCTCACGGATGACCAATCACAGAGGTGCGTGCCTCAGAGCTGAACCACAAATGGATCCTTCACAGCATTGTAAATCAGGACCTCAAAGAGTATTATTTAGCCTCAAGCAAAGAGTGCCTGTTTATCAGATGGTGCCTGAGTCTAGGAGAAAAACCTCCCCATAAATCTGGGCACCTTTTATGTGCACATGGAGACTGGCTGGCTCATTCTGAGTTTAAGGCTCTCAAGAATGCAGAGGTAAGCATGGCATTTTCCATGTAGGAGAGCAAACATTGTATGATGAGCTCCTGAAAACTAACTCCAATCAATGTGGTTTGTGAGACTTTTATACTCTCAACATATTCTCATTGGTGTTTATACATTCTCAATAAGACCTGTGCCCCCCCTTAGAAAGCCTGTGTATTTTCCATTTGATTTAAGTGCAGGCCAAAACCACAAACCACAAATAAGTGGCAAATCATAACAGTTAAAGGGTGAATTCAAGGTGATTCTTTGGTTGTGCTATAAGCTTTGCATTCATGATTTAGTGTGTCTTGTCACTATACAGTTTCAATAAACATTGTCAATTTTTCACATGAAGTGTCACTAGATGCCACACTGCATCCTATGGTGTGCTGGATGTAAGTTATCACAACTGCAGCACTGCAGCAGGTAATTTTCTGAACATTTTATTTTGTTGTATGATTTATCGCTGCTCAGACATGGCAATGCTGACCCCCAAATGATAAATCAAACATGCAGCAGCTCCCTCTGATAACTCAATAAGCACCTGGACTCCTCCTAACATGTCACACCTGCACTTGAATGTATACAGTTTTCATTCTCAGGCCTCACTGGGGGGCTCAATACACCTGCCTAGTGCATTTCAGCAGCCTAGCAGCTGGGAGAGAAACATTATGCATGCTTAATTAGGAGGATCACGAACCATGGGAAGCAGTTGGCAATTTTTAAGGCACAGTATATTAGTATTATTATACATGTTTTACACTATATGAAAATCTGCTCATTCTTAAAATTAATACATTTATTTAAAAACAAAAAGAATTTATTGACAGAAAATAAAAAATGCAGATGATCAATGAGAAATCAAATGCTTTAAAGTATATAGAAAAGTATATGTGACATTCTTTCTTTTTTTCAAAGATCACTGTTTTTGAGGTGGAAACTAAACAAAGAACATGAAAAATCAAAGCATATTTGTGTTTGGCGTGTTCTACTCTCACACTGTAGCGTATGAAATAGACTTGATTTAATGAGCATATTTAACAAGAGAATACCAAGGGGAGACTTTGCTGATCAATATTATTGTATACTTTCTATCCAATCAATTTACTGCCTGCTTAGCAGCCATTACCAAGTGTAATAAATAGGGTTTTGTTTAAGAAAATAATAACATACTGATTCTCAAAACCCAGAGGCATTTATTAAGTTGCATGGAAAAATGTTCAACATCTTACCGTATATGGACACCATACAAAATCCCATTCAATTGATAGATTGTACACTCAGACTGTCAACAAGTAATAAAGCCATGTATTGACTTTAAAACACTTGAGCAGAATTTAAAGGACTGTTTTTTGGATGTAAGATAAAGTATCAGAAATGTTAATAATCAAATCAGCCCATTATAAAGCGTTACCCCCCCAAAAAATATTAAAATTAATAATAAACACAAACATTTCTTCCCATCATAACCCAAGCAGACACATAAGTGAATAAACCTGAAGCTAATTAAGTAAAGTGAATTAGGTTTAGATTCTAACAAACAAACCTTTAAGTTTGTAAGATGAAAAAAGCATCTTCAATGAGCTAAAATTTGATCCCTTTAGATGTCCTGTAACAGCTAGCTACAGTCGTATTATGGCCACATGCAGATGTAGTCACGTGTAAGAAGGCATTTCAGCCAGAAGGTTAAATTTACAATGACTTTTTTGTGTTTTAAAGGGCCAATCTCCTAGGCAGCAGTTTGAGAGTGTTGCTTATAAGGAGCAACTCTTATCAACACTACACAAGGTATGTGTTTATCACAGACTATGAGTCATACGCTCAATTCTGATATGAGCTACAGCATTGCTAGAGAGGCTATAAACCCTATAAGGGAGTGAGGTGGGGAGAAGCAGTATGATAACTCAGAGCGCCCTGCTGTAATTATGGTATTCATGAAAATATGAAATTGAGTGCAGACTAAATCTGTAGCTCTAGGCAAAATCAACAGCTTGGCATTATGCCGTGACCCCTGCCTATCTTGAGGATACAGCAAACATACCAAAACTTTGGTGCTTTTTTCAACAGTCAGGAGTGAGGGAATGAAGTGCATCGATTGCTTGTGATTATTAACTAGACTGAGATAAGCCCTCTCCTTATTATGCAGATTACTGAGGCTCCCCGCTCCAGCATATTGTACAGATGCAAGGGAGCAGCTGCTCTTACAGATGGTGGGTACACGGATCTATCATTATGCCTCCATTGTCTCCACTTCAATTGTTTGGGGGACAACAGAACTGCATCAAAGAGGAATCCGACTGCAATGAATTAAGAAAGAGAAACAAAAACCATCAACTAAATTTATACACCGGAGGCCGTGGAATGGAGAGGAGCGTAAAGCTGAAGCTACTCTATATATACACAACCATGGTGTCGCCCACTCATGTATACTGTACCCAAATCTGTTGGATGCAGCACTGTGCACCAAACATATGTTGTTTTTTTATTAAGAACCATTTATTAATTCAAGACCCATATTATTTCATATTAAAAAGACTTTGCAAAAAAGCCTGCAACCATTTAATTTAATACAAAACAAGTCAACTCAAAAGCAAAAATTTACAGCTGTTTTTGAAACCCCACCTCCAAACACTAATGCAGTGTACACTTCCTTGTTCAAAGTAAACACAAGAAACTTGTGCTTGTGTGTTAGTGTATCATGGAATCGTCAAATTATCACAGCACATCATTATAACAACACTACAGAGACAATACATGATGATGGCTTCAGAGTAAAAAATTTTGAATATATTAAATCATACCACAAAGGCAACCACAGCGAGGGTGGAATATGCAGACGACGTCATTTTTGCCCTTAAGGGGAACCTCTGGTTGTCCATTTGACTCGCCACACCTCCTGCTGTGTACTGCTGAGATCAGGACACTGGTAGCTCCTCTGATCAAACATGACATTACACTAGAGGGAATTACATGCTCAGATTATAACAGAGAAGGTCACATCTAGTTGTAAGTCATGACAGCAGTCTCACACCATTTCACAGATATAGCTAAGGGTAATATTACTTCAAAATTAATGCAGTGACATTAAACTGAGCACAAGTTTCTTGTACTTGTCAGGCAGGCTATGAATTCAAGTTTATATGAAAATATTCCCACGAAATACAAAAAAATATTCATTCATTCAATTACCATCCACTTTTTGCAACAAACACAAAAATGTCTAAAAATAAAAAATAATAAACAATGGAATTATGGAATTTATTCATACTGAGCATTCAATACTAAAACAGAATAATAGACTGGGAGAAGGAAATGGATTTAAGCAAGGTGAGCAAATAAGTCATCTTCTTATGAACAGCAAGAAATAAACTATTATTATTTTCTGGGGAAGGAAAGTGGGGTAATAACAGTTCCAATAAAACATTTCCATACTATAATTTTGAGATATAAATATAAAAATTTAATTATGTTCACAATCCTCATTGTTCAGGTGGCAGACAAAAATAGACAGCACATGAAATCATTCAAACCTCATCTTATCATTCATATGCACTCATATAGAAGGTTCGGCTAAACACAGCAGACAAACGGCAACTCTGTAATGTCCACCAGATAACTGTATTTCACTTTTATTTCATGGCAATATATGCAAACATTAAACGTGAATCTTGGATATTGATGATTCTTGTCTTTCTATGCATTTATTCTGTCTAACAGTAGCCATTGATTACAAAGGAAGCACTCTTTCAACAACAAATGCAAGATGCGCACTAGCATCCATACAGTAGTAGTAGTAGCAGTAATTCCCATAAGGTATAGAGAACTAGTATTATTTGCTCCAAATAGAAAATCAATTCCTTGGCGGAGTATTTTCTGCTTTCAATATCCTAAAGAAGCTGCTGGTTTCAGATGACCTCAGTATGAAGTAATAAATCTCTGTTTACCATCTTCTCTCATACTATGTATTTATTCAGTACTGAAGTTAAATTAATAGCATAAATGCAACTTGTAAATAGTTCAACGCCCCCTAATACACTTGTTAGAAAGGCAAAAAAAAGGTGAAGTAAAATAAGCAGCTCTATCCCACCAGGTCAGAAGGCTATTTCAACATTAATTCCTTAACTCGTATCTGCCGCATTCAAATAAAAAGCAGGTTTTTGTTTCTTCAGTCATGTGTCATGGGTGAATAGATTGAGCTCCTGTCAGAGCATAAAGCTCCCTCAGAAGTCAACACTGCCTCATCTGTTGTTAGGACCTGGTCCACATGGGGCCAAATTTGATTGGAAAGCCCAAAGGGAGGAGTTCCACCAGTCACAGGGGCATTGTTAGTGCCTCCAAAATGGCCAGAGAAGAATGACTGATTATGCAACCACAACCAGGGTTACTAATAGGAATTCTATTTGAATTTCTAACATAACAGATGTTTGCTGGGCACCTCCATGGAGTGCGCATACACAGTTATGCTAATTTGCCAGTGTTTCCCTTCAAGTTAGCTCAGAGTCATTAGAGCACACAGCTAGCTTGGATCCCTCTGTCAAACTAATAATTGGCCATTATTGATATTAATTAACACTTTTGCTCTCTATGTCCTTTTTGACCCACTATCTGTTAGTAAATCCAGTTACTGAGTCCTATTAGGGCAATAAAATCCACAGGACTCTATAGTAGTTGTGAGCCATTTATCAGAAAGAGAACATAAAGCCAATTAGGAATGGGCGCCGACAGTTGTCTTCATTCTCCACTGACTACTTCTTGATCTCCATTATAAATTGCTAATAGGGGAGATACTGGTTAGCACAAGGGAGGAGGAGTGGGGGTTTACCACTGCTCACTCCCACCACTGATGACAGGTGAAAAGGACCAGTAACAATATTCCTGCTTGATGAGGCTACACCATCATCAGCTGCTGCTCTTTTTTTCTCCTGTCCTTTTGGAGTGGGGCGTTGTGGTGCACCTTTCTCTGGTCTGCTGGTCAATCATGCTAATTGGCCCAAAACTAGACTATTACAGAAAACCATTGTAAGTTGATGCTTCATCCTCCAAAAGTAATAGCTATTATTACTTTTGGAAGATGCTGTTATGATGCAATGAGCATCGGAAACACTGTACACTATAGCTTTATAGGCTGAGATCAAGAAATCCTAATAGGTATGTATTGACTGGTTTATTTTCCATAAAACTCCAAAGGGGCTGGCGGTTGCAAGAAGATATATCAAAAAAGCTATCAATAATGGTTGGTTCCTGTGTCTACAATCAATAGTGAGCCATAGATGGTTTGAATTTTAACAGTTCTGTCTCGTCATTTAAAAAGACAGCAGACTATATGATGCAAGACAACACCCGTGAGATTTTTGCAGCCCTGCACCCTCATCTGTTTTAATTTTGGCAAAAACAATGTAAGCTGTTGTGTTGAAATTGATAACAGGTTTTATTGGTCTAATCTGATGCTGTGGGAATTACTGTCTTAGTTTTCTCAAACAAAGCAGTTTGGGAATATGAAGGATCATGAGTTGTTGTTGAAGCAGGTAGCCTATCATGACCTATATGAATTACAACTTATGCTTGTGTTCTCTAAATCCAGATGTTACTATGGCAGCCCAGCTTTATGACAAGAGATATAGCAGTTCCCTAAATGAGCAGTATTTAATAGCCTGGATTCAAGTGTAAAGGCTTTCTCCCCTATGCATTACTCCTATCTAATTACAAGTTTCATCATCAATCATGAGCATTATTTATTCAGTGAAATGAATTTCTAATTAATAACTGATGAGCACTATGGCCTCAAAGACTGTAGAGCAATTAATTATGGTTGGCAACAGGGAATTTCCCTGTAAAGGACTATCTGGTGCACAGTCACAGCACAGCAGTGCCAACAGGCTAGTGTCCACAAAGAAGAGACACTGGATTATTTTTGTACCTAGGCTTTATTGAGATAATTACTTCCATGAATGTTGTTTTGTTGCTGTAACAAACACAGAAAAACTGTATTTAAATTTAAATGCGGTTTGAACTGTCATTGTCTACGCTCTGTGGTGTCACCCTCTATTCTTCGAGATTTTCTTTTTGATTTAAATATGTACAGCTTCACAGTATGGAATTCAGTGTGTACTCCGACTATACATAAAAAGCTACTTTTATTTATTTATTTATTTTTTCAAATCATATGTTATTAAAATAACTCACTTGTTGACCATTTCCCAGTACTGCTTTAAATGTGTGCTTAATAAGTAATATAAATTCATATTTTCTGTGCTTTCATGTAACTTTGTGCATCAGGACTTTTTTTGTATTCACATTTCATGGAGTTAAATTTGAAAGGAGGAGCTTGATTATACATTCATGTCACTGTAGATAACCAGAACAGATGCAGCATTTGGATGTTTTGTTTTGTTTTTTGTCAAAATCTAGGGTACTGTCTGTTTTGGGGTTTTTTTGTGGGGGTTGTCAAAACAGATTTTCTCCTATACTCATAATCTATGACAGTTGTTGAATGCTTTTATATATATATATATATATATATATATATATATATATACCACTGCAAGTTGAAAATTTTAATGCTTGCTTGCCTCTCAATGAATTCTACCTATTTGACCTATATATATATATCTCATCTTTTTAATGGCACTGTGATGAGCTAATTCTTTTCTGGGCCCATTTAAGTTACAGAGTCTTTGTAATAACCAAAGGTCAAACATACACTAGTTAAAATGAAGGTAGATTATTTTATATCTTCATTCAGACATTATAATATGACAGACACATTATGAATGATATAGAAAAAGTCAGAAGGAAGATAAAGAACCCTGAGAGGCTAAAATTCTTTCAATTACGAAATGGAAATCAGTGAAGCAGCTCCTTAATTTATCTGTTGTTTCAATTCAGCACAAATTTTTGCACATTTGTGGCAGTTTTTTCCCCATGTATTCATCTCAAACACATCTCTATCTGCACAAAACAGAGATGGATTGAGTCATGCATGGTTGTTTGAGCAATTCAAAGTAAACATAATAAATGTGCATGACTATAATGCTGAATTGCTTATGGACTGAAAGACACTACAGGATTTGAGTAGGTCTTTTAATTTAATATAAAGTTTCTTGTGAGTGCATGGCATGTGCTCACGAGTTGTTTGGCTTCTGTCATCTAACACAACTTTGTGATTGAGACATATGTCCATTTGAACCATCTATTCAGTTGTAGGACAATTCATTGAATGCACTGAGCATCATCTGAGAGTTTTTTCACCGTCATTCATTTTCTTTACGCATGCATTTTTTTCCTGGTCACAAGGGGCAGCATGGCATGTTAGATTGCCCAGGTCAGTCCAATGCATATACACCTCAACATCAATACTCTACTGCTCAATTTTGGATTTTTATATGTGTGTAACAACACAAAAAAGTTATAATATTAAACAGGAAAAATATATGTAAATAAAATGTGCAGGAGAGGAGGGAAGTGCAGAGTGCTCATATAGGGTCTTTCAAGATCACTGAAAATGTATTACACGAAACAAACAATTTTAATGAATCCAGTAAAATGTGTGAACTGTCTCCAGACCTGCCATATCATATCCAATAATTTTACTGATTTTCTTGCTGTGAAAGGCTTCTTTATTTGTTGTTGTACATTACAAAATTGCTAATTAAATTAACATAATATTGAAGTCAGTCTGTGCACCTTATATGGAGGTTCTGAAGTTAAAAGAAGAGAGAAGACAGGGCCAAATATTTATAACACACCCCCATCGAGACCACCATAGTCAGCGTGGCTGTGTGGACAAACTGGAGATTTTGGTTAGATTAGAGTGAGCACACTCCAAGAGTAATTACAAGTTTAGGCCTACCAAACGACAAGCCAAGGTCGTCTTATCGCCTTTCAACTAATGCGTCCACTGATGTGCAAATTTACACTTTCATAATTTGTTGTCCAGAACATTTAAGATAAATGAAAACTTAAGTGTCAGAAACCAAAGCAGAGAAAATGTTTTCTTCACACAAGAAGAAGTTCAGTATACTGAACAGATAGACTAAAACTAAGCATAAAAAGATAAAGAAACTGGATAACTCATGACAATATGTGGTTTGTTCGCACATATTTCACTTGCTGAAAACCCCAGCACTATTTCTCAAAGCAAAAAATGAGGAGAAATAGAGCTTAAACCTACTGTCGATGCCAAAACACCAACAACGGCTAAATAAGAGAAGATGACCATCATACTATTGATTTTGACGTCAGCTGTGAGTTAGCCACTGCCTTTGACCCTGTCGTTTAACTTTGCTTTTATTATACTTTTATCATTGCATGAATACGTTTTGCATTGTTACTTTGTTTTTAAGTCTGTGAATGAATTGTTTGGTCTTGTTTTTATGTTTGCAATTCAGCTTTCCTCAAATTGCCTCCCAAGGGACGGATAAAGTATTTGAACTGAACTGAATAGAATGCACAAGAATGAGTGCACAAGCAAAACAACGGGAATAAACAAACCACAATTTACTTTATGTTGTAAATTTTCTTACAAAAAGAAAAAAAAAAAGAAAGACAGATAAAACTAGAAGAAAAACACTCAGTTAGCAGGCACAATTAGATTTCATCTGCCGAACACTACTAACGTTGTATTGCAGTTGCACTTCTCAGGAACAGCGGGGTGCTAATGTGCACTTTTATTGAACCTAATCCATCAGGTATTTACTTGTCTCCCCTGTCAGTGCAGCCCGCAGTCAGCCTCACAAGCTCTGTATGAGCATCGTTCACAGGACCACAGCCTACATTTGATGCCTAACACCAGCTAAGCCAACTTCTGCTCTCACGATGAAATGTTTAGCAACGAGCCCAAAATGGAGTTGAGATATCAGTGCTTACCTTCTCCTGGAAGTAGACAGGTCCCGGCCCCTGGAGTTGGTCCTATGACACAGCAGCTGAAGCTACTCGGCGCTCCTGTTGTGGTTTAAATGGTACAGCTGTGAAAGACAAATTCAGCCACAGTAGAAAGTTTGGTGATTCATTTTTCACCCATACCATTTCAGTTCCGGGTGGAAAGCGCTGCAAACGGTTCTGCTCAGCTAGTTAGCTTTAGCAGTTCGTTGCCAGGAAGCTAGCTCAATTATTCCCGTTTTTCTTCTCGCCTGCACCATGAATTTAGCTGAGCTTTTTCATCATGTAATTATAAGGGAGGAAGTTAAAATTTTTTCTTCCGTATGTTAAACAGCTATTTCCCAGCTTTTAAAGTGTAATTTCAGAGGAGCTTTTGGACGTTAGTTCAGGGGTATTTTAGTGTGATTAACGGTGATTGGAAGTTGACCGGGCTGAAATGAAGCGTTCCTATTGGCTGATTATAAAGTAGCATCATTCGTCTCTATGCGGATGATGATAAACGGAGGACTAATTGGACAAAGCTGTGTAAACAAAGTTCACTATTTAAACAATAGTGAAGGAGGTATCCATAAGGTTCATATCGGGAAAAGTTTCAAGTTTCTTGTGTTTACTCTGAATTAAAGTATCAAAAGTAAATTAGCACAAACTGATAATTCATTACTCAGGTAAGATTCATAGTAAATAATTCATCAACTCTGACACAAATTCACAATCAAATGCGTGTTCTGTCAGACAATAGACCAAATCTAGTAGATCAGAAAATAATTTTTAAAAATATTAATATGTCGATGCAGGCACCATGAAACAAATGGTATTCTTGTATGAGAAATAACATGCAAAATAAACATATCAATTTATCCATTATCTTATCTGACATATTTCTGTGCGACAAAACATTATCAGTGTATAACACGTTCAGCATTAGCACACGTTTGATGATCCCATGTGAACCAACTGTTTCTCTCTTTTCATGGATCGCCTGTGATGGTTGAGTGAACTAGTTGTTGCACTAGCCAGAAGTCATTGGGTCACTTCATTATACATTATTTCACTCTTACAGCCCTGCCAGGTCACTGCAGACAGTAGATACTCTAAGTCATCTTCAAGATGAGTGAGACACATAGCTGAACAGGACTGTGCACATCCTATAACTGTCCTCTGCAGGTCTTCAACACACACACACACACACACACACACTGAAAGCTCTCGTCTTTCCATCTGGTAAAGTGGGCTGTTGTGATTGATTTGTGGATTTGCTCCCTCTTTTTTTCTCTCCATTTAAGTGAAATAATGTATGGAAGCAATCTGGCGACAGACATTTTGGAAAATCTATCTGAAATCATTTCAGCTGAAGCCATGGCAGTTTGTCTTCTTAGGGAAGAGGAGCAAAGTATAATTGTCTGCAGTCTAGTAAAACACAGTATAACTGCCATCACACTTGACTGAGCTTATAGCCAGCTAGTCCCATGGCCTCTAGAAGATAGAGCAGTTAATGTTCCCTTTTATTTTAGCGGATATGTCACTTGTATCGCAGATTTATACCATGATACAGCAATTTTGTCCAAACAGATGGATAATGGTGTCACCAGCAAAAAGCCCTGTTTTTTATTGAGTTTAGAGCATATTGTTTAGATAGCAGACTGTGTTGAACAGCTCTGCCAGCGCTTTTTCTCTTTATCTCTCTAATCTTGCCAGTATTAGATTTGATCATTTTTGTTTGAAGGAGGAAAATGTGGCTGTAATGGCTTCCTAATAGCAAACACAGGGGATACAAATCCAGAGACCCTGTTCTGTAGTGCTTCCATAAGCACCACTGATTTATAGAGGTCTTTATGACAGAAAGGAAAATGATCTGCTGCAGGTATAAATCAGGTGAGGAGTAGGAAATTGAACTTAGATATCATCTTGTCAGATGCTTAATGCTCTTCCTCCTGTCACATTCGATAGGACCAATTTGGAGAATCCTGCAGAGGTAAAAAGAAGACAATTAACAATGACAGTGTGGTAATAGATGAAGCTATAAAATGAACCTGCTGCCTGCAGGATGCTTTGTATGATTTCCACATGAGGTAGTGGCATGGCTATGTTGTCTCGGCCTTTCATTTCTTCTTGTCCCTCTTCTGATTTTGGTGGTTTCTTGAGGATCCTCCCTCAGAAACATATAATACTTGACTACAACAAAACAGAAAGTGTAATTTCTTGGCTACGGCTATTGTGCTGCCTATGACAGTACTTGTAAATTTAGGTTAACCTTGTTTTTACATTATTGATTGCCAGGGCATGTCCTACCATAACACTAAATAAAAGTAATCAATATATCAATGGTCAAGCACAGAAAATATGAATGAATAGGAACATTAAAAGCACGAACAGCCAAAATAAATTCTGTTACTGTGATAGAATCTAATCTGGTTCATGCAAGTAATTCACTTTTAAGGAAGGCTGTTTTTAATTCTGTGATTAAATAGATATTTTCATGTCTATGTTGTATTTCTAAAAGCTTGTGCTATTGTTTAGTTAATTTATAATCAAGGTACAATAGAGGCTTGTTTGGAGTAATAATTGTCAAACTGTATTGTGCTCAAGCAAATGTCATCGCTCGATGTTGTAATGAGTTCAGGAGGGATCAGAGAATGACAATGCTCTCTGATCCCTGAATGTCACTCTGGTATAAACTACAGCACAGTGGTTTATTGCCAGCATCATGCATTCAGCAGGATTCATTTGTGATTTGACAGATAGAATGTGAGGGTGAAAAAAATGGAAACCCATCCATCTGCATGCATAGGCCTCAAATGACTTGAATTTTAAAAACTAATTTCTTGGAAGCTGATGACCTTTTGTGCAACGCTGCTCAACTTTGTCAAGTGGCAATTCAAGTCCAAACAGCTGAATAGTTTCACAGTAATAGCCAGAGATCCGCTGCTCGGGAACCATCACCCCTCGCATGCTCATCAAGCCAAGCTTTTGTATAATCTAATTTGATTTTAATGCTTCTCTGAAGGAGGTTGTGCTCTTATTGCAGTGTAATGATGCTGTTGTCAAGAGCCAGTGGTGATGTCTAATATCACAACCATGTTAACTGTTTCTGTGACACTCATCCCAGCATTTTCCACATCGTCTCAAGTGCACTATGGTTTAAGCCGCATGCTTTATGACTTTGTTTTTCTTCCTGTTGCATTGCACTTCATGATTGACAGAAACATGGTAAATCTTTTAAACCCCCTTCTTTATTACCAATGTCTGATATGGGGGGGTTTTTTTCGTATTCAGTACAGTAGATAGAGCATAACGATGAAGGCCTTCGCCGAGATGAGGAGAATTTTGAAGTGCTCACACTCAGGGGCAGCAAATGGAAAAGTGACAAGCCTGGTGCACTTGTCTATTTTACTTATTCTGTGCCTCTGTTTCATATTCTGCTTCGCACCGCAGGGTTATTTTCCTCCAGGGTTCAGAAGGGCACGCTCTTTCATTTCTTCAGAAAATTGTTTCGCAGGATTTCAATCTTTGGCTGCTAGATATGACAAAACACAATATCAAGAACACTTATGTTTCTTATCTGCCATTTTTTCTGGGTATAAATAAAAGATCAGTATAAATTTAAGTCAAGTGGCCTCCAATGCACATGTGAGAGATGAGTATGAAAAGAACTATGAACCTTGGGACAGCCACACTGTACATTTTCATCGCTTGCTCAAAATTACCTTGGCACTGGGGCTTTGTATGTCATTTGTCATCCTTGAAAATCAATTAGTGTTTCCATGATAGTAATCCAGATGTAATCCTTTGAGTTTTTGGACAATAGGGCATAAAACCTGTATGTATATTTTGTTTTGGTTTTTTTGCATTGTTCATGGAATAGGTTGAGATGTTGGTCAACTAGGTGCAAAATATGATGTCAACAGTACAAATATTCTGATCAGGTAGTTGAAGGTCCACCTTATATATAGATTGTACCTAAATAAGCCTTCTATTTCAAATTGCCCCCCCCCCCAAAAAAAAATCTCTTCACAAATGTTTGTACCAGAGTAACTGGTTTACAAAGTCAAAGCTGTTTAACTCTGGCTGAAGAAACTGTTTTACTTTAGCAACTGCTTTTTTATCTCCCAAGAAATTTCAAAATCTTGTTTACTACGTTCTCAAGCATTGTTTAGAGTGAAAAAGCCAAACAAAGAAATGAATGCTGTAATAGAGTTGAAAACCTTTCACAGAAATAATAATTGTACAAACTGTCAAGAAATGATTCAGTGCTGAAGAATCCAAAATATTACTTGAAAATACATTTTCAACCCACACGGCAGAGATGTTTTTTGATGAATTACTTACGACGATGCACATATGCAGCCTATGTATACTGAACAACCTCCGAATGGTTTGAAAACATCCAAACATTGTCCTATTGATGTCCCATTTTTTTCCCCCATTTGGCTCTAGCCAGAGGTCAACCTCAAACAGCATGCGGTGGAATCAGGCGTTACTGTCGATGTCACATTGATGCATTACAAGGCCCAGGAGGTCATGTCTCTGTAAACATACATTATCAAGACCCATTGAAGATTTGAGGTGTTGACCTCACCAATAGTTTTCGGTGCATCTTCAGGGGAGAAGGGTTATATGATGGCAGAGAGCAGCTCTGTAACCACAATGACGTTCTTGTTGCAAATGAAGAGGGTCAAGCAATCAAGACTGGCCACGCTCTGCGTCAGCACCATTATCTTACGCTGTCTAAAATGATCAATGAGCTAAAATAAAATGATCACAAGCCAAGATTGGTCTGCTAATGAAAATAGACTGTTTAAACATGCTCCTGGTGAGAAACTGGATGTAGAAAAGGGGCACCAATTTAAAACAAAACTGAATTTAGATAATAAGAAAACAGGGATCTGCTGTCAGCATGGCTATTTACAGGTTGGTCTATTCAAATTTTGATATCAATACAAAATCACTTTTTAAATTCAAAGAATAAATAATTGCCTGTTTTCATGGATGTCTATATACACATGTTTATACAAAACTGTATATGCAAAGTTATTCATAAAAACAAAAATGTCTGTGATCCTGAGCACACGTGTCCAAAGATATTCTCAAATATTTATTTAGTATTACTGTTATAGAAGACAATTCAGACATTCAGCAGATGCTGTCACTTAAGATTGAAAAAACACAGCTAAATTACTTTATTGTCTATATGTAAATATGTTATATTGTCAACACTCTGAGGCAGAGACTTAAAATATAAAAAGGCACTTAAAGCATGTGCACAGTACCAACATAAATCTCCCCCCTTTCAGAAATAAATACATATTGTAAGTACATTCCTATTTTGGTACCATCGTTGTGTAAACAGTTTGTTAGCAACATTGTGCTTTAGCGAGCTCAGCCAACATGGATGGAACGGTATTTAGAAAAATATTTATAAATACTTCCCCATAAATAAAACTTATTTTCCCTAAAAATATTTCTCATGTTATTTCTGTAGTTTTCTGGTAACCAAAATAGTTAAATCTTAGAATTCAGTCAAAAACAAATAAAATATTCAACATCAAAACAACTTAATCTAATATCTTTCTCACTGCTTTCAATGAGATGTTGGATGTGCTGGACGTGTAATCATTACTAAAGAGATGCGTTGTTTGGCAGTTTCAACCAAGTGCTAGTGCTTTGTGATGTAATTCCTGACTCTTGCTAGGACTATAAAAACAATTCTCAAAAGAAAGGACACTGTGTACTGTAAGCCAAAATTCATATCAGCTGCTGGCTTGTTACTGTATTATTCCAACTTAAGGCATTTACCTTACATGATCACATTTCTTCAAAGACAAAACTCAATGTTACAGCTTGACTTGACTATCATGACTCCACTGTTTCATTCCACTTCCATGGCAGACAAATCATGCTCTCCATCAGCTCTCTCAGCAGACAAGTCTTGGGACTCGGGAGTGCTTTGGCCGTCTGAGACAGAACTGGACTCTGTGGTTGCTGGTGTGGCTCGTTCTTTAGTGTCTGTCTCAGTAGATAGATCCACAAGTTTGGATTCCCCTGATAATTAGACATAATATCAACATTTAGATTTGAAAGAATTTCAGTCAAAAAAGATTTAAAAATAAATAAATAAATACTATAGGGCATGTTTACAATAAAAGACTGAATTCTAAAATTGTATTTATGTTGAATTTACATTTGCTTACTTGCATTGCCATTACATTTAAAAGATTTATGCCTTCTATGGACAAAACCTGCTGGAGTATCATGAATACCTAAAACAGAGTGATGGTCATGTAGGTCAGCACCAGATGATGCTAAGGGTGCCTCAGGTGACATCTTCAGTTCACCAGTGACCTCAGGAAGTCTGGGAGCCTGAGGCCTGGTCTTTCTCGCAGGGTTCAAGAAATAACAATATGCACATCGGAAGGCTGAAACAATACAAACACAACACCGTACATATGGTATACGTCATTGCACTAATACATTCTCAAACAGACATGGATTAATATATATGAATATGAACCAATGACAAAAAGTGCCTGAGATGCATAAACACTTCAGACTGATGTGTAGCACTTGTTTGCATATTCAATCTTCAGCTCTTTTTGCTTACAGGGGTCGGTAGTGGCGGAGGCATTTAAGAGCCATATGATATACTACACTGCCAAATGCTAGAGGGCAAATGAAGGCACAGTGTTTGATGGAGACTGACAAAGAGTGTTGTGTTTTTCAAAGTCTTACCAATGAATTCAAATTCCTCTTTTAATGCCATGCCGTTATGGGACAGACACTGCTGACATATGAGAGCGTATCTATGAGGGGGGAGAGACAATCCATTGAAGACAGCATACAGTACATGAGCTGGCATTGAATTACATAAAATATATTTTTACTGATAAATACAATAATACTATCCTCAAATGGAACGCAAGAGGAACTAATTTACAGTTACTATTGGGACATTACCTGCATTATAAAAGATTGCAGCAGTGGCAGATTTCTATTCAGTAAAATTTAGCGCGTCATTTTTTGTACAGCATTAATAAAGCATTTTAGATTATATGTACAACAGAGACTCTACCCATACATGTGGGGTTCTGTACCTGTTCTGGGGTCCATCTCCAACAAGATACTCGATGACTCTGTCCATGGCACCTCTTTCTCTTGGGAACACAGGTCTGGCCAGGGGTGGACCGGGGGGATGCATCCCTGTTATAGTGCAACATCAATTCCTATTTAGACACAGTCTGCAGCCTTGAATACGAACTGCAATAAACAATCTTGCTAATAGCAAAAGCTCTTGGAAATAACAAGCCTCAGAATCACAGTTTAATGCACAAACCAGGATTTTACTAAATTTTGCCCCTTTCTCTTAATGACTTTACACTGGATCTCACTTGCAAAGCACGTCCAGAATCCCTGCTGTGTTGGTGTGTAGTAATTAATATAATCTAACATCAAGAGCAATCATAGGAAGATGACTGGTCATTTCTGTGAGACTTGGCAGAGTCTCAGTATCCTGCTGGTTATTAATTTACCAACATATGGAAACTCTGTGGTGACTCTTTGTATCAAATTGCTTTTCACTTTCAATTTTCAACAGAAGCAGGTGATAACATCAAGTCATGTAAACCATTTGTGAGGCGTTTCCAATGCCAAAGGCAATTTCACCATGCATTAAAAGACATTTAGTGAGATTCCAACACCAGTGCCCAGAGAACAAACGCAAGTCTGGCTAATTAATCACATTTAATGTAATTCTGCTTCGTGCATTCCTCACAGTTGGCATTCCACATGGCAATTACAGCATTCAGCTTCCTTTAGGAGCACATTTCCTTTACTGTTTGCTCTTATTTGCATCGAGTGTTCATAGTCCAGAAATAATTTGTATTGAATATTCACTACCTCTACACTACACAGATGTCTTCCATATAGAACAACTGTTCTATGGAAAGTTTTTTAGAGTGTTTCTGGGTTGGCTTAAAAATATTTTAAAGCAACCACAGATGTATTGCACAAAATCATATTCTCCAGGTAAATATCCTGAGTATTAAAAGCTTCTGCCTTTTTCTAATCTCAGTTCACAATTATACACCTATTTTGAAACAAATGAGAAAGGCTGAACCTTTTAATAAGATATTTGAAACTTGCATACACACAATTAACCATTACAACTACATAACACCTTTGCTGACAACACACATTGCAGAGCTTTCAGCAACTGGGGACACAGAGCCAGGGATGAGTAAATCACACCTTAATCGACCACATTATGATGTGGTCCCACTGTGTGCAGGTAACTCACCAACTCCTGGAACAGGTGTTCCAGGGGTCACAGGCTTCCTCATCAAGCTCTGCTGAGCAGCTATTGCCGACAGGCTCCTCTCTGGAGGTCCACCAGGAGCAGAGTGGGAAGAACGTTCAGGAAAGGTGGACCCAGAGGCAAGAGGAGGGCGAGCAGCAGCACTGCTTGTAGGATTCACCACCACTGGGGGGGTCTTTGGAATGACATTGCGCTGTCGGAGCTCTGACATGGAAAACATTACAGGTTGCTCCACACTTGTATAAAAATTAGAAGAGAGTAAGGAAATCAGGGCTTTCTTTTTCAGAATTTATTGTTACCTTGTCCTGGTTTTGGAGTCCTCTGAGGTCCAACTGGAGTAGAATCCAGCTCCTTAACAGAGACAATATAAGAGTGTGAAAACCTTTATAAACAGACATTTACCTGACAAAGTAAAAACTAAATAACTCACAATTTTTCTTTTGGAATCAGGATCAAATCTCTCCAGTATCATTTTTGCATTTTTGTAGGTCTCGGTTTCCATAACTTCTTCAAGCTGAAAAAAACAAGATATTAAAAGTATTAAAAGGCCGATTAAACTTCCACAAAAAAAAAAGTTTTAGAGTAATTGCACTGTCAACATATTAATCTAATGTCATTAATATAACTCTTGTAAAACACACATTGATATTACAATTACCTACCATAATATTACAACTAAACGTGACTGAGAGAAGCACCAGAAACTTCTGAACATCTTCATTTAACATAAGTACCAAACATTTCTAAATGTTTACATATAATAGGAAGAATAATTACATTCACTACTTCGATAATGGAGAGTGTGAAAATCCATCAGCCCTAATTATTGAAAGTTATTAGACTTGACAGAGGATGACAAGCAATTTCTCAGATTTATTTCTTTCCTGCACTAAATGCTATTAATTAAAGTGACATTAGCAGAGTGGTTTGCTGGGTTAAGTCACTGTACCAATCAAATTCTGTTTAGACCAGTAAAATTATATTTGTGAGCATCCTGCTGCAAAATGCCTTGCAGAAAGTTACATTGCAATTTGTCAAGCTACAATGATTCCAAGGACATCTGAAAAAAAGGTGTGGGGTGCTAGAGGAGCTGATACTGAGTTAAAAGATACAATGGAATTCTTTGGATTTTATGGCTATAAATGCTAGAGTGTGTCACAGTGTATCTTGACTATTAAACGTGCAAAAGTGACTATGAAACGTGAAAGGAAGCCAAATTTCTTCTCATTTGAGTTTTATTTTTGTGGAAAGAAATGTATTTTTGCAAGCACAAGATGGTGTGTGCTGATGATCCTTTGTTTTATATAACAATAGATACAGTACATGAATATGATCATAATAAGCTAGTAAAAAATAAAAACTTTTTTTTAAATTTTTTTACGCAAATATGACCGATTGTTATAAAAGTGTCATTTGACTGGAAAGTAAGGAAGTCGCCATCAATCAAATGTCACCAAGTGAATCAAACATATATATGAAATTGTTAAAACATCACTTACTATTTTCCTTTTTTGTGCTTTAAGATCCTCTAATTTTTCATCTTGAAAATAAAAAAAAACCCATTTATTAGAAAATTTGATTCAGGTGCAAATATATATTTTAAAAAAGGATATGGCATAGTGCACTGTGTATTAAAAGTAAAATGGATCTTACTATTTTTTTCAGTTCTTCGTGAAAAAATTATTATAAGCATTTTACGAAGAATCCACACTCTGGAAGGAAAAGAAAACAATGGTTATTCTATTTTTTCAACATGATGAGAATATAATAAACCATTTTGGATACTTACAAGAAGGGAAATATTATGAAGGGAAGAGACAACATGAGCCGTTCCATTAACTTTTCAGGCAGGTACCAGAAATACACAACTACACACGTCATCAAGTAGAGGATAGACGAGTAAAAAAGCAGCCGTCCAACCCAAATCTTCAGCTGCCTTTGATACTTCTCACCATAGTCTTCCAAAACCTGAATATCCTGCAGAATTTTTTTAAATACATTTATTGCATTTAAAAAAACACATTCCTATTAACGTTACTCAGATTGTAAGTACATGAAAAGCTGTTTCAAATTTACATAACTACATAAGTGAGAACTTGTTAGTTACCAGAGCTATTAATTTTTTTTACTCTAGCACTTTCCACTGATAATGTGATGAACAATAAATGCTTTCTTAATGTTTTATTATTGTATTAATAAAAGACAACTTTAAAGTAACATGTGATATGTTGATGTTACTGCTAAAACTGGTAAAACATCTTCATCTACTGCCCTAAACATTTTAATAGCATGTAATTTAAATGTAGGACAAGTCTCTGGAGAAAAAAGAAACAGTCCGGATGGTTGGAAGGCATTTACATAGATACAAATTCTGTGAGGGTTGACTGTTGAACTTGAGCACCAACAGAAATTGAAAAAGGTAAACATGCAGCAGTATCACTCTACTGAGGCATGACCGAGCAGGTTCCATTTTGGCAGGACAGACTATTCATTTGTGTAATTTAGTCATCATTACTTTTTTTTTTTTTATGGAAATGTTACCACTGTTACCACTGCTTTAAAGAGCCGATCACCCATCCAAAAATAACTTGTGGGCAGAATAGGATCCTATCTTGGTCACTGTGATTCTACTCTAACATGTGTGTCTGTCACTCTGAGCTCTGGAAAAAATTATATCCCATTTAGAGTTGTAGATTATCATGCATATGGTTGTGTATTTGTGGTGCAACCATGTACATAAAAATGTATATTCATAACATTCTGTCCTATGAAATGACAGGATTTTTCTAGAAGAAAAAACCAGGCCCTTATCAGCCCTTCAATACCATCTGACAGCATATGTGTAGTGTCTTTAGCTCCAAGGACAGACACTGAAAATAGCCTGACACTTACTTAACTATGGAAGCTGCACGAAGCCTCATCACTCAGCAAATGAAGAGCTGATATGGCATTTATTGACACAGAACTATAGTTACAAGATGTATGCTTACACAACACATCATCCACTAGATTGTTTGTATTTCTAAAACAGGTGTGAGTGGTCATCAAGCAGGAATGACTGACTCCCATACCTCTTACTATATTTAGGGAAGTTTTCAAAATAACATACATATCTCACCATTAACATTACAAATATCACTGTGTCTAATTAAAAGTTAGCCGAATGAGCCTCATAACATCAGTGGGTATTATCATGCTGCCAGATGTCTTCAATCAGTTTTACTGATAAAACTGCATAGGATAGCACTTACTGACTGCAGGCAACTCGATTAACATAAAAAAATTGTTGTATTGTATAAAATATCTTTAAATCTAAACATGGTATAACAGAATAAGGCAAGAAATTATAGTTGGCACTTCCCATTCCACAATGGTAAAAAGCTAAATGTTGTTACATATATATATATATATATATATATATATATATATATTCATGTGCAGAGTTTTGTCTCCTTATTGAACAATATGTATTTAGGTAACTAAATAAAATAATATATACACCTATTGTGCAAAAATCTTTGTTCTCTTCTGAGGACGTAGTCTTTCTTTCTCTCTAATGACACACTTAATGGCTTACTTTATTGTACATCAGTTCCACTGAGCAGGTTAGGCAGTAAATGCTAGAAAAATTTAGAGAGCATGGATGTGTTGTGCTTTAGTTGTTCATTTTATAGCACGCTATCTTAGACCACATGCAAATATAAAAAGACAAAACGTCTTGAATTATACTGTAATGTTAAAATGAAATGTGCTTCAGAGAACCAAAACAGTACTTTTGGCAATCTGTCTATATATGTGGGAACTTTAGATTAAGCATACCTTATCGATTCCTTCCAAAATCTCTACAGTGGATGGTTTAGCCTGCAAGACAAACATTTTCAAATCTCAGTCAGAGGACAGAGCATTATGTTTTGTTAGCAAGTGCCCTCTTTGTACAAACAACTGGAAACTTCCTGTGTAATCTTCCCAATTTTGTTTCATTTTGCTGTGTCACACCTGTTCCACTGGTGTTGGTGAAGTAATTCAACTTGCCACTATGCCAAAGAATAGCGACATGAAGTGTAGTATAATCACACATATATGAATTGTTCTTTATCTAGATCTACATAAGGTGTAGTGTGATAGAAATATTAATGAAATCCCATAAGAGCTTCCAAACTAACTGCTTATCAAATAGAAACACAAACAAATATTAGCAAATCATGCCTTAACAAAGCAAGAATCAATGTGCAACAACTGAGCTAAGTAGACAGTCACGATTCGTAAAAGTGTGAATACCAACCCTCCACCGTGAGACAAGGGCCCCCATGTTGCTGACAAGGGAATAGGGGATACTCTCCTATTGGGACCCTCCTCTGAGTTTCTTTCACAGCTTCACTGTTCACCTGTTGATAACAGTGATCAGCTTGGACATACAATTTATCAGGCACACAAACAGACAAAACATTGCTGCAATAAAGTCTGCTTTCCTGGGCATTGCAATGTTTAGGCCTGATTCAACTTTAATCTGTTTATTATACTTTAACATTGATAATAAGTAGTCCAGCCTTATTATTGAAGCCATAGATGAGGTGGACAACATATCTGAAACATCTTTCAGTGTAACAGATAAACAGCAGGAACTGTTGAACTATCAACATTAGACTACTACAAAGTCATCACGATAAAGTAAACATTAGAGGCTTCACTAAAGTTTCTTGAACAACATTATCCGTAACTGAGCTTACTTACACTCAAACATCCACATATAATCGGTCAAACTGCTATACACAAACTACGATAATAACTTCAACACAACTTTTTAGGTGCTACCGATAACAAGCTGTCGTGTATGAAAGTAAATCAGACGCTGGCACTTCAGCAGTGACCCTGGCTAACTTTAGTTAGCAAACGTATCAACTTCCTTCTGTCTTAATGGTGGCATCGTCACGTTTCATTACCTAGTTAGCTGGTTTCAAGTGAGTTACTTCACAGGGAGGGCCAATAATGTCACTAGATAAAAGTACCGTTTATAAAAGAAAATAACTTATTTCTGCCCTCCTTCAGCCCGGTGGTGGGCTGATAGCGTTAGCTCTGTCGTGATACGAGCTAAACTCGGGTGGCTAAAGGCTAACAAGAACTGCTAACAGCAAAGCCGCCCAAAGTTCGTCACAGTTAATGAAGTCGTTGAGTTACATTAACAAACCGAGTCTGAGGAACAGCCCGGGGAGTCCGGGAGAATAGTTTGGGGTTAGGAAACACAAGGTTATGTTTTACCTCGGCAGCTGAGTTGTCCGGGTTTAACAGCTTGTGGCAGGACAGCAGAGCTCCTGTCTTTGGACGGAGGGTGTGTAAGCCAAGCCGGGGGAGTGTCCCCTAAAGGGGCCGCACCGCAGCGGGGCCCTCACATCACATCATGTGAGTGTGACAGGGCACACAGTGTTAATGTTAGCATGTTGAAACTGGAGTCTCATAATACGCAGAAGCTGCATTTTTTTATTAACACGGCTGTAAATAATATGCAAAAGCAGACTCACAGTTTGAGCTAAACAGATTTCATGGAATATATAATTCACTATATTTACCATTCACTGTACTGTGTTGACGTTTGAGTTTGACGAAATGTCAAATTTCCCCATAATATTTGTTAAATGCTTGAGAGTGGTTGTTGTCTGATGGAAATCATGTAATCCAATGAGGTGAACCCACCAGCCTGACATTCATTGCATGCAATAGCAAATATTGTTATATATTATTGATATGCATGTTGCCCTTCTGTTTTTGGGATAAAATATCCATACAGTCAGTGGTAAGGGATTGGTTATAGCAGATTGTTTGCCACTTATTGACTGATCAATAAATACAAGTCCAAAATGCCTCTATCCTTATTAATGAAGGTACAGACTTTATTTTGCAAAACATTTAAGTGAATGAGTTTAAATGAATGTAATATAACAATACATGATTTTCTTTTGCAGATTTTTGAATGGTTTACCAATAGAGAACGCTGTCTACAGGTTGTTATTGATTTAGTAGGTTTCCACACAAATTGCATCAGTTTCCGAATCCAATCTCTAATCAGTCAAAGCCTTTGTAATGCTGTTAAACACCAGGTAAAAATTTCCATTTGATTTTTCTATTTGTATGTGCAACATATTATATAAAAGAAAACCAAAACAACTTTGCATCATAAGACTGGAATTCATTAGTGAGAATGTGCATGCAGCACTGGTCTGAGGGTGCTCATAAAGTTTGAGTGGGTTACAAAAAGCCCATTATTTGTGAAAAGATACAAAACAATGGAAAAAGTAACTTCAATCACTTAAATTAGTATAAAATTACTTTCTTTAATTGTAGTTGAACTCCAGACTTTTGCTATTAAATATACTGCACATGAAAAACTATCCAAAGGACATCACTACACAGTCTTTAAAGAACTGTAACACAAGGACCTTTTGAAGGTACTTTATCATCATTTCACTGAATTCATTTATTATAAATTAACTCTTAGAAACAGCACTTTCAATCTTAATTTAAAACAAATCATCTGAACAGGTTCCATTTCAAAAGAATGGACCTGCTCTGGTGTACAATTTGCCATCAGAAAAACAAAAAGCTCAACCTCATGGTGTCACTAGAGGAAAAATCAAAGAAAGCCGGCCTTGTTCTTTGGCGATAAATCATATTACATTTCATGGTAACTATGCAATAGGTTTTGGGCTATTTCAGTCTGGACCAAAATGGTGGAGTAACTAAGTGATAAACAATAGTATAACTAAAGTGCTGGAACTGTCGCCGTAAAGTTTTGCTTTGCTGTGGTGTTGGCAACTCAACAAATGTTTTGGGTTGTGGAATAAAAATAAGACTACAGGCAAAAACAGGGTTGGCCAGTCCACCACAGCCTCCACGTTACTATGGGTGCTGAATAATGTCAACAGACACTGCAAAACTGTGACCAATAGTTGGCCACAAAAAGTGAACCATGGCCAAATGGTGCTCAAAAGTTAATGTTTTTTGGCCCATGATCTCTTTTTTGCTGAATCCTCATTAATTGACATAGCGTTTTATTCGATGGCCCCTGTCCTTTTCACCATTTGGTCCCCCTGATCAAGAAAAACAGATATGTGCTTAATGGCAAAGGAAGTATTGATATATATGTGTCGTGTTTCTGTGTGTGTGTGTGTGTGTGTGTGTGTGTGTGTGCGTGTGTGTGTGAGTGTTTGTATTTGCACACACACACACACACGGAAACACAGAAATCAAACAGTCACACAAAGCACAAACAAAAGATAATTAAATATTTCTTTCAAATGAAAGCCTGTGATAAATATGACACTTACAGTACAGACTTAAAGTGAAACCATAATGACCAGAACACATTTCCCAACATTTACCTTAAAATTATTGCTATTTTTATTATTATTATTGTTGTTGTCGACAGAGCACCTGTACCTTACTGCCACTTCCTATTGTAGGACTCGACATTTCCTCCAGAACCCCCCAAAAAACTAAAGAGCTGGGGTGTCAGGTAACCCCTACTCTGTTAATTGTACAGTGGAAAAAGAGTGGGAAAAAAAGACTTTAAGAAAACTAAGATTTATTAAACCATGAAAGATTTTATTGGAACAGGAGTAGAGCAAAGATATCAGGGCTTCAGGTCATTTTTAAAGGAAACACCACTAAACACCTGTCCCATAGGTGGCAGTAATGCGCCTTAAAGTAGTTGCCAACAGAGAATCCAGTCTGATAGAAGAAGAAGAAGAAGGTGCAGCTATGTTCAGGTAGATTGGCGCCATTTCGCCTAAGGACTCTGAGTACTGAAGAGACTCTGTCCGGAATCGACTTCCTGAACTCTCAATTTGCATTTTCCTTTTCGGAGACACATTCAGGTACTTTCAGACTTTTAGTATCTGACGACTGCCAATGTTAGCTAGCTCATGTTCTGTATAATATGCCCTGGCAGTAAAGACTGACACTGAAGTAAGCCAAATTTTCTATTGAACTGTTCTGAAAAGTGGAGATTCCCAAATTTATGCTGCGTTCCAGACAACTCGGAACTCGGAAATTTCCCATTTGAAATCTCCGAGTTCCGACCTCAAAGAGTTCAATGCAAATTACGACTTCCATTTGAGCGCAGGGAATTCTGGTATGTAAACAAACCAACATGACAGACACGATAAGATTTATGCTTCATCATTTCAATCGCCAAAGGTGCCTGCAACTTGCTCATTTGAGTGAAACGGCGCATAACAGACGCTTATACTTTATATTTTATGTTATTTGTCGTTATTTTTTAAACGTATTTTGTATTGATTAATGACAGTAAAAGATTAATTTAATTGATTAATTAACATTGTATGCTTAATTTCGCCATGCTGAGTAATTGTACATTACATTGTTTTTTTTAATTAGCATGATCGACTTTTTAACGTTAGCTGGCATTAGCTATGACTAGCTAGCACTAGCTATTTCTTGTCGGCGACATATTTGGGGACCGTTTCGGACACATAATAGATTGTATTACACAACCGTGTGTGTAATATTGTGTTTGCGACATGCAAATTTACTTTACATTGTTCTAAAGTCCATGTGTCACGCGCAGCACCACTGCATCCACGGAGGCTGCCATATTGTTTAGGCAGCGGTGTGACGTCACAGGTCGTAACTCGGAATACATCGATCTAGTACGAGTTCGACTGCCGTTCCAGTACACTTTCCCGAGTTTCAGGTGGGAAATACACGAGTTATGGGTTGCCTGGAACGCAGCATTAATATAGACAAGTTTATTTTATGTGAAGTTAACACGTCGGCACCGTCTTGGTCGCGGGTTAGTAAATAGCAACCCGATAATTCCCAGTTACAGTGAAGGCAGCACGAAGCTTGTTTACTGAAGAAGACACCAAACAGGACTTTAGTAAATAATGTGAAGAGATATTCTAATCGGACTGTGTGCTTCCTCTTTTCAGATGTTTCAAAGGTTTCCTGGGACATGTCTGGGCCTGTGTCGAAGAGACTGCAGCCATAGTAAGTATCCTACTTCTCACTAAATGTAGTGCTGAAATTTTGTTGTGTATGTGATTGTTGGACAGAAGGACATCTCCAAATGCATTTTTTCTCACAGTGTGATAGAAAAACAATACAATAGTCGAAGAGAAGAAAGTTACATTAACAGTGTTTACATTCAGCCATGTTTCTTCAATCGGTTTGCAAGCTTTTTCTAAGTAGGGTCAAGTAGATTTTTCAGTGTAGTTGTAACTTTTGACTTAATGTAAATGTGAAACTAAACATGTGTGGGAAACATTTGTAATGGATTTCATTATTTTTTACATTTAACATGCAGGTGCTTGTACATTTTATTTCCAATTGTAACTTTTGCTGAAATAACCAGTGAGTTGTTATATTTTGCTATGTCAGAGGTCATAGCCACAGATGCTTCTTTCATCACTAATGCTACACTCTTTGTAATTATTACTCTACAATCCATGCTGTCATATGCACAAACTGAGAGATTCTTCTGTTTATTGGCTAGGCTGATTTTGTCTTCATCTGACTGCTTGCCTTGGCTTCCTTGCTGGGAACAGGAGATGCTCAACACTTTCACATGAAGTTCATCCCTACGGGGGTCAATGAAGAATAAAGATTGAGAATGGATGATTAACTGATGTGGAACGGAATGCAAGTATGAAATGGCAGCACAACGTGAGTACATAAAAACTGTATGCAATGTGCCTGGACTCTGTGGTCTTGATAGATTCCATGTGATGCTGGAAAAATTCCTTTGAGATTCTGGTCCATGTTGACACGACTGCATTGAATAATTTTTCACATTTGTCAGCTGTACTATCATGCTGCCGGCCTGCAGTTCTATCACATTAAAAGCTGTCTACTGGATTCAGAGCTGGTTAATGAGGAGGGCACTGAAGTACACTCTCCTGTTCATGAATCCATTTTCACTTTTGCTTTGACATGACGTGTTATCATGCTAAAAGTAGCGTTTGGAAGATGGTGGACTGTGGCCATAGAGTGGTCAGATATGCTGTGCCATTCAAACTGTGGAACGCAACATAGTCTTCTGCTGTTTTTGCCCTTCTGCCTCAGGGTTCGACACGTTTGCACTCTGAGTTGCTTTTCCGTTCAGCTGTACAGAGTGGTCATCCAAGTTACTGTAGTCCTTCTGTCAGCTCAAAACAGGGGGGTTGCATATTAAGGAAATGGAAAACAATAGAGTAACATGGACTGAATTCTGGTTTTTCTCGGGCAGCAACGTAAGCCAGGAAGCTACGCAGTGTGCTTTGAGATTGCTAATGAGAGAGCCTGTGCTAGGAGTGTTTGCGAGTCTCTAGTGTGTTGGTCAAAACTGAGTTTATTGTTGAGTATGATTCCAGGATACTTAAAACTCCACTTGTGGGCCATCTGATAGTGATTAAAACACTTACCATAGAGCAGCAATTCCTATTGTTTTTTTTGTTTTTTTTGGTCTGGCTCTTGCTTGTCATACCTCATGGCCTCTGTCTACGTTTCATGGCTGTATGGTGAACTGTACAATCATGAGTTTATACTGAGCTGGCTATCCTCTCAAGTTTATCAATGCCGTACATCCTACCCGTGAATCACCATATGTTTGTATTAGGGCAATGTTGCAAGTCTTTCACAACATCACTAAGAAACTATAACTATGGCAATGGTTTGTGAGTTCATGCTTTGTGGGAAATACAAACATCAGTGTGTTAACATGCTAACAGCAATAATGTTGGCATGAAAATACGGGGATGTTTAACAAGAAAATTTTTGGGATGTTCACCATCTAACCATCAAGGGAAAAACAAAAAACCAAACAAAAAAAACCCGCCAAACTCTTGGATCTACCTCTCTAACTGGATTTGTTCTCAAATTCAATGTGTTCTTCACTGGTGCGAATTTTGGTGCAAATCAGTTTTGTGCATTTTTGCAAACAAACAGATACCCTGTGAAAACAAACTTCTTGGCGACAATAAGAATGAAAACAAATGTAGCAGTGGTTGTTTTGTAGTCACAGATTCTACATTTTCATAACAAAGGCATTATCAGTAAAATTGTATGTGTAGCAGCATTTTTCAATAACAGTAAAATTATAATTCTCATAATCATAATTGTATGTTTTCTTTGAATGTGGAATTTGCAGCTGATCAGCCAAATTTTTTTTTTTTTTTTTTTAACTAGATTACTGACTTCCTTTATCTAAGCAAGGACTTGTTTTGATTGACTTGCAGCTGGGACTTGGCTTCACTTGTTTGAGTCACAGCACAGTAATTTCGGGCTTTCTTAGGATTTGAGTGTATAGACTTGAGACTTGTTGGTGACCTCCACATCCTGAGCATTTAAATAAACAACAAAATCTCACTTGTTTACAACTTGCATGAATTTATGCTGAATAAAACCTCTGTTATGAAGTAGATAACTTTTTACAATTACCTTCAAAACATTGGAGTCAGTATATGATGCTAATAGTAAAAACATTTGGGAGTATTTTGTAAGTGCACTTTCTCTGGTCTCCATCCCCCTCAATCAGCTCCTAAGTTTCTCATTAGCATCATACAAATTACAGTTTTAACCTCATGCTCTGCCAATGATCAGGGTAGGGTGACTGAGTACTAAGTATGTATTGTGGCTTTGAATATTGCCATTTGACTGGTTTTAGGAAACACTGAGTTGAGTTACTAGTTAGTTTAAAGTAACTGCAGGATATTTGTCTTGGAATTAAATCCCTGAACTATCAATCTGTGGATACAGTAAAGTTTTCACAAAGTATTTGCACAAAATTGACATTTTGTTTCTTTTTTACTATACAAACCAAAAAGTGAAAGCCTTTCTGGTCCCTATAATGTCATTATTACTTCACCACTGTTTGGTTTCTTTGCTTAGTATATCTGCATTCCTGAATGTAAATAAGGATGAACCCAGTGCATTGAAAGACTATAATCAAGTCAAAAGGTAAGAATTGATCCTGCACATTAAACACCATCCTCATTTTCACTTCATCATGGCCAGATAAAGGATAATTCCATACAATGAAGTGTTCACTGGGGAAAAGTATTCTCAAGGTGTCTTTGTAGATTAAAAAAAAAAAAGCCACAAACTTGTATGAGTCCATCAACCTCTATAGATGTGCGCTTTGTTGAGGACATTGTCACAGTGAAGAGTCTTGTGTTATACTTAGTCTCATTGATAGAGACATAATCTGAGCAGTCTTTTAGGCAGTCTTTGAGTTTTTCGAGGCTTCTTTTTTAGCTGTCCTTTCAATCTGCAATATAAAATAGGAGTTCTTTTGGGATGTAGAGTAATTAAACAAATTACACCAAAACAGATCCATAACATATTGACTGCAACTAAAAGAATGACATATACAGAATAATGATAATTGAGAAAAAATATCAATAATTATCGATAGTGATTTATACTGGCAAATGCAAATTAAATGTACTCAAGTATTTTCATTAATTCGGATCGATGAGGTAATCAAATTTTTGTGAATAAGCAATGCCAAATCACTATGACTTAGGGAGCTTTTGATACTCGCGGTGGCAACTAATAATGCTTTTTTGCGATTGGAGCAATTTCCAGTGGGAGTAGGCTGCATAAACTATTTTATGTAAAACATTGTCTAGGTATATTAATTCCAATAAGAGAAAGGCAAAGGGAGACTTCGCCTGACCGAGGATTAACTGGGCTAAAAATTTGCAGTGGAATATATATATATATATATATAACGGTCCATTCTCTAGATTAAAAATTGTGTAATATATATTTACTAAGGATCTATACTACACCAACTAGCCTGGGAATCTCATAACAATAATTTGATTTTTTTGTCCTAAATCATTTTTATTTATTGTAATATATTTTTGAACTATAAAACTTTTTTATGGTAACACTTTGGTAACATTTCAATTGCACATGCAGCAAAGCCTTGTTGTCATGTGCAGCTCATTCTTGGGAAAGTAAAACAAATATTTTTTGTGACCAAATGTAATTAGAATGATGGATAAAAAATTTCTAAAAATCAAAAATAGAACATATAAAATTTGATTTTGTTTTTGAATTTGCTTTTAAAATCCATCAGTATAATTTCAAATAAAGCATCAAAGAAAAACATAGGTGTTTGAGACTATGTTCAAACACTAGACAGATGAATAACAATTTATGGTACCACCTTAACCATATCCACAGCTCAGGACCACTGGAAGAACGACTCTTTAAGCCAATAAAGGCAATTTCCAATGATAATTGAGAACATGTTTCAATACATATGCATGAAAAAAGGATTTTCCATGCGACCAACTCATATGCTCATGTAATTGATTGAGGGGATGACCCGTTATTTTAAATGTTATTTGAGAACCATCGAAACACACAAAATTGCAAATTGCCCAGCTTGTATCTGAATTAATACCTCATTCATCATCATTATGAGTTGATAAGTTAATTTAACCATTTCATTCTGTCTTAATGAGCTATAGTTGAATTAATGTCATGTAATATATGAAAGTAACATTTGAACAGAGGCAATGATTTGAGACAAACAGAGCAGAGACTACTTTAGAAGCATAATGGTGGCATAAATCTCATCAGGCTGCAGTTGATGTTGCTTGCTTTGCTTAGGTTAAAAAAAAAAAAAAAAAAAACCCAAACACGGCAGCAAAATGAAAATCCCTAACCTGAAGAACAATGCAGGTGTGTGTTCATATATATGTGTATATACACCTTTTGGCAGTGTTGGTTGACTGTTGATTGATATAGTCAGTGTTTTGATGGAACAGCTGGTATGTCAGTTGTAAATGTGCTGCAACAAATTCAGATTTGAGACCAATATGTTGAAAGACTACACTGAGCCGTGTTGGCGTGTGATCCCAGAGTTGTTGAATGGAGGTTATGCTTTTAAACCGTTTATGCTAACAGAAGAAACCTGTGTGCTGGATAGCAGTTGCAGTAATGCTGCCTTTTTCTGCACTCCTCGGTCGGCTCTCATTGACTGCCAGTCCTTCATCTGGCGTTGACTGACTGCATTTGACCATCGGGGTCTGTGCTGTCTTCTCGTTCCACCTTAAATGCATTTTGGCCAAGCTTGCTCCCTGTAGTTTAGGGTTTTTTGTCCCCCCGCAGCAGCTGTCACCCTGCATTACTCGCAGTCAGCTAAATGAAACATTATTCTAAACATATGCATCGTAATCAGTCCGGTCACACTTACAAGAACACGCGTTAATAAGGCAATCAATCACTCTGGAACAAGCAAGTTGTTCTGTAACAGCTCATAAACAGTGTGTAATGAAGAATTGGAGGTTAGCGTGACACGGCGCTGATCAGATAATCAATGTCAAAGATGCGATGAATGTCAGTAAATGTAGTTTTCATGTCGTTTCTATAAAATCCTCAATTTACAACAAGCAGTTCAATTACCCTGAAAATACAGTCAATTAAATAGGGGTGATTGGACAGTAGGGGCAGGATCATCGATCTTTGCATTTCTATCTTGCTGGTGGACATTTAATTTGGTTTTTCTATTAGCACCGAAATAAAGAAAATATAAAATTATATTAAACAACCCAAAGATTTATTTTCTTGTCAAAAACCATTCAGCGAAGGTGACAGACAGTCTTCTGCATTATGATGAATTCTTTTTTCAGTCTTGCACATTGGATACAAAACTAATCGCGTTATTGTGGGCAGTGTTTTTCTGGCCTCTGTCTTTTCCTTTTTACACCTCCATCTATCTCAGAGCCTTTGTTGTATGGGTTGCAACCCTCGCTTTAGTAAAGAGCAAGGAAACATGGTGATATATCACGCCCATATTTGCTGCCCTAATCCTATTTCTTTAATGGGAACGTTCAAAAAAGTAACTTATCTTAAAGTCCCCTGAGGGCATTCTGGTGTTGGCTATATTTTAACCAAGTGCAATTAACGACAGTATCAGCTTGTATCATTTAGAGGTAATGTAAAAATAATGGTAAATTATAGGGCCGAAATGACCCGTGATGGCAGGCCTCATATTCCCTGTAGCTTTCCACGTATTTTTATATTAGACACGGAGCACGTTGCCTGGATATCCATAAAATATAGCCTGGTAATGGTGTCACAACACCTAAATGAGCCCGAGATCTCTTAATTGTAGATGAAAAATCTAATTCTATATTTATGGCGTAAATGGCATAGATTGAGAATCTATACAAGGGAAATCGCTATAGATATAAAGTTTGGCTGTATAAGATTAACTTAACTTTAACTTTGTTATTCTGTTCTAAGTGTGATACTAAATCCAAACTTTGGAGTGAAACTCGACTTAGTTTATTTTGTCGGCAAAGTCTGTCATTTATCTAAAGAGGCATAAATGTGTAAACATTTTTATTTATTTTCCAAGAACAAACACGATCAATAAATAACATGATTTACATTTTATATTGCACATTTTTTTTCAAGTTAAAATATTTAAATTCATACAGTCATCGATATTTTAAATACAGAGATATAGAGTTATAACAGAGACTCTAGGGACAAAGGCCAATGCTATTTTCGTCATTTAAATTCAGTGCTTGTTTATCAGCCCTTTAAAGCCTCTTTTGGGTGGACCGTTAAGAAATGTTCCCCATCTCCATTATTCGGTCTTAATTTTGCACGAAATACAGATCATGAATTTGGCCCATTGTCAAGTTTTTACAGGCCAGTGTGTAGGCTATATGACATTCCTACTGGCGTGTACTTTCAGTGTTATAACATAAACAAACATTCAGCAAGTCACACAAAATTAATAAAAAAAGAAAAAAGAAAAACGCTTTTAAAAATAGCCTACCATCCACAGTTCATGACTCTTTTATCCCAGGGCGATCAATAATTCGGGTTTCAGCTATCAGTAGGACTATCCATGATATTTGCAGAATATTTCACGATTTACAGTTCACATGTTTTTTTATAATTAACACGTTGGTGATATCCCAACAGGAACGAATAAAATAGCACATAGCCATTTTTACAGGCGCAGACAGATTGTAAAGCCAGGCCATTTTGGCTGAACTCTCGCCTTGGTCAGTCCCGTCACTGTGTGCTGAGTGAAAAGGTCCTACAGGGATTACATACTTATGAAAATATTGAATTTGATGTAATCAGAATCTGCAATGTAAATAAAAAGAGGATATTCTATTTGTCGCGATATTTACCATTATCAGCAAACACATTTTTTTGAGACTCTGCTCTTTTTAGGCTACTTTGTGTGGGATATTTTTCAGCCCTCCATGTGTCAGATATTATCATTCTACAGTGCATTGTGTGTACCAGGACTGTCGCTTTGTTCCAGGTCTTTTGTATGTCTAATGACTTCCCTCCGCGGGTTGTTAGCACTTGACAGCGGGTCTCAAAACGAGGAACTTTCCTACAGTCATGTATTCAAAGAAGCTCCATCTAGGAACATGATTGGCAATTTTTGTCATGATCCTCTCATTATTAACATAAAAATTGACACGAAAGACGCGCTGCAAAATAATATGCACCTTCTAGCTGATTAGGAGTGTCCCTGCAGAGCAGGGACTGGGTGTTGGAGAAGCTATTGCTGCCAAAATCTCAGTCTATTAGACCCATAGTGAAGAAAGATATGGTGCTGGGTAGAGGAGCAGGAACCCTCTGCTACCTAAATTTAGAGAGAATAATTAGTTCACGTTTGTGTTAAAACGAGAGGAGTCAAGATATCCAGGCTGGATTTGTCATTTTGGATTTCAGACATTTGAACCGCAAAAGTGTCGAATGTGAGCCAATCTCAGGTCCTTGTTTTAATTAGTGGGAATTGGAGAAACGAATAAATCCAAATGAAGTGACACCTAAATCGAGACATGGGGACAGAATGAGTTATGGGGGACACTACAAGATATTTTTCCAACTATGTAAGTTTAGCCAGTACAGCAGATGAAATGGTTCACTGGGACAAACACAGGAGTTTTTAGAAAAGTCAGGTTTACGAGTTGCAGAAATTTCGGTGCTTCGCTATTCCTGTGTTTTTTACCTATAAAGAGTTTTTGGGGGCTTGAATCAGACATTTAGAAATTAATATTTCTGTCGATGTGTGTGTGTGCGTGAATCTTTGCAGTACTGTCTAAGAAAGGAATGCTTTACCCAAGTGTGATATTTAAAGTAGGCCTATCCTCTAAAGTAGGACTACAGCAAAATAAGAAACGCTCTTGCTCTGCGTGATGAGTTATCTGTTAAGTGAACTTTCTTCTCGCTGATCTGGTGACGGGACTGAGGTCTTGCTGAGGACAGCAGCAGAATACGGCAGAAATCCACTCTCGGATCGTTGGCCCGACGCTGTGCAGGTAAAGTCAGCGCTGGCGCTCCTGGAGCCCAGCGCGCTGGCCGCCTGGCTGCTGTGGCAGCTCAGACACGAACAAGGCCCGGTGGCCGATGGGGCGCTCACCGCAGCTGCAGCCGCCGCAGCCGCCGCGGCCGCCGACGCCGCCGCGGAGCTGTTCAGGCCTGCGGGCGACTGGTAGAGTCCTGGGTGCCTGAAGCTGCACAGGAGCTCTGGCCGCGAGTATGGGTGGGAGAGAGCCCGGAAGGTGTCGAGGGGCCGGATGGAAGTGGCGAAAGGTGACGAGGCGGCGCCGGTGGCCGCGGCGGCCGCTGCTGCCGCCGTGACACCGACATGCGGGTAGTAATGTAGAGGCATGTGAGAGTGGAAAGGGTAAGGTAGACTTCCTGTAGCTGCTGCATGCGTCATCATGTAAGTGTAGAAGCTGGGGTCGGCTGGATGGGGCCAGGACATCGCCAAACGCTGCCTTTTATCCTTCATCCGCCTGTTCTGGAACCACACCTGCACACAGAGTCAAAACAAGGCCCATATTGAAGCTGCCATGTTGTTCCCAAGCTCTAAATTTAGACCTGCAGCCAGAGTGGCTGCTCAGCACAGACACTGCTCCATGTTTAAGATTCTCCTCAAGGACCATGGCACAGAAACGACCCGAGTCATGCTGATTAAATCTGACAATTAAAGCCACCGGTGTTAGTAAAAATATTCAGCAATTTTAAAGTCAATTGTTCATTTAAATAGCAAGCTATTGATGATCATTAACCGATGCTGAATTGATGGGCATCCAGAGGGATTAAAAATATGAATTATATTTTAAAAAAAAAGTAGCCTGGAAGTTAAAATCCAAATATTACACTGCAACTTTTGCTAAGCAGAAAGGCTGCTGCTGACTGTATTTACAGAGCAGTGTATGACCAGCTGCTGTTTATGCCTGCAGCCTTTCTGTCCCTGCACAAACACATGCACAACACGCTGGACAGGAATAATGAAGATTAATCTGAGCTCTACCTTAATTGTAGTCTCGGGCAGATTCAGCGCTGCGGCTAATTCACATCTTCTCGGCCTGGAAACGTAATTTTCCCTGTAAAACTCCTTCTCCAGGCGTCCGATTTGTTCTCTAGTGAAAGCAGTCCGATACCTTCTGACTTGGTCGGTGTTTGAATTGTTTGATCCTCCAGTTGAGTTTCCGTTCATATTCGGGAGGGAGTTCGAGCTGTTTGATCCAGAATTACTGTCTGCAAATTAAGATGATAACACACGGTCAGAGATGCATATAAATAATACAGTGAAATGGTATAAACTCGATTGTCGGCCTGCAAGACCCTACAGCCTGATTTCTATTATTATTAATTTTATTCCTAATAAAAAATACAACGGATAGAATCAAGTTTCATTCCAGGCATTTTTATTAGCATTTTATTATATTATCAATATTAAGTATTGTAAAGAATTTTTTAAATAATAAAGAAATGAAATAATATTGGAATAATATAAAAAATCTTCCTGTTTTCAGATGGCGAGGAGAAACCTAATTATAGCCCCAATGATAACTATAATATCTGCCATATAATATTAAAATATTATCTTGCAAATAAAAATAAAGCCGTAACCAGGAGGTGAAATCATACCTTTGTTTTCCTTGTGCTGGCTCGGGGAGCGGTGCGCTGGGCATCCCACCTCCACATCACTGTTGATGTCGGATTCTTGCGAAACTTCGGAGTAAAGGCTCATTTTCTTTCTGCTTTCTGCAGATGAAATGTCCGCCGAGGAGCTATTTTCACTGCCGTGGTGCGTCCCGAAAAGACTGTCAATTTCAAACTTGCCCTTGGTCGGGATGTCCCCAAGATTTCCATGGAGAGAAGCCGAAGTTATTCTCGGGCTGAGCCGTCCGCTGTGCTGAGAGTTTTCCAGGGCCTCCAGCACTGAATTTCCAGGCGTGTCCGTCAGCCTCTTCCCCGCGACGGGACTATGCAGACCTCTCTCCATCAATATCATCTCTTTTCTTATCCTCTCCATCATTAAGATGTGCAAGACGAGGGAGAGGAGGAAGAGGGAAAAAAAAAAAAAAAAGAACAACACACACAACACTTGTCCAGGGGGCTGAAGCACCAATGAGTTGTGTCGGAGCTAAATCCGCATGCAACTCAGCAACTGTCTCTAAATAACTGTCTCTAAACCTTTTTATAAGCAAGATGCCAAAATGAAAGAATCTGAACGCAATCGACGAGCGACTGCTCAAAATGAGCCGTGCATCCTCCCCACAGCAGCAAAATGTCATTCATCAAAAGTGGCTGCTGTTCGTTGTTAAAATGCTCGGCTGACGTTGCTCCAATGATCATTTATTGTAACAGGTTTATAAGCAAATAAATAGGAGAGGGCTGTCACTTGATGATGAAGGCGGCCTTCGGTCAGACGAATAATATCCAAGTGGAGAGGAAGAGAGAAGTGAGGAGCGAGGAGCGAGGCACTTGTCCCTGGGTTGATCTGAGTCTGTTTTAGATTGCTCTTGGGTTTGGCCTCTTGGGTGAAATTGACAGTCTGATTAATAAAATGAGCGCTGCAGCATTTCCCTCTTCATTTAGGAATATTATTATGCTTTGATTCTCTATTGTTTCCCTCCTCTCTGTTCGCCCTCCCCCTCTCTAATCTTTCCTCCTTTTATTTATTTCTCTTATTTCCTTTTTTTTTTTTTTTTTTTTTGCCTTTTCTACCACTTTACCAGTATGTGAACGGCACTTACACTAACATCCCAGTTTGTGATAAAAACACTAAAAGTATATATTTTTAGGTAATTTCAACATCTTTATTTGATTTTTGGTCCAGTTTATATATATATATATATATATATATATATATATATATATATATTTGCATTTTGTTCCACTCAGTTCTTTACTAAACAGAAACGCTTTAATGTGGTTATGATATCAAAATTATTACATTATTTCATATTTACAGACAATATCAGTAGACAGTATTGAGTTGTTGAATTCATGTAGAAGTATCATGTTTGTTGTCACAAGAACAAGTCAATCTTTTTTTCCATACATGTATCAGGTAACGATATATTTCTTTTGTAACTTCTTTAATTATTTATTCACACGTTTCATTTCTTTTTTGTGTGTGTGTTTGACGCTGAATTCCAGCGAAATAATCAAATTGAAGATCTTATTCCTGAATATTTTACTTTTAAAAACACACAATCTTAAATCCTTGGTTAAAAACTTATTCCCCGTAATTGTCTTAGTCTGTATGAAGCCCTCCGTCAGCTGCCTGGTGTGTTAGCTGTTTATTTGAAATAACTCGGATATATGTGCTGCAGATATATTCAAACGGAGCGTCTCCATGTAAAAACATAACACCCATGTTTGGACTCCTGCTTTCGCGATGTGAAGTTGACCGAGGGCGCCACCAGATGATCCTCTGCACGTCCTCTGGCGCCTCCTGCAGGCCTCGGGGTTAACTGCCCTCGATGATATTGGCACTTAAATGGCTGTTATCGTCTCGTCTTGATGTCCTGACCTCTGCATGACGATAAATATATGTTGAGTTCTGCAGCAGCTTCCAGTTCCCCTAAAATTGTTTTCCAGTTCTCATTAAAACATCCATTCCTATCATCTGTGATACTGGTGAGGAGTGTGACTGGATTCGTATCACAGCAAGAGTAACACACTGGCCACACAATCGTAGCTTCAGTTTTAAAACTTGCACTCTCATTTTATGTAAAATAGAGATAACTTTGCCAGCAATGTTTTACATCTGACATAAGACCAATTAATAAAATTTTTAATAGACATTAGTAAAGTTAAATGCACCCCTCACTTTAATGAACACAGCCTTTTCTTTATTTTTAAAGTATAACACCCATCATACTCAAATAAAACATGAGTATACATTCTGCCTTCTACAGACCTTTGGGAATTTATATTTAGTATAACTGGGTCATTTGCATACATCCACTGGATTTATTGTGCAGCTGATGAATCCTTCTATGAATAGTTTTTAAGAGGTAATCTCACAAGCATTTCAGACCTTTAACTTTTAGAGATCTGTCTTGGGTTTCATGACGTCAACTTACTCTGCTCTGCTCTTTTCTCGGCCAATAGTTGAAGGCAGAAAAAAGTGGTTAACCTCATATTTGCTTAGCAGCCTTGTTTCATTACAATAAGAAGTGATATACTCGTGTACAAGTGTTTGTCACTGCTATCTCAACATTGATGTGAGATATAAGCACTTTGTCTTGTTTGACTTGGATATTTCTGAAGATTTTGTTCATACATTCTCTGATTAAGTGAGTTTTTTCTTGGCCCATTAAACAGAACAGAGTCTCTGTTATTATCATTAGTTTCATGACAAATCAAAATATCTGCAGAGGAGAAGGTGTGCTGGGAAGAATAGAAGAGTATGATTTTGAGGAGCTGTGACTGTTGTGGTCATGCTATCACACACCAGATCAGTGCCCTAGTGTTTTTGCCTCTGGCTCTGATGATTGTAAGGTTGCTGGTTCGATTCCCACTTGTCTTCCTGTTGAAATGTCCTTTTTGCAACTCACTAACCTCATGTTAGCTCACTTGTAGCTAATATGAGTTAGCTCACTTTTTCTTTTTTTTTTAGATGAAAGCATCTTCCAAATGTCTTTCCTTCTCTCTGCTGTTACATCTATACTTGGACATCAATTTTTTCACATGAATGACTTTAAGTGGCTCCCACATTGTTCTTCAGAGGCTGATTCGTGGCTCAGATGTGTTAACCTACTTATTTTCATCAGTTAAAGTTTGCAGTTGTGCTGATGCACAATAACCTTTACGGATGTAAAGATTAGGAACAGCATGGGTGTGCAAATGTGAACCTGTGGTGGAGTCAGACAAACAGTTTGTGGTTATTTCAAAATGACAACAGGGAACTCAGGCTCCAGAATGGGCTGAGTGGAGGCAGGAAGAGCAGTAGTCAGGGTTTGTTCCTCACATTTATGTGGCAGTCAAGTTGTAGTTCAGTTCCATATAAAATTAAACAGATTCAAACTTTTTGTATAAAAAGTTATATGATTAATACCTACAGGGCCAGTCATGATCATCATGGTTACATTTTGGATACAAAATCGGGCAAGCAAAGCAAAAGGCCCACTAGATTTTACCATAAGGTGCAGTATACCAATTACTCCATTTCATTCATTAGGAATTACAACACACATTAACATTTCTGTAGACTAAGTGTTTGACAGTGAGTGTGGTGAATCCCATTGAGTCCAATGCAGTTTATTTTTTGTTGGAGTAGGAGTCATCTAGTGGCCATTAGAAGAACTGCATTTAAGGAACTGTTCAGGTGGAGCTCAACTCTCTGCAGGGGTGTTCAGACTGGGACCCATATCAGACCAAGTCCAAGTGATATTTACTGTTTTTAACAAACCAAATTATTGCTGATATTTCTTTGTTGATCAAGATTTAAAGAAAAGTTCGTTTTGTTGTCTAAATAAATCTAAGCTTGTTACAAAGCACAGTTGCCTCAGAGCACGAAAGTTGTGGGTTTATTCCCAGGGCTGAGACCTTTTTGTGTGGAGTTTGCATGTTCTTCTATTGCCTTTTAGGGTTCCCTCCACGTATTCTGGCTTCCCTGATAGATGACTAAAATTGCCCCTAAGTGTGAGTGTTAGGGTGAACGTGTGCTCCTCTGTATGTCTCCTTGTCTGTCCTGTGATGGACGGGCCATAATCCTCAGTTAATGTATCTCTAAGAACACCATAAATATGTCAGTTAAAGTAAGTTAAAGGTAGAGATACAAGTAAAGTATACAACTATCACAATATTTTAATTCAGTTTCAAGTTGTTTTGATGAAAGTGAAGATGTAAGTAACCAATGATAACTTAACCAAGAGTAAGCTACTCAGTATGTACACATATTTCTAACTACTTTTACATGGCTTGCATTCATCTACAGGTGTGCCTTTCATGCATCATATTTGTTGTTCTCACTTTTGGCTACTGTTAGGACAAAGGGACAGACCAATGCAGGAATCGGCCATTGAGTGTTGGACATTACATACTCTCCACACATAATAGGAACACCATGCTATCACTGAGTAGAGCCTCCCTTTGCCCTTAAAACAGCCTAATTTCTTTGTAAAAGTGATTCAGCGAGATGTTGGTGGTCTGGAAGTACACTGAACTCGTTGTCATATTCATGAAACCAGCTTGAGATGACTCTCAGGCTGTGGCATTCAAAAAACACTAACACCACCAGCCTGGACTGTTGACACAAGCCAGACTGGGTTCATGGATTCATGCTGTCGACTCCAAATTCTGACCTACCATCTGTGTGCCTCAGCAGAAACCCTGATTCATCAGACCAGACGACCCCCCCCCCCCCCCCCATCTGCAAATGTCCAGTTATGGAGCGTGTTTCCATTGCAGCCTCTCTGACTTATGTTTTTGGCTGACTGGAGAGGGACCCCCACACGTTCTTCTGCTGTCGCTCACCCGTCTCGAGTCAATGTGTTGTTCATTCTGGGATGTTTTGTATTAAATTCAGTCTTTGTAGCCCAGCATAACCAGTGTTCCTGATAATAAAGTGTTTGGTGAGTGTAGTCCCACTTTGAGTGGTACAGCAGCAGCTGTGAATCTGGTATGAGCTACCATGGGTGAACTGACCCTCTGCTACAGTGATAAAAGTACTTTGGTAAACCATTTATAGTGTGACTTTTTAGGTGTAGACTAAAGAAGAAGAAGGAATACAATGTGAGCAATGCCTTTAAAAACAGACAATGAGAGAGGAATAATACAACATACCCACGTTACAGTTCCACACAGCCGTAATAAAGGAAAAAAGCGAGAGGGAGATGATAAACAAAACATTGACAACACTGGAGAGGTTTAAGTTGTGAAATTGATAATTTTTTTGCTTAAAAACTGTCTAAAAGCAGTTATAAGAAGGGTTAAAACAATTCACATGCCACAGGGGGTCGAAACACTCTGTCCTCATTTGTTTTTATCCGAGTTCAGCTGTCTCTTATAAATGTGTAGGTGTTTTATCCATCCAACTAACTGCTGTTTTCTGCCTCCTGCTAATGATAGTTTGTAAATAAATTGAATATGCTGAGGTTGCATTTAGTGGAGTCTGGGTGCCATGTGTAGGTTTGTATTTAGGATCCTAATCAAAGCCTCATGCAACTCGCTAATCAAATGTCTGTTCAGTGCTGTTGCCATTGTTTTATTGGCCTTGCTTACTCCACACTTCTTTTCTTGACCAAGAGTGCCATCAAGTGGCATCTTTTTGTAAATGCAAACAAGAAGTGAGTCACAGGACAGGGTGTCAAGGTCCTCCCCCACCATGTTTGAAGGACACTTTCCTTCCTCTTGATTACCTAAGGAGCAGCACATTAGGACCATGTTAATACAACAGAGTTAAGATTCACATACATCCGATATATTGGTTTGATGCAGGGCTGTTTAAACGTTTCAGTAGGAGGGTTGTCTAGAAAACGGGATTAAATTCACCTCTACAGACATTTTTCAGTTTGAAATTATACTTTAAAGATGATGATGTTTATAAACTAATCGTTATAACAGCAAAAGGGAAAGTACATTTGCCCAAATATGGTGTGCATTTTCATTGTATTTCTTTATTTATTATCTAATGTTTATCACTGATTCTTTATCTTTTTAAAATCCGTTTTATCTTTAAACAGAATTTCCTATGTTCTCCGATGTGTGAAATGGGATTCCTACTTAAAATGTATACATACAGGCTTATAAATGTATCATTATCTAACTTCTGTGTTTCAATGAATGGACACATTGTCATAGTGAATTAATCATCATCCAGCATTTGACTCCGTGGACTAAAATAGAAATAATAGGTCCCTGTAAATAGGCCTGATTAAATGAGCCGGAGCAGTTTTTATAGATCTCTGTCTCTGATTGAGCGTTTAACGGGATTAATAAACTTTGCTATAATCATTTGCGCTTCCATATAAAGTTATAAACCGCATTTTTAAACGTTATAATAAGATCATTTCATTTTAACATGAGCCTGGTTGTAATTTTTCCAGCCGCCGTCAGTCTTACCATTTTATAAAGAAGCAGCCAAGAATATTTCCCGAAAATGGGACGCTAGTTTGTTAGTTTGTTTATTTAGTTTCTAAATATATGAATACTCTAAATTTATGAATTTCCTACTCAGTGAACATACTCGGACGCCGATGATTGTTCGGTAAAGGTCAGTATTTTTTTTTCACACTTTTTTTCTCCACTTTACAGCACATTCATACTTAAAAAAAGATTTTAACCTACTTACATTAAACTCTCGTAGTTGTTAAAAGTGTCAGGTTTTAGATGCACTTTTCTGGTGTTTAATACAAACCTAAATTGTATTTTATATGTATAAGGTGACTCCGTGTCGATGCCGTGGTTAACTGGTCAGATTCCTTAAGAGAAAATAAAGGATTCAAAGAATGAAACTTCACTGAGATGTAAAATTTTCCTGTTTGCTTTGACTCTTTCCAAAAGTCGATCCGCTGGAGAGACACTCAGGAATTCACATTTTCCCTTAGCGCCAAATGGAGAAGAGTCCAGGGGCCAAAAAAATCATTGGACATTTATCTCCATTTTACCAACATGTGCGAGTTTTCTGCTGAAACCTCTTTTTTTTCCAACTCTTTAACATCAGAGCTAAATAATCGAATCTATAATCTTACATCCGATGTGAAACACACTTCGACTGGCACTGACTCATTGATGTGTTGTGAAGTGAGGATTTAGGAGATTGGAGGCAACACTTTCTCAGCCCAGAGAACTTGAACGAGGGAAGCAGCAAGTTTATTACCAAGGACAATGGACGGCGGAGAGCTTCCTTCAAAGAGCCTGGGAAAGGCAGCAGACAGAGACTCAGTTTGGCTCCTGACACCCTAAACCTGAAATGGCCCCAAAACTCAACACTAAAAACTCTTGTCCTCTAATACTCATGGGAAGAAGGCGAAAAAACGTTAAGAAGACATGTTGCCAGTATAAAGTTCTACATTTCCAGCATCTTTATATATTTTTTTCCTTTTTTCTTCCGGAGAAAATCTTTCTCTAGAGACACTCTGGCGCACATTTTGGTCAGTATGAGTTTTGGGATGAATTTGTCAAACGGATGAAAGTGACCTGTAATTTGCCATCTCAGTAAGTTTAAGATTACAAATGATGCGTATATCTCTTTCTCTGTTGCATTAATCAGTTCGTCACAAGTTTCTGATATAAATTCAGAAAGTTTAAAAATATCATTCATACCTGATGTTTCCGGTGTTTTTACTTTGCCAGCCATTTAGACACTATTATATCGTGGCTGGGTGATAAAAAGCCTTTATTCAAACAAACCTTTAAAAACAACCCAAACAAGGTTTTAGAAACGGCTTTAAATCGTAAAAAAAACCTATTTAAAACTGTTAATCTTAGTTTTTACTGTACAGATAATGTACTTGTGTAATATCGTCATCTTTTTTTCTTTTGTGCACAGTTGTAGAATAGTTCATCTATCGGCCGGGGCAGTATATATTTCAGATTTAAACATCAGTTATTTTTATATTTTATACTCTTAAATATGTGAGGGGAAAAAAACGACACAAAATGGTACCTATCTCACAGTGTCTGTCTTTTTTCATTTAACCATAGTGATTTCCAGGTTAAGTATGTCTGTTTATTTCGGCTGTTCTTGTAAACACTGTGAAGTCCTTCCTCATCATATGTCTGCATTCATTCATGATCATTTATTAATGTGTAAGCCTTAGGTGGTGGAGACGTATGGAAACTGGTGACGTTTCAATGCAGAGTTAAGATACTGACAATAATGAAGTGTGTGTGTGGACAGCAGGGGACCGAAGGTCTGTATGAACTTGTAGGCTACTGCCATCTATTGGATTAGATCCGCAACAGCTCTAATGATTGCTTAATAGAGTCATATTCGAGACACAGATTTGTCTTAAACCCTGAAAAAAAAACAGCTTAATTAGAATCTCATTCTGGTCCTGTTTATGCGAATGCACTCAGATTTCTTCTCATCATAAACAAACAGAAAGTGTGTGTTTCTGAACCTGGATAAAGTGGAGTTTTCTGAAAATCCGTTTCAGCCTGTAATGTCTGAGGATACGACGATGGGAACAGCCATCTCCTAAATACACAATGTCCTCACTATACGCTGAAAACCCACCAAAAAAACAAAAAAAAAAACAACTGCTCCAAGTCTTCAGTGCCAATGTTTTTTTTATTATTGAACCCCACCCACCCCCACCCACCCTAACACACACACACACACACACTCACTCACACTATTCTGTCTGTGAGAAATTCCTGTGTGTGCAGGAAAAAATTATTACAATTGAGCCACCCAAAATTGTTTAATAATCTATGACAATCACATTTCCTAAGCAGATGTTCAGAATGTTTCCGACTCTTAAATGAAGCACACAGTGAAACACTTGACTTTGCACACACCGTTAGATCCCCACAAGAGTGTGTTTAACAAAGTGCTGGACCTATAAAGTTCATAGAATGGGCTTGGTTTAGTAAATTCAATATTTATCGAATACATTTGTGTGTAAAAAAAGTGCAAACACTGTCATTTTAAGGTCATTTTCATTTTAAAGTGCAAACATGTGACTAGAAATGAACAGTATCAGTGCGCTGCGGACAGCTGTAGTGACTGACAATAACAACCTAAAATGCACCAAAAGGATACGTTTATATTACATATGGTCTTAATAGAAGCCTGCAGGCTCCCATAGAAATTAAAAGAATAATTCCTGAAATAATTAACTGTTAGCGAGTTGTGGGGAATTTATTCAGAGGTCTCATGTCGGGCAATATGTTGTTAGATGGTGGCTGAGAGCAGTTTGTATTTCTGATGTTGTTGTACGTACATACATACATAAATATAGATATGTTTATTTATTTTTATTTTTTTCCTTAAAGGTCCAGGTGTATTTTTGAAATAATGATGCGTTTGATGACATGATTCTCATATCTGGTCTGCAGTCCATAGCTTGGATGTGAGTCCGTATATAGGCCACGTTGTTTACAAGAGAAGCAGCAAAATGCAGTGGGCCTCCCATGAATGTTATCGGTGTGGAGCTGATAATGTTGCTTTGTTGAGACTGCGTGTGAAGAGGATTTTTGACCGCCTCCATCAACCTAGTAATCTATCTAGTAATTTCATTGTACATTGTTTAGGACCTTAGTTGTTTTTTTGGGCTGTCTTTCTGTCACCGTGAACCCAAACTATTCTATTTTTCTGTAATGATTAGTTATAATTCTGCACTCGGGGCTATTCTGTGCATCTTGTGGATGCAATGTCTCCTATGATGTATTTAAGGCCCTGTCTTTAACCTTGTAGCTACTATAAACTGTATGAGTGAGTTTGCGGTGCCACATTGTCATTCTTCAGGTTACAGCACCAAAATAAAAGCCGTGCTCGTGTGCTCACTGAAATGGGCATAAATATTCCTGAGATACCTCTGGCATTTTTTTCTTGGTAAATATAGACAACAACACTGATCGTTGGAATTTGACTTAATCCTCCACCTACCTAATACCAAAATATTTCCTCTTGGAGTATTTTGCTTTGCAGTATTCGGAGCAAGGGTGGGGCGGAACAACATATTTTGCATATCACGTGACGCCGTATTAACAAATCAACAATTACCTACCCTTTATTCTTCAGGAGTTGCTAAAACGCTTGCAAGAAACGTTTGAGCGAAGCTCCATGGAAATGTGTGAGCGGAATCCTTTAAATCCGGGCTACGTTGGTTCTCTGTTGAATTTTGCTCCACCTGAGTCGCTGTATTTCTCCAACCTGCGGGGTAATGGAGCCCACATACCCGGGCTGCATCAGATCCCTTACAACAGGAGAGAGGTGTGCACGCTCCCGTGGACTTCCTCAAGTTCGTGCACATCCAGACCGGCAGCACCACCACCACAGAGCCGCGCCTTTGGAGGCTACTGTCCGCCGTTTCTGTCCAATAACTCTGTCTCTGTGAGCGCCAACTCCTCCGGCGGCCACGTCAAGGCGCATTTGGAGGAGTCGGTTCGATGCTTTCAGGACACAAACCACAAGACAGAGGGGTCTGGGAGGGCAGAGGAGGTCTACGGCGGGGAGCATGGGGCAGCCAGTGACCGCGAATACTCTGATCTGCACGGCCGGTCTCACGGCTCAGGAGCCCAGATCAATGCGGATTCTGCAGGCCCGCTAAATGTGAACGGCACCAAACTGGAACAGAACTGCTTTCAGTCGCCATCTAGTAACACATGCTCCAGGACGACTTTTGCTGAAGGTTAAGTAGCATGTTGTATTATTTTCCTTCAACTATTTGAAAATTGTGTGCTTATATGTCAAAACCCCGCATTGACAGCACAGTATAGGAACCTGATGTGTGCTTCTGAATGGTTAGCCTAAAGTGTGGCTCATATTATGACAGTTACCAGCTTCCTAATTACAACAGACTACCCAAATTCCACTGGCTTATATTTTGAGATAGGAGTTACATAATGTGTGTAGTTACATAGATTCATTTGACTCTCATTGTTTTATTGTGAGTTTGCATTTCCTGTGGAGTTAATCTTATTTTAACATTCCTAGAATGTCCTGATAGAAGATGCTATTTGTAGAAATAGCGCCATTCCATCCTGTAGAAGCTCCAGTGGTGCTGTCTGTAACATTAAACCATTTTGCTTAGATGTGAGCAGCAAAGTAATAAGGATCGCTGGTATCTCTCCGTGCTGCGTTGCTGTATAAAAACCTGTTTTCACCTCTGCTGTGTTCAGGTGTTCCCTGGTGCTCGTCTCAAGTGAAAACCCGAAAGAAGAGAAAGCCTTACTCGAAGCCACAGCTGGCTGAACTTGAGAATGAATTCATGATGAATGAGTTCATCAACAGACAGAAACGAAAGGAGCTGTCAGACAGACTGGACCTGAGCGACCAACAAGTGAAAATCTGGTTTCAGAACCGGAGGATGAAGAAGAAGCGGCTGATGATGCGCGAACAGGCTTTCTCTGCGTACTGATGACCTTTTGGACTTGATCATGACCAGCCGCGCACACATCCTGTGTTGTAGCCTTGTATGACTGTTACAGCACATCACTAGCCTTGTCGGTTTGTGCCACTGACTTGTATTAATGGCCAAAATAAGTGTAACAGGATTGTATTCCAGCCACACGACATGGCTAAAGTCAATGAAGTCACAACGAGTTCAGTGATATTAAATAGCAGGCGAGTAAATAAAAATAGATTTCAGTCAGGATACAACAGATTTTTATCCAGGTGCTAGTCTCTGATCGAGATTCCTTAAATGCCCAGTTGGCCCTGACTCCTGCTGGGCCCTGGGGCAGTTAAAATATAAGACTAAGCCTGATTTTCCTTTCCTTTTCAACATATCGGGGCTGTTAGAGCAAGATTACAGCTTTGTATGTTTTGGGCATTTTTACGCAAGATGGCCCGCGTATTTAGTGGAGGCCCACTGTGGAAGCAGACAGTCAAGTTCATGTTTACAGAAGAATAAAACATTTTAAAAAGTCTGTATTTCAAATTAGATTATAACTGCATGTCGACTCCCAAATTGCTGCTATTTAGTGAAATTGCAGCCCCCTCCCCAACTTATTTTAAATTTGTTTAAATGAGCAGTGTTACATCTCTGTCCTATGGCCGCGGCCACATTCAAGTTCGGTCTGTGGACAAGAGTTGCGCATGTCTGTAAGTTCAAATGTCTGTGAAACAAATGGGTTTGTGTATGTGAAACGTTCTGGTTGTGTCAGTAAAAGCAACAATTTAACTGTACTGAATGAGGCCGGCTTTTTATCATCAGAATCGGTTTTGTGATCGTGCACTCACACATTAGATGGTTGCATCAGAACTGCTCTTGCTTTGAAAATATATCCTTCATAACTAAACACACACGTGATTGGTGTATTTTTAACCTCCGATTTGAATTATTTAAAAGGAAGTCCTGGAAAGCATGTTGTTGGCAAACAGAAATGTGGATGAGACACTTTACGCACGGACCAGCGGTCTTGTATAGTTGATGCAGGCTGCGGATGAATACATTTGTAAATAAAGTACATTGCACATGACGTGTAGCTACATTATTGTGCCTCATGTGGGTGATTTTTTTAGTATATGTATTAGCTGGGGTTTTAAATAGTAACTTTTGGGCTTCACTTTTATTAGGTTTTTAGATCATCAGTCTGTTGCTCTCTGGTTGATAATATCCTAAATATAATGTATAAAAGGTCGCTGCAGCTCTTCACACCAAATTTTACTCCCCCCCCCCTTTTTTTTTTTTTTTAAATTACATATTGCTCATATGGATTTATTGAGGAAAATCTCCGGCGATGGAAGACTCAGCGCAGCCGAGTCTCCTTACCTGTCCCTTTAAAAACAAACAAACAAACCCCTTCACTTTATAAATGACTGTTTTAATATGCATGAAGGGAAAGTATTTGTTGCATTTATACTCCGACACTTTAAGGACGCCGCGCCGCAAATTTCTCGAACGACCTAATTCAGATTTTCCTTTTGGCAAATATCTGTCATCGTCTCCATCACGAAGCTTTATAAAGAAAAGGATACAAGTTTTCATCACAACACACCGCGTGTTTTGGCGAGCCAAGCTATGGCACAACCCTTTGTTACTCTCCTAGTTCTGATTTTACTAGTAAATACTTAAAAATAGCAGTTTTCAGATATTATTTGAAATCAAACTTTTTACTTATATTTTTGTGTGATTTCAAATTTCCTCGTCATGTGCCTTTCTAACATTCAGCTTCCCTCCTCAGTGCAGATTCCTCCTCCCAGCTAAAGCATAATACAGCAGCAGCTTCCTACTGCCAAGACCTCCACATGCAAGCTGGAGGTTCCTGTGGCTCTGCGACCAAATGGATCTGCATGAACTCACAAGTCCTTAATTTCCTTCCATATGTAGCTACACTTCACATCAATTTAGAATTTTGTTCATTGGCCAAATTTGGTTCCTCTGTGCGCATTGGCGATAATTTGGTGACGCATGTGCTATGACCACATAACTGTTGGTCTTTACCATCACACCAAACTGTTTTGATAAGTGTGGTCCACACTGTGGTCGAGAAATTTGCAGATTAAGGTTGCAGGTACTAAGTGGTGAGAGGCTGAGGCTGCAGCTATTACAGAATACCAACCACCAACAGACTAACATTAGTGGACACTGGATCTATTAATGCTGCCTCCCATTACATCATGATCACGTCATCCTCACCTCATTAGCGTAGCTATTTTGTTTCTGTAATACCACATATTAAAGATTAATGAAAGAAACATTTAAACCTATGACCTTTATAATGAAGAGTGAAGAGATGGTTCTTCCATCTCACTGGCTTTTATTCTGCAGAACTGTTGAAGTGATATATTTCTATTTTTTGCCAGAGTCTTCTTATTTTTATTTTTTTAATCTGTAATTTGACATCATCATCATTTACCTCATCTACACTGGGGAGCTGCAGGCCGCTTGTTTTCCAGCTCGGTGGTCGTCTGCTCCTTCTTATCCTGAAATCCCAACCATACACAATTTTTCACATACTATTAGATTTTATTGCCGAGACTGTAGTTGAACTGCTACACCAAGCTTCCTGTGCAGAACACAACGCGTTCCCCTCAGTATTTGTTGCTTTATTGCTTTACTGCCAAATGCAGCCAGACAGCGCCATGTAGCTCAGGCTAGTCATGATAGTGGGGGCGCCAAAACAAAGTTAAGGTCAAGTTAGGAGCCTTTGCACTGATACCTCCACCTGTATCACTACTATGACAGAAAATATGTAAGTAATTCTCATGAGTGACATTTTCTCCCCAACATGAGAAAGGTAGCAGTGGCTTCTTACCCTGATTTGATAGAATTGCAGTATTAAGACGCCCATAAACTGGTTCAGCAACACATCTGGCTGTGTCTAAGCTTTACAGCGCTCGCCTGCAATGCAGTTTAAAATCTGAAATGTTGAACTGAATTAACCGATACACCTTTTTTGATTGATTGCATCTATAATAATTCTGATAATAATTATTATTTACAAATAAATAAAATAAAATTAAATGCTTCGTGCAAAATGCCACTAAAAGCTATAAAGCAAAAGATAAATGATGAGCAACAAGTTACATTTGTCTATTTTAGAAAAAAGAAAAACAAGTTAAGTTTTATTTGATATTGATTGTTTAACATTTTTCGGGCAAATGTAACCAGGCAATTTTTTGTGTTTTCATTTGTTTACCCGCATCGGATGGATCTATTTGATTAGAAATATCCTGTTTTTGGTTATTGTTTAAGTCGACTGAAAAAACAAATCTTGTTGTGCATCTATTCATTTTAATTTATTTATTTATTCATCATTGGGGTTTTTTCTGTTTGTTTGTTTGTTGTTTTTTTTTATATATTTTTCTGAAGTGCCTGCAGGAACTGGACGTAAAGTCCGGTGAAGGGCTGAAAGCTGATTTTTACCCCCAATAACAATAAACTCAGTCGCCTTTAAGCTTCCTCCACATTGTGTGTGACCTGCAAGCTGAAAGCTGTGAAGAATCTGAGTCTTTCAGGTCGATCTACACTGAGCTACAGTGCTGAAGGCTCATTTAATGATCCCTGTCCAATACCAGGCTCTGCCAAAACTGTTTTCTTTCAGTATTTCCCTTCCATTTCTTACCTTGTCGTAAAGAATAAACATAAAAAATTTTTACTTACGTAGACAAGAAAAAATAAATATTGGTGGCGGCTTGCAGTTGTGAGATTATCCGTTGAGCCCAGAGACGAAGGCCTGGACACTGCAGGCATGGCTGCTTTCGCGCAATAAAATGATTTGGGTGCAGAGGCTTGTTGGTGAATGCTTGGTGAACATCACCTAGACCGCAGATGGTCAAAGCTGGTTGTTTTGGACTTGGCAATGCTCCACTCAGTGATTCATGCTTGCAATTGATTCAGCTTATGCTTAAATTACATCCAAAATCAACTTCTCCTGCAGTCGCTTCCCCTGCATACCGAGGGCTGTTTTATTTGGCTGTTTTCAAACGCATTCATCTGCAACGACTATTAGAGGGTAACAAATGACAAAAAACAAAGCAACAGTTGATCCTTTAACATTCTCATGCAAAAGGGGATTTAAAGTTGAGGCACACTTGGGGCAGTTCGCACGCACAGCAACCGTTTATATAAAAATATATATAGTTGTATAAAAGAGGTTCTTGTTATTTCTCTTGAGTCGTCTCCGCTTTCAGTCTGCACAGTGCTGCAGCCAAGAGCCTTTTATCTGACAATGATTTTAAATACTTTCCTTCTGGCGTTTGTTTGTGTGTGTTTAACTGTGCTTCAACCATCGTGGTGCCCAGTGATTATATGCAATGAACCCTAAAATGTATTTGCATAAAACCGACTCAATGGGTCGCTTGTGAATAACATGCAGCCTTCTGCTTTAACCGTGCAGCGACGGTGCAGGCGCGGTGGCCTTGATACTGCTCTCCTCGGGCTTTGAATTAAGCGCGGAGGTCAACTTCAGTGTTTTCCTGCCTAACTGTTGCTACAGACAAAACATGCCTCCTCCAAAGTGGAGAAATTAATCGTGGAACGAGCCTGTACCACTGATGTCATTACATATCATTACATGATGGAGCTGGTGCTGCTGCAAAGCTTTAAATCAAATATTCCAGCTGTGGTTCACAAATTTCTCTTTTTTTCCCTGAGCTATAGGGCAGAAGGCTGGAGAGGAGTTTCCTCTGCAGCCAGGGAGCCAATGAAGTCTCTTGCATGCGTTCACATGAGTTTCTCCGGACAGTTTTTAATGACTGATATTGATGTATGGTAATTTCTTAGCTGGATCACATGACACAATTACCTCAAGAATCGATCAAGATGTATTGCAGGTCTGCCTGCGTTTCCGATTTTTTCTCCCTGGTGGGGTCTTTCCACGCGCCTGTGGTGCTATAGATGGACAAAGTTTAGCACAGTCAGGCTGCAAATTCCTTTCCTCTCTTGCAAAGAGGGAAAAGGAAGAAGAGATATGACGGAATACGATGATCGCAGCTGTGCGTCAAATATGTATTTACCGAGCTGCACTTATTACGTTTCGACGCCTGATTTCACATCAGTCTCCTCCTTTTTACCGCAGACCACTTCGTGTCAGATTAATTTCCCCTATTCTCCCAACATAGCCCAGGTCCAACCTGTTCGAGAAGTCGCTTTCAGGGATTATGGACTGGACCATCCCAGCAAATGGCACTACAGGGGCAATTATGCGTCTTACTACTCAACGGAAGAGATAATGCACCGGGACCTAATCCAGTCCTCCAGCAGCAGGGCGGATGTGATATTCAAAAACGAGTCCTTGTACGGGCACCACGGCGGAACCAGCTCGCCGTGCAATTTCTTCACGGGAGTCGGCCGGAACGGGGTGCTGCCCCAGGGCTTCGACCAGTTCTTTGACACCCCTAACTCGGACAAGCCCAGCGCGGATCTCCCCAACAAACAAAAGACAGACTCTGGCGCTCCTGGAGATGCTGCAAACACCAACCAGGCTTTAACCAAACTAGAAGAGCACAAACCCGACCCGAGCGGGAGCGTGGACGAGGACTCATCCTCCAACTGCGGCGACAAGAACAGCCAACAGAGTGAGTAATCCCGTCTTTTGTGTTGGCTGTAAGGTGTTCACTTTAGACAATAGGTCCTCCTGACTCTACCGTGTCCACCTCAGTAGTCGTCCAGTGTTAGTGCCGCTTTATAAGCATGCAAAAGCTTTTATATCCCTATAAGATTGGCTTTACGGTTGTAAAGGTATTTACAATGGGAAACAGTCAAGTAACCATAGTTTAAAGGCTACATGGTGTCCAGAAACAGTCCGTGCAAGCGGAAATTGATTTGTGTGGATGAAACTCAGCCGTCATTTGAATTAAGTGTATTTTGGCGTCTTTTGGGTAATCCTGCGAAGATATAAGTCATTTAGGAAATAGACTATAATGCAATAGTCTGTATCTGCAATCTCCAGCAAGCATATTATACAAGTTTATTTTAAGACTCATTCCAATCTAATGTTGTCGTCTATTTCTGTGTATGTGTGTGTGTGTGTGTGTGTGTGTGTGAGAGAGAGAGAGAGAGTATGTTTGTGTTTGTGTGTAACGACCTTTGTGCAGAAATGAATAAATAAATAAATTTGTGTGGGTCAACCTGTTAACTGCACTTCAGTAAAAATATTGTCAAGATCATTGATTTTGTCAGTAACAGACTGTTTTGTTTTGGTTTTCTTGTGCAGATTCATCGACCAAGTCCAGGAAGAAGAGGTGCCCTTACTCCAAATACCAGATCCGAGAACTTGAACGAGAGTTTTTCTTCAACGTGTACATTAACAAAGAGAAGCGGCTGCAGCTGTCCAGGATGTTAAACCTGTCCGACCGACAGGTGAAGATTTGGTTTCAAAATAGAAGAATGAAAGAGAAAAAGCTGAATCGTGACCGCCTACAGTATTTCACCGGGAACCCTTTATTCTGATATTTGACATAATACTACTACATAACATTAATACCCACACACACACACACGGGAGAAAAATAGGAGGTATACACACTCACATGTTTGAAAACTGCTCCCCTCGCCATATTTGAATCATGGTCGTTTTATTGATCAGTTTCATTTCCAAAAATCTGGCATTGGGGAGGGAAAAAAAATCCAAGATTTTTGCAAACAATTCTTGCATTTATTTATTTTTGTTTATATATTTTTCGCGTTATTGGCAACCAATAGCTATTTCAGTAAAGTACTCGCTGTACTTCGAAATGATTTCTATTAACTATATGTAGGCTTCCTTTTCATTGTGTATATGCATTTATTAAGACGCATGTAATGTTCGTTGTGGTGTGAAATAAAATAGACACGACAAATGTTGTATCACTAAAGCTGTCGCATAGTCCCAAACAAGTCTTTAAAAAATACATACGACGATTTATCAATGGTGAAGTTTGGCACTTGCAGGCCTGCATGGTCCCGTTATTTCCTTTGCTTTCAAGAACTGAATTGTTTACTAAACCTTGAACCGTCTAGACAGTATAATAAAAGTAGCTGTAAATGTCTAAATAGGGGGCTATTGGATTTTGGTATCCCAACCCCCAGACCACAAGGGGACAGATTCCCCTTCCTTTCTCGAATAGTTTCACTTCAGACTACAAATGTTTGGAGAATTTGAAGAGACTTTTGAGCATCTCGTCAATATTTGGCTCTTTTTTATATTCCGGGTCATTTGAAAATGTTACCAGAGTAAACAAAGGAACAGGGGGAAGATATTTTAACCAGGGCCGCCATCTGAGAGGATAAGTAGTATTTTCAAGTTTATCTGCTTAGCTTGCCACACACAATAGATAAAATGGGGATTCTGAATCTAATGCTAATTTAAAAAATGTCTACGGCCGAGAAAAACGCATTTTCCTCCTGAATGGTTGCAGGTGAAATGTTTCTTTGTGCAGTTCCTCTCCAAGATTGGTTGGTTCTGCAAGAAATGAAATCCTTACGATACATTACCTCAGCAGTGTTTATTATTCTTATTTTTGTAATCAACAGAGGTACGGACAAAATAAAAGCATTCAATCCACACAAACACTCTCTTTATTGATAATTCATGTGATACCAGTGGATAATTTTCACCTCAGGTCGATGCAGCAACAATTACTACCCCTGTCCCTGCGACCTTTATGAAAACAACGCTGTGGGATTGATGCTTATTTCATGTGCGATGTTGGCCTATCACGTCGCCAGTAATTTCCCAAAAAGGCTATAAGAAATCGGAGGTTTCATTAAGCGTTTAATTGGGTTGTCATCATGTCCTACAGTGAAATTGCATTACCAACTGTGTGGGGTATTTTCACTTTGTTTCTCGGTGTATCCACATGAGGGCAGACTTGCTGCTCTGGACTCAAGTGGAAATGCAGAGTTGAGACTAATTGAACATGGACCCTGCATGAGAATCAGTCAGTGGAGGGATCATCCGATCTGATCAGGTTTTACTTAAAGTCTTATTTAAATTCCAGCTGCACCCATTTGCCCTGATTTCGTTGTGTTCTCATCAGACTTTTCTTTAAAAAAAATCATTTTCCATTTGCAAAAAAAAAAATGCCTTAATGCGCCTGGTTTTATATCACAAGTGTTCAAATGTCTGCATTTTCTCTGGAGACCTGAGAACATAAACATTTAATTGTATCACACACTGTGTTTCCACTCGGTGCTAGGCTGCAATGGTGCAAATCCTGCGCGCCATCTTGCAGGCAGTAACTACATTTGCGAGTCATGTTCAAGTCTTTTGAAAAGGGCAAGGTGAACAAAGGAGAAATAATTCTTCTGCGTGTCTTTACCGTCTTAAACTGAAAGACTTCACCCTCAGCCTGAAGGCCGCACGATCCTGCAGGCCACTGAAATCCGCCTCTGTAGGCTCCAGGTATTTTTGGGATAGGTGAGGGATGATTGACACAAATGGTGTGTGTCTTTGGACCTAATTTCATGTTGCAGCTTCATAAATGTTCCACATAAATTGCCGGTTATCTGTCTGTACTTACTGTGGAGTGTTTGCTGTAAAACAAGCGGAAGGCTTTCCCTCACTTCGGCCATTTTTGCACTTTCAAGCTTTCACTTTTGTCTGAAAATGCAACAATGTCAGTGACATTATTTCAACCTATCTGCACTCCAAGATGTTGTATTTTTATACGCCGTGTCCTTCTGTTTTAAACTTCAATATATCCACTGACTTATGAATAATATTAGTAGTAGTAGTAGTAGTAGTGACCATGTGGACCAATTTGTTTTTCCACTTCGGAACCGGAACAGTATAAGTGTGTATATTTTTTGAACGTGTGTGAATAGCTGTTTCTACATGAGGAATAAACTCCCATATAAATGACTTTTCTTGCTGCGTCACATGATGTGCAAAGTAGCCCAGTGTTATGTCTCTGAGCAATTACCGTCATTACAAACATGATTAATTGAAACAAAAATGATATGCGTGTGGTCAGATGTCACAGTAAAATCATTGTTCTTTTATTTTTCGTTTCGTGGATTTTTATTTGAAATAACCTACTTTGGTACAAAGACGAATGTATTTTCTGAAGCTTTTAAATGACAATTATTAGGATAATAAACAGGCCTGTGCTTTGTTCTCAGTGAGTCGTGTGGTGTTGCGATGATTTGCATTTCTACACTTACTGTATTTAAGAGCAAGTCTTGATATTTAACGGCCTTGAAAATAACTCAGTCGACATCTACACATCCCCTCAAACATTTCGTATTAATACTAAAGACACATTACTTCAAGCTACATTCAGTGAGTTTTGTTTTACTTGAAAACAATAAATACTAATACTTCTGTCTGATTAACACTCCGGTCAGAGAATATTTTCAGCACAAATGGTTTTTTTTTTTTTTTTAAGTCCCCTATAGTTTAACTAGACCCAGTCTTTATTTTGCACACGTTTTCCTTCCTTTCAGACAAAAACAATGGAGGTCCGAGCCAAAATAGTCCCTTGAATTTAACTGCTTCGACACCTCCTGCACAATATTATTTTCAACTTTGCATTTAAACGTCGAAAAATTCCCACAACCAATTTGTTGTGAATAATAGTTGCAAATAACGAGAGACGACTTTTTCTATCCCGGTTTAGTGAACTTTATTTGCTCTCAGCAGAGCTCGGCATGTTGACCTTCAAACATTAAAACCTCAGAGCGGCTGATTCCTTCGTACTTGTGAATGGTGGACTCACATTTGACCGCCCAGGTTCCTCATTTTAATGCTGACATTATGCAGGAAATGTTAAAGGCCGTCGTCCTTATTTTGAATGACCTCAACAAAATTCTGTGAAAATTCAGAAACATAGAAAACTTCAAAACGAACTTGAATAGGCTATACATAAAAATTAAAGAAAAAACAAGAGATCAGGATATTTATATCATCTCTTCCTTATTCCTTCCTTTGCAGTCTTAAGACAAAGATACTCGGGTCAGCAAAACATATGCAAATACAATAATGGTGGGTTGGGGTCGTGTGAATGGGTGATTAAAAAAAAAAACAACAACAACAAAATGAGATTCAGTAGAGCTGGTTATATTCTGTGAAATAGTCCGCAGTTGTCGCCTGTGCACCATGTAGACACACACACACACACACACGTATACATTTCCAGTCTCACTCAAAGGGACGACATCTTTAGGTGATTTTACACATTTGCACTCTCCACAGAGTCTCTGCTGCTGAACAAGTGGGAGCCAAATCATGTTGCACTGCCTGTTGATGCCATTCAGAGCGTCTTTTACATGCGTCTTCTTCACTTTGGCTGAACAGCCCCTGTTAAAATCCCTGTTGTCTTCGCTCTGCGAACCAATTTCAAGTCCGTGTAGTAGGTGTCGCTGTTGACCACGTCTGCATCCGCAGCAGGAACGCGTGCGGGGAGAGGAGGCTGCGTCTCAAGGCCATTTTCAAATCTCATTGGTGGGCTTGTCATGTGGTCGGGAGGCATCCTGACTTGCACGGAGATTGTTTTTCCTAGATATGTCAGCTTACAAAGGACATCTCTCTCCTCTAAAGAACGTAACCCCCCAAAATGTCCTTCCCCAGTAGCTCTCCTGCGGCAAACACATTTCTAGTGGACTCTCTAATTGGTGCATGCAGGACGGACAGCTTTTACTCCAGCAGCAACATGTACGTGCCGTCCGGCTCTGAAATGGGAACTTACGGAATGCAAACCTGTGGACTCTTGCCGTCTTTTGGCAAAAGAGGGGAGGCAAACCACCAAAACGTGGGCATGAATGTCCATTCGTACATACCTCAGATAGATAACTGGACTGATCCGAACAGACCCTGCAGAATAGAGCCGTCCAGTCAGATGACAAACTGTTCATTTTCACAGAGCATAAAGGAAGAGAGTAACTGCTGCATGTACTCCGATAAGAGAGTGCAGAAAGTCAACCTGACAGAAGTCCACGCATATTCTAATGTTGGTCCCGAGTCCTGTCCGGTCGATGGCCCAGAGATTCCGGTCCCGGGCTATTTCAGACTCAGCCAAACTTATGCGAATGGGAAGCACCAAGAAAACTACTGCCATGAGCCGCCGAGCCCGAACCCAACACTGATGCAGCTCAGCCGGCTCACCCCGAAACCGCAGTCCTCCTCCTCCTCGTCGTCTACAAATTTTGCAGAGGTGGAAAAGAAACGTGAGGACGTCCAGCAAGACCCCGAAACCTCAAGGACCCCCGTCCCCCCGCCTGCAGAAAGTCCGGATCCTCCAAAATCATGCTCGGAGCAGAAAAGCTGCTCCCTGGAAGCCCCTGTGTCCAGTCCTGAGCTGCAACAGAAGGAAGGGAAAGGTGGGTTGGCTACAATGAAAGCTTTTATCTTGTGGCGCTGTGCTGAGAAGGCTCCAGCATCATAAAACCAAGTATAAAACACAAACAACCCTAAAGTCGTAATGTTTAATGAGAGTCTTTCTCAGGTTGCAGTGATAGGCAGCAGAGAATGCTTTTAGCATGCAGCATGCAGACTGTGCCCTGTCCCTCTCATATTTAAATTCAAACCTTTTTTTCCCTGTATATGGGAACTATTTATGAAACCTCAGTCTGTTGCATTATGTGTAGAAATATTGTTCTTTAGAAATATTGGAAATTCAACATAAGCTTCCCTGGTAATTCTGCTATATATTTGTGTCTGTAAATTAAAATTTCCCTGACTGTGGATCTTAAGAAACTGCAGTTGCAGCTGTAATAGTTCAGTCTGTATCTTTAAAGAGCCTCGATATAAAAATCACTCTATTGGACACTCATCATTTTAACAATTTGGTCCAACCAGAGATTACATCAATGATACCTTTAATATTTCAGGAAATTGATTACATTCATCATGTTTGAAGGTATATAAAAATGTATGCATGCGGTGCGGGTTGATCAGCTGGGGGTTTGTTTCATTTTTTCCTCATTAATGATGGCATGTATGTGGCTAATAACCCCCCCCCCCCCACACACACACACACACACACATACATACACTCTCCGTGGAAATTATTTATAGTGGGAAAGCCTTTTATAATGTCTTATTTCCCAGAGGTGAAATCTGAAGCAGATTTTGATCGAAGGTGATACACAGGACTGAAATAACATCTCTGATCTAAATCTTTACAGATTGCACGACTGACACCCCGACGAGCAACTGGTTAACAGCAAAAAGTGGGCGGAAGAAGAGATGCCCCTACACAAAGCACCAGACCTTGGAGTTGGAGAAGGAGTTTCTCTTCAATATGTATCTGACCCGAGAGCGCCGCCTAGAGATCAGCAGGAGCGTCAACCTGACCGACAGGCAGGTCAAGATCTGGTTTCAGAACCGCAGGATGAAACTGAAGAAAATGAACAGGGAAAACCGCATCCGTGAACTGACCTCAAACCTCACCTTCTCGTGAGCGCGCATGCATCGGTGCTGAGCTATCTGTTCTTTTTATGTCTCTCATATTCAGTTTAATGCTTTGGTGGCATTGGACGTTTATCTTCAATTTCAACGAAACTGTGACTCTATATATATAAATATATGCCATTTTAGTACTTCTTGTGGCTGTCGTTTTATTTGTTATTTTATCACAGGGTAACACTTTATTGGTCTTAACTTATTGGAGTAGATTTCCTCCCTCTGCCTGTAGACATATTGTGTCGGGATGGCGAGCTGTGCAGAAAGATTGTTACTTTTCTTCAGTCATGAAAGCACATTTATTGTCCTGAAGTGCAACATTTGTTTTACAGTGAAGTGCAGGCTATTTGCTAAATAGTGAAATGTTTCTATGGGCCATTGAAGTGGCGGAAACCAATGTTAATCTGTGAATTTACTGCATGTTTGTGGCATGTATCTTGCAATAAATGGATTGTCGAATAAAGCTTGTTTCTAAACTTCTCTTATTTATCAGTGACCGGCAGCCTTGTCTGCTTTACTGCGGGCGCTATTTTGCTTAAAACGGTGATGAGGCGGAGGAAGAAAAAGCAAGAACATATACATTTTGTAAGCGTGTCTCGTGAAATAAAAGTGGTGCTAATGTTTGTAATTTCATTGGAGTGTTTACAGCTGTGCTCTAAACTTCGTGTGACGATGGGTCTACAAACTTAATAAAACAAAATGAGTTTGCGGGCAATAGCAGCTTTAACACATGCGGGTTTTTGGTGTTGGGATAAAATAATGAGTTTGTCATTACAAGCTCCCTGAAGACAAACTGAAAACTTCACATTGATCTTTGTTAAACTGACAGTAAGAACAACAATTTAATAAATAACCCCCCCGCAAAAAAAACCTAAACAAGAAAAATGTTGAAGCTATTTCTAACGCTGTTACCAAAAAAAAAAAAAAAAGCTTGCAGCAAGGAGACGCCAAGAAAAAAGAGGCGGGGGCCGTCTAATCAAATAAACATGGTGTTGATTTTATTCTTAGGCCTGTTTGTGACTAAACTAATAGTCTCTATAAGGACTCGATCAGGCGGGGTAAGTTATGGTCAAGCACAAATCCACAGGCAAGAAACAGCTCGTCCTTCTTTATGAGCGACTCAGGCCTGAGTGGCCACGTTGCATTTCTGCTCTTTGTACAAAATAACTTATAGGAATATAATATATATTCATATATTTCATCCTTATCTGTTGTAAAGTATCATGGAGCTGCAGCTCTGACCTAAATCTTCACTCATTTATCTGGAAATGCTTCTTTCTTTGCTGGACTGAAGGTCATTCAGATTCTGCTTTATGGTATTCAACCAAAATAAATTCACTGAAACTCAGGGGAAAAAAAGTGAGATACATATAGATTAGTTTTAAATTAGTCTTCACTTTTCAGACACAGATGGACTTCACTTCTCTAAGTCTTTTTTTTTTTTTTAAGTGACGGCATGTATAATCACACGCACCTCATAAAACATTTATTGATACATAAAGATATTATTGCCCTCCTTTGAATGAATACAATAATTTCACAACTGTCATTTCCTGCTTAACTTTAAAAATTCAACCAACCCAGGAAAATGTTTCCTCACCGAATATTAACAATGGATTCCCCGCATTGTGAACGGAAAATGGCGTCTGTTATTTTACAGCATGTTATTACATCTATTTTACGAGGACTCCGTCAGTCTATAAAGCATTTTACTAGCATTGAGAGTATCAGGACGTTATTATAAGAGTTTTTTTTCTCAAACATTAAGATGCAGGGAATCCGTCTCGGTTAAGTGTGTGTATCTATGTGTGAGGGGAAAATGTCTTATTCCTTTTTTGTGTGCTTTTTTTTTTTGGTATTGTTGCAACATCCTGCAGCCTGAAGCTCATGAGAAACAGAAAGAGAGGAGTGGGGAAACAAACCCATTTGTAATTATTTGAACGGTTGTTTTCTCCCTCTAGTCACATCTGACGAGGCTTTTTATTATTTGTGGAATGAAAAGCTAAATTAAACCTGACGAAGGGAAGAAAAAAAGAGAACAAGGGCTGGATTGATTTACTCGCTGTATTGGTAAATATGACCACGTGATCCATGTAACCAATCCCTGTAGATGCAGGCCAGCAAAAATACTATGATTGTTCATAGAGAGAAGCTTCCCGTAACAGTGCAACCCTTATTTTATGAGTAGGAAGAGATCAAAAATGTCTTCCAGTGGCACTCTCAGTAACTGCTATGTGGACGCTATAATGGGGCAGGAGCCGGAGGATGTGTACGGTGCTCGCTTTATTCAGGCTCCACACACGGTGACCCCGAGGCCGTCAGGTGCTGGGGACAACGCAGACTTCTCCTCTTGCAATTTTGCACCAAAGTCCTCCGTCTTTTCCTCATCTTGGTCCTCGGTTCACCCGCAGGGGCTCTATCATCCGTACGTGCACCACCACCACCACCACTCCCACCACCACCAGTCCCATCTGCCCGCCTCGGACGGCAGATATGTCGGCGTCCGCTCCTGGATGGACCCCATTTCCAACCACGTTTCTTTCGCCGGATTTCACTCGGGCTCCGGGCGGCCGTACGGGACGAAGCCAGAGCTGCTGCCGGCCAAAGCCGCCACCGCCGCCGCCGCAGAGTGCGACGCGTCGGACGCAGAAGCTGCTCGGCCGCTCGCCGGAGAGTTTGCGTGTGGAGGAGTCTCTGAGTGTCCAGAAAAGACGAGCAAAGAGCTCAGTGGAAGTGAGCTTTCGAGCCACAGCGAGCCCAAAGAGGAGAAACAGCAACAACTTGACCCAAGTAAGTGAACGAAATAGCCAATCCTGATTTACAGCCCCAAGAACTGTAAGAGCTGGGTGTGTAAAAGCTCCAGTTTTACTAACCTATAAAAGTGTCTGGGAGCGTAGCGCGGCTCGGAGAGGGGAAAAACCCGCCCTGCACGGGTTATTACAGGGAATCCTAAACTGCTGCATGTCACAGGACACCTAGAATAGACCCACATTGATGCTTTTCGATAAGATTGGACTTGGTGCTTCTAGACGAGATTTAGGCCCCAATTTCTTTCTTTTGTTCGGGGAAAGCATGAAATCGAAATGCTCAATCTTTGCGCACTGTCAATCAAAACCAAACTCTCGTTTTTATTTATTTATTTATCTACTTTTGGTTTTTCCTGCACCCACATTAGTGTTCCCCCTCGACCCGTCCAGCTCCCAGAGCCCCACTTTAGACAGATTTTTACATTAAAGTTGAATTTTGAATTTCACCCACATCCTCATCATATGTGCCCCCCCTCCTCCGTGTGTGTGTGTGTGTGTGTGTGTGTGTTTCAGACAACCCTGCAGCAAACTGGATTCATGCGCGTTCAACGAGAAAGAAGCGATGTCCCTACACTAAATATCAGACTTTAGAGCTGGAGAAGGAGTTCCTCTACAACATGTATTTGACAAGAGACCGACGCTATGAAGTGGCCCGCATACTCAGTTTAACGGAGAGACAAGTGAAGATCTGGTTCCAGAACAGGCGGATGAAAATGAAGAAGATGAACAGAGAGAGGAGCAGCAAGGAGCAGCTTTAGTCCACTGCTGCTGCCATCTCACACGTTTTGACCTTTGTACCAGCGAAGCCATTTGGACAAATACTTTTACTTTGGTAGGAGCCTTGGTATGCATTTTTTTCCCTAATTTTATTTTATTATTTTGTAGAAATCCTAAGTCAAAAATATGGAGGGTCAGTGCCATGACGTCGACCAAAACAAGCTCCACATGTTCAGGAATCTCTTTTGATGAGAAGCTGGTCAGACTGATATTTTCTGTTTTTACACTTTCACACAACCGTAAACTGAGTTGTTAGTGCAGTTCTGTTGGATTAGTTAAACGGTCCTCCTCCTCCTCCCTTCTCTCTCTCTCCCCGCCACAGTATTGGAAACCTGTCCATTGTATTGCTTTCCTAGTTGTTGGTTGTTGTATGTAAAACATTTTCACTACTAAAGTGCAACACAGTTGTGCAGATGCTGCTGTCAGTGAAGGGCACACTTTGACTTGCTGTAATTGGTGCCCATCAGCTGGAGTTATAAATTCGGCCGCGTTGCCTTCTCAGAAACCCAAATGGGGAAGCAAATTCATCATTAAATCAATAATTATATTAGAAACATGTTTTCCTTTAATTGAAAGCACTTCCACTCTTTCATGCATGTTGCTGCTTTAGTCTGGGCATATATTTTATTTTATTTTATTTTTTTAAACTTTGATTTCTTTAAATTAAGATGAATCCCTGAGGCCTTGTTTGCACAAATACTGTCTGACTCCACAACTGCCCGGCAGGTGAATAATAGTAACAGCAACACAAAATTGATCCTGGCAGAGTCATTTCCACACAGTTCACTTTTCTTATCTGAAGCTCTTTTTTAATGCAAAGTGAGGTGAAAACTGTATGCTAAATTTCACTTTTTAAACATTGGATTTGAATGGTAAGAACAAGTAATAAAGTGTTTACGACTGGGAGAGGTGTTTCGCGGATTTCCAATTTATTGTCCAACTTGTACGAATAATTGTTTTAAAACAGGAAGAAACGTGGTCCAATAAAGCTATAGAAATGGCTAGACGTCTGGGCTAAATGAGTTTATGGGCCTGGCCAGTAATTACACTCTCCTTTGAAACCCCCTTTTCTTGGGCGTTTGCGTCTGTTGCTGACAAACAGAATGTAGACACTTTTCCACAGGGTGTCTGCTCGATGAATTGTTATAGAGGAAATCACCCCCACCTCAATGGTCACGTTTATTTATCAACTCCACTTACTACCGATGGGAACAAAAACTTAACTTTGACTGGTGTCCACCATTGGCTGGATTTCTTTTATTCTAAAATGGAAACACAGACTCGCTCTGTGTCCCAGATTTACCTCTAACATGTTGATCTGTGGAAACCGACCAGAAGAGACTTATTGTTGTGCTTAAACTCGTGCAGATGGATGTGTGGTAACTTGTTCAAAGCCTTTAATCGGCAAATGAATAAATTAATGATACCTACGTTTTGTTTTTTTTAAAGAAGGGAAATGAGTTTAAACAGCCTCCGTTTACTGGGCCCCGAGGTAATGGGAGCGCTAGAGGGCGATATTGTTCTTTTAGTCTCAACAGTTTGTTTCTAACCTGCACATACAGACCAGTCAACATGGACCATAGAAGGTGGAAATAAAGTATTGTGTAAATTAAAAACAGTATCATACCATTAATTCCCCGCTTGAAATCTTCTAGAAAGTCCAGAGTCCAAATGTGGCTCAATTTGAAAGCTCCAACATTATTAATTTTTTTTCTTTTGCCCCGGATTTGTATCGAGAGCTGCTTTTATTGTAAAAACTAAACTAGTCTCACCTTCATCCTACTTAAGCAGCTAAAAAATTTAGGTTTTAAAGCCATGTGTTTAAAATCTTATTGGGATTTTCCGTACATTTTTTTTCTTTTAGATGTAGTCTAATAATGTCAGTTGCTTTTGCTTTTAAAGGTTAAAAAAAAAATAAAATAAATAAAGCAGTGATACCAACGGAGCAACGGCCTCAACAACCTCAGTGTATCACAATTTATTCGGTAAAAAAACAAAACAAGAAGAAACCTTAACATACAAACTAAACTCTAAACTTTCCACAGAGGCCACACACTCCTGTGAGCGTCATCAAACTCGGCGCAGAGACTCAGTTTTATTCTAGCCAAACAGGCCTCTTACTCCACTTTTATTTCTCTGTCTTTGGGTTGTAATCGTTTAGGAAAACAGCGCAGTTGTGCTGCTGTGCGCAGGCGGAGCTGCTATACTGGGCCCTGGGAAGGAAAGAACCTATATAATTTTTTCCTGTTTCGTCAGCAGAGCCCGCTCCGTTTTTACTCAGATCTATACAGTTAACTACAGAATCAGCACCGATACTATCGACGCATTTACATGCTCTATAGTGAATCTGATTCATTACGCTAAAGTATGTTTGTAAGATTCCAAAACGTCATAACACAAACTCACTTAAGGCCTTTATTGACTCTGTTGATTTCCATTGTCTGATATAAACAGCTGCTTGTGTTTAATCCATTTTGTATGATCTGCAGCAGCTACTTATCTGCCTCCCGAGCAGTTAGAGGGAACATTACTTCAGTCACCGCCCTTGGCCAGCTATGAAGGTCAGAAGGTTTGCAGTTGTTTCACATCACTGGCCCAGAGCTCAAGATAGACGTGAGGTATTGAAGCAATTAGAAGAAAACGTGCAGTTGATCATCTGCGTCCTGATCCCGGAGCGGTGGCGCGCAGGCTTCATGCGTCATCAGTACAGTGGCCTGTAATCCAGTTGGCTGGTGGCTGTTATTGATGAAAACTTGACCCCGGGTGTCTATGTTAAGTTTATTTATTTATTTATTTATTTTATTTGGACATGTATGACTATTCAATCACACGGTGCTGACACGCGCACAATAATCGGATTAAAGGGTTTTTTGATAATGAGAAACGTCCAGTAAAAAACCGGAGATGCTCGGAGAGGGGGATTTCTGTCATCCCGTCTCTACTCGGTCATGTGTCTCTTTCCTTACAGGCCACAACCGAGGTCAGCTCTCTTGCTCACTTTAAAGCCGTGCATGTTTTATTGTCCCAGATTCTCCGGCTTAGTCCGATGGTACTTCTGTCAGGGCTGCATATAGGCCCGGATATAAACGCTATGACAGCAAGCTGGCCTGCAACTCAATCCAGATAATGTTGAGCCTTTTCTTGATCCGCGTTAAATACTGTATTTAAATGTGCGTAAGGGACAACATGGCTGAACACGGGAGGAAAGTTTATTGGAGGCAGCCTAGTCATAAAAAAGCACGAGTTGTGTGCGTGTAAATAGAACTGCACATTCATACTTATTTGTCAAGGGTATTGTTGCAGTTTTCCCCATGAGGTTCATTTTTACTGTATAAAAATTTAAAAGCAAATAATGATAATCATAATAATAATAGTAAGAAGAAATAAGAAAAATTGCACACAAACATATACACACCCCCAAAAGTAAATAAATAAATGAATTAAAAAAAAATCCATAAAATTGCTGTTCTATGTTTAATCCCCCTCACCACTACTTTGGTCATCTGAATGCCAGATAACAGACATCGATGTTTAGTTTGGACTCTTCCCCTGAAAACGCAATAAAAGCAGCTCAGACTGTGACGCTGTTGGACGGGCTGCACCTTCTGACGTACAGGGACCCTGTTAACCCCCTAAATTCACTGACATGGAGCACAAACTGGAAACATGAGAGCAACAACGCAGCCCAAGTAAAAGTAGATTAAGTGTTCATGGATTTATAGTTCTGAATCATTACAGCCTATATAATCATGAATGAAGTGTGGAGGTCTGGTGTAAACAGCCCATTTGATCTGATGTTATCTTAAACTAATCTGATCCTGAGCCAAATGAATGTATCCTGCTACACACACAACACTGAAATAATCATTGGATTAATTAATCTTATTTAAATTCCCCCCCCAAAACACATAAACATATATTTTATTTCAAATATCTTTTCCATCCATCAGATGATTATTTAATTTGGGTTTATATGATTTAAATTGATAAAGTGGGCTGTGAGGAAATAGAAGTCCTGTATACTCTGTTGGTGCAGCACACTATAGGTGTCTAACAGTGTTGCTGCTGTGTGCTGCAGTCCGCCACAACCAGCTCAGTGTCGGATTAAACCGCACCCAAACAATCCGGCCTCCACCCCCACCGACCCAGAGATGCCACACCGACGATTTATTCATTTCTCTACTTCTCTTTGGCTCCTCTTTAGTTTTTTTTAAACGTCCATCGGTGCAGGCTGTTGTTCCAGGTTTACTTTGGACTGGCCCACCTTCATATCACATACTGGAGCAAACATTGTTCTTCCAGTGCGACGTGGCGCCCCTCTTTCCATCTGTGACCTGGAATAAAAGGCGGGAACATCATGTTATGAAGGAATGAGCGGACAAATACTCCCGTATCTTTGCACCGAGACTAACCGAGACTAATTCCACTAAATCCAGATTTTAATTCCCCTCCGATAAAGTAAAGCAACCTTATCCCAACAGATTACTCCAAACTATACAGTTACAGTTCTGTCATAGCGGTGTAATGCAACAAATTCTGATCTCTTGCATTACACACACACACACACACACACAAGCTATGGGGCTATAAGACAGGAAACCAGAGACAGAGCCACAGCCTGACCATAAATCGCACCGTGCTGACTCTGGCATCCTACCAGCTGAACAAGAACGAAATGAAAGAAAATATTTTTTGCTGCAGAAATGTTCACACAGACGTGGCTGCATTTGCAGTGTTTAGCCTTTAAATCTCAAGGGGTCAAAAACAGGAGGAGGAAAAATAAAAAACAAAGCCTATATGCCATCATTTATCCCTGTAGTTTTCTCCTCATATTTGTGCATAACTGAAGGGCCTGCAGCAGCGCAGACAACCACGGCCTGTAATTGTATGTCCACCAACACAAGTGTGCATTTCAAACATCCTGTGGTCCAAAACAACAAAGTCAACAACGCAATGTCAGTCCAGATCATATTTTTATTCCCTTTTATTTTCACGTAAATATCAGTTGACATTGAGCATAATAAGACATTATCAGGAGACATTATGTGCACAGGCCGCTCCCTGAAATCCAGAAATAAAAGACAAAAACACAGAAACTCTTTTTGGTGTCGAAGCAAATATTTTCTATTAACTTAAAAAAAAATAAAAAAACAACTAACTGTAAACAGCAAAGTACCTTCCAGTGTGAGCAAAATAAAAATGGCATCATTATGATTTTGCCATCAAAAAGCGATAAATTCAATAATGTTATCTTTTGTGTTATTCTATACAAAACTAGCATTTTGTGCAAGCTAAAACATTTAAGGCCACAGTGTAACTGCTTGTTTGCTGTAATATTTGGAGATTGAGTAATAGAAATAGAAAACAGGAGGGAAACCCTTTTTTTTTCCTTTGTAAGAACATGGAGGGGCTTCTGCTATTATGCGCAAAGATGGGGAGAATTGCTGCAGTCCAAATTCTTTTTTGTGAGAGGACAATTTACAACTTGGTAATAGACCTTTTTATGTGCCTCCATCGCCTGTCATTGGATGCCACTGGTCATGTGTGAGAGGCAAACGTCTTCATGGCTCTTTTCCTGATTTCCCAGGCGATTTTTTCCCCCCACTGCATTCTGCGTCTATAGTGTTCAAACCGATACGCCACGGTCAGCTTTCCCCTCCTAAAAAAAAAAAAAACAAAAAAAAAAAAACTTAAAAAACCCAACAAAAAACAAACAAACAACAACAAAAAAAAAAAAACAACCTTCAGTCATTCGTTTCATAAACGTCTTGTCTGCTCTTGTATCTGCGGCACAGCGCAGCTCCTTCTCCTGGATGACAAGAGGAGCGTTTTCAACTTTGTCAGTGTCTGATCTCCTCACACACACACAGCAGCTCCGGCTCTCTGAAGCTTTATCAAAATGCACAGCTCAGGTAAACACCAGAGAGGGAACATGGATTACCTCCCGGCTGTAGGTAAGATTTCTGCGGGATAACGGCTTTTTATTTTCTCTTGTGATGTCTGCACGTGAAGTTTGACAGCTTCCTGATTCATTAGTCATGTAAATGAGCTGCAGGGCAGCAGCTCTCAGGTACTGCGGTGATTTCACGTGTTTCTGGGTGCGTTGAATGAAATAGTTTCAGTTCTCAACAGGCAGAATAGGCTGGTAGTGGTTTTATAATGTGCTTTAACTGCTAATATGGTGCAAGAATCTTGAAATGATATGTAGGGCAAATTCTGATGGATCAAATAGTTTTCACATGTACAGATTTTGCCTCATATCTTTATATTTAACGGTTATCCTGTAGAAATGTGGTTTGCTTTTGTTCCCTGCTGGCGGTGTCTGACAGGTCTGAGCAGATAACTGAGGGCACTCGTTTCCACAAGCTGCAAGTGTTAAACCAACATTTCCCTTTTTAGTTTTTTAATCTGTGTTTGGCAAGCATTTTCGTTTTTCTTCGCCTTCTGTTTGTCGACAGTGTGATCATGACTTGTGTGATTTTGGATTTCTCCTACTAGAAAATGTGCTTTGATCTGAGTGTTTGCCCGCCCATTAGAAATGTTTTTTACTTTAATGAACGCCCGAGGAAATCCTGCTTTGGTTTATTCTGCATATGCAACACTGGCAGAGAAAGTTCGGTTTTCATAGCTGTGCTGTTCAGCTGCCTGGAGATGGGGCCAAACTGAACAAAGACAGTATTTCACTGCTGGCTGACAGGCAGCTGCGAAAGTATTTACAGCCTCACTGCAATGCGGCAAAATGGACCCTGGAAGACACCAGGAGCAGGCAGAAATCCGCTGAAAGTAGACTCTCTGATGCTTTAAATTCGATAATGCACATCCTCCTTCTGAATATGTCGGCTTTACGTAATAAAGTAGGGAAATGTCTGACCACAGGCCCTTTGAGACATTTGAGCTGATAGCAGGTTCCACTAATGTATGAGAGCTTTTCTCATCAACAAGCTTCTTTATATAAAGTCATTTGAAATAGGTATTTTTTTAATCATCACATCAGCTTCCATGTTGTTCGTTTTCCAGCCAGCTAAACTGATTATTTCATTGACTTTTTTTTTCTTTTACTCGTCCCCACCCCAAATAATTTTTAAAGCTTTATGTGCTGAATGATCAGTAATAACATCCACACAGCTGTAATATGTTCATCTTCACCGGCCAACCGGTGACATGTTCAGTCCGTGAAAAGGCTGAGATGCTTTAACAGCATTTTTATTTGTTCCAGTAGTTAAATTAAAGCAGTTAATCCTATTTCTTCAGCTCAGAGAGACCTTCACTTAACTCGGCATATATTCATACTGATTATTTTTCCTTGTGTTATTGCGACTATTTCTCTCCGTTTTCAAATCTTCATCAATCGTTTAATGAAACATAATATGTGGTGAGATGACTTGTTAGGCTGAATGAGCCTTTTTTTTTTCTCACGGTGGAAACATTGAAGTGCCAGCAGAAGGCGCTGTTGTCCAACACTCAGCCCCTCTGCTGCCATTCTGCAGCCTCTCACCAACTGCTTCCTGAGCGCTGGGATTGGCTCAGACGCCCGGTCATGTGATCAGTTTCATTTTTGAAAGTATTCTTGCAGAAAGTGTCATAAAAAAAAAGCTCCCTCTCGTCCTGCAGCAGCTGGAGGGGCAGATCAACTTTTTTTTGGTGAGCTCGGACGTTATGATTACCTATTGCTGCCCCGTGGTGGGGAATTAGTGAGACCCTTATATTGCCCCTGCAAGATTTCAGACAGTTGTTTACTGTCATGAATTCATCTTGTTCAGATATCACAGAGGATACCTTGTTTTCAGAAGGCACTTCATTCAAATGTAGTGCTGCGGTGACAGCTAATGTTCCCACAGTTTTACCGACACTTGAGAATGACACCCTGCTCGTGATGAAGGCGATGGTGCTGAAGGAAAAGGAGATGAGCTTCTGATCTAGGCCTGTCGTACCTGTCCAACACTGGCAGCCACCCAAAACTCAGCATCACCAGCCCCGTCCTGTTTGGACAGGAAGGGAAAGGAGGAGCCAACAGGGGCCCGCTCTCTGTGATTGGCCCGGAACAATGACTGACATCAGTCTTTCTGTGGCAGGTTCACTGGAGGCAAACATATTTTAGTGTCATCTGGTGATGTATGTCTAATGTTTGCGTTAAAACTTCCGGTAAAATCAAATGTGCGATGAGAAGAACAATAAAGAGAAAATGTTACATTTTAATGAACAGATGAAATCAGCAGCAGCAGCAGCATTTAAATTGTTAATCAAAATGCACAGAAAATTATAAAAATGTCAGATACTTTTTTGTTGAGCGTTATCTCAACACCCTGAAATCTAATAGAACTGTTTACTCCAATGTCGAAATTAAAATTAAACATTATTTTTAAGTATAGGACAGTTGCAGCCCCCCAGCTTCCTCTTCTCAGCCACTTTGCCTCAGTGCACATCAGTGTAATCGGCCTTATTGAGTAAGTGCAACTTTGAGGATTATTTATGGGACTGCGCGGTGTTGTGAATGGCTGCGAGGAAACACGTGACGCCATTAAAGTTTGTTTTATGGCCTGAGACTTGACAAGCCAAAATATAATTCTCATTGTGTATTAGTAAGGGCGTCCAGATGGGTCGGAATAGAGCTTGAATTGGCAGGGAGCTGCAGCCTGGGCAGACTTATTTTATGCGGCTGCATGGATCGGTGTGCTGAGCACGGTGCCATGTGCTGCGGTCTCTGTGGTAAGCTGTTTTATCATTATCGGGCTCTGGGCGTGTGATGTCACAGACGTAGTGATCGGGCTTCACCGTTTCCTGCCTCTAAAAGCTGCAACAGTGAGCGCTCCGGACAAACACAGTCTGCTTATGCTATGCTGCGTCTCAGCCTGAGATCACTGTGAGCTGAGGGTCACTTTGGGTATCAAACCTTTTACCACTCAGTCTCTGGATGGTGCTTTTTATACAGTTGGGCATGACGACTTTTAAGTGACTTCTTATCACTGGGCTGTTTTGTTTTATATCTTGGATAGGTGGATAGATCAACCTGTTGTCATCAGATTTTGGTGAAGTATCTTTAAAACGCGGTGAAATGAATACGAGCTCATGGTCAAATTCATTTTTCATAAATTAGAATTAAGTCTTAATTTGTTTGTGCTGCACTTTAAATGGAAACTAAATTTATAATAATAATAATAATGATAATACAGCACCGAAATTGCAGCAATAAAATTCAGTTCAAGTATGTTTATTTATTTTTAGGAATGTAATTTATATGATGTAGCTGCCGCTCACTTCACTATAGGCCTGAAGCATTAGGCCTTAAATGATTCATTTCGCCTGTCTTTGTTGATCTGGAGCCTCCTCACTGAAATGGATTATTAGGTCACTTTAGTTTTATCTCGTATTATTGTCAATCCAAAAATCCAAAATAAAATCTCTGTATTTGTTTCCCTGAAAATTAGGTTTTTAAGAGGCCTCGTGCTTTATGGTCCCAAACATTTAGACAGAGAGAAGCCCGTGAATGTGTCCAGACTGGAGCTGAAGCCTTTAGCCTTTTGCTTTAAGTCGAGCTGCAGGAAACGCTGACTTTATCATTCTTTTGTTGTGGTTCTCGGCTTTGACCCGTCTGAAGGACAAGCATCACAAGGTGAAAGACAGGTCAGCCTGTCTCACAAATATTGAAATGTGAAGTGCAAGAGCGATTTTTTTTTCTTTTAGTGAGTTTCCAACGAATATTTTTCAGCTTTCAGGATTTAAAAGAGAATTAATAAGAGGAGGTGTAGTCACCCCCAACTGCTTTAAACCAAAAAACTCCCCCTGGTTCCGCCTTCTTCAATTCTCAGCTTTCGAGGGCCTGCGTTATAACTTAACAAAATATGTTATAACTATAAAAAAATATGTTTCAACATGAGAATAAAATCGTAGCTGAAACATTGTCCTGTTTAAAACGTCTTCGTGCTTCATCCTGTAAAAAAAATCAACTATTAAAACTGTATTCGTTTGTTCTTTTTTAAGACAAGATAGGGCTTTTCCAGAAAGTTGAACATTTTGATTAAATCAGTTCAAAACTGAGAGTATAATTTTTTATTAACTCTGACACTGACTGGCTCAAAGCGTGTTGTAGGTCCTAAAGAATGGACTTGTGGTGACTGCTGGTGATTTAACATCTCACATTCTGGCTGTAGTTTTGCTTCATGCGCGTATTTTGATCAAATTATACCATAATATAACAACTTATGTCCCTTACAAAATAAGCTGGTTGGTTTCTGTTCATTTATAATATAACAAATCGATTGAAATTGTCCTCAGCGTTAATCCATTTGTAAAGGATGGTTCAGGAGGATTTGCAGCAGCTGCCATGCTGGTTTGGTAAATGGCTGACGAGGAATCGGTAAACTTTTGCACCCATTGAGCTGTCAGCAGCAGCCAAAATAATTGAACTTTTTTGATGAGTTTGTAAATGATTTGGTTTGACCTCGGTGGCCTCAGGCCTCATCTTTTGGCTGCTGGTGATCAGCAGCGCTGCGCTGTATTAGCCGGAGATCTGCTGATGCGTTCACGGTGCTGACCTGCTGTTGGACTAAAGTACATTTTGGCTTCTGAGCTGGAAACAGATTCTTCTTTTTTAATTTTTTTTATTCTAATGCTTGTAGAATTTGATTTGTTTTTCTCTCTTATTGTGAGCTTGGACTGCGATGAATTGAAGGAGCCCTGCGCAGGAACCCTGAGTTTGACCTGAGTGCTGCTCTTCTTGTCACTTTACAGCTGAAGCTGGCAGCAGAGCTTTGCCTGTGGGCCTCCACTTTCCTTCTCAGGGAGACTGACAGCACAGTTGAAGCTTCTTTGTTGATCCAAGTCAGCCCAAAGGTCATTAAAAGGAAAGTACAGTACTGGAGGAGAGGAGGGGAAATGATGAAGACGAAAGAAAGGGGCTGCTTTAATGAGTGAAACACATAATAAACGTTGACAGTAAATAAAACGACACCCATATTAATCTAATCAGTGTTTTTACCCATCTGGTCCTGATGCACGGCTCTCATTTCCTTGTGTAACCTTGTTTCTGCGGTGGTTTGCTTTGATTTTGTTTATCCTGACTGGGAGGCACTTTTTGGAAATGTAGTTTGGCTGAAGTCATGGAAGTGCTGTGTGGTCATGGGGCAGAGTGGGCACTGTCGCTTCCCGTCGTCTATATATACCCTGTAGAACCGAATTTGTGTGATAAAACCGCAGTCACAGATTCGATTCTAGGGGAGTATATGGTCGATGAAAAAACTTCGATTTATTGACTTTAATCAGGGTTTTGTTTTTTGGTGCCTGATGAGCGGTCAGAGGGCTGCACTGACAGTGCTGCTGCTGAGTGAATGAGCGTTCATCTGACAGCTCCACACATTTCAGAAGAAGAGCTCAGGGCGTGTTGGAAATCTGATGCAAACTGTTAAATGAGAAAATAAACATAATTAGGAAGGAGGTTTGTGTTTCAGTTTAGCTCAGTGTGTTGGAATGAGGTGGATTTAGTTAAAAAAAAAAAAAAAAAAGGAAAGAAAAAGAAATGAACCCTGAGCTCAGTCCAGCTGTAGCTTTTCTCTCCCGTGGCTGCTTTCTGCCTCGACATTATTGATTCCCAGAGGCTGCTGCTGCTGCTGCTGCTGGCCAATGGGCTCCTCAGACTCCTCTTTCAAAGGGAAGGGAGCAGATGAAGTGATGAGATTGGTGTAACTTTTGGATGACCCCATCTTGACAAAGACAGTGTCCATCAATTGTCCTCAGTCATTATTCGCTGCTTTTATGCCAAGGGGCTTTTTGTATCTTTTGTTGGTTTCTCTGTTCAACACAATGCCTTCAAGTTAAACTTTAGAAACTGATGCATTTTATATCTGGCTGTATAAAACAATGTTACACCACTGTGTGTTTATTGTTTTTATTTCTTTTTTTTTATTTTATACCTTTGAAGTCACACATTGATGAGCTCCTGTGGTTTATGCGTATTTTTCGGTGCATTCTTCCAGCTTTTTACTTTTTACTTTCCGAATGTGCAAACTGATGTTTTTGTGGCAATGTTATTATTTTTTCCCCACCAGGGTCTAATTTTGGTTCATCTTAAGTCAGATAAAATTGCTCTTAGTTGTATGTTTACTCGTGTGTGGACCAGCATCACCTCCATTGGCCGATCTAGTCACATGGTTCGCTAACTTTATTCAGTTGACACCAAGTAGGAGGGCTCTATGGAGGGAGGAAAAAAAGACAACTCGAGAAAAATTAGTATTTTCTACCTTCAGAAATTAATGGCCATGAGTTCGTATATGGTGAACTCTAAGTATGTGGACCCGAAATTTCCTCCGTGTGAGGAATATTCTCAAAATAACTATATACCTGAGCAGGGCTCGGGCTACTACAGTCCACCGCAGGACACAGACTTTCAGCATCCAGGGATCTACCCTCGGCCAAACTACACGGAGCAGCCCTTCAGTTGCAACACTGTGCAGGACTCCACAGTGCAGCAGCGGGGTCATGTGCACGAGAGATCCGGCCACCAGAGCCCCTTTAGCGCACAAAGTGAGCAGGGGCCCCCGGTCCCGGTGTCCGGACCTCGGACTTGTGGACAGCAGCAAAACACAAAGAGCCAAAATGGGATACAAGCCAAACAGCCAGCAGTAGTTTACCCCTGGATGAAGAAAGTCCACGTAACTACTGGTAAGATTTCTCTTTCTTCCTCTTCTTCTTCTTCTTCTTCTGCTCTTATGCATCAACTGAGACTTGCACTTTAGAAATCATTCAGTGCAATATTTATGGGAGTCTTTGAAGGGCCTCGCCAATTACACAAGTCATAAATTTTTATAGCTCAGGAAATAGGCCGCTAGGTGAGCGCCTGGAAGCTCCTGCAAACACACATTGACCGCTTGTAATGGCGCTTAAATCTGCGGCAAATCTGCTTAAGTTCACTTCAAATCTTTCATTATTTCCTGTCCTCGCTTCCCTGAGAATTGTCTTAAAGTTTGAGCGCCCCGGGTACACAGAGAGGGAGAGAGAGAGAGTGAGGAGGGGAGAGAGAGGCTACTCTTGCATTGTTTTTGCCTGCATGCCACATTGGCCACGTTTGGTGACTTTTCTTTTTCTGTTGTTTTCTTTCCCAACAGTGAACCCGGATTACACGGGATCCGAGCCCAAACGGTCCAGGACAGCTTACACCCGGCAGCAGGTCCTGGAGCTTGAGAAGGAGTTTCATTTTAACAGGTATCTGACCAGGCGGCGGCGGATTGAGATCGCTCACACTCTTTGTCTCTCCGAAAGGCAAATCAAAATTTGGTTTCAAAACAGACGGATGAAATGGAAAAAAGATCACAAACTGCCCAACACCAAGGGCAGATCTGCCCCAGCCTCCAGCCATCTGCAGAGCATTCAGAAGGATAACCAGACTGATATCACAGCGTTATAAGGCAGCGAGGAGGTGTCATGTCTCTAGAAATTAACTGTACATAAAAAAGACAAAGGTTGCATCTGACTTTTGCATGAACTGATGTCGTTTTTTTTATTTTTATTATTATTTTTTTTTATTTAACAAAAAATGACCCCAGCAGTTTTGACGCAAGAGTCAGAAAATCAATCAGTCTTTGTAAACTCAGAGGTTTGCAAGTTGAGCCTCTTTCGGGTTTAATTACCATACATCGAAACTTTACTTTTTTTTTACGATTATTTTTTCCCTTTTTTATTTTTGGACGTTTCATCTCTGGGGACTTTTGATAATCAACCTCGGCTGATTTCATGGATTTTAAACAAAGTGTCTCTGTCCTTCTCACTTGGATTCCCGCTGGTTTAAAGGTTGAGACGTCTTTATTCAGAACAGGGAAGCCCGTCGTTCAAAATACACACACGCAAAGTTTATTTCATTTTTGCCCCCCTCCTGTTGAAACTCCACATTAAACGCACAATAAATAAATCTATAAATATATACATAGGCCTATATACTTGAAGCAAACGTAATTTGCATAAAGGCACGCCAAACACAACCCAACCTTACTGTTAGAAGCCCGCTGAATATTTCAGTCCCACTTTTCTTTGTGACTTGTATGTTTTTAACTTATTTTGTACAATAAAGCTTTGAAATGTTCTTAGCCTAAATATTATTCCCAAAAACCAAGACATTCCTGTGTGCATACTATTCTGAGTGCCCTTATAAATCTCTCCTGACATCTTTGTAAACAGTGTACATTTTCAGAGGCTCTCTCACGCCATTTAAAACTCTCCCATGAAACATAATTTGTTTCTTGCATGGCATCAGATTGTTATTGGATGTTTCTCATCGGAAGTAATCAAATCCGGGATATTTAGGATGATAATTGTTTATTTTTCTTGATATGATTTCTACGTCTTTATTTATTTGCTTAAAAAAAGCCAATGTACATTTTCGTATAGCACACATACAATTTTTAATGAAAAAGTATTCGTTGAACTTTAATTAATCTAAAATATTGTGCATTATTAGCATGGCTTTATGCAGAGTTTAGTCTTAGTTAATGTGGGAATATTATAGTTTTTCATTTACAGCAGGCTAACCGATGGAGGGGGAGGTGGGGGGGTCTTTCACGTCACGTTTAAAGACAGACATTTTTTTTGTTTTATACCGTCATTGTCTTCGGACACACACAGAAACACACACACAAAAAAAGGCCAGAAGCTTTCCCAGTCCGAGGAGGTCTTCTCTTCTCAAGTCTTCACCATGAGAGAGTTGAAAAGGTATTTGAGCCGAAGGTCGACAAAGCAGCAGTGGCAGGTTCATCCAGGGGACACGTTTCAGCCGCAAGGACTGACCCCAACACCCCTGACCCGCCGGACAGGCAGCATTTTCTCTCCCAGGCGTTTCTCGCCTTTGCTTCGGAGACTTTTCCACAGAAAACGAAACAGCTCAAAGAATTCAAAAGTAAGATTCAGTGCGTGAAATCCACACTCCCCCCCCACCAACCCCCCAGCGTTTTAACAGTATTTATATCAGGCGCAGCCCCCAGACGCTTTGGATCTGTGCGTTTGTGTCCTCATGTCAATATGCAGTCTTTTTTGGTTTTATTTTTGTACATGCTTTCTACCTTGTATTGTGCTTTGAGATGTGAGAAGTATATTGGAAAAAAAATAAAGATTTCTACTGATTATGCATTTGAATGATTGCAAAATGCATTTTTGTCGCGAGATTTTTGTTTGTCCTGCTCGATAAATATTTTGAGTCAGAGAAAATGTATTTTCTCTGACCTCCTGAGGCTTTTTTTTACTGTCTCAGATTTCTAGATTTTATTTTTCTCGTGGGTGATTTAGCGTCTTTCGTTTTGTGCCTTTCGCAAAAGGATCCGTTTTGTTGAGAAAACATCTTTACCCAGTGGTCACAAGCGTGTGGAGCCACTTGGACCTCCAGCTCCCTTTTGCAAAACATACAAAAGAAACAAATGTTGGCTTCGTCCTTTCCCTGTCATGTCTGAAAGTTAAAAACATGACTATAATATTTTTAAAGAATGAGTGCACTTTGTCTTTGGAGGGAAGATGGAGAAGGAGTTTTTATTCCGCCGTATCTTCATTTCGTCTGTTCCAAAGCAGCGCGTACTCTGCGCAAAATAACATCCCGCAGATATGCCATGGTGCTCATATACTGTAGCTTTCCGACGTGTTTTTGTTCTGTCACTTCTTCTTACATTTCAGGATTATTATTGGTATTTTTTTACTTCACTGCAAATGAATCTTCACGTGACTCTGGTTATTGTAAAACAGACTCCCTAATGTACTTAGCTGGCCCCGTAAAACTTGTTCAGAACTGGTTTTCCGCTCCAAAACCAGATTAGCCCGATTTACCTCCACTAAATAAAAAACAGGCATTTATGATGTACAGTCATTTACTTTTGCTTCATATGAACCCCCCCCCCTCCAATCTCCAATAAAGTTCTGCCTTTATTGGAGGTGACCCTCTGCAGCAGTGACCTTCCGCCCTTCACACTGCAGGATCAGCCCCAATCCAAACAGAAGTGGCCATAAACAGACATGTGTAGGGACAGTCAGCAGTCACACACTCAGCAGTGCTGTCATCCCCGGTGACCACTGTCTGATGAGCCCCAACTGACCGCATGGGCCCCGCGGACCTGCCCGGCCGCTTATACGCCTCTGAAGGTGTGGAATAGAAAACTTTGTGTCACATGGCCTCAGAGAGAAGCTGAGACGAAGTGAAGCTTTCAATCCTCCATCCTGCCACAAATGATCTGCACATAGATGGAGAGGAGAGGAGAGGAGAGGAGAGGAGAGGGAGGGAGGGGTGGGAGTGGGGGTGGGGTGTGGGGGGCAACTAACCTACCTAATATATATTACTAGTCTTTAAAGGAAACTAGTCATTTCTGTTCTTCATTTATTATTAAAGAGCCATTTAATATAAACCCCCCTCTGTTCTGAACTCCTGATATTAACATTCATTGAAAATAAATAAATCAGATCAGAGCTTTCCTGGCAGTTATCAGGTCAGAGCAGCCTACTACAACGTGCAGTGTGTAGCCACACTGACCTACATGTCTGAGCAGCAATAAATGGGAGCCAAAGGCAGTGCCATTTTCAATGACACTGCACCCAGTGCAGGAATACAACGTCGTTGCTCTCCATCCGGCCATATTTGATTTCCAGCTGGTTTCGCAGAAGCCTCTCCTTGCCAGACAACCCCCTAAGATATATTAAAGTGCGCTGTCTGCATTCAGAGATATAATCCAGAGACTATACCACTCCGCTCTCTATTCCAGACCACGTGATTGTCTAAATAATTAATGCAGCACGTCCCCCTAGAAACATAGCGTCGTCATTAATCGCAAGGACTCTATCAGACTTGAAAACTGAAGAGATCCCCCAAGAAAATAATATCCGATACCCGGCGCAACCGTAGCCCCGCACTTTAGCAACACACCCGAACCGATGGATGCTTGGGTAGGTAAATATTTCAGCATTTTTCATGTTGCCCCAGCTGTTAAATGACGATATCAAATGTGGTGATATTTGATGAATTGCTCCCTTTGATGTGTGTGCTCTGAACAGATTTGTGGTTTGTCGCTGTGTGCATGATTGTTTTTTTTTTCTTACGATATAAATTATATTAGAAATGACCGAATTTTTGAGTTTGCTGTTTTACACATATATCTTGAAAGGGGACTGGTAGGATAGATGGTAAAGAGGAAAAGACAGTGACGTGTATTTATGTATGCTCACTCTGAATAAATGCTCTTTCGGACACATAGCTGAGTGTGGCCCCTCCACTGGGCCCATTCATTCTCTCCCATTCAGGTTTTAACCAATTTGAACCCAAAATAATAATAACAATAATTAAAAAAAACCAAAACAAAACCGAACTGTTTATTTTTTTCGGGAAAGACAATGTTACATTTACACATGCAAGCTGCGTCTTCTTTACTTGGAAATTATTATCCTGATTCATAGCCGAGGTTTTCAGAATAAGATAAATAACTTGTTATTTATTACCTCCTCCAGTTTTGCAGAACAGTCTATTTATATAGACGAGATGATCCCATTTTGATTTCTAGGAGGTAGCTGAAGTTTGGCCAGGCTGACAGTTCTAGCTCCTTGTAAATCATTCTCAGTAATTCCTGAAAGGGTGCGAGGCTGTTGGGGGGTCGAGCGAAAACTGTAAATCTTTCACTTTTATTACCCCCTGAACATATGCTGCAACGCTACCAGTCCTGCACCCTTCTTCTTCTCCTTCTTCTTCTTCTTCTTCTTCTTAGTAAAGATAACCCACCGCTGAAACAGCCGACGCTCTGCGATTCCAGATCAGCCTCTTTCCACTGTATTTATTTACAGTTTATTAATCCGTGCTATTATTTTATTTAATTTCCTTTCTCCTTGATTAATATTGAAAACAATGCAGAGGCATGGCTCCCTTACTCTTTGTGTTTCAGCAGACGGTGAAGACAGACACAACAAACAAAAGATGATAATGTGGTTTATTTGAATACAATCCAGTCCCATCTGGTAGAAGAAAAAAAAAACACAACAACTTAAAATTTCTTCCATAAATCATTTTCAAAACTGAACACCCCACATAATAGTATTGAGTATTGAGCGACTAATCAGAAAGTAGTCTGGTATTGTTTAACAATATCAGACAGAAATGCATGCCTGTGGTGCGTTATAGGCCCATTTCACAGGTTTTATTGCGAAATTCCAGATAGTTTCTACATGTGGATAAATGATGTTAAAATCCCCCGAAGACTTAAAATTTCAACACTGCTGTAACATCCAAAATGCACAGATCATTTTACGCAAATGCAATGCCACAGGCTGAAAACACACTTGCCCAGTGCAGCACAGGGAAGACTACATCTTTATTATTAGTTGCCAAAACCAAAGCATATCTGCTTTGTGTGTGTGAGTGCAGGCGAGATGTAAAGCTCTCCGTTCAGGGGGAGATGAAAAGGAAATAGGCAGTGGAACATTTTCACACAGTTGAGGAGGAAATAAACGCCACCCTTTATCAAAATGGATTGGTGAGGTAAGGCTTGCTTGAAGAAGAGAACAATCACGTGAACAAATATGCTTGTATCTTAAGGCAGCGCCTTTATTTGTCACCATAAAGCGTCCGAAACAGCAAAAAAAACCCAATGTTAGCTCCATATCTGCACAGGCCTACCCGTTCCTCGATTCCTGTAGATTTCAATGTATGATTGATTGCCAGGGATTTTTTTTTTCTGGAATAAGGATACCTTGTTCGCTTTTTATTGGTAGCTGAATGCGAGTCCTTCCATTCTTTCGGGAATACTGTCTCCACTGGTATATGGAAATGTCTGAAAAACAGCAAGATCAGGTTTAGGACAGCATTGTCTACAGACAAAGGGTGAAGGATTTATTCTCGAGACTGCGTGGAAAGGAGCTGAGACTGAGTGGGAAGCTGCTTTATGATGAATTGATTCGCAGGTAAGCAGCAACTGCGAGGCAGAAAGCAACCTTTAACCACGGGTTAATATAATGCCGGGAAATATAGATATGATTTATTCCGCTCAAGAAAAAGGTGATGCTTGTTAATGTCGCTCTCACTGGCGAGCGCGCAGATATGGAGTCCAAAGCTGCCTCCTCAAAGGCAGATTCATATTTATATCACTTTTTTCTGAAATATTATCGACACGTTGAGCCGGAGCTTTGCCCTGCACGCTGCTGCTGCTTTCACGTTTCGACGAAAAGCGGGAAAAAAAGCAGAGGAACTTTTCTATTTGACTCTCGGATCGTAAATCACATTAATTTGTTGTCTTATCGTCACAGTGGCGTTTGCTGTGATTTATGTGGTTTCAGGCTGTATGGCTTAGTTAACGTGAAACGTTATATTAAACACGAATTCATATTGGATGTTTTAAAGGATTACCGGTGTGGGCAGGCAACAAGGACAAAGGCAAATACTATTTCCCTACTATTTGGATACTTCTCTGTTTGAGTTGTTAGGTTCACTGTAGCTCATGTGCTGATTTTCTCTCTTTAAGTGTCTGTACAGGAACAAACACCAGGCCTGACTCGCCGAGACAATACAAGCTTATATTTCTATCGATTATTCCAGTTTTATTAACAGATTATTAAATAATTGACAATTAATTCGAAATTAATTCATCTGCAATTCATCTTTTTGAACAATAAATTCGTATTAGCTGCAGAGTTTGAGCTGAATTTCCACTTAAATCCACTTTAGTCTTTCGGTGCAGAAATCAAATTCCCTCATTTTGTGGGCAGCCGATTTTGAGCAGAAATCTGGCATTATGTTGGATTTTATGAGGCAATGTTTTTCGGTGTATATTTTTCTGCTGTCCCACCACCCCTCTACTGTTGTTTCACTTGAAATATTAGTGGACTTTGAAGGGATAAGCAGAGATAATAACACTCCACACTGAGTCCGACCCATTGTGTGAAGTAAACTTACCGTAACAACGCGTAGGCGAAAAACACTGCTGTCTGAAAAGAGGACCATGTCGGCTACTAGCAGCCCCAGTGTGCCCAAAAAGCACTTGAGGCGCAGATTATCGACCAGCTTTAACAAATATTCCACATCCAAGGGATTTTAAATCTCCATCATATTTAAAAATCCATTATCCACAAATGCAAGCAGGAAAATAAACACGGCTTCACTTTCACAGTGGAGGGGAGAAAAAGAAAATGAACAGAAAATTAATTCTGTGAGCTTTAATTTCTGCTTAGGGGCCGTCGGCAGAGCCCCCTCTCTGCTCTGTTCATCACCGCTCAAATGCTGCTTTGGATTTACTTCATACTTGGTTCTTTTCCTTGAAGCCAAACTGCTCGTTGTTCATTAAACTTTGTCTTAATGCTGAATGACCCAAGGGTCACCTAAAACAGCTTATGACTGCTAAATGTTTGGTCTCCTCTTTGTGTGCAAAAGTGCACATGTAAGAGTTTTCATTCACCAGCAAATAAAAGCAGAGAGTTGAAAAATATATTTAGGGCCATGTGTCATATTTTGGTCTACTCTCAGTTTTCCACTTCAACTAAATGAAATAGACTACAACTGTCCAGAAATAAAATTTTATTTCAATATTTTTGACTTGAGTTATATTACATTCCTAATATATATATATATATTATAGCCAAAATTTTCATCTTTATGTAAATATTATAACCCACAAAACCACTCAAATTCAAAGACCACAGTCTGCTGCGATTCAAAAAAATAGATAATAAAAAAATCACCAATAAGAAGATATTTTTATTTCATTCTGTTTCCCCTCCAGGTCGAGGTGAGAGCAGTGATGAATGCGTGAGGGAAGTGGGAGAGATCCGCGCACATTTCGGTGAGTAACACTTCTTTAATGAAGGCAACAGACAACACAGCCAACTGCTAACCAGGTGAAAGGGTGATTTGTTATTAGGCCGTACATTAGCACTCTCAGACTTTCACAGGAGGCTTAAATCATGTAAACAGACATGAAGGATGACTTTAACGTAACCTGGACGTGTAATTATTTACGCAGACCAGTCCCATTTAAATATGAGCCCCCTTTTTCGTTTTGAACAGACTCGCCCGTATGAAGCTTAATGAACTAAACATTAATTTTTGCAACTAACAAAAGTAGAAATATCGCCCCCCCTCCCCAAAGATAACGGACATACATGCAAAAGATGAAAGAAAAAAATTCACCACTCCATTCCCAGGATTTCCCCATTTTAGCAGATGCGCCTTCGCCAGTATCCCCTGCCTGTTTTTTCCTTTTTTAAATAATATTTTGGAGATGATCTGAAGCAGCTCCGGTCTTTCACCTCGCTGTTTGGCTGCAGGAATGGAGGCATCATTTATAAACCGGGCCTCTGTATGGGAGAAGTCGCCGAGTATGAAATTCTTTCCCTTGCCTTCCTCCTACGCTTAGTTTTGCACTTCTGAGGGCTGAGAGTCCCGAGGAGTGTTTTGCTTTTCATTCCTCTCTGAGGCCGTTTACAACCATAACATTTGTGGTCATAAATTTTGCCGCGGTCCACACTGACAGGTGCAATTGTTATGCACGGCGCAGACTGCGCCTCCTCAAGCCACCAACATACAGTAGAGAGCAAGGCCCTCTGATATTTTAGTTTCGGCCTGCTTCAGATGCTGACATGCTTTCTTCTGTTGTATTCGTGAAATAAATGTAGCTGCTGGGGGGAAAAAAATCCACCAGAGTATTTGCCTTTTGTTTTTTCCTCCACTGTATCTGAGTCATTGAATTAAAGGTGAGTTTTGAATGAATGGGACAGAGGAGGGAAACAGAGCAACCGGCCAAAATATATGGGTTGATGCAAATGAAATATTATATTCAACTCCCTCCCACCCCCACCCCCACCCTCACCCATCCATCCAACCCCTTCCTCTCTCTCTCTCTCTCTTTCTCTATCTATCTCTCTCTCTCTCTCTCGCTCTCACACACAGCTATCACCTACATCCCCGGTGCTAATATTAATAAACAGTGCAGGGCTTCAGTATTTAACGATACTACGAATGTCTAATCATGTGATCCAGCTGTGTGCGCGCGGCCTTGGTGGGCTATATATTACTGCTACAGGGAACAATGCATGACGGGCTTTGTCAGACCTTGTGATTAGTGAAAAGGGCATTGTGTGTGTGTGTCAAACGCTGATTCAGCTGATTTCTGAGGGACTCCTAAAGCCTCCCAGAGGGTCACTTTTTAGCGCAAGTTAAACTTTAACTGTTTTGTGCCACAAATGAGTCAGATGAGCATCTCGGGTCTGAGGGGCCGTTTCACTGTTATGGACAGTGTGGAGACAGTTGGTGCTTCTGTAGTTTAGCAGCTACAGCCAGAGTCTGAGCTGCTTTATTGAAATCTCCCATAGGAAACTTGGGGGAAGGTCCATGTATGATGGCTGAAGGCCTTGTTCATAAATGTCCAGGTGAATCTGATGTATTTTGTCTTTATAGGTCACAGACTGGAGAGACGGTGGGAAGCATCAATCACGTGAATAAAGAACACACATGCCATTGGATAGAGCTGCTTTGGCCTGAATCCACAAAATGCAGAAAGCAACATACTACGATAACTCTGGACTTTTTGGAAGCTACAGCTACCCTAAACCAGACTCCTACAACTATGGCCCCGCACATCAGTCCTACCCCACTTCCACCATTGAGACTGACTACCAGGGCTCAGTGTGTCCCATCCAGACCTCTGCTGTCCGGCCACCAACTCTCAAAGACAGTGACCTGAACGGAGACTGCATGCGGCAAAGTGGCAGTCAAAGCAACGGCAGCAGCCAATCCACGAGCATCGGGGAGCAGCAGGCACCTCCACTGTCCGCATCCTCCCCCAGCTCCAACACCCCCGCATCCCAGAAGAAGAAGTCCCCGTCCGGTAGCTCCTCCAGCTCCGCCACACCAGCCCTCACAAAACAGATCTTCCCCTGGATGAAGGAGACCCGGCAGAACTCCAAACAGAAGAGCAACAGCTGCACCTCTGCAGGTAGAGACCATGATGGAGAAGTGGGTGCATGTGCATGTGTCTGATGATGGGGTGGAGGGTGGGGGTGAACCTGTGACATGGCCCTGTTGCGTTTCTGAACTAGTCTTCTTATTATCATTATTGTGGCCCAAAAGACACTAAGATGCACTTGTTGGTTTGCAGGTGGTGAGGTGAGTGATGAGAAGAGCCCCCCCGGACCGGCCTCCAAACGGGTCAGAACTGCTTACACCAGCGCACAACTTGTGGAGCTGGAGAAGGAGTTTCACTTTAACCGCTATCTGTGTCGCCCCCGGAGAGTGGAAATGGCCAATCTGTTGAATCTCACCGAGCGCCAAATAAAGATCTGGTTTCAAAACAGGAGGATGAAATACAAAAAGGACCAGAAGTCTAAAGGGCTCGCTCACTCCCCCCTGGGACACTCCCCGGATAGGAGCCCGCCGCTCAGTGGCCCCAATCACATTGGATACTCCGGGCAGCTCCAAAACGTGAGCAGCCTCAGCTACGACGCCCCCTCTCCCCCGTCCTTCGCCAAACCCCAGCAAAACATGTACGGTTTGGCCGCGTACACGGCACCCTTGGGTGGCTGCATCCCGCAACAGAAGAGGTACCCGGGCTCCGAGTACGAACACCACAGCATGCAGAGCAACGGCAGCTTTGCCAACGCCAATCTGCAAGGCAGCCCAGTTTATGTGGGCGGGAATTTTGTTGATTCCATGCCAGCCTCGGGCCCCATGTTCAACCTCGGCCATCTTCCCCACCCCTCATCCACCAGTGTGGACTACAGCTGTGCCGCCCAGATCCCAGGAAACCACCATCATGGACCCTGTGATCCCCATCCCACATACACAGACCTCACCTCTCACCAAGCGTCTCAGGGAAGGATTCAGGAAGCGCCTAAACTCACGCATTTGTAATAGGTGGTTTGTGTGTGTGTGTGTGTGTGTGTGTGTGTGTGTGAATGTGTGTGTGTCTGTGTGTGTGCCAAAATTACGTTGCGCTCTTTTTATTACCTCACTAGTCTAATAACTACACTCTAAGCGAGTTGTGTGTATTATTACAGTATTATTGATATTACTATTAATGCTATTGTGTAATTATTTTCTAAATAATACAGCTTTGTCCATTTCTCTTGAATGTTTGGGGATGCGCAGAGGCTGACCGGCCTGGTGGTCTGTTACTTTTTTTTTCTCAAGTGCAATGCGCAGATTTTTGACTGAATATTTCATGCCGTTACTTGAAGGTAAGTCTTGTAGATCATGAAAATAGAAGCTCATCTTTAGAGAGAAAGACTTTTAGGGAAATTTTCGTCTGTTTGTCAGGATCTCATTTTTTTTCCTCACGGGCATCCTATTTATTTATTTTTATTATTATGCTGCATAATCTTTCGTACTAGCATATAGTCTATTTATTATTTAATTACTTTTGTATTGCACATTATTTATCGTTTATATGCGAGTATTTATAAGTGAGATTTTTTGTAAGATTGGACAGATCAGTGCACTTGGAGGTGTTGGTAAAACAGGGTTTGGAAATTACTATGACTCGCAGTGTATTGTTGAAAAAGAACATTTCTAATTGTAAATCTGGGATAAATGGGGCATTTTATAGTGTATAAACACCACTATATGTCCATGGTTAATCTTGTGTCAAACCTTAAGCAAAACGTAGACTATCGACGTATCAAATATTATACACACCAGCATGTCATTTTGTGTAGTCCATTGCTATTTTTTATTTGTCTACCATTGTTATTCCACTCAGTTGGATATCCATAAATTTATGAAACCCTAATGATATTGAAATGTTATATTTTATTGTGTTTAACATTTTGTAAATAAAGTGCTCAAACTTGTCTCTTTCTTTCTTTTTCTTTTATTTTAAATTGCATTTTAATGATTTTGTTAAAGCCCCGCAGCAGGAGCACATGACCATCCGCTGCCTTCGCATCACTTTAATTCCTCATTCAGTGAAACTGTCAAGTAACGGTATAGCGAGGAGGCTTATTGACTCGCATCTCTACTGTCCAGTCCAAACAGGGAGAGCCAATCGATAATTAGACACCATGATATCTAAAAGTCATCAGACAGCTCTATGCTTCCAATGCAAAGTGCATTTCAGCACAATAAAAGGCCCTGGAGATTATTGATGTTTTATTGGGATGAGGGAAGTGAGTCTATGGCTTATTGCATCTTCCACATGTCACATCATTATTTATTTTTTTTCTTTCTTTCATTCTTTCTTTCTTTTTTTTTTTTTGGTTGTTTGTTTGTTTGTTTGTTTGTTTGATTTAAGACTCGGCCACATGATTACCTTCCTAACCACTGGGACAAGAGAAGAAGCCTAATTTTCCTTCAGAACCTAAACTGGCTGGATTAATTGATTGGTACACACTGAGACGGATTTTCAGAATAAATTACATACATTGGCGGAGTAGAAGTATAAAAATATGTCCATTCGTTGATGGCTGAGGGAAGGCATATTAGTGACAATAAAGGGAGAAGAAGAGAGGAAAAAAACATGGTGCTTCTTTGACATTGAAAATGATGCAACGATGGATGCCTGTGTGTGAGAGAAAGAGCGCAGTTCATCCTTTATTGCTCCTGGAGAGCCATTTCAAAGCTCATTAATCAAAAACTCGTCGCTTTCAGACTCCTCGCTGATCCCTCCTCCTCGTGAACAAAGCATTTGCATTCCAGATCCAAGTAACACATTTCAAACCGAGCATCCAAAATCTGTAATGGTGGGGGAGAGTTAGAAAAAAAAAATCCCACTGCTTTCACATTTCCTAAAATGACACATCCTCAGATTTAAAAGCGCATCAAGGCAAATGAAACTCTTGTGACAGAAATCATCAGTGGCTTTAGAGCCACACAGGTCCCATAGTCACAGTGCCCCCTCTCCAAAAACTAAAGTTCTAGCCAGTGACAGTGAAGTGAATGTGACTCAGCAAGCAGGTATCACCCTAAATCCTTTAATGACAGCCTATAACCTTATTCCATCTCTCTTTATGATCAAATCCATCCTGGGTTTTGGCTAAGAGCTGCTACAAGAGGCCACAAATCATCTCTGTGTTCAGTGGATGGCAGCCATTTTAACCCTGGGTGAGCTCCTCCTTTCATCTCTGTTGCCGCTATCTGAGGCACACCATTCTTTCATTGAGGCCTTAAAGTAGTTTAGTTTTAGTTTTAGTATGTTTTAGTATGCTCAGGAATTAGCTGTAAAATGATTGTCTGTGATCAGCATTATTTTGCAAAGATACATTCTTGAATAGAAATACACAAGGAAGGATCAGCAGATGTAGTTTCAAAATTTAAACTTGAAAACAAATATTTAAAAAGAAAATCATCAATCATCTTTGAGATGATGATCAAATACAATGGATAAATCACAATCAATTGGAAATAATAGAAGTCCGAATCTCACTCATGAGGCACCAAATGGAGTAATTGAAGTTTCAGATGTTTATCCTTTCCCCTGACTCTATAATTGGACATGGTTGTAGTGGAGCTCAAATTCTGGCAGGAAAAGGCAGGTTTCACCTCAATGGGAAACTGCAGCAGCATAGTTCCCCTTAACCCTCCAACACAGAAATTCTGATCTCCCCTCACAAGTCTGGTCAGGAAATCATGCTGGCTTGCAAATTCAGACTTCTGCATTAAACACGTTCACTTGCTTCAGACCACAGCTTCTTATTCATTGGCCAGGATAAGGATATATTTAAGAAATGTGAAATAACTTGTCCAAAAGAACTCAGAGGGTCTTTGTTGGAGCAGGCAGTTGCAGCTGGGAGCTCAGTTTGTGGCCTGATTGGATGAAGGCAGAGCAGACCACGCCTGCTCAGTGGAGGGTAATGTTTACCTATGGGGTAGTGCAGGCTAGTCCTGCTGTACGGCTAACTATTAATGAGAGCAGGTCCAGAACAATCCCTCCTCGGGACATCCGAACCAGGCACTTCACGGGATCCCATGTTTTTTGATAGTTTTCAGTATGCTTGTTCTGAGATGATCGCAGAGCTGTAGCAGGCTGGATGTGTGTGTTGTAGCTGTCTTTGGGAGAGAGCCAGACTGTCATCCAAACTGTTTCTTCAGCTGAATGAAAGAGGTAAAGCCTTCTTCTTCTTCTTCTTCTACTTCCTCCTCTTCTCTCTCTTTAGTGCACCAACATGTCCCGGCGCTGTAACCAGCCCTGTGAAAAGTTGCTCTGTTCGCCGACACACAACATATCGCGATGATTCCAGTGAGCTGCGTCCATTTCCATCCCAGGAGGCTTTTCCCCCTTTACAGGCGCTGGACTCTGGGGAGAGGGAGCCGCGGCTGTGCAAAGGTGGCACAAGAAATTAAGAGCAGTAAATACAAATACCCTTCGTTCATTTTTGAAAAGCTTTTCTTAAAAAAAAAAAAAAAAAGATGATCCGACTTGAATTACCGCCCCTTCCTGCTTTTCGATCACCGAACAAAGTTGTGGATTATCGTTGGGATTTAGCGACAAAGAGGATTTCCATCTGAACCCACCCTGACATAAACAGAGGACTGATCCGGGACTCAACAGGGAGGCTTGGTCCGGGACAGAGACGCTGGTTCAGGAGAGGCAAAAAGGAAACAAGGGCCACGAAGGTCTGCTTGGGTTTAATCTCAGCATCCACCATATTTATTATGCTGGAAAATTCATTCGTCTCTGTGCACTGATTTCTAATGCTCTCTCCTTTCTGAGACTGTCAAAATCAGGATTCATTATTGCTGATGATTTGTAACTGATAAAATTGTCCATGAAAATGTATCTGGGCTCTAGTTTCTTTTACTACTTCAGATTTACTTTGAAATGTTGTTTTTTATGGTGACTGTAAATTAGTTTCAATAAATGGGAAGAAACATGATAATGTTGTGTACAAATTTATTATTTACGTCTCTTTATGGCCATGTACGAAGAACAAAACCGTTTATATATGTCTTTGACACCAATTGGATCCTATTATTATTAATGCGAGTAAACCTGATTACCTGCTGCACATCATTTGAAAGAAAAGATATCTGAAAACCCATATCTTTTCAAAATAAAGGACTTAATCTGAAATTTTACACACATCTTTTCTAAACCTTTCATAGTAAGAAATGAGCACAACTACCGTTTTTATTTTAATTTCTAAAAAAGGTACCTCACAGTCATCTATAGCTCTGTGCAGAGTGACATTCTTTATAAAGGGTTACTATGAATGATTTTACATCCCAAATTTGTGTTTCAGTCTATTAAACTGGCAATGAGATTTCATCTCATTCCTTACATGCACCGATCAGTTTCTGATGTTTGGTAACCGTTTGGTACCAGACAGGAGAAGGAAGGAGGACGTGATCTGCATCACACACGCTAACCATCTGTAAAAACTGACAGAAGATGTGGATGTGAGAAGACATCATCATCGCAAGTCCTTGCTGTTGTCTGGCCTCTGCTGTCATTACGGATTCACCACAAAGTGTGTAGGTGAATGACTGTTGACACTGTGACACTATTCATAGTGGGGGCATCTGTGATGTTTAGCAGCTCAAAGTCTACACTGTATTTCTCCTGGAAGCAAAAAGACAACATGAGCCTCCACTGCAAAGTTACACCACAGCCATGAAAAAAGACTCATTATTTGTCGGGTGGGTGCAGTGGGCTACATCTGTCTCTCAGAGGACAGCATATTGTATGCAGGGGGAAAGTTAGTTCACACACAAACATGTAAGAGTAGCTTAATGAAGACAAAGACTCTGAAATGAGACAGCAGCACTCCAAACAGGACAGAATGGCTCTTTGATGTAGACCAGCTCTCATTTTTTCCCAATCCACATTTGACACACTTAATAATAATAATAATAATAATAATAATAATAAAACCCCCGTCAGCTCCCACTCTGCAGCTGCCTGAAATGGATTTCCAGAAAAGCATAGGTGGCCCTTTGTTTTGCACCCTCACTTTGCCATAACAACAGACTTATGGGTTAGTGTTTTCAATAAGAGAATGCAGAAGATAAAGTGAGGAAAGATGAGATGTGTTGAGGTTATAGTGTTGCTCAATTCTTAAAATGTTTTAACTTTCAAAAACCTCCAGCCAAACTCTTAAGAGTAACAGTAGCCGTAGACCCTCCACACATTGATCATGGAAGTTGTCATGGAAATTGATGTGCGTGGATTTATCGCAATCTTATGTGTTAGTGATATTGATATAATTGTAAGTATAATAAATGACTCACTCCTCTGGGTATGATTTAGAGGGCTTGGCCAAAAGGCTGCTCTCCTCTTCTCTCATGTGAAAGATAGCTCAGTGATGTGAGGAAACCTAAAGTAACTCATACATTACTGAAGCATTGACTACAATGCACTGGTAGTCTATATCAAAAAGCATTAGTGCCTGTACCTCTTTCTGATGCCTATATGGATTTCTTTCACAACATTTTCTGTATGAAATTATGAGTGAATAAATTGCATCTTCATTTATCTTCGAAAAACCCTTCTGTGCTGACTGCGATACTCAGCTCTCAGCATTTTACATAATTATATTAGTCTTCTGCTACACCACAAAATTGATTGCCCAGGAAAATGAACCTGGCTTTGCTATAAATTACACCTATGGATCATAAGAAATGTGTTATTTTGTTTAAAATAGTACCTAATATAATTAGAGCTCTAATTCATGGCAAGCTACAAGTGTGCCTATTACAGTAACAGGGTTTGGAATTTAATCTGTCTGCTGGATAAAGAATGATCCTGTGTGGTTTTCATTTGTAATCCCAGACACATTATTTCAGTAAAATAGTCTAGGACTTTTACATATGAAAGATGGATTGTTGAAGGAATAACTTTATTCATAAGTATCAGTATTAACGTTAAAGATTCGTCCATGCGGGAAGTTTCAGCATATAGCCCACACTCCATCTTGGAGAACTTTTCACAGAAGGTCAAAAGAAGAGCTGAAATTGGACCCAGCCTCACTGGAGATCTTGCCTCTGCTGAAGATTTGAGAAATACGGAATATTGTCAAAATCTCTCCTTTAACAAATTAAACCAGAGAAAATCAGCTTTGTCCATATTACCTTTTGCTCATTTTGTCTTGAGCACAGTATGGTACAGTATGCATTATTACTGTATTTTAATGTTTTTTTAAAAAAACCTTATAACCCCCTTCATCTTTGGTGTTATTCATCTCTGCCAACTGCAAAGTATAGATGAAGGTTGACATCTCTTACATTATTCAAGAAACTAATGCAAAATCAGTGTCCATTACAGTTCATTTAGAGTTTCATATTTGGGTGGGATGAAAAGAAAATTGAGCGAATTTCCATTCAGAGTAAAAAAGTGAGTACCATTTATTCTCTTTTAATATGACCATATTTCATCAACAGCAGTACTTCACCTTTAAAGGTAGGTTCATGCAGATGTCACAAATTTTTTAAACAAAATTTCTGGACATAAAAAAGATTATCCTTTATGATGGATCCCTCCTTTTTAAAAAACATACAAATCTTAGTTTGCTAAGTTTCACAGAGAAGAAATATTTTTAAAGCACCTATTCCAAGGCACATTTTCTGCCTCCATTGTTCTCCTTACCTACAAACCTCTGCATAACAATGTAAAATCCAAGAGCACTGTGTCAGCACACAGGGTTAAGTAATTCTGCACCACTGAGAAAGACATTTGATTTCATTTGGAGCATGTCTCACAGTAGGTGGAGGTGAGCCCACCTTTGGTTGCAGGAGGAGTGAAGCGGCACACATATCTAGTGTTGGGAGACACAAAATTGACAATGCATTTATCTTTGAATAATGTAAATGTCCTGAGAATACGGTGGCAGTGGTCCTGGTGTGTCCACTGAGGGCGCAGGGCTGTCAGACTCCGAGATCTCTGGCCCTGCTGCAGCATAATGTGGCCTCCGGCTCCTCTGGAGCATCCCGCTGCTCTGCTCTGCTCCGCTCTGCTTCAGGCCCACATTCCTGCCTCGGTGCACTACACTAGCTCCCCACTTAATTTACGCTCTGGCAGGAGAGGGAGTTAATGTTGAAAAGCTTGCCAAGAGAAATCTTATGTGCTCTCCCTTGTTAAAGGTGAGCTCCTTTAGAGCACAATATATTGAATATATATCACTCATTTGATCTATGCTTTGATCATTACACATACAATGAAACCAGGCTTTTGTGTGATGAGACGACACATTTTCAGTGTGGAAATTGCTTCTATTATCTTAAGTAGTTGGCATAATTTAAATGCTTCTTTGAATACCATAAGTTATTGTGTCCAAGAAATGTGCAGCTCAGTGACTAAAACACGTATTGTTTAAAATGGATGGTTCCTGGCAGGCTGACAGTGTTGTTCAGTGAAGCAAAGTGCCAGTAAATTGTTTGTCTTCTGCAGTGCTGCCCTATAATTCTTCTGGGAACCAGTGGCATTGTGTTTGCCAAAGAGAATAATGATAGATGGGACAAAATCAAACTAAAGGATTTTGGGATGCACTCTGACCACCAGGCATAATCTGAATACATTTGTGTCTCTCGGTGCCAGTTGTTATTCTTGTTTCTTGCCTGTATCTTCTCTGTCCTTAGTGGAATAACTGATTTGATATGTTTGTTGTTGTTGTTTTGTTTTTGTTTTTTTACTTTGGGTGATTTTTAAGTAATGAGAAATATCATTGCTTTTCTAATACAACCCTTCCAGTGTTGATCTGTTTATGCCTAAACTGATGTATTAGAACATCTGTACATTCATGCATTGACAGCTCCAGTCTCTGCTGCATCTGTCGTGGACTAAATCTGCTGAATACAACAACGTATGCTATTCTGTGTGAAGTTCTGGCTCATAATCTTTCCAGATCTCAGGCACAAATGTAAATGTGCAATCTGCTAGTGCCCTGTTGGCCCAACAACAGGAACACGTCCCCATCTGTTCTCTCTCTGGAGTGCCCAGACAATACATTTCCCCCCACCAGACCGTCCCATTTGCTAGGGCAGAGGTTTTGGAGCCATTTCTAAGGTTACAGGGAGGGTAAATGCCTCTACCATGTGCTCACAGTTTTCTGATTGGAAGAAGTTGGTCCATATTTGCAGGTGGAATGAGACAATTTTTTTCTGATGCTGAGTAATATTTAAATGTGCTGTTGTTGGCTTTTAGGCTCTATTGTTGCTGTTGCTGCAGTTCCACAGGAAGCGAGCAGCAAAAAGGCAAGTGTGGCTGTCAGCAGAGTGTGATTTGTTGCAAGCCCAGCCTTTCCAACTGTGAGGCACTGAGGTGTGACCACGGAGATGCCTAACATCTCCAGTTGCCTCAGGGCCAGCCAGTCAATTACACAATACTGTCTACCCTGAGCAATGACATGTGCTCAATAATGGACCAAAGGTAAAGCGGAAACACATCTCGGAGTAGTTTATACCAATGGTCACACTACACAGTAGTAGCATCAGAATAGTGTTGGTTAAATACGTTCTCAATGTATTATATAGTCCTATGGCCAAATGTATGTGTGCATCTGCACACATACAGTTATATCTGTAGATATCTACAGATATATTACACACTTTCTCATTCATTTGAATACTTATATATTTATACAACTGAGGGAGGGAGACAGAGAAAGACATTTCTTTCCAGCCATTTAGCTCAGAAGACTAACATTTAGGTTATGTCTGCAGCTCAGCTTAGCTGTTTATGAAGACCATCTGTGGGAAACTCAGAGAGGGTCCTCGTTCAAAGAAAGCTGCCTCTCCTTTGTGAAACACTTTATCGTTTGGATGCAGATGTGCTTTTTGTTGGAACCTTGCACCTCATCCATTACCCTCGGCCTGCCAGAGAGATAGTGGAGAGTGAATCCATTCAAAAGGACCATGACAGAGCCTGCTGCTCAACTGAACTCCCAATGAACTAGGCTCAGTAGCAGGATCAATGGATCAAAAAACTAAGTAATTTCTCTTTTGTGCTGCTCTGGCCTGTGTTTCATACAGATTACTACTATCAGCACATCCAGGATCCTCATCTATCAATCCATCAATGTATTATTTGTGTGAGAGGTGTATCTGTCTGTGAAGATCCAAGTGGAGTAGAGACTACGAGTTAGCTGGGAATTTTGTGACTATCAAGATTTCACTGCACAGCCAGTCCAGATTTATTTTAAAAACGTACAGACACAGCCACTTCGGGGATGTGAGTAAGTGACTAAAAACAGCTGTGGGTTAATTTTATGTTTAAAAACTGAAGCCAAACTGTAACTTATAAACAAACTGTAGCTCTTTCTCAAAGCTTTCATTCAAAAATGCAAAAAAACAGCATTTGTGGCCTACCTATTGTGACAGTAATCTTTTTTTTCTTAGTGAACTAAAGTTAAAAACTGAAACATCACTATGAGAAATATTTCGTTCAACATGATTATTATTATTTTTTGCCACATTAAAATGTGACAAAAATGGAAAACTGGTATTGGAAGCACGTCTGTGTTTACTTCCTCATTGATTGCGTCAGACCTTAGGCACCGCCCACCGCCACTGCGTCTGTTAGGTGGAACAGGTGAGCGTTTCAAGATGGCTGCCCTGGAAACATTGGAGCTGCTTAATAACATGTTTGAGACTAAGTCAGTTAGTTGAGGAGCTTATTATGCACTTAAAAGGGTAATGTATCAGAGCGGAAAGTATGTTTGCTTGTTTCTGTTGTTTGTCAGCTTGTCTTTGTTAGCCGGAGTTAGTGTTAGTGGCTAATGCTAACTGCTGTTTTCTCTGTACTGACAAGGTTTCTGTGATTTGGTTATTTATGGCTAGTGGAGAAAGAGGAAGCACGTAAAATCTGAGCCTCTGTCAGAGTCAGACTCTGAGGAGGAGTGTGTTTTTGTTGGCCTATATGAAAGGTTGGCGCTGTTAGCACCTTTACTGGTTTACGTCATTTTTTTCGCTCGTAACTGGCTGTGGCTGACAAATCGTTAGCAACTGTGCTAATGTGTCACTCTCACCCTCTGAGGTGATGAGGATTCAGGTTTGGTTCAGGTTGACATGATTGTTTCCTTGAGTATATGATGCATAACTCCCTGGTTGTCTAGATTTTCTTTATGTGAAATTCGGTTAATTGGTTTACTGTTTAGCTGAAAATTATATGCTCAGATATGTTAACTGCTTAATTAGCTAATCAGATGTCTTTCTTTGTTTCTAACCAGCACAGTTGTTCAGGTCTAATCTCATTTAAAGTGACCACATTTACATTCACAGACTACTTAAATAGAGCGCCCCACTGCTGAAAGTTTAATTTATTCTTATTAGTACCAGAAATTGTAACATTATGGCCTTATAACAAAAAAGATGTAAAGGGTTAACGTACACTTTAGTAGATCCTAATTTACTAAATACCAAACATATAGAAAAGATATAGAAACAGATGCTGTGAGATGTGACTGATGGACAGCTTACATTTTAAATTGACCCCTGGGAAAAGACTAGACAGAGATTTATCTATCGTATCACAGCTATATGAATATTGTTGGCCCTGACCATAATAGACCAAATTAATTGAATTTCTAAAATAGGAGTTGTTTAATTTTGAACATTACAGTTATTTAATTTATATTACTCTTCATGGGGCAACAAAGCGTTACATTTGTAAAAAATGTACACTACATACAGAGCTCGGCCACTTTCATGATTAAATATTCAGGTTTAATACAAAGGCTGTTATGTTACTCTTCTAATGTGATATTTCACAGCGGAAATTGTGATGTTCTTCCTTTATTAGAAATTGCTCGAGTGTGAGAGTAAGATAAAGGAAACTGAAAGGTTGACATTTTGAGTATAGCCAGAAAGGATATTTTGCCTGCTCAGTAATGGTATTGAGGCTCTGGCACTATTGACAAAGACCTTGGATCACTATATGAAAAGTCAGTGGACACAATTTAATTTCTGTCAGCAGTCAGGCTCCACAGCCACAATGGATTTCTTCTATGCCCCAGCCTCTGACTCTCACTGAGCATTTGTGTGAGTGGGAAACACTGATTCTGCTAAAGCCTTTCCTCTCCTCCACCCAATGCCTCTGCCCTTAAGGTGCATTTCATCCACATAGAAAATGAAGTTATATCTGAACTTCAGCCGATAGTCCAGCTTGCCCTGGGGAAGGCGCTGTAAGGAGCTTACCTAAGTATGACCAGGCAGCACAGACCACATAGAGCTGTATGAGTTCATCAATCTCTTTCCCTTCTACAGAATCTCTAATGATTGCATACATAGAAAAAAAACCCTCCATCTGAACACTTCTTCTGCTATGAAATGGGCTATGCAAAGGATTTAACATGTTAAAATATACTTATTTCTAGATGTATTGTGTGTTGCACCATGTATAGCTTTCTTTACCTATTTCTGTAAATGCTTCTAGCACTTTATTTCTGTTCCTTTAAGTCATAAATGTCCCATTGAATGTTACATCCTTCAACTGCTTGTCCTGAAGTCAGGTGTTGAACGCTGCGTTATGCCCAAAAGCCTACAAACATGACTCCCATATGAAAAATAAGTTGCTAACAACCTGGCTATGCAACTAATTCATGAAAATGTGACTGTTTCTGATCTTAATGGTATGTAGTAGAGCAGTGTGTTCATGGTTCAGTGTAATTGTGGGGACTGACAGTGCTCTAGTCATGTCTGGCTGACAGGAAAATGAATGATATGATTTTCCTCTTGGGAGGCACTGACATTAAACTTCTTTAGTCAAGGTTTGAAGGAATGGGATTTTCTACTAATATGACTCATGTTCAGAGCTGTTCCCTGATAGTAAATATGTGCACAGAGCAATGCCACATAATATTTAGTCTCATTGAGCATAACTATATCATTCTGTATCTGTTCGGAATCAGACCTGCTTACAGGAAGGCAAGGAATCCTGTTTCCCTGACTTTCAACACATGAATATGAAAAATAATCTTCTTTTTTAATTAAACCTATGTTAATATTTTTATATGAAAAATGACTGCATAAGATATAGAGGAGTCAGTAATGCTCTAAATAGCTTTGATTTTATGCCCCATGATCTTACTTTTTTGTTCATAGTACTGCTCTTAGAGTTGTTTACAGCAGAGGCAACCAGCTGCTTTCAGTGAACCAACTCTGATAAAGCCACCGCAAACTTGCTGACCAGCATCTAACAATAGACAGATAAAGTCAGCAACAAGCTGTTGAACATAGTGGAGCAACTAAAGAGACTGATTTTCCCCTGAGGGGTTGGTGAAAAGCAAATCAGAGACAAAAAGAGAGTATTAGACTTAAATTTGTCAGGGGCCTTAAGAGCCGGATGATATAAGAAAACAACAGTGATACAATGATATATCAGCTTGTTGCCGTTGACCCCAAACTGACCATGAGTTTTTAGTATCAAACTCAATCTATTGAGGATTAATATAAAGATATGACTAAAGTATATATAAACTGAGCAAAAACACAAGATGTCTATTTACTGTGGCACTGTGAATTCTCGTTAATGTGATTCTATAAATGACTCATGATTCTAACCTTTTCTCATTCCTGTCATTAATCACACCACTTGTCAGCATGCTTTTGCCTCGCACTGTTAAAACCACCCAAGTTTTTGCTGTTGTAGTTGTTATATGTATTTTCAACTCTGCGAGAAACTCACAAATTTCTCGTCATCCATTAGGTGGTCAGCAGTACTTCCTCCCTTGCTCTGTGTCCAGCTGGTTGTCATGTATTACGAAAAAGAAGCCTAAGAGACGGTAAGCTCTCTCAGATCGTTTGTCTTAGTTAAATTTTAATGAAACATGGCTCTTTGTACTACCGTGTCTTGCAGCTCATGAATGAAACATCCTACTTTGTAGCATTTCTCACACGGTTCTCCATACATTGTACATTTTAGGCTGTTGCAACAAATGCTAAGGCAACTATAATATTATAAGGGCTTAATCTATCAAGTTTATAATATTAAATGAAGCTTTTTTAGGACTGTTGTGTTGTGGGAGTACTGAATTATTTAGGCCATTTTGAGAAGTACTGTTTATGTTTTGTTTTTTACATATATTTAATGGGTTTGATCTGGTCTCTGGTCGCTAATCATACAACCAGGTAAAGCTAAAAGCCAGTTAAAAGATAGTAATGCTTTATCATTACAAGCAAGGCTTGGTTTAATACCAACAGTTCAATTGGAGTGGAGAAGGAACAACGTTATTTGAGTCTTTTTTTAAATTTTTTTTATTACTCATATCTATTGATGTCTGGGAGAGGAAGATGCTCACATTGTGTCTAGCTGTAGCTCCCTTACTTCAGTGACATTGGCTACTTGGGCCAACAAGCTGGCTCCAGATTTACCTCTGGGGGAAGCAGAAGGTAAAACACAGACTCTACCCACTCAGCAGGGCATTAAAGAAGTCCATATTTTATTTGCCTCTTATGCTCAATCATGATGGTCCACCCAGCCGATGTGTTTTTCCTCTCTCATTATCTCTGTTCTGTTTTCAATGTCCACTGAACCAGCTGATCTGCAGCCCTTGAAAATGTTCAAGAACACGCAAAGAAAACTCAAAGTGCTTTCATAGACATAAGCATGTATTGATCTAAATTGTATCCTGGATCATAATAAGATGGGGGGAAATTTTTTTCTCAGAACTCAATGACAAATAAACTCAAACTGTTAAGGTGACAGACCTCACAATATTCTGTTTTTGGTTGCTTTATAAATACTGCAACAGTTTCTTAGTTTCTGTAATCAGTGCTCAGGTTATCAGTTCACATGAACTTGACAGTTTATTTCACAATGTCTGACTTGTAGACAGTTGTGTTGTGGTAGAGTTTGAAAGTACGAGTGGAAACAGAGTGGAAAATGCATCATGTTGTCATGTTTGTAACATTTCAGAAAGAAGTGTGCAGAGCTTTTAGTGATGATCCCGTATGGCTGACAAATATATTCCTGACACTTATATACTGACATACTAATGTTAATATATACTCACGTTTGTAATGAGTCAAGCTTTGTTTGTATGTATGTACTGTACCTACCTCCATAATGAGAGGGACTGTGTTGTTTAATGTTAGTAGAGCCTCTGCAAATGTCCTTGGAGGCACAAATGCTGCTTGCTAATATGAACCAGGCAAATCTCATTCAGTAAACTCAAGCCTCCACCAATCTGGTCTGGGCTTGGCACAAGTTCATTCCGTTAAACTAGACAGATTGAACAACTTTTGGTACAGTCTTGATTAACACAACAGTGAGCACTGAAAATCACACTGCAACTTTCTTTGGATGGAATAGATGTCTGTATTAAATTAGGTGTGGGCCAATTCAGCAAAAACGTGCAAAATGTCTAACACCAGCTGAATTAACTGTTCATAGACTGTCATAAGTACCCAGCAACTACTATCTTCTGCATCCTTTCATAATATGCAAATTCTCAACAAGTTGCTTCATTTCTAAATACTGACAATATCCTTGCAATGTCTCTCATGACATGGTGGCTGTGTGTGTCTTGTGCCCATGCACCTGTCTGTTCGCTCACTGATGTGGATCAGTGGGAAAACTGAGTGATCTGAATGATGTCAGATAGCATTATCCATGACCATTATTCTATATAATTTATACGATTTTAATGTTTTCATATAACCTATTCAAGTATTTTACGTGACAAATTACATATGTTTATAGACCAACACTCACTCACTCTCACTCTTATTGTAGTTTTAAATTCAACGATGTAACCTAAGATGATGAATTCTGAGATGGAAGAATTTTATGAGGTGCAAATTACAGGTAAGGGTCATTAAGGATGATTAAGGGTGATCTAATGAGTTTAATCCCCACCTTTGTCTAATATTGGGCTATTACCTTCCTCCCAACTAGCTTTTTAATGCTCTTGCCTTGGAGCTTTTAACACAAATTAGCTAAACTTAACCTGACCTCAATATCTCTGTATTCCTGCTTTAATTTTCAGGTGACAGACCATCAGTGAATAGCTGTGGACAGTGGCTGGTTTACAGCAGATTTTTGTGCTTGCTGAACTACACATTAGGTCTACCCTTTGTTTGAACTTTGAATAGCTCTCCTTGACCTTATTTTAATACAATCATGACTTAGCATTATAGATTGCACATTTTTTTCTGCCTGAAAAGTCAGATGCTGTAAAGCTTTATTTGTAGATATTCAAATAGTTTAATACTGCTGAACCTACTGGAAATCAAAATATGTTGATAGATAGCAGAAGACTATAACACCAACAGTTTTTTTTCTCCTATTGATGTGCATTTGTTTTGAGTAATCAGATTCCAGAGTCCACACATATCTGTTTCTGTAGATTCAAGTAACCAGATGGACAACAGAAATGCTCTTCAGCAGTTCATGGTAAACCATGTTTCTCTTACAGAGAGACTCGGCCTCAGGGTTAAAGAAACAGTCAAGCCAGTGATACATTTCAACATTTGTCTACTGCACTGCTACTAGCACCAGTTTACACTCATAAGAACAGTGTGGCTGCCTGTTTGAAAGTTGTCAGTGTGTTTGAAACCAGATAAACATGTTTCCACCATAGAGACCTTGTTTAAAATTACTGAAACAGGTCACTGCTTACATTTATTTAAGGAAAATACAAGAAACTTCACCATTTACTGATAATGTCATATACATTTTATATTTTATATATAAGAACCAGTGGTGTCTTTGACACTTGTTGCTGAAATGACACGTTGCCAGATTTGCTTTTATAAGTGGAATTACCATGAATTTGGTAGGAATTGTGAGGCATGAACAACAATGGGATCTAGACAAATAAGTTCAACATGAGGTGGTCTTAGTGGCAAAGCATCAACATTTTAACTGCTCTGCCATGCAGCTGAAGGACAGTCAGTTGATATGAGTATCACTGTACATGACCACTCCACTCTCTACCTTTACTGTTGGCATGTTTTTGGACAGTGACACAAAGCAGGCAGAACCAAAAGGCAGCTTTCATGTGTTTTCTTTTTGGGTTTCATGGAATATGATGAACTGGGTGGAGTTTATGCTTTGAAGAGTATCAGCAGGGTCTGAGTGCTTTTGTATGCACATTGGCTGCAGAGAAGACCCCAGAAATGGATCCCTGGTTCCTTTTGTATAATTTACTTTCACAAAGGGTGAAGGGTAAAGCCACTGGAATGATGAAACATGGTTTCCCAACTCTCATTGTTTTTAAGGGGTGCCTGTATGCATTCACAAATTCTCTTTAACTCTGAGCGCGGGGGGAAATTATAATTAATCTGTTAATGACAGTCGGGGCTGTCATAAGCTCAGGGAGTGTATAATAAATTGCTGTAATAAAAATTAAGATTGCATGCATCATTGAGGCCTTCAGAGGGTTTGTTTAATGTAGTTACAAAAATGGTAGCAGCTGATGTGGCGTCCACTGCTATACCAGGAGAACGCTAATTTCTGAGTGACACTTAACCTGCTGTAGCTCAACCACGGCTGAGGGAGGTGAGGGGAAACCTAATGAGTTTTTCCTTCGTCCCATTTTGAGAACCACTGAACTGGATGGCCTGGTTTGTTTCCGAAAGGCAAAAAAGAAAAAAAGGACTTGCATTGTTCATGGGAAATTAATTACACCCTCTGAAAATCTATCCAAATCCAAATTCAAGTGAAAGAATTCATTATGGTCTGCTGCTCAGGACAGTGATTGGTCATTGTTTCTGAGGGCACAAACTTTAGACAAATCACCAGCGGCTCTGAAAAGTCATCTGGGGGTTGAAGGTTGAGTTGTTCACTTGTCCCTCTTCCCCTTAACTGGAACATGAAAGATGCTGCATCATGTGTAACGTGCATTCATAGCAGCTTGATGTAGTTGCAGCAGCAGAGGACTTCCTCCTCTTTGATGAGAGACAAAGGTTCCTCTGTGGTGCAGTGTCCCATTAGGATGGAAACCTTGACTTCTGCCCCGGGGGAACAAAAGGAACAAATCTTAAGTGTTGTCGTACATTACAGGATTATTGTTTCAATTAATGTAGTTCTATTAATAGAACCATTTAACAAGGATACTCAAATTGTCTCCTCTGCTTATCCATGTTCCCACATGCTCTCCATTTCAACTATGAACTGCTGCCATGCAAAACGGTAGTGGATTGACTGGTTTCCTGTCTAGTTTCGGCAGCTGTCATTGCTTCTGGCCTTTTCAACTAGAAATATTTGTCAATGAGGAGACTTGGAACCTTATCTATAGTTGTGCTGTTTGGGACACAAGGGGCCTCGTTTGGGGTTTAGCCTGCGGGCAAGCTGGTATATTGCACTCGTAGCCCGACACCAGTTGACACAGCATAGTTGCTCAGGTCACCTTACAAAAACATTGCTCTCTCTCTGGATGAAGCCACTGAACAATGGAGATATTTTGGTTGACAGACAGCCCGTTATGCTCTAATTGAAACTAAGCTCACTCGGCTGGATTTTGTTGTGAAGTACTGTTCTGTTAGAGGATGTAGCAGGTTATCTTATCCCTGGAGCTCAGTTGTTTGATAGAAATAGCTGAATTAATAAATAAACTAATTTTACTTAAAATTAGGCTTAACAAACATCTGTTTTAGTTTAAAAGACCTGTCTTAGTTGAAGTTTGGGCTTTGAAGGTTGTAACCAGTAGTCTGTGCCTGAAACATAAAGCTTGTGAGCTGAGTCTAATGGGACCTAAGTGGAAACTAGACTGCGGTAGCAGATCGTCCATTGTGATTCATATCTATTGTTTTGCTGGTTTGTTACCTTTCTCTCAAAGAGTCTATTGCTCCCATGGATCCCACAACAATTATCAGCCGCTTGTCTCTCAGTTTGCCTGAACATCGTGTTGATGTCTCGGCTGCTTAGCCACCGTCCTCCTCATCTTTGTATTTATCTTTACGTTGGCGGCATATCAGTCTTATATAAACCTGTTAAGCACCTCCTACCCGCCATGAAAGATAATTATAGACCAAAAGGAGCAATGGGCTTAATTTTCCAAATTAAGTGAAACTTAATAATACTTGCTTATATCCTGGCAGTGATTAATGGTTGGCAGAGGACCAGGCAAAAATGCTATGTACATCCAGGTTAGCTGCTTTGCAGGGTAGATAAACAAAGCATTATTTTTCTGAGCATTGCTGGATATAAAAAGATACATTAACAATCATTATATGGAAAAATATTATGATGATGAGAGGGAATAATCCAGATATGTATAATATTATATTTATTGTAATTCCATTGCATTTGCATCAAAGCACATATGAGAAACAAATAGGGATTTTACACTGTGTATAACACCAAAGCAGCTAGCACCACCCCAAAGACCATCCACTTTTTCATACATTTAGGGAAAATATAATCATTCTTTTTAATTACTGCACCTAGGCACTCTATTAAAATTCTAATTCACCTCATCCACCTCGATTGATCTGTTCACAGTGGGTGGCTGTGGTGAAATGCACTGTATAATATTCATGCTGGTACGCCTTGGTTGTGCTGTGTGTCAGAAGCCATCTTGCAGCGAATTCCTCACCCACCTTGGAGCGCAGCCTGTGGAACTGATGAGGTGAAGAGCATTGCTCTGCAGCTCCATGCTAGTAATCACGGGACTGAAGAAACACATACATCATCTGCCACACAGGTTGGCATGGCGAGTGAAAAGCCTTCACATCACGTAAGATGTTGGACAAATGATGGTCATACGCGTGTTTGTCTCCTCACAGATGGCTGTGCATCTTCAGTCAGGAAAAAGCTGAGCCTGGCATTTATTCCCCTCCCCCAGTCCACTCCTCTTGCTCCCTCTTTCTCTCTTCCTCCATCAGTCTTTTGTAGCATGTCCCTTTTTTGCCTCTCCTCTGCAGGAGGTTTGATATTGGCAACACAGTTAGTGCCCTCCACGGAAATAACAGTGGAAAAAACTGACATAAATTATTTGCTGATTGTTTGACACATGCAGGGCATTGTCCTTGCTATAATCATCAGCACTCTGTCACCTGAAGGTATGAACGGTGCCAATGCTGCTTTGTGTCTCTCTGCTAAGCCTCCTGGGCTGTTCAGGACTCCTGCTCTCTTCAATAAGAGCTATATGATGAGCTTTTCCTCCAAATAGCAAACAGGAAGGTGGAATAAATCATATTGTGATTTAAAACATGGAGCAGGACTGGCATTTGCAGATATGCAAAAACATCAGACCAGTGCAATACTGAAGCAAAGATGTGTAGCAGTTGCACTTGTCTTACACATACAGTATTGCGGTAGTATCTTTACAGTCTAGTCACACAGTTTGAAGTTGCACTTGGGAAAATGCCAACAACTCACTGAAGGTAAATATTATTATGAAATCATGAGAAGCAGCATGCTCAGATAGTTAAGACTAGAGGTAATATTAAACTAATCCTCTTTTAATGACACTGGAGACGACAAGCTGACTCTCTTTTTCTTCCAATGTCAAAAGTTATGAAATTGCTGTGAAAAAAAATAAAATAATAAAATATATATATATATATAATTAAATCATAAATAGCCATTTAATTAAATTCTATTGTTGACAAACTGTAAGAAGAACAACTGTAGTGTAGCACCAGATTCTGTCCAGCGCCTTGTAGCATTATTAAAGATGAATCAAGTAGGGCTGAAAATGCCCCTGAAACAACATTATACCCCATCAGAGAAGAGGTAAAATCACAACAGACAGTGTTTAATATTTGTAGTCCTGCTCAACAGTTCACGTCTAACGTAGAAACTGAATTTTCCAGTTGTATTTTCCTAGACAAAGAAATTATACTCAGCAGTCTATGCAGTTCGACTAACAGTGGTGGCTCTATGCGTGAGAGAGCCCCTGAGACAAAACTCTGTTTGTTTATGTGTCTTAGTGTTTGGTTTACTTTCAAAGTGCTTCCCAACGTCAATATGAAACACATTTTAGTTAGCCCACATAAAGACTATTGTTATTAAATTGTGGATTGTGATACATTGCAATTCATACAGCTTGTAGCATCCAAAGAAAACAAGAAGATCTTCAAGTGGCACAGGCACAATGCTTGCACAGTACACAACATATTATAGTGCATGAATATGAGATATGGTGCTGGATCAATATATGATTTAGCTAGATGAAGAATGATGTGCAGCCTAGAACAGGAAAATACAACAAGAGTAGAAAATGGTCCCTCCTCATGAAAAATGCTCATTATCAATGGGGGAGGTGTTTTGTCTAGATGTAATGAGATACTGTCATGCTGTGGCACAGTGCAGAACAAGCAGAGCCACCCCTATGCAGCCTGTACCATTCTATAATGTCCTTGCCCTTGATCAGTTCCCGCTGCCTTCAATTGCACTGAAACCCATTATAAATTAATCACCTCATCTTGCAATTTGCATAAAACACACACAGCACCATTTCCATTCACCTCTATCTATGAACTGGATTAGGAGAAACTGCATTAAATGGCAAATTAAAGGAGAGGACGCTCATCTGTATAGCCAAAAGTGGTAATTCGGTGACAAAGGCTACAGAACGATTCCTGTGAGCGGTATAATTTATGTACACCTCAGAACCGTACACGGGGAACAGCTCAGTGTATTTGGGAACAGATAATAGAGACAGTTCCCTCCTGCTTTGTATAACTTCTTCATAATACAATATGATTTTGCTGCCATATGTTTTACTACTTTTCTTCCCCCCCAAATAGTTCACTGGCCTTATCTTCTATGTTTATTTTGGCTACACAAGGTAGTGAGATGGCACCTGCTTGCTCAAATTATAACAGATTTGCCCTGCAGCAAGGAGGTAATCAGCTATCTGAAAATGCCTAGCGATTATTCAAACAACCAGGAGCCAGTCACGACAATAAACTTAACTGAAAGACTGAAGATTGATCACAGAGTTCTTATTTAGACAAACACGACTTTGAGAAAAAGGCAATACATCTGATCTGTCCTGCTATATTATCCCTGTGAATCAGCAAAAACAGAGAGGCCATCCCTGACTTGGAGCAGAAAAAAGAGCATAAATCATGTAATTACATTGTCAAAACAGCATCTGATCTTTGCACACACACACACACACACACACACTTTTTTTAAACAAAAACGCACTTTAATCTTTATGCTCTGCTTTGATGTTCCTAATTAATGTAGTTTTCACACTCACCATATGCCCTCTGAATTATAAGCACATCATGAACTTTGCAACCAAAACAAATAATCTTTTGCATCCACAGATGTTTAAGCCAGTTGTTTATGGGATTTTATGTAAAATCTAATGCACAGTATCTGTGCAGTTAAACATTTTATAATGTCTTTTAATGTTTCAGTTTAGTTCCAAATAAGTATGGCTCTATCTTACATTTTTCTCGTGGGTAAATCCTCTGTTATAATACAATGAGCAATTTAGAGGCAAATGTTTTGTTAAAAAAAAGAGCGCGAGAGAGAGAGAGAGAGAAAAGTACAGCAGTTCAATTAGGAAATGATCTGGCTGTGTAATGGACATCAGGCTCTGAGAGCTGACTGCCCAACAATCTAGTTTGGCAGTGAGGAGCCCATATTAACAACACAACAGTAGTTTTTCTCCCAGTGCTTTGCTAAATGTCACAGTTTGCATTTGTCAGATTGCAATGTATCACTTAGAGGGGGGTGATGGGAAACCCTCCAAGAGTAAACTTGAATGGCAGCCAATCGGCACGGGACCAATGGCCTCCCATTCCTCTGCTTCAATGCGCTGCACTGGTGCTGCGCTTTACAGTATATTTAAACACATGCCGACACCCAAGAGGAAGAGAAATAGCACCTGACCCCTTGAAACTGATACCCTCGCAAGCAAGGGAGAGGGGAAATTGTTTAATGAAGATGGATCACAGTGATGGCTTTACATTTCATTTCTTAACAGCAGGCATACGGCTTTATTACAGCCAGTCCTCACCTTTGTCCTCTCCCTCTCAGACGAGGCACTCATGAGGCTCTGTATACTCACTTTAGTTTTGGTTTTAGTGCTTTTTTGGGAGGTGTGTTTGTTTGTGTGTGTGTGTGCATGTGTGTATCGCCTTTTGAAAGTAAAAATCAGCCTGCATTGTGGAACTTGCTTAGCTGGCTAGTCAACAGGGAAATGTTGACAATTCAGTCCAGTTCCATATGGTCACATTCTTCCTGGTCTAGCTGCTCTGTGAGGTCTCCTGTGAAATGTTGTCCTCTATCAGCACTGAAAGTCAAAAGCCCTACACCATTATTGCAGAAGAGGATCCCAACAGACTTTAGAAAAGGGAAGGGATTCAACATTTCTATTGTCCTTTATTCAAATCCCCCCATATACAGGAGGTAAAAGAGTTAAAAGTGTTGAGTATTTTAATGCCAAAGATGCACCTACAGTAGAATTATGAAAGGAATACAAGACGATGATTGAAGTGGTTGTTTATGTGCTTGTTAACATATCTGAGAGCTTTGTGAAAAGCCAGACGTGTCACAGATAGGGGCCAAGATGCGATGAATCATTTAAATGTGGGAATAATACCCAGTGCGATATCCCAATGCAATCGGTGTCATCAAGTTCAAGTGGCTCTAAAAACAGCCAACCCCCCTCCAAAAACCTGTATATTGTTCTATGAATAACAGCAGCTCTGCAGTGACTGATGTGTGTTTGTGGCTGGTTAAGGTTACTAACCGTGGCTACTAACTACATGCAGACTTTCTTGGATCTAGCCTCTAACCAATAGCCTTCTTACCACTTTAAAATCTGCAAATATCCCAATGAATCAGATTAAAACGGTGACCAGCTCATCTGTGTACTCAGCAATACTGTGGATGTCTGAGAAGGAGCAGGATTTGCACCTCTGAACTGCACCTCTGAACCCAAACCAAAGGCCAAGTGTTCAAATGAACAACAGTGCCCTCAGGCAGTAGACTGAACTCCTCTTACCTTTGATGATGGAACTAAAGTGCACCACCAGTGCACAATTTTGCTGCAACTGAGCAACTCACGATTTGTATTGTATATTTTTACATCATGGAGAGATTTTAATCCACTTATGGCGCCAAATGTTCTGAGAATTTGAGGCTGCACTGCAACAAATTCAATTTAGCACCACAGGTAATTCATTTTTGTCCAGCGTATTGAGATATAGATGGACATGGAGGTATGGTAGTTCCTTATACAGTACCTAGTGAATTTTAAATGAAAGTTAATGGAAGTTTCAGTCAACAAGAAACTCTGAACTTGCTCTGGTCATAAACCAAGGGGAGCATTTGTCTGGTATAACAAAGATATATGAGTCTTGCAGTACACAGCTCGCTAGTCTTAATTAGGTAGCTACCATCAAATGAGAATTGTATCATCACATTGGTAAGTGTACCACAACACGCTCGCCCATAACCTTATACATATATGAATTTCAATATTAACGGGGACATAGAATACTTAGAGGAATAATTAATGCTGTACTAAATTGGGTTTGAAAAGCCTGTGGTTTACCGTGTCATTGGTGCACACTGTCAGCCAATTGCAGAGGCTGAGGGATTGGGAGGGTCAATGTGTAATGTCCATGCAATGAGTAGTGCTGCTTTACGACTTCCATTTGCTCCAGTGTGGGCAGCCTTCCCACTGGTCCTCACTAATGACGCCTCTCTAATGCTGCATGCAAGAGCAGAGGAGGGTAATGTAAGTGGAGATAGGGGAGCCACTAGGGTAAAAATTAAAATGTGATAATTGATAATATTTCAATGTAGCTTAACGGAATTGCTCCATATCATGTTCAAGAGGATTATCAATGAATAATTAATAAAACATTAACGTTCCATAATTGAAAGATATGTGCATTGGTTGGTGGGCTGCCGTGTGTGGAGGTAATGGCCAAAGTACAGTATGAAAATACAAATGCTGACAATGAAAATATTGTTGTAATTATGATTGCTTTCAGTGAACACTTGGCTCAGTTGTACAGTTATTTTCCAACAATGATAAACTGGCTTTGTGTTCCTTTCTGCTCTTGTGATTTAAAGGTATCAGTATTGCTGATGATGTCAAAGGCCACCCACAAATCTGTCTTTCTCTCCATCTTCCTTATTACCACAGCGGCTTCTAATTAGAAGACTCCCATCTTGTTATCATGTTCAGCCACAGCTCCTGAGTGCTTACATCGCACACACTGGTCCCCTCGTACATATATAATGTCCCCTTCTATGTCCTTCATAGACTCTGAAATGTATGCCCTTTTTAACCTCCATGCCATTTGCTTTGTTGTGCATAGGTGTGCAGTTTTATGGACCATGGTGAAGGTAATGGGTTAATAATTGGTGGAACCACAACACCACAAGCTGTGTCCCCTAAAATGATCATACAGCTGAATCAACACCTCTTTAACACGGTTTCATCAAAAACCTTCACATCAGGAGGATTTATTAGAAGGGTGATGTATTAAAATAATAAAAGTACTTAAATATCTAAGACAAAAGTCATTATCTTGAATTACCCATTTTCTGTAGATTGACATGTGAGCAGCATGTAAGTGTTGTAGCTGGTCAGGCAGGAGCTAATTAACGTGTTCAATGCCTCGTAGTTTCACCTTTTTCTGTTTTTGTATAATTTTAAACTACAATAGTTGTTAACACAGAGGTTAACAGTTGTCCAGACACAACTATAGATGAACTGGTGCTAAATAGGGTCAACCCACAGTGTCATGGTGCTATAGGCTCTGATGGTGTTCTGTTTGGAAGTAAAATAATTGCAGGAAGTGAGCGACCCAGATAAATCATGCCAGTCTCGGGGAGGGAAGGCAGCAGACGGGAACTGGACTATTCACCCGTGATGTCTATAAGTGCATTTCCTTTGCCATGCCCCCTCTGATCCAGCTGTCCCTTATATCAAAGATGCTCTGTTTATGTTTGGAAATCGATTGATATTGTGCATGATGGATGAGCTGTTGGCAGACCTGCCCTCTCTTTGGAGTGGAGTCAGAGGTGGCCTGATTTAATGGATAGGTTGTCGTCCTCGAAACTAAATGTGCAACTGTCCTGCAACATAAAATATACAGGCAGCGTTTGCTTATTGATATGTCATGATATCTAGAGTGAATATGAATGCTATCAATTGTGTGACTCCTTCCGTCATTCAGCTCAAACTGCTCTCAGGGATATATTTCATCCCATGTCTTGTAAAATATCTTGTCCAGAATCTTCAAACATTTCTCTGGCTTTTTCTCCACACATAATAAATTGCACAGATCACATGCTTGACAAAACAGTGCCTTATTAGACAGGTGAGTTTAAGGCATATAATAGGTGGCTTACTAGCTGCGGTGCCTTTTAATGGAGCTCCTGTTGCTTCTGCTTTCCGATAGTCTTGGATGTATAAGACAGATAGGTGGCCTAGATTAGATAAAGCTGTGTGTGTGTGTCTTCCCAGCCTTATACAAATAGGGAGAGCCCAGCAACAGCCATCATTTGAACGTACACTTTCATCCTTGTGCTTTTTCTTGCCTCCAGCGATGGGAGCGGATGACCTTTTACTGTCAACTTCTAACATGACAAATTACAGAGGCTGGGTGACCGTGTTTTTTAGGAATGCAAGAGTTCACTGCCTGGTCAGGCCGCTAGCAGGGCAGCAGACCCCTACAATGGAGACAGATGTATTAATTGATAGATAATAGTCATAGTAGATATATTGACTGGGGGCGCCAAATTTCAAGGCTCCAAATGTGATAGCCAAGGAAACCTTTAAAGGGTTTCACTGCTCGCAACCCACAGTGTCTCCACAAAAACTAGATCATGTACCCAACATCAGAGAAGATGACTTCTCTGATGGACCTCCACAGTGCCTCAAATGTGGCTTTGTCTGAAAATAAAGAGAAAATTAGGTTCAACCATTTCTTCTGTGCTGCTTATGTGTTTTTTTCCGTAATGGGCTGGTGGTGAAAGCTAAGAGGGTGTGTGTGACATGTCTTGGCGAGTGATCCAGAGGTGGTTCACATGGTCTACTCTGGTGTGTGATGTCAAGGCCTTGTTTAATTGGAGATCTGCTGGGCGAAAGGCAGAGAAAGCTTTTGCTTTCTGACCTCATCTGGCTGATCTGTGCCATCCATTCAGCCCGCACTCTTGCAACCACATCAGTCACAGAGCTGTCAGTTTGCACAAACACCTAGTAACTATTTACTCTACTGCTTATGTGTACTGCACTGATCTGCGATGAACTGGCATTGTAAGATGCTCACCTGATCCTCACCTAATTTAAAGCACTTCCTGCCATTAGCCGTAGTGAGATCATTAATGGGGTCTAGGGCTGACCACACTGGCGACTGTACAATCAGGGTCATTCGTAAGACACAATGAGGTTTTCTGTTCCTCTTGTCAGATGTGCAGCCATGTGGAAATAATTACATATTTACTTGCAGTGTTCATTCTGTCCCACACAGATTGGATCATTACATATTCCTCATTTGTTCAACAACACCACTGTATTATGCAAATGCTTATTCTAATGGATTTAGTCCCATAGACCAAACATTACTGGCTTAGTTATCACATATTGCAATGTAGCCAACAGTTGGTGAGCTGAGAAAATGAAACAGAAATTGCTCAACATCCCATCCGCAGTTATAAAACTGAGCACTCTACATTGTGGGTAAAAGTGATTATTTTATCCCCAGGGTTTTGAAACACTTGTAAACAATCACCCAGCTTTCCACGCAAGCAAAAATTCATGCTGATATTAACTCAGGTTTTTTTGGGCTTCAGTACAGTTATTCCACAAGAATTAATTATACTTGTTACATACAGCAAGTATTTAGTGCGTTTAACACAACTATTCATTTTGTTTCAGTCATTTCCTCATCACAGTATTGCACCAAATGCAAAAAAAAAAAAAAAAAGCAGAATCCAATTTCTGTTACAGAGATGAAATATAGTATTTGACTATCATAAAAAAGACATTTCCCAAAAAACAATAAAAAGTGAATACACATCTGTTTGTTATTTTCACCATTGAACAGGAAATACAGAGTCCCAGGCCCTTTTTGTTTGTAGAAACAAATGTTTTGCTAATAAAATCTCTCATTCAGACTGAGAGGCTCAACCTCACTATGGCAATATCACTGAAGGCTACCTAGATTCATGGCTAGTTCTCCAATAAAATAAACAGCCAATAAAACATCAGGCTGGGACTCCCCTGACAGCACTTTAACATCATTACACTTTCAACAGGCTTTCATTGAAAACTTGAATATATATTTGACTGTTCCCTATTACTTGTAGTCGACCACATGGGTCCGGACAAGGTTTTTATGGTGGTCTACTTAATATCACATATCTCAATGCTCTGTGTGAAGTGCTGTGTGCTCAGTGAGTGTGAGCATCTTGTGGGGAGATCTGGGGCTGATTTGCGCTCACCATTGCTTACATAAACTCTACTTCCACCTAATCACTCTGCCTTGACATCAGTAGCCACAGAGCATATGGAGCATATACAGTTTCCATCCACACAGGATTTCACAGGGGCTTAACTATCACACAGGGAATTATATTACAGGAATTAAAAAATAATAATAGCCATAATAATATGATTATGCAATGATAGAAGATTATGAGAGAGAAACTTGCTCATTAACTAGAAAAAAGAAACATTAAAATGTCATTATGCCTAAATAAAGTTTATCACTGTTTGCATTATGTTTTATTTTCATGTTGAATCATATTCTTCTTTTAATATATAATGGAAAATCTAAATTTGGAACAGTGCCATTTATCTCCCTGATTTTGAATATTATTAAGTGTAACTCTATATAAGATAACAAAACTTCTATATGCTTTGAATTATTTTAATAACCAACAAGACTTTTGAAATCTGTGCCATTGTACTTGCAGTAGATTTAAGAAACGAATTTGCACTAATTATGCTTTTTTTTTTTTTTTTGGTGTCATTGAAGCATCATCAGATCAGTTACTTTGAGGTTAATCCCTTTGACTTTTGCTGTTACTACAGTATTTGACCTTCTGTGTATGCTAGGATTTTCAAGAGGATTACAGAGGTCTTTAATGGGGGATTAGCCAAATCCTCATGTTATCTGTCCCAAATTCTGTTACACTCAGGTATTAGGCCATCAACAATGGCCGCAGGCAGCTGAGTTGAGAAGGTGATGTTGTTCTTTTTCGTTGTAATCAACTTAAATTGTTTTTAAGCTTGACAACATTGTGTAAAATGGCTTGTGTGTCTCTTTACACTAAAACTGTGGAAATGAGAGAAACACAACAGACCAGTGCAAAAATAGTTTCTCGCCTCTTTTGAGGGGAAATAAAAAATAAAAATTTCAGATCTTGCTTGTTGGAGTTTGTAATTACAAGCTGATGACAGGATTGAACATTCCAGCAGTGCGTGTGTGTGTGTAAGTGTGGATTTGTATGTGAGTGAGTGTGTGCTTCTCCTCCTGACACAGAGGCGATGTCAGGCTCCCCCTATAGTATTCCTGAGATACTGCATTAGTTCAGTGAGTGCTGAAAACTGAAGAAGCATTTTAACCTGGAATAGTAAATCATAAATAAGCAGAAAGTTATTCATGTATTGGTCATGACCTTTTTGTAGCTATAGCTTTTACACAATGTTATTGACTTTTTTTTTTTCTTTTTCCAATTAGTGTTTTTCAGCGAATGGTTGGTCATATTTGTTTGTGATGGTGTTTCTTAACATGGGATATATGTGGTTGCCCGTTTATTTAATAAATGTGTAAAATAATATACAAATATACAAATATTTTGTAATAGTTCGTTTGAATTATAATGTTACATTTTTATTGAAATTGATGAAATTTTATTGTCATTGTGGATGATACATTTTGTGGCACTTTTGACTTTCTTTCATTATAATGATAGGTGTTTCTAATGTTTTGTTCACCCCATTTATATAGATGAAGGAAATTAAGAGCCAAGTATTTAATAATATTAAGTCTAACTTTATTGATATGAATGGGCTGGTCAAAATATTAGAAATACCTCCCTGTGTAATACGATATAAATCAATGGTAATGGTTGAATCAGCACCTCTCTTTATGTGAAGATAAGATTTATTACAAAGCTGCAGTTTCAGACTGTTTAAGTTTGAGAGAGATGTACCTATGAAACTGGTACCAGAGTGTACTTCCCATGCTATATTGTGCAATGTAATCCAAGAAAAACACAATAACAAAACTGGTAATGTTGGTGTAATAAGCCAATAATTGCTACAACTGGATGAGGAAAAAAGTATATGATAAATAATTGGTTATAAAAAAATCAGTCAGGCTATGCACTGTTCATAGTGTATATGGTGATTCCAGGGAATTATATTAGACCTTTGGCTCAGTGTACTAATAACTAGAAACTCAGTCCATGTGTAGATGGCAATGATATTTATAATACTACTCAGCACAGCACATGCAGTCAGTTATCATGTGTATCATCTAATTCAAGAAACCTGTCGACACCATTACCTCATAACAGCCTCAGCAAGACACTGAGAGACCATGTTACACTCAGCTCAGGCTGTACTGTTCATTTCTGTGTGTTTAGTGAGGTAGCATGTCCAATGGCGAGCACAATCCTTTCCACTCCAGATCATGTCCTTCATTGTTTACTTCTTGAGAAACACAAATAACTCAATTTGTTTTCAACTTATGTTTTTATGGCATGGCCACTTGTCAACTGATATTCATGGAATTTTTCAGTGAGGGCGTCACAGTGAGGCTGAGCAGAGACGTGGGGAGGCTGACAGCGCTAATGGCTATAAAGATAAGTGGAAGAATGTTGACGCTTGAGAAAGCCACAGGCAATGGAAGAGGATGAAAGAGAGAGTTCACTACTGACACTGCTCCCTCTCAATGGGGGGACCCAACTAGTATTTATCAGCTCTCACACTTCAAATTACTGTCTTTTGAATGCTACTTACAAGAATGAATAAACAAAGTTAAGTCACACAATCCCACAAACCAACATTATATCATGTTTTATCTGCAAACGTTTTTGGCCACTTGCCTGCTGTTTGAATGAAGAATCACAGTGACATCAGGGCATAAATAAGCATGGAGAGGACAGTGATCGCTGCCTGTTGCGAAATGCGATGTTGAGCTTGGCGCTGTCTGCTTGCTCTTCTCTTCCTCCATCTTTTTTCAGTCCTTTTTTTCCTTTCATCTCTGTCTCAGTCTCCCTCTCTCTCTTTCCATTTGCCTGTCTCTGAGGCGCAGCCAAAGTAAACATCATGTTCGACGCTCTCAATCACAGGATCTCTCAGAGGAAGAGGGGGCAGTGCCCTGGCACAGTGCTGGTGGCCAGGCCTGGGGAATGGGAGAGGAAGTAGGCCACTGCCTCAGAAACCTTCTATCACTGCAGCACCAACAGGGAATTCACATCTATCAGAGCGTGTGCGCACATACTTAAGTGCTCCTACTTGACATAAATATTTGCATGACATTGGCTGACATGGGAGATCCTATCATAAGTCATACAAACTCATCATAGCCCATTACAAGTAGCGCTCAGTGACCACCAAGATAGACAGTGGCTAAGTAGAGAATAATGGCTGACTCCTGGCCCAGGAGCAGCTACAGTTACAGAGACATGGGATCATTCTGTCACCAGGTTTTTATACAAAATGTCATCCCGGCTATTAGATTGTCATTTTTAGCTGCTCTGTCAGAGCCCTGCAAAAAGTCCAGTGACAGATTGTTCTCCCACAGCATGCCTCTTGGTGGTTATGCGCCTGTGCTTTTTCCCACGTACTTCAACCTTTGCCTGACTGCAGCACACATCACTCTCAATTGTGCTTTGTGTTGCAGCATGAGGAAGAGCCTGTTATTTTTGGTGTATGAATGTGTCCGTGAGGTGTTGTGTGTGTGAGACAGGCCTATTCATTTTACCTTTGTCCATCATCACCTACTGTATTTGAGCGGAAACCCTGGCTTCATGCAGCACAGTCACGAGTTTGTGTCCATTTGAGCATTTCCCTCATTTAGTACAAAAAAATACAGGCTAAGTGACAATATCTCTGGCATGTTGTCACGTTCAGCCTATTGCTCTGATTCAAACTGTGTGTTACAGATAGCTTTGGTGGGGAACCAGCACAGTTTGCCAAGCAGGTTATCCCGCTGTGCTCTTAAACATAAATTTGCTGCTTAAATAGTCAGACTCAGAGACATGCAGACAAGTTGGTCCAAGTCGCCCGAATAAGGAAAAAAATCATTCATAGGATGTTGGATTGGTGTTAGGGAACATAAGGTGCAAAGTTTCTGACATGCATGTAAATCTCAAATGTCTCTTAATCTCTGTGTGACTCTCTTCACTGTTTCTACCACATATAGTGATGGCTTATGGTTGTCCACATTCACATCTGAAGTCTGTAAATCCTTAAATCCTTAAACCAGCATCACAGGACTGTCAGACCTCACTAAATAATGGAAGTCAGTGTGGTCAGTTCACAAGACTGTGATCAAGATAAAGATTATTTGAAGGCATTCATGCTGTGACTGTGTAGAGAATGATCACTGTCATCCCAAAACAATGTAGTTGATTTATGAAATATGACAATACTGAGACATTCATGATTATTGATTGGTATTGTTAGCAGCCTTAAAAGAGCCATATGTCTTCATCTTAAGCAATGACACACGTATAAAAAATAAGTTTACCACACCATGTGAGCCTGAAAACCCAAATGCGACATTTTAGGACTCTGATGCACATCACAGGGTTACTTCATTACATCTCGCGTCCTGTCATTATAGTGAGATTTTTGCATGAATTAGCAAAATGAATGAATATAAAACCCTTTTTCTAGACAAGCACATCCATAAAAAAAATATTTGTATTTGAAATACAAATAAAATTCTTATTAGAGAGGTATGCACTTGTTTTACTGTAATAACGACATCATAATACACTTAAAATGCTGAGGGCAGAGCATGGTGAGAGAAACATACTGTGTAGTTGCAGCACCCATGCATCTTAGTCAAGTGTGATTCCTCTTGGAGATGTGTTTATGAAAATAATCCATTTTCTATTTGTTTTGAATTGTCACAGACAGGAGGATGTTGCTTCCTCTCAAGGTTAGTGAAGATGCTCATATGAATGGATGTTTAAGGCTGCACTCATATGTCATTGTTTACCCCATTAGTGACAGCTCCCAGGCAGTAGGCCACTTAATATTTTCTGTGTATCCCTGACCGTCCCCACACGCCGGTTCAAAAGTTCAGCCACTTCCTCAAGGGTCTCATCACATTCTCACCACATCTTGATTTTCAAAGCTTCACAGAGAGACTCGACTTGTCAGGAGCGATACCGCAAAAAACGCAGTGATGGAACACAGGTTTGGAGCCAGGGCCCGTCAGGCCAGCAAGCTGCCTCCTGGCTCTCTGGTTAGGAGGCCTGGACTACCAAGCTCATATTAAAGGCTGTGTAGTGGTCCGGCGTACGGCTGCCTGCATCTTGCTGGAGGAGCAATTGATTGTTCTGGAAACTGATGAAGCTCGGGCACAATTAGATTGCAAGGCAGTGCTGTGAGGTGAGAGAGCAGCCTGCCTGCCTGGCTCTTGATTGATGGTAAAATAATAACCGCTGCGTATTAACTATGGAGTTCACCACCAGGTTAAGGTGGGCCAAAAATTGCTGCTCTTATTAGATTCCGATATGACTTGCGATGTAAAAAGATTATTTTCATTGTGGCAGTGGACAGTCGTTTTGCATGCAGCAAGGTGGTTCCCTACAGTATGTTGCTGTCATATATCTCTGAGGGGAATTTTGAGTCAGGAGGGCAGTGGGTCAAGAGTCACACCAGGACATTAGCGAATGTTATTCTGACATTCCAGCCTGCCAAAACAGATGGGGAGCTTATTCAAATATAATCAGTCACACTGGAGGTCACATGGGGTCCCTTTATGTTTCACTGTTTCCTCATATCTCCCGCACTGCATCAATGTCCACTCAAAAATGTTGCTCTGAGAAAGCAAGGAGAACATCAGTTCATCATATTACTGAACTTCAAGATGAATATCCTCTTTCATACACATGTCAAAGAGCCAAACCGCTGAGTGCGCAGCCACATCATAATGTATGAGTAAAGATGTATGCTGCTCATGGACAGAGGTAGTTTCACTGAGCAATCTATCCATGGTTTAGATAAGGATTAGGGAAGCCAAACACTCAAACAGCAGATGTGTTTTTCTTGAAGAGCATTTCCTCATTGTATGCTTACAAAACAATTTTCCCTCCTCCTCAAAGTGTGTAATCCTGCTGGCCATTTGTTAGCTGGTGCAGCTCCCATGTGGAGGCGAGGCCAATGGCAGAGTGCAGGGGTATAGAGGAGGTGAAAGCTTATAGCCGCATATCAGAGCTCAGGGATTCACACTCATTTATCTTCATTTCTCACACACAGTGTCTCATAATAAAGGCTCATGTGAAAATGGTGTTTATCATTGGAATGACAACATCTCCAAGATGCTGCAAGAGAAATCTAGGAAATAGATAAAGCATTAAAATAGCAAGTCCTTACTCTGTGGAGAATCCAATTAAGGCAGCCTTACATCATGATAATCAAGCAGAGGTGGACTGGTGGATAACAGAGCAGACCGAGGCCTGGACCGTTGGTCCAGGGGTAGTTGTAGTTAGACCTGCTGCATACATCAGCAGCAGTCTACTGTGGGGAGCTTTACCCCCTAGTGGTTTAGTGGAGGAACACATCCTGGGCTGCTTTTAATATACATGATATATGTGTGGGGAGTGTTTCAATGCCGATCGCTCACTCACAAATAACTGTAAGCGTCTGATTGGATTGGAATTTCCTGAGTTCGTTAGCAGCCAAACTATAAATTGTGGGCTTTATATTGGACTATACGTTTGTTCACATGTGCTGATGTTCGTATATGCATATATGAGAAAACAAATGTGATGGTGGGGCTTGTTGTGTTGTTGTGGAGTGGATGCACCACTGGGCCTGTCTGTTCTGGTGTGCTGCTTTCCTGCTGCTCAGCATTTCGCACGGCCTCAGGGGGACACAGGGAGGGGGCACATGACTGGGCCGTGCAAAGCTGAGCTAGTCTCTCCTATCGTTCCGCAAGAGACACATCCCTTTGCCATCCTTCTGTCTTTTCATTGTCATTCCACTTTTCAGCACAGCAGCAGACGTGGTGTTGAGCCTGCTGTGCATATCTGTATTTGTTTGCATCTTCATATCTCTCACATTTTGAAGCTGGTGATTGCAGAGCAGGTGCACATGTTGCCACAAGGGCAAAGTGGACATTTCTGCAACCCTCTCTCAGCAAATCTCAATGCTGGTATAATAATTTACCACCCACCAGCACACACTATGTTTGGCTCACTCGCTTAGCATTTACATGGCCATGCAGTGATTTACTGGTGGTGTGATAATTCTTCAAGGATGCAAGGTATGCTGCAACATGTAACAGATCGAGATTACAGATGGTGATGACTGTCCCTTTATAGCAGTTGCAATATTATTTTATAATATACAATTTTCTAATACTCACAATCCTCCAATCATTCAAACAAAAAACATTTTTATGCATATATTTAATGTAAAGTTGGTTAATTTTTAGCTAGTTTCTAAATACTGCTAAGGTGCCATAGTCACTCAACCTGTTCACACTAAATATTAAAAAGATGTAGTTCTTCAGTTCATACAGGTCAAATCAACCTGTCATTTATGAAAGATTTTATTTATTGCCATTGTCATAAGAAGAAGCTGAAACCATATAAAATAGATAAATACGTATTGTAGATGTACAGTAAAATGAAATAATTCAACAACAAAGTTGCATTCAAAGCGAAGTACAGTGCTTACATTATAACACCTATATTGTACATATCATAGTTGCATTTATTTGTAGTGTATGCTTGCTAATGGCTTCTTTTGTTTGTATGCTTCTTCTATTCCTTCCTATAGTCACCACCCCATAGTACTCATTTAGTACATTTCTATATCTTAATACACACCTTGCAACTGTTTGCATCTGATTACATGCTAAACTGCATTTTGTTGTAGCGTGCGCAACAATTGTGAAGTTATATTTAATCAAATCTTCTGGACATGGCTTGCTCATTGTGCAAATGGCTGTGCAAATAAATGTCTAATATCTCAGCGGATCAGCTGCAGGACCGGACTGAGTCAAACTCACTGAAGTTGAGGTAGCATTGTATGGTGTATGCTCTATACATAATCTAAACGATTACTGTATAAATGAATTCACATACACTACAATGTCTTACTAGAATGTCTGTGAGACACACATATATGAGGCATAAATTAGTTTATCTTTGAGGAATAAGCAGAAACTGAGTGAAAACTGCAGGAAAACTGAAAAGATGGAAAAGGAATACCATGGAGACATGTGCCTTATTACACTGAGGCCCAGATGAGCAGCCTGTGTTTACTGTCTTCTCTCTGCGCTGTGGGCTGAACTGTGCATTGTTTGTGATGAGCATGAGTGCTGACCTCTGCCCTCTGTGGTGGACCTTGCAACCCCTTTGAAAGTTCACAGGAGGGTCAGAGGGTCCTTGTGCCTCTGCAGACACTGTGTTGATTGAACCCGCCCCCTTCTCACCCCACCTCCCTGAAAGTCTGTCTGTCTGTCACAGTCAGACACAAACACATACAAACCATCCAAACAAAACCTGGTCACGATGTGAGCATGAGATTGAGAGAATACTTTGGGGCTGACAGTGTTTGGTCATTCGTTAATTCCTGGAGTGACCTAAATATGTAGAGGGTGAACAGCCACTACTGATTAAATCAAATTATCAAATTAAATGGTTCATATCATGTATTGCTGAGAGACTAAAATCCTAACTTGCATGCAAATGGTTAAAAAATGAGGCCTATTGTGTTTTTACACAGTGATCAATGATGCCTGCTTATTGTGAGTGTCACAGTGAGGCTTTCAGGGCCTCAGCTGCTGGGATGGATTCATGCATTTTACTAGGCTCTGTGGCTTTAGGCACAACCACTGGCAAATGGGGTTGATGCTCACCACATGAGGTATCACATGCTGCTAGGCAGAACATCTACCATGTCTTGTACATGAGACATGCTGCTGTAACATGGAGATCATTTTCGTCTGGGGAAGCCATTAATACCAGAGATCTCACAGACCCCCGATTTCAGCACGTAAATTATTTTGCCTGATGCCGGAGCATGGCAGAGAGCTCTGAGATTGCGGCAATAGTTTGTTTAGGGATCAGATTAGGCCCTATGTCATTTCAAGCTAGAGATGATAATAATGGTTGCCACTGCCGGATGACTGTTGACATCATTCCTCATGTGTTCTGCCACACACATCAATCTTCACCAGCTCTGCAGACGGTTCTGAGGTGAATGAATTTTTCACTTTGCGGTTCAGAGCGGGGTCACACAGACACATACCCTTACATATGAGATGAGCGCAGTGGGTAAACCAAAGGATTTACACCAATCATTTTTCTTTTCTTCTCTTTTTTCGTGTCCACAGTATCAGGTTACTGGGGCTTTTTTTTTTTCAGCAGACTGATATGTTACTGTACATTTTTTTGGTAATGTTTTATTTCTGACACAAACCACAGATGTATGGTACTATCAAGTCCAAGGACATGCTGGGAAGCAGATATACATAGCATGCATAAAACTGTCAGCTGGTTTGAAGCTTTGCTACTGTTCAACAAAGAATTTTATACATATAGAGCTCTTTATAATTGCACAAGTAAGTCTGTTATGGTATAATAGACCTTCGACTTTTGTAACCAGTGAGACATTTGAAATGATATCTGTAACCTCACAGTTTTAATGCTATGCTCTGCCCACTGGGGCTTTAGAGGATAAGTAAAGATAATCTGAAATGTGAGATAAGGCCTCCACAAAGCTGTGGATCAGTTTCTAAGATCATTTCCCCCTTTTTGGATCTTTGGAGACCATAAGGAAAATACAGATGATGATGTAGATAGTGTATCATGGTTTAACAGAGGTGTACTTCAATGTCAGGAAGAGTGAAGGTGTAAGAAATGCAGGATTTACCCTCCTAAACTGTGTGCTGTCATCTTTACAAAGTATGTTCAGGGGGTGTGAAAAGGATCATTAGTTGTGTGGCAGCGGAAGCAGCGGTGTTGTCAGCTACCTACTATTTACTTCCCCTCATTACTGTACGCTGGCTAGCGCTGGTGGGAGTGTCAACATCATTAACATGACTGTCATTAGTCCTGTCCCACACTTAGTCCTGGGGAGAAAAATGAAGCGTCTTCCACCAGCAGCCTCTCTGCCTCTGCAGCTATAGCGCCATGAACACCTTCATTCAGGACTCAATAGTAAACCTGCTGCCTGAGAGGAAGAAACAGGGGAATTCACAAGGAATTGAAATATATCCCAGTTAGATACATGAACTTAGTACATTTCAAGGGAAAATTTGATAATTTAAACTACCATAAAAATATAGACAGAGTATAATACGGCACAATGAACTGTAGGGATGCTCACGGTGTTGATGTGTGACACTTGTTCTATCTAAAATTGGATGGACATGCAACAGTCAAAGTAATAGCACCAATTATTAGTTGTTACAGACATGAAACTGCACAAAAGACTTTTTTCTTAATAGTAGCCTGGACCCTTGATTTAGAAGGTGAACTCATGCATATTATTATTACTTAAATTAATGATAAAATCAAATAAAGTCATCTTTGAAATGTGGATTCCTCTGTTGTTGCCATTAGCCACATTGTCTTAGTTTTGAATTGGCACCTACGCCAGGATTTAAACAAACAAGCTCCCTCACACCTTGTCATCTGCCTGACTTGGCTGGATGTTATTGTAGCCAACTTCAAGGCCTCAGCAGCTGCAATCACTTATGGTAGTCTGCCTCAATGCTCGGCCCCTTCATGCCCCCATCTAGTTTCCCATCAGCCGTGAGGGGGTAGAGCTCCTTGCACTCAGTTTCAACCCTCCTGCTCTCTGTTTTGCCTCGCTGAGACCTCCTCGACCTCTGCAGAGGTGACTGGCACGGTGGAACAACCAAGAGCACAGCAGTAAGGAGCACATCCCAATGCAAACTCATTCAAAGTGGATCCACATACTGTGTTTCCACATGCCTTCTGTATGAGGCTCAAGTCCAGAGTGGGCCGGGCTTTCAGAGGCAAAGTGTCATCCAATGGCTGCACTGGGATTGCTGTGTGGCTTCTCTGATTTACGGTACATCATTAAGTCAGCGCATTCCTTCTCCCTGTGGCCCAGGTGGCTGTGGGGCCCAAGGCCCCGACTCACAGGAGCAGAGTGGGTCTCTCTGTGCAGCACAGCACAGCCAAGGGGAGCAGCACATAACACAGAAGAGCAGCTGCAGACCAGAGATTCGAGCCTCCATACCTCAGCCGTGGCACATCCCTCCACTCCATTACAGGAAGCACTTCATACAGTACATTTCAGCACCTCCTGTGTCTATGAAGAATATCTGTTGTCTTACTTATAAATCCACAATCCTGTTTTCATTTAGCTTCAATTGTTGAACAACTGAGACAAGCCTAAAAAGCAGGGGGGGTGCACTGACCTGTAACCTGCACAGCCGCAGGATCTATTGCGAACAGGCAGGTGTGTGTAACATTAAAATACAAATGAACCATCGTACAGTTGCAACATAAATGTCTCATTGAGGAAAATGCTTCGGCTCATGCCCTCAACCAAAGTTTCATTCTATTGAAGATTTATGAGTTATTTTATTACATGTTGTAATTAGTCATTTACATCCTAGCGGATGAATGATCTTCTCAACACCATCTTTTTTCATGTCCAATATCTCAGCAGTCACAAACAACTGATGGTGGCATGAGTCACGAGAGATTTTTGGAGCTGCTTTGCCCTCTAGTGGTAACACACAGTGTCAGAGTCCATATAGACATGAACCGCCACCTCCAACAGCACACCACCAGGCAGACACTTCATGAACCACAACTTACAGTTGGAACTCTTTGAACACGTAATAAGATGGCTTGTCAATCTGCACAGGATTTCACATCAACAGCTTTGTAATTTTCTGCAGACCGACAGTAAAAGAAATTAGCTGTTAGAGATTTCAGCACTTTATGAAACTTTACAAGCGGACTTTAATATTTACAAGGCTACTAAAAACCCTGGCAAGCCTTAAAGCTCTGACCTACGCATTGGTGACATACTGTGGTTTATGTTGGGGAAAGTGGCGGCTTACAGAGACTACAACTGTTAAATTTATCAGTTTTATGGTTTGTTATGTAACTTCAAGATACATGTGCAAGTGAAGACGAAACTTAGCAGCAGACAGGACTCCAAATAGTCTCACTTCAACATAATCATGACCACACAACGTCTACTTGGCAATGAACAGTTTTTATACAAAGCATATGTAGTTTCATTTAACATTTTGTTTCTTGGTGTGTTGTAAGAGAGAGGCATACTGAAAGAGTGAGATTTTATTTACTATCACTATCAACTATGAGTTCATTCAGGAGCTGTTGGCTGCATCTCTGGGAGATGGAAATGTTGCGGTGATGAGGTACTTCCTGCATGCTGTTCCTTCTTTTTTTGTGTGTGTGTGTGTGTGTCAGAAATTGGTGCTGGTGTTGGTGAAAGGCTCCCTGGCCCCCTTGCTGACAGTGGTAATGTGAGACAGACAGTGTGCCATTCGCTGTGTGTCTGACTCAGATGTCTTGACCTGGCCGACTGGAGAGGTCTGACTTTCAGCTCTGGCTTATCTCGCTGGCACAGCATTGGTCACTTCACACCCGGCTGCTTGATCACACACATTTGCACGGGAGCAGTGAAACAGGCAAGCCGGTTGGCAACGTTTTGTAATGATGTGGTTATGACTACAAAACGTAAACCTGAGGTATGAATATCAAGTCAAGCTAAGTGTGGTTAAAACAGAGAACCCCTTCATTTGCTTCTTCAAGACATTGAACCCAGATTATAATTAATACTCAAATGCCAAAGCAATGTATGCTCAGTGACCACTTTGTTAGGAACATCTAATGCAATCCAATTCAACAGCTCAGACATTAGTCCCATTTTTACTGAGATCACGGTGTTCAGATTTCGTTGTAAACCATAACTACATTGTAATTCCTGATGTATGCACTTAAAGCTAATCTGAAATTTGGAGACATGATCATGCTGAAGAAATCTCACAAGTCTGCAACAAACACTTATTAAAATTTCCACTAAGAGAAATACATACAGGTAACACCTACACACACAGCCAGAGCCTGTTTGCTGACACAGTAAGCCTACACCCGTCACACAAAATGAATGTTCTGCCCAATAGGAAAGCAATTTTGCAATGCATCACTTTAAGTGAGTGGACCTCTGTGCTACAACTGGTGTCTCTTAACCTTTCCTTAATTTGTCTTGTCTTGTTATGAGCTCACAGGAACAACAACCTCCTTTCACTAAGTTGTAAGAAGCACTCAGCCAGCACAGAGCGGCACCACATCAGGCTCAGTGTGAGAGGGTGAAAAAGGCAGCGAAAGGCAAGGCTGAAGTTGGAATTTGCTGTGTTGCTCCTCGCTGGATTTAAGATAAACAGAAATACTATGTTGTAACATGACTGGCTTCCTGTGGCCAGAGAACTGTCCACTCGTGTGTTCAAATGAGATTTATATAAAGAATAATTCACACTTGCAACTTCCACTACACAATAATTTAATGTTGCCACCTTTCTACAGCCCACAAGAATCAAAGCACAAAAACTTAATTTCCACACAGAGCTGATAAGGACACGTTATCTCTACATGAAGGAGGCAGCAACCTCCCCTCTGGCTTGTAAGGAGTAGCAGGGAAACATGTACAGCATTGTCCAGCATTACCATCCTCTGAGAGCCAAGTATACCAATTAACAGCTTGTTCACCACAACTGTAGCACGTGAGGTGAAAATATGCACGCAGAAGGAGAAAGCATTGTGTTGTTTTAATCGAGCTGGCTTTTAGAGCAGAATTACAGAACGATCATTTCAGTATTGCGTAAAACGTGTGCCTTGTCTGGGGAGTGCAGCTTTTCCACTTGTGTGGGACATCATCGCTCTTGTTCAACAACCTGACACATATTTTGGTGGGATTGTCGCCACAAGAAGGAAGTTGTAAACCAGAGAGGCTCCCGTTGCAGGAAACTGCCTTTCATTGTTGATAATGTCACCTTGAAAACATGGTGATCCTCAGTAGACCCTCCACATAGCTTGCAGTTGGACGGGGAACAATGCGTGCCCGCCAGGATGTTATTTTGCTGCTTATGTATCAGAAAATAGCTCAATGAGAGAAACTGATCACAAAGTTTGTCAAAAATATCCATCTAGTTTTGGACGGTTGTAAGCAACATGTTTCAGATTGGCAAGTTAAATTTTTAGGACTTGTTTATGTGTTGTGTTTATTCCCTCTCATTCCCTGGACACTTTGGTAACTCCAACCCTTCATTAAGCCTTATTACCCACACCACTCACTCAACATCTGGCTTGGGGCTCCCAGAATGGCTCATTTGCCATGCCTTTTATTGCAGTCATATAGTTGGAGTTGTAAATGCCTGTGTGGCTGTGTATTGTTTTCTGTTGCGGAGAATCACACAGTATTCTCAGCAGTGACACGGAGTGTTAATGTGCAAAAGTTACAGTCCCAAAGTCCCATGCAAACCTCTCAACAAGTCATGGTAAAGCTTTTATCTGCAGGTAGGAGAGCATTTTTGAACCAAAAAACTGCAATGTCATTTTTGAATTATAGCTTTATTAGAAAATGCTATCAGCACGGACAGTATTTAGACTTTAGTGGAAGTGGTTTTTTCAATTTATCCCTCGGCCTGTGATTGGGTGAATGTCAGCTGAGTTAAGTGCCATGAAGTGGAGGGATTGGCAGCTCTATAACTCCCTCAGACAGGTTTGTCATCTGTGTCAATGACCCACCAGGGATCCAGCCTTATTATCAAACCCAGTGCTGATGGATGACCACAGTTCCAGCTGTTAAGGCACTGTCAGAAACAGGTTCCTCCATGTCCCGTCACCCAGTGTGTACTTGTCTGTGTGTGTGTGTGTGTGTTTGAGAAAAGTGAGGTTGACCGTGGCTTTTCATCCCCATCACCAGTCTGTGAGCAGTGGTGAAAATCAGAGATGCGGTTGTCATCAGTATGTAACAATACATTTCCCCAGCTTTGGAAGGAAAATTCACTTTTTTTTTTATCACATTGCATTTTTAGCATTTTCCAGTCTCCAATATTTTTTTTGCTAAGAAATATTCAATTTGTAAACTTTTAAATAGGCAATGTTTTCAAAAAATTTTAGAATAATTGAAATCTCCCCAGTGTTTTAAAGTCCAAATTGCAGCAGGCAATATAAAATATAATTAAATAAAATGTGTACTGTTTATTTCTAAATATTACTATTACTATTTTCTCGTAATATATTGGCCATGTTCATCTTTTAGTGTGAAAGTGTGAAATTAGAGTTATAAATATTTTATTTTGTAACTACTTTCAATGTGTGACCATAGAAAAATACACAGTCATTTTTCATTGCAACATCAAAATTACAACAATATCTGATGAAAATCTCACTCAGGAGGATATGAGGTTTGAATAACTGCTAAAGGTGAAAGTAGTTAATGCTGAAGGACATCACAAAGGTGTTACAAAGCTCATGTCAAGTGTTACTTGTAGCTTTATCCTGGCACCTCTCCACAGCCTCATTGTTCTGCCTCGCTTCTCTCACAAAATGTGGTTCATAGAGGCTCGTGTGTAAACTACAGTACATCTCAGGAAGGAAGAGGGACCTGGTGGTGGGGGTTGGGAGCAGGATCCCAGACCATAAAACCTGGCAACCGCCCTCCTGCATTGTTCAAAACTACCATTCCAGTCCGGTTTCACTGTTTTCTGCCTGTGCTCTTATGTATCCTGTTCTTTCTACAGTTGTCGTTAAGCAGACAAACATGAATCCAGGGCATGCTGCTCATCTCCCTTTGTTCTTACCACCAAGAGTCTTGCAGGCAGGAAGGAGGTTGCGCTGAAAAGTAAATAAATAACCTGGTTATAAAGTTTAACGGTGGCTCATATGGGTCCAATCACAGAAATATCATATTGTGTGCCGCATGCATTACAGTGTGTTAAGAGCACAATAAATACATAAATACAATTCCTGCCTCTCAGCTTGATGTCAGCACATCCAAATCACCTCTTGGAGCACCACCTTGTGGCTGTTCTGAGCAGTCTCCTTTACTCCCTGGAAAGCCTGGACTCCTGCAGTGTCATATGACAGCAGAAAGACACAGTGGACGCAAAGAAACATTCACACATTTCCATTTCACTTGATAAACTGTATCCTCAATAATACTTTTATTGTCATAGTGCTAATAAAACATACATTTAGAATTTATTTTAAAAACAAATAATGGAGAATATATTTGTGGGGAAAACAAACTAATCAATAATTCGACAATATAGTGAATTTCCTGGCATAATTCAAGGTTCTTCTGCAAATGAATAAATGCTATTTACCTTTTCCATGATCCTGCTGCAAACTGTTTTCGTTAAACTGAAAACTTGACTCTTTTAACCTGCTTCCCATTTAATGCGTGCCACGAAACTTTCAACATGACGACAGAAAGACTGTCTAACTTTTGTGGAATGCAGATGCCTCTCTCAGTCTATTTATGTGATTTAGGGCTGTCAGGGCAGCCAAGCAGCAGAGCCCAGACAGGAGGCTGGACATGACAATGAAGCACAAGTCCTGCAGAAACTGCTCCCTCTAGTGGGAGGGCACAAAACCATTGGACTGAAAACACCAGACAGTTTGGGTCATTTCTGTACTACAGACTCTGTTATCATACATAAAAGTCTCATGTCTTTTTGGAATGAAAAAAGTATCCTGGGTCAGTTGTCGCATTATTTAAAAAAAATCTTTGGTAGTCACACATTACTGATGTCCCGATTTCCCATTACGCTTGTTGATTTGATAACCACATGAGCAGTTGATCTCCTACAGAGTTAGTCTTTTTGGTTGTTAGTCTCCCCTTGGCGGGACCAGAACTGTAAACACGGTGCAGAAAACAACTCTGTGATCCCTGCTGCAAATAGAAAAGCTGGAGAAGCGGCAACATTTTTTACAGACCGCTGTGCACTCTGCACTAAATGGCGCCTTTCTCTGAGATCAGAGGGACTGATGAAGCCTGTCATAATCATTTCTATGCTACATTAACAGAGGCAACACTGTAGTTTGACTTGGCAGATGCAAGTGTTGCTGCACAGCCTCAAGCATTTATAAACTCCACTCCTGCTGAAGTAAAGGGTCAATGTCCATCTTCCTTTAACAAGTTTCACATCAGCAGTTTAACTTAGAGTGGTGTTTCATATTTATATTTTAGAATAAGCAAATTTAGCAATTTGAGGCCATTTAGAATTTTCGATCAAATGCTGAATTCATTAAAAAAAACAATAAATTAAATAAAAGCCTGCAACCCTATTAGTGTATATCAACAATGTCCTGTTATTTTGTAGACCTTTATCAGATCAGGGAATCCATGGGAAACACCCCACCATTACTCGGCACATGTTCTGTATTTTCAAAATCAATTTCTGTCTCACAGTTGGTTGCAGTGCCACTGAAGTCATCAGGGTCATGTACCTCCCTCCATAGTCGTTTGCCAGCTGCTTCCAGCTGAAAAATGGAGCTTTCTGAACTGGAGGGGTATATGTACAGAGATAGCTTGACACAACCATTTGTTTGGCTCAGGTGAATACAGCCAGACAGCAACACAGTCCCTGCTCTACAGCAGGGCTTGCACTATGGCCAGATCTTACTGGACACTCATTGCTCAAAGACGCTTTGAAGCTCTGCTCAGATACACTGCTGCTTCACTGTACGTGAAGAGACACAACTGGTTGTTTTTATTTACTGCATGAGTCTAAATTCATGTGAAGAATATACTCTTTAAGGTCATCATTGAAGTGATGGCAAGTATATGCAATGTCTCTCAGTTTTAGTTATGCACTGTAGGGTGGTTAAAGTAATCCTGGGGAGACATTAAAAGTCTCATGTAAAAGTGTATGTATTAACCAAAAGCCTGAGTATTATTAACACAGGCTTCTGCTTTTATGACACTTCTTTCACAGCATCATTCCTCATATTTAAAATCCCTGCCCATCTTTTTTACTTTTACAAATTATTAATCCATTCACCTCAATAAAAATATACTGCATCAACTATAAATTTATACATTTTAGGATCACCAATGGGCGGGGTATAAATATATTCATTCATCTTCTACCACTTATCATTTTCTGGGTCACTGGGGGTGCTGGAGCCAATCCCAGCTCACTCTGAGTGAGGGTGGAGTACACCCTGGACAGGTTGCCAGTCCATCGCAGGGCCAACACACAGAGACAGACAGAGACCAACAACCACTCACACTCAGACAATTTTAGAGTAAGCCTGGGAACCGAACCCACAGCCTTCTTGTTGTGGGGCAACAGTGCTTACCACTATGCTGCCGTGCTGCCCGAGATAAATATAACAAATAGTAATATTACAGTTAGGGTACTGATAATCACTCTTATTAAGAGTATCCCGAGCCTTCACATAAAGAGTTCTGCTCTAATATCGTGTCTACTTCCACAACTTCTCAGCCTACCGTCATATTCATGGGTGAATATGACAGAAACAGCCGGGCACCTTGTGTCTAATGAATTTGAATCTGCGGCTGATTCAGTATTAGTTGGGGTTACTGCTTGGCCCCGCAGGAAATGAATTGCCCTTTATTTAACATTACAAATTACAGGTGACCCACCGTGAGCAGAGCTGTGAGTTTTGAGTGGTGCGACAAATAGATTTAGAGGGGCAATGATTCCCTCCCACTTTCCTGTTGTGTAAATGCAAGAGATTAGATGACAAAGGATATTAGGAAATAATTTGTGATTCCCACTGTGATAAACGTAATGTGGTTAAGAAGCAATGAATATGTCTGTATTTGACACAATTAAATCAGGTATTAGATTACGTTACATTGATTTGTTGTGTAGCAAATTGCCATGTTGACAGTGCTAGCTGAAAGCTAATGAGGATACAAGGTTAGCATTGCTGCAGGGGTGGATTTGTGAGGTTACAAGGTGCTGGTGTAAGTGCTTCGAGTCTAGGCCATCCTACACTCTCATTAGAGTCTGTGCACCCCGTGGTAAGGATTAAATCCTTCTCTCTCTCAGTGTAGTCCTTTGCCAACATGGATGCCAATATATAATGACCATGCTAAGTGCTGTACTGTAAAATCCTGTTGTCAGCATGGAGGCTGAGTCATGTGGCATCTACTTTTAACTTTGTTCTCTCAGAGATTACTCAGCCGGGATCAGCCACATCAGTCATGTGTTGCGATCATTTTACCTCGAAGATAAATCCATCAGTGCCCTTGTGGATGTATCGAGACGAATGTGCTCAAACCGCGCTTTACACCATCTTAGGCTCCCTCTCCAGCCAGTGACTTGGCCTGTTGAGTAATGAAGTGTTAGAGTTCAGTAATGAGACTGTTTACAGGGCGTGCTTGTTTCACATGAATCAAGCCCAGTGTGTGGTTAGATAAATACCAGCTTGGCCCTGCACGAAGCCAGTCAAACCTTCTCCTCTGCTCAGGAAATGGCAGCCAAATTCCTGTGGAATGAATGAAGAGGAAATCTGCGAGTGGCAGCCTACCACGAGATCACTCTGAAAGGAGAGGGTGGAAAAGCGGTGGCCCTTCCTCTGGTGTGGACCTGGGCCAGGGCTCACTAGGTGAGACTGATGGAATAATAATACACATCCTGAGTGTTCTTTTCATTAGCAGCACGGTTTCATGTTTTTCATCATCCTGCTGAGAGAAATGTAGAGACCCTTATTTCTGAGCTGGACAAATTACCCTTTCCCCTCTGGGAGATGCAGCTGCATTCAATACTGTGTGTGTGTGATAGTGTGTCTCTGTGTGTGTCTGTGTCAGTATGTTTTTGGTGGGGGTTGTAGTTGGATACAGGGATTTCCTGTGGAAATAATAATTAACCAAAACATGCACTAGGGCTTGCGATATACGCTTGGTCCCCTCACTAAATATTGTCTTTTACAAGTCACCAGGTATCTGGATTAATCTCATTTCCTACATGAGATTTCAATGGGAAGCAAACTTCCATTAGGATATGAGGAGTATTAGTTTAAATCCCTGACCTCAGTCTGTCAGTTGTGTAAACCTATCAGTCCAGGCTGTTTGAACTGAAGTGACAGCATGACCATCTGTATTCTGAGCACATTATCCATGATTCATATTAACCCTTAACCAAAGCAATCCCTCCATTAACTCCACCTGCAAACACCTCATATCCCAAGTGACCTATTTTCCCAATTACCAACGCCATTACTCTGCACTTCCCTTCCACAGCAGCCATCAGCAGACATCCAGATTAGAGCAGATTTCATAGAAACTCCTCTGACGGCTACATTAGTGTACATTTTTCTGCACTTATTACAGAGCACAGGCACGAAGAGTTACAGTGCCTCTCAAATGAAACGGGTTTGAGTGATAAATCTCTGGCACTAATGCACAGCCTTAAGAGTTTTTGACTGTAAATTTAAGTCATGGGAGACATGCTGTACTTACACTGGGAGCGCCTAAAGGAAATGGTTTCCCCATAGAAAGTACATATGGGTGTGGATGTCTGCAGCCAATCAGGTTGCTGGAAGAAAATGCCTTTTCTCTCTCTCACTCGCCCCGACCAAGGCCTCACTGCTGTTTAGGCACTATTGTCTGAGATGCAATGCAATATTTCACAAATTATAACCAAATGACACAGGATTCATATTGGTAACAATAATCACTTGTTGCATATGTTGGCAGTATCACCCCCCCCTTCCAAATAACAAGCTATAATCACTATTTCAACAACAACAAGCAGAGCAAACAGCTGCATGAATATTTGTCAGATAAGCGGGATGACAGTTCATTGTGGGTCAATATATTGCGTTTCATCATGATCATCAAAGCATCATCCATCTCTCCGTGCAAACAGTGGTGACACCTTAATTGCCTTTGATAATACATTCATCCTGTCAAAATGAGGTGATAATCAAGTCGTTTCCACAGCAGCCATCGACGTCTGCACAAAACCTGTTCATCCGCTGGTAAAAGAGGAAAAAAAAAAAAACGTTACAGTAAGATACCTCTGGGGAAAATCAACCTTCCTCATATTTTGTTGCTATAAGATGTTCCTTCATGCTTTCTTTTTCCTCTTATAAAGAAAAAAAACAAAAACGCTAAATAAGCTGCAAAAGGATCAAGGAAAAAGATAAGTCTTATGCCACATAACTCCTCCTCAAAATAAATAAAAGAAATCGTCAACCACGAAAAAATCTTTCTGATGCACATACTGAAGTCTGACTGGATTTCTGAGGTTAACACTGATATCAGTATCTGAGTAGTTTAACAACTCAACACCGTTTTGTTTTTTATCATTGTTGGTTTGCTTCTTTGTGCTTTTTCTTGGCAGAGTATTTGTGTAAATGATATGATTTATGATGTATGATTTTCTTTATTTTCAAATAAAAAAAATAAGTAACAAAAACACTAATGATACAGATTTCACAGAGACCTTTTCTGTTTTCTGTGATTGCCATTAACCATGAATTTTTGCAATTGAAAATTCTTCTAAATGATCTCAAACTAGTTTCACATTTCTATCAGTGGACTTACCTATCTACAGAGAATGATATATTGACCAAGCAACACATTAAAAGATACACAAACATACACAAATTGAAACAAACTGTGTAGTTCCCATAAGGACACTGACAAAGGGCTTGCGAGCTGCAGTTGTTCCTCTTGTTCACTGAGAGATCTCTTCCCAAAGCTCCTCTTATGTAAGTGAAAATCCATAATCATTATTCTTTGCAGAAATATATATTTCAATGAATCTACAATAATATGAAGCTACGAGAAACCAAGCTCTTCTTGTTCCAAGTTACAGACTTTTTTTTACCCTCATGCCTCTTTTGTTACGATCCCTCCCACATGGATCAACATGGAAACACTGTCCACTCCCTTTGATCAGCTCAGACTGAAGCCTCATGTTAATTTTGCACCCAAACTTTGTCTCCATCTCTGAGATTGGAAATGTATTATAGGCCAGAATGAACAAAGAAATGTCTGAAACAAACCAAACCAGTTTCTGATAATTAAACAACTTATAATACAACATATTTAACACATACCCCTGATTGTGAGGGTTTCACGTAATCTCTGGCACTTAAACTAGAAATTCTGCTGGCTGGAGATGTATTTGGCTATTTAGGTTAGCTTTCACTGGAGTGGAAACCACCTTTCATGTGGACCATCAAGTCTTTAATTGGTATCCAGGACCAGACTTCAGATGACATACCAGTGATGGAAATGTCTTTTAAATGAATGTAGCAGTTGGCTCCAGCACCCGGCACTTTGCCTCATCTGCTGGAAATGTGTGATTATGCAAGCAGTGAGTGTCAACCGAAGCACATGGTTCCTCTGCAGGGTTCTTCTCCCTTTTAATGAAGTCCACTGCTGCAGTGGGATCTTTCTGTGTGGAACTTATCTGCTCGTCCTAGATGGCAACGTTACGTACATACCGATTGGATACAGTACAGATGGGATAGAGCGCAGATGGAGCAATTAAAGGCAATCCACAACCATCGTCTTTTTTTAAGCCAGGCATATTGGAGAAAGAGCAGGACCAATACATCCTGTTTAGAATATTTTACTGAAGTTCACAGACAACAACACAAGTAGCCGCATGTGGAGGGAGAATATGGTATAGCAGTGAAAATAGCAAGCAAGCTTGTGTTGCTGAGGTATTTCTTGATTTCACTGTAACATGCATCTATTCATTGTTATTCTTTGCTTCAGACCTGTCCTGTATTTTAAAAACAGACACAATTAATATATTTAATTATTAACATTTGTACGATTTTAACTTTTTCCTCCTCACTGTTTTCCATTTATACAAAAGTCACGTCACACACTGGTGGAACTCTAATGAGCAGATTTGAGCAGTGCATGTTGAGGACGACCTTGGCTGGTCTATCAGAAACCCCCTTCTAATCTGGTCCTCAGTCTCCTCAGCTCAGCGAGAGAGGGACATCAGCAGGAGGGAGTTGTTGGGAGTTGTATTTTCTCTCTCATCCCTCGACTGTGCTCTTGAGGTGTAAGGACACTGAGCCGAGGTTGATGATATTAGACCATAATTAATACAGAAATTACATTTCACCCACTTTGCATCCTCCCTCATTTGATTATTTTTCTGCTGGCTAACATCATAAAGGACCATCTTCTCCGTACCAAACATTGTAAATTGTTTACCGTCAAGTAAAAATAGAAACATTCAGCTTTTAAACAATCACCAATCATTCCTGCAATATTTCAGTTTATGCCTTTTTAGGAAGCCATTTTTTAAACCAGATATCTATTCATGAGCTTGGTTATATTAATACTTAGTTTTTTGTAACAGTGTGAGTTACCTTTCTGCTGTTTTGTGGTGGAGGTGTGTTGATACAGCAGGAACACAGATGGCTCTCACATCAGACACTCAGCACATCATTCTATTATGGCAATTAAAAGAAAGAGGCCTGGGGTGCAAAAATGGAAAGTAACCTGCTTGGCTACACACTACAGATGAGGGCTATTTGGTCAGCAAGTTCCTATCAAGGACTCCAAGCTGTAACCGAGCCATCCATGCATCCTTTCGTGTAGTGGGACTTTGATTTGATAAGCGGCCAAATCTCAACTTCAATTGTATCCTCTGTATCCTCACCACTGCATGCTGTACTTCTAGACTTGGCCACACAGGACTTGGGGGGAAAAGCTAAATACTCTTTTTTTGTTTTTTTACCTCTTATCTCACCGTGGGTTGTATCTTCAAACGTTATTTAATAATCTCACAGGTGTATTCTCTCCGTCAGAAAGAGGAAACATTTCAACAAACTAATAGTAGTGAGACATATAGAGAGAGAAATATACTTACATACAATCTACAAAAAACAAAGCCCACCCATCGGCTCGTCTGGAGTTCACTGATTGACATGTTTTCCTCGTAACAAGAAGAAGAACATGCGACAACAGTGTAGTTTAAAGCGCAAAGATTTCTGACCAGCTCTTTTAGCTACATACCTTAATATTGTCAATATTCTCATCTGAGTCAGAGCAACTTAAACAAAGTAAATGTGATGTAAATGGGATCAAACCACATCCAATTTTAGTATGCTCAGACACTGACACATTAGCACTCAGGAGTCTTGATTACACCTATACTTTGGTACTCGGTCCTCACTGGCCATAACACAACCCATCTTTGAAATCGGCCCTAATTATGATATCATCCTCACACCCGCAAAGTGACTGAATGTATCTTTCAGCCATATAAACAACTGCCACAGTACTCAAAACCGCCTGCAGTAGGTGTCTGCCAACAATTTGCCATGACAACAATGAAAACAACACCAGCTGTCAAGACAGGGGATATGACCAAAGCACAGTGGCACAGAGTGTGGAAATGCTGGACGTAAACATTGGCTTTGGAAGACAGGCTCGCTGTATCTGTGAGACTACACAGATACATTTGAAAATCCAACTTGTTAATAGATAACAAGACAGTATGTGATAGAATCAAGTGACAATGTACAAAATGTTGAGGTCTTAGCTGCTATTGACATATGCATGTGGGCATTTCACACATCCTGAAGTAGTTTGCGTGCTCTGATGTCCATAATTGGTCTCATACCAAGACTACTCCTGCCAAAGCCGCAATCAGTTCCTGATTGAATTATAAAGACTTTTCCACAAGGATACTCTAGTGAACAGTTGGTTTTGTATTAGGTAGCTAAGCTTTTTCTTATGAAAAAGACCACACACTTATCTCTTTTTGTTAAATAATGATAAACTGAGGCAGCATAGTACTGATCTACATTTATCAGGATGAGAGGAAGAAGTTACTTGCGTCTCAGCTTTGAACTGTAGCGCAGCAGCAGATGAGACAAAGACCTGCCTAATGAACACTGAGTTGTGTCTGTGGAAAAATGCAGACAAAGACCATAATGTGAAAAAGTTGTGAAACAACAGTGAGTTCTAGTTGCGGCAGATTCATCGTCTGAGCTGCAGTAAAGATACAGATCATGGTTTGACAAATGATTATGATGATTTTGATATTACCCGCAGACAATTCTATTTTTTCATTTCCTGGTAAATTGTCTCAGCTCCAGTCCTGTCCTGGTGGGCTTTCCTCCCAGTCCTGTCTCTGCTCCGTGGTTTTTATTAAAGCTAACATTTGTCAGCAGGAAGATGGTTGATATGCAAAGTGTGGAGCGGCGCACACCTCACGCTTTAGTAATTCTGGCTGTTTGAGAAATGAGATATGAGGAATGCCCTGCTACGACACAACAGATAAGAGACATGAGTAATGTTCAGAAGATTTTGGTGTTATTACTCTTTATTCTGTGTTTTTGTTTGTACCTGAGTGTATTTTGAAAGATGATGGCCCTGGAGAGAAATCACTGTGCTTCATAGTGATTGTAAAAGTATCTTATTAGCAATATAAAAGCAATTCATATGCTTAAATAAGAATTTCACAAGATAATATTGGATAAACTTTTATGCATTGAGAATTTGTTAATGTACTTAATGATGGATCTACTTTATGCAGCTACTTTTTCTTTTTTCTAATTTAATAATCTTAAAATTTAAATGAAAAGAGGAGCTTGCTGTAATGCAATAGATAATATTTACCGCGGTGTTCAATGGAGTGTGAATTAATTTGCAGCACTCTGCCATAATATTAATGAATAATTATTTCTCACAAATCTGCACCATTCATACTTTTTGCAGTCTGTCACACACTGTAATTGCAGCCCAAATGTCAATATATTCTAGATGTCACGTGATTCCACGGAAATTAAATTAACCCAACACCTTCATGCTCCTGATGAAATGAATTCCACAGGATTCATTGTTTCTAGATTTCAAAGGCTATTACTTTAATAATAATACATTTTATTTATGAAGCACTTTAAACAGTGCAGAAAGATGCTTTACAGGAGGCTATCAATAAAACTGTAGAATCATACGGAATAAATAAATATGCAACTTTGCATTTTTAATGTTTAATTTGGTTGGAGAATGATTAAAATGTTAATGTTTTTAGCGTGATTTTGATGAAAGCCAAAGGATATTTTAGGTTGAGGAATAATATAAAGCAGTTTTATTTCTCATAAATGTATATTAAGTTGTGACTCAGACATTTTGTAAATGTTTGTTTATGGTAACGGTTTGCCTGGTGTATTATTATTTATCATTGAATTAAAATGATAGATCTTATTTCTCCCCTGATTTTGTTGTCAAATGAGATATGTGACACGATACTGTACAAAATGTTAGTGTTTGAAAGGAGACGTTTACTCTGCATATAATTTCTGCTGGCAAGATGAAGCAAAAGGGCCATGCTGCGTGAGGAAATTGTTCTGCTAAGTGACTTTCCCCCTCGCATTGCCAAGCAGCGTCCCCATATAAATGGCCATCCAGCCTGTTTGTCAGGAACACACATCAATCTTGATGCGTATTGCCACAGAGCCAGGAGGCAAGTTGGTGAAGGCTGCTGTTACCAGTCAGAAATGTGTTGAGCTTGTCACCTCAGGCCATCCTCGCTCTGTACAGTGCAGCGGCACAGAGCTGTAGCCACTGTTCTGAAGACTGGACACTTTCATTAGGGAAGTCATTAAAGGAATTACAGGAGCCTGCTCATGGATTTTCTAGGATTATTGTACTTGGATTTTGCTCTGTTCATCAAGCATATAACAGGAATGCTGCAGTGGCCTCTCTGTGTGTCTGTATGTGAGAAAAGGACAGAGAGATACAGGACTCCCAATATGTGGCATTTTTAATTTTGTACCACTCTTCCTTGTATCTGCAATTTGATGATTTCCTTTTTTCCTCCTTATTTACACCAAAAAGCTCTTTTCCACATTTAATTTGGGTGGTGGGCTTGTTTTTCCCTTTTTGATCAGACCTGCCTATACCTTCAAGAAACAAAAACAAAAAATGAAACAAACAAACAAAGAAACAAACAAACAAAAAAATACATCCAAAACATCCAAAAAGGTGCTAAAAACCTTCAGGAATTTATGTTCATCCTGGTGCCATGGTTGTCTGTTGGGTTAAGATCTCAGAGCTGTGAGGAAACTCGACCAAACTAAAACCATGTTAAACTTATCAAATGATATACCTCACAGCATATATTTTATTCATTTTACTTCCTTACTACATGTTCTATGAAAACACTAAAACTAACTAACACATTGATCTTACCACCAGTTGTCTGTTCAGTCAAAACCTGATGAAGTTTTCCTCTGAGCCACAGATTTCTATTGTTTTTGTCCTTCAAACAGCAAAACATCAGTGAGACACACTGGGTTACAAGTTCCTTCATTGAAATGAATTTGAACACTGTTATTTATTTTGAGAACTCGTCACATACACTATCTTGCTATAAATTCTGAAAACGACATAGATTTGTATTAATCCACAGTTGAAAATAGTTCCACTTGCAAATGCACTATTTACTCCTTTCCTACTGGTGTTTTCAATCAACAGTGCCCTGTTTTAAGTCATTCATTTGGTGTTAAAGATTTTTTTTTTTTTTTAAATGACCATCATCAGAGGGAATGTGTAGGCCTCTGGCTAAAACCCACATAAAAGCTGGGAAAGTTGGATAATGTGAAAAGACAGATGATCAAAGTGTTAGTTTTGTGCTTTTCATGGGATTCATTGTATTGATAAGAAGAAAAAACTAAAATATAATTGACCTTGTCTTTAAGAATGACAGTATAATATTAGGAGTGGGAATAGAAGAAAATTATACCAATGATAAGGTGGTGATAGCAATATTATCTCTCTACCTGGTGGATTAACATACTGACTGGGATTCTCACTCTTCTATCTGTAGGATAGTTTTATATCTACAGGACTAAGAGGAGGGAACAGTTTGTGTAAACTGGTGATATCCAAATAAAATTAGGCATAGGGGGAGTTATTTACATTCACCGGCTCTTCTGGGGCTTTCAATCAAATCACACAATCTTCCTCAGCAGGAGTCCCTCAGTTGTCCTTGAAATGTGGATTTTTATTTGTCTTCACTCTTCATTATATTAGGGATTAATCGTTTACAATGAAAATAAGCCAATATGATGGAAATCATTATGACCTAGTCGTTATTTTCTTTGTTTCAGTCATTTTAAAATAAAATATGAATTTTAACAACCCCCCTTTGATGAGACTGAGCCATCAGAAACATCATTTATAGAAAGATGTTCACCATCCAATAGAGACCTTTATGACAGGATTTGAGAAATGTGAGGTATTAAATGAAAGTGAGATGTCTTTAAGCCCAGACTTGTTTCTGCTGGGCTAATACAGAGAAATGTTGTCATATCCTGGGATACACACATCCAAATAACTGATGAACTACACTTTCTGCAACAATTAGAGCCTTTTGGAATTAGAGCCTATGCATTGCTCAAACCTTCCCGTTCTTGCATACACTGTGAAAATACAGGAACATTCAAATCTTTCCTCAGTGGTGTTATTTTTTAAGGTTTTGTCATGTGATGATAATCAGTTATCATAAAAGTGGCATATCTATATGTGGATTTCTACCAGTTTCCCCCCTCAATTCATTTTTCATGCTTATATTGTCATGACCTAGAAGAGAGTGTGTATTCAGGGGGATGTTTCTGATCCCGTGTCCTGAGCTGTGGAATAATGTAGGAGCACTGGTGTGTTGCTGCTGCGGCTGGGGGAGCGTGTTGCCATAAAATATTAACGACTTGGAAGCCCAGCCACCTGACAAGATGAATGTAATTGGCCCTCGCAGCTCTATCTGTGCATGTTAATGAGATGGGATGGTATTTAAATCAGTCGTGCCCCAGACACTGTGGCTGCAGTCTAGAAAACCACAAACAAAGACACAGTGAGAGAGCACGGGCGCAGTGCGATAGATACAGAAAATGTCACTTTTTATTCAGTTTTGGTGACCTGCTATGAGCACCTCATTTTATTATTGCTGTTTTTTGTTTATTTAAGCAGAACATTGCTTGCAGCTCAGCCTCTGAACGAATTTGGATTGAACAATAGAAGGTAACTCTGAGATAAATTGGCTTTTCAGAAGATTTTAGGAGTGAAATTTGTGGATAGGAGAGTCAGAGAATTGAAATAAACTGTAGACAAAAGCCATATATAATCCTGAGGTAAAGGTGTGTGCTTGCACCTGCACAGCACCTGTCCTGCGCAGACACAGTGGTCGAGCCCCGGCTGTTATTAGTGGTCTGGAACAAACCTTTAGTCCCTCAAACTAAATATGACCACCTCAGGAGAAAACACAGGGCTGTGATAACTGTGAACAACAGCTTCAGTCTGTTCTCCCATGAGACAGCAGTCCAAAAATGTACCAGGTAGCAATAATATAACCTAAATCTGAGAGAAAGAAGGCCAACCTGTTTTCAGCAATGAAGCCCGCTTAAAGTGTGGGTTACAGATTGTGTCTGTGTGTGGTAAGGTTAAAGCCTCTCACATTTCCGGAAAGCTGAGTGAATAATAAAAGTCAGCAGATGGGAAACTGTGTCACTTAACTTTCATTATTCTGACAACATTTACCTTTTATGTGACAGTGCTGTGGTCATCCTCGCCGGCACCTCGTAAAACTACATTCACGTTCCTTTGCTGCGGTCCTGTGATGCTTGGCTGGACAAAGGTGTGATGCATCAAAGCTCCACACAAAATCCTTGGCATGCCGTGTTTGTATCTGTGCATTTGTGTGTATGAGTGTGTGTGTTTGTGTGTCGGTAGACTGGGAAAGACCTGTCGCCAAAGGGTGGGGGAAGTGCAGGCAGAAGGACAGATGGTCTCCCTCATGGTGGCTGAAATAAAAGAGGGAATTAGAGGACTCCAAGGTGTACACTCTGACGGCAATTACAGCAAATAGATTGGAAGTGGACCTCCAGGCACCCGGGGAGGCAGCTCTGTGGGGGAGAGCCCCACCTTGCCACATCTGGTTCCTACACCCTGAAACCAGCCAAGATAAAACCCTGAACCCCGTTCCCCTTTTTCCTCAGAGTTAGGCCTCACTAACCATTAGCATACTGCTGTATATCAGTGTTAGAACATCTTGAAAAGAAGAAAATAAACTTCATGTGCACTGTAGAGTTTGAGATGGATTTTTTTATTACCATTTTTCTTGGTTTGGATATGTGGCTAAATGATTTGCAAACCCAATTTCAGATATCCCTGGGAGCTGTTTTGGTTATTCTGCTGCCTGCAGGAGTTTGAAAACAGTCAATTATTTTTGTCTTGCTTGCTTCCGCCGATTGATTCTCGAACGATTTTCACTGCCCCTCCAAGTAAGGATATGCAGCAATTGAATTAAATAAGACCAGCCAATCGATATAAAATACGTAAAACATTCAGGCTTTTCTTTCATAGCTCCTGGAAAGTGAGAATTCATTGCGGATGAAAATGCAAACTGAAAGATACTTTTATGGACCAATGAAACCTGCTACTGTCTGAAGTTTACTGATAAGCACGAAGTATTTTAAATAGAACATATTTAATCTATTACTGACTCTCAAACAGAATACAGGCAGCTTGTCTTTCTTTTCTGAAGCCATTTAGAGCAGTTGGGATCGGCGGATTCCATTAGCCCTGCCCTGTGGCTGAATGAGTGAAATACCATTTAGAGAATAAGTGTCTCTAACCCCGAAACCTCCTGTTCCCATCAATGTATAAATGATAAAGACGCAGTCTAATGAAAGAAAAGGCTCCCTGCCAAAGTCAGCCATAAAAGTAACATTTGGGTGCGAAAGACCTTAAGCTCATTCATTAACCTCAGGAAAGCGTCTTCACTGTTACTCCCACACTGTACGCTCAGTGGTGCCAATGCCACTGAATTACACACAACTGTAATAAAAGCTCCAGTGATCTGACTGCGTCACTGTATTCTTCAGCAAGCAGCAAGTTCCAGTGGCCACACACAGACATATTATAAGGAAATATATTTAATGAAAAAGGTGAATTTTGAATTGATCTTAGACTTGATCCTCACTGTAACAAACATGCATCATACAATTAACAACTTCTTGGACGAGGCTGGAGGACAGAAAACAGATAATACAGATGGTTTCTAATTCAGAGTTGTCCGCTATTGTCAGTGTCATGTGTTCCCATGAAGATTTACACAGCAGGCTTAAAACAAAATGAGAAATCAGGTTCGTATTGTATACAATGTAAATAAGGCTGACTTTTGGCCCATGAGTTATAGCCTCTAGAATTGGCTGCTTTTCCTTTGTTGCATAAATCCGTGAACAGTAAATCACTGGCTTCTGAGAAGGCATAAAGAAAAAAAAGGAAAAGAAACCAATACATAAAAGATAATTAGGTAGCAAACATAAGTAACCAATCACAGTTTTTACCCACATTATAAAGGATGCAGAGGGAAAAACACCAAACATCACCAAATACAAATATGTTTTGTGTCTCAAAAAACTTGTGCTTGAAAAAGGGAATTGTTTTATTGCCGTTGTATTAAATAGAAACGCACAAGAAACAGCTGAAGGGTCTGTGAATGTTTATCAAGTTAAAACCCTCCATGTTAATGGTGCTCTTGTGTTCAGTGATGCTGAGTCAAAAACTATCCACATAATTTAAGACAAGGGGCACAAAACTTGTACCATCATGTTTTTATCACCCTTTTTTTTCTCCACACAGAGACAGAGATTGTTTTACATGCTTTTATCTCACCATGTCTGGATTACTGCAACAGCCCTTTTACTTGTCCCACCCAAACATCTATTGATCGCCTCCAGACTGTACAGCAATCTGCTGCCAGCCATTTAACCTGAACCAAGAGACACATTAATATCACTCCCCGTACATGTTAGGCTAGATTTTAAGATTTTATTGATCACTTTTAAAGCTCTCAAAGGTGTAAGTGTCTGCAGTGCTGGAATGTACAGTATGTTTGCGTTGTGGCTATTAGTGTCAGGTTTGTGCTGTGTATGGATTTGTATTATGTCACTTGGCTCCAGATTTTTTGTTTTATTTTTAATTTTTTTTTTATCTTACCTCAGATGTCTTCAGCCTGACCTGCAGATCTGCATGTTGCTTATAGCCACTTAAATGTTTTTCTGCAGCTCCAGCTTGAACGTCAAATTATTTCAAGTAAGGAGCCAGCCATTTTTTAGAATTATATCCTCATTTTCCACTGTATTTGACATGTGTAATAGCAGTTTATAGTATGCACAACGGGTTTTAGGGATTTGATTCATCTTCGGAGTAATTGCAGCAGCTTAATGTAGAAGATGAAAAACATCAGCATGAGTCCTGTGTTTGTGTTGGAACAGAGTCTTAGAATCATTGTAAGGAAATCTGCTGAATTCAGTCTGAACACATGTGGTCATAAATCATGCCCAATATTTTTCTGAAATAAATCTGTGCTCGTATGAAATGTTAAAAGATAATGAAAATCGAAAACATATAAAAATGTAAAATCTTCTGTCTGCTTTGCATTTTCAGTCATTTTGATGTCATAAAATGTCATTTTGTTGGCATTACTTGAGTCAAGCACATTAAATGAGGCCTAGTTATATGATAGCAAAAAAAAGTAGTTTAGGCATCGGTGCTGTGATGACAAGATAAATACAACCCTAAAGTGAAGTAATAAATAAATGAAACAATGGCATCAGCAGCCAGCAAACAATGATGATTCAGTACAGTTAGAGGAAGATCATTAGATATTTCACTATATCATCACTCCACATGGTGACCGGAGGTACGCTGAAATGTCTGCAAGTTGATTTGGATCCAATCAATGCTGTGAACAAACAGCAGCTGCAGAAAAGTGAAAGAGCAGCCATGTTCTGGTTAATTGGGACACTGGGAAACAAAAACATGCTTTTGCAATGACTCAAAGAACCTCATCTGTTTCACTGTAATTCATAGATTAAATAAAAGCCAACTTCTCCCAGCCTGAGCCAACTCAAGCATGCTGAGGACAGAGGCGGTTACCATGTTAGTCATACTCAGGAAAAGAAGAAAAAGGGATCTGTTAATAATAATTAGTCGATTTTGATCTCCCACATTTTCCATCATAACATTTGACTGTGAATGACATCAGTGTATCTGACTGAACTGATCATTTACCTACTGATGGTATTGCGCCATAAACACCATGTGATACCAGACAGAGATTCATGTCTTCCCACAAACAAACACATCATGCGCCAAACTAATAACTAAGCAGTCTGCGCTTTTTTTGTCTGAAATGTAATCATCATAAAAAACATTTAATCAAATGAAAATAAATCTTATCAGATATTTGAAGTCTTTAAAGAACTATTCAATATCCTCCATGAATGATTTTAATAGACTGAGTCATATTTCAGGTGGCCTGCTTTTCAGATTGTATCACTGCTCAACATTTGTCACCTGTCAAATTATTTTCCCCCTGCATGTCATGTTCATTTGTCAAAACAGCCTTGTTCAAAGTTGCCTACTGCTTCATATCCAACTAAATCAGATTTGGGAAGGATTTTTTATTTGGATGTCATATTTATGGTAATGTTAGAATAATAAAATTGTGCACAATTCTAAATGCAATTTATCTAAGTCTTAATATGTTTAAGCAAATATTGGGACTAATGACTTAAGCATAAAGTGAGAACGAGCAGTTGAATTTTTTTTCAGGGAGAACAGATTCAATCAATCCTCAGGATACATATAATAATTTTGCAGAACCAGTTGCTGCTGCAGACACCAGGATTTGCTCAACGAGAGTCGCCTGCCAAAAAGAAACAATTGTCCTGTTCAGTGTGAAGAGGGGAGGGGGGAAGCACAATAGTCTTATATTAAAACTACCTGGTTTTTGATAGAGCATTCAGCCTCTTTACATTAATGAGAGGTGGACTTGGCTGGAGTCCAGACCACCAGAGGCCACAGCTGCTCACAGGTAGTGATGTACTGCTGCCTCTTACCAGGACTTCGACACGTTCATATTTCTACAGTGTCTGATCATTGCCAGAGAAAACCATTTCTTATCATTCTTCCAACTACTTAGAGCCACATCTGAATTACGGTTGCTGTATCCGATGCACATTTATTCTTCCCTCCTGACAGTTTTATAGAGCTCATTATCCGCTTTGTGGCCGTGGCTGTGAATGGGGAACCTGTGGGGGTTTTATGTGTAGTCAGTAGCTCCTTCACTGACCACATTTAATGTCCTTTTCTGAAACAAGAAAAAAAAAGAAAAAAAAAACAACACACACACACACACATGCAAAAAACCAAAAACAAAACAGGCGGGTCGAGGGGGTGCATCCAAGCCCCTCTGACAGCAGCAGTGAAAACTGCTCACATACACACTCACAGTGCAGTGGTGGATTTGTTGATGTGAGGGTGAGGGAGCAGAGGGAGCACCAGACCAGAGTTTTATTTATCTCAGGTGCAAAGGCTCATTATAATGGTGTTAATGAGGAGCAGATGTAGCTGAGTGAAGGAGGAGGAGTGCGGTGGGCAGGCGGTTAGAGAGCAAGGTGTGGCCTGTCGAGGTCCTACATGGAGGTCCTGTCTGGGGATTCCCAATCCCTCTCTCACTACAGCCAGTACACCCTCTTTCCACGTGTTAATATCTACTCAGCAAGTGCTATTAGCAAACACTGAAAACTGCTGACCACAGTGATTTAGTGAGCCCCCTCTAAGCTGGCTACAGTGAAAGGTTGTTGGTTATTACTGTAGTCATAAATGAATTGGAGCTTATTTTTTTTTTATGTTGCTGCGGGTGTTTGAAGATTTTGCTACCTACCTCATGAAAACACCTCCAACAGTAAACTGACCCCACTGTAAATTGTTATCTGTGCATCAAAAGCCCAATATAAATTAGTTCTCTGGGCTACTGGCTTCCATTGTTGTCCAAAAACCATCACGCATCCATGAATCTCAACTTTTCCCTTATTACAATGAATAGAAACATGTTAACTTACATGGAAATAGTCCCCAACAGATGACTGAGAAACATTTCTCAAAAGCTCGTGTTAAAACCTACATTGTCCAGCTGTTTAGTTGTTGGTTTTTTTATGAATAGGTTTTTGACATATTCTTGCAGGGGACTGAGAAAGTATTGAGATATAAGCTATCAGGTGTATTTTGTAGGCCATGTTTGGCCTACTTCTCTTACATAATAGCTGGTGTTTTATTATGGGTGGCTACAAGTTAGAAGATAAAGGCATCTATCTGTCAAGCCGCTGTCACTGATCACAGGATCAAACAATTTTATTAGTAAAGTCAAACTCAAATTCATTTATCAGATCCTATACTTGAGGATTTTCAAAAAGTTAAGATGTTGCTGATATTTTCATGAATTCATATGAAATATTTAGACTAGTATATACAATCACCTAATCCACTTTCTACATAATCCATTTTGATAAGTGTGAATTAAAGTTTAGTAAACAATTAAACATAATATATAATAATATACAGAATATCTGTAGCCTTGTCTTTTTTATTTAGTTTAAGACTTAATCTACTTCTTGTGTTTTGCCTGTGCTTCACTCCACACTTGTTTTATTGTTTAGTTAAGTGATGTCAGGCTCAGATCAGTCTATCATACTTAAATTAGGAGTTAAAGCATTACTGCTTCAGATGACAGAATTATGTTAATATATCACTATCAGGGAAACATTTCAATACACTTGTACAATGTTGCTTGTGACAAATAGAGGCTTGTATCATGAGTCAGCAAAGAGAAATGCAGCTCTCTGTTGGTGTTGAGCTACTGACAATGGCTGCAGCTTTGAGTTTGCCATTGTGATTTCCTCACTGACTGAGCCCTGGCAGCAATAATCTCCATGAGCTCTGTGCGTGCCAATGGTGGACCATAACAGTCTTTATTCACCATGAAACCTCCACTGGGAGCATCTCGTGGTCCCCTGGACAACAATGCTGGCAGCCAAGCCCACAGTCAACCGGCCTGTCTTTTATGTTTTTATGGGCTTGGCCTTCCCCCTGCTATTGAAGCAAATGTTGGCCATCAAACACAATAGTTTATGGCCTGATCTAAATTTGACCTTGGTCCTCCTGAAATGCCATTGGCTTCAGAAAATGTAAAAATCCTATGAATGAAAATATCTTGGTGTATGAAGACATGAATTGGTTTCTGTATTTTGGAGCGACTTTTATTACATGAGAACATTTTACTGTTTTAAGAAGGTGTGGCACAAGAATTTTACTCCAAGTTGCTGATCCTGTTTATATGTACGAGTTAAGCATCAAAGCCTCCATATTAGACATAATAGTATTGTCCGTCATGCCTGCAGCAAAACACAACAACATTTTTACTGTCTGACCTCAAATATTTTTCTGCTGTCCATTCTTTTTTTTTTCTTTTTTTTTTTAAGTTACTGATGCAACACTGTGACCTTGTTGACGTTTGCCTTCTGGTTTGCGAGCGGAACTGCAGGGAATTCCTTATTTACTGCAGGGGTGTGCCTTCCCTTTCTTCATTCACCAGCACATTGTAGCTTTCTGTCTCTGGCCTCACTGCAAAGCTTCAGTTGTTTATAGCTTTGGTTGTTTATGGTTCATCCATTCAGAGAAGTGGAAAACCCTAAGCTATACAGACTGTGTTGTTACTGATTTTTTTCTTTCTTACCAGACTCCCAGTGGTTTGCTTTGGTTTTATATGTCATAAAACTATATACATAAGCTGTAGCTGTGCATAAAACACTTGTTTGAATATTCACAAAAAGGCAAACATGGACTAGAAAATGAAATTCATAACCCAAAGATTTGTTTACAAAACTGAAACAGGGCACATAAAACTACAAAATACACCTAAAAACACAAATTAAAAAAACATAATGCTGTTACACTACAGACCTCCTTATGGTAATATTACCAATTATAACAGATTTCTAATTATTTGGGGAAAAAAAATCTTAAGGAATGAACAAAGAAAAAAAAAATCTGCATCCATGTAAATTGTTTTCATGATTGCAGTTTACATCACAAGAAAACATCCCATCCTCTGAATGTGTGAGCGTTTGATGTAGGGAGTGACCAAGAAGCATGAATGATACAAGATGAGAGAGGGGCTTTCCATCTCTGTATGTTATATGGATTCTTCTCACGCATTTCCCTCTGAGACAAGGGATTCAGTAATCTGTATCCTTTAGTGAGAGAACCCCACGGAGATGCATTAAAGAGATAAATTGGTATCATCCCCAGTGTGACAGACTCCTCATCTGTCTCTGCTTGCCTCCATTGATCACAATTTATTTTATTTGTGTTGTTTCGTTATTAGGCGGAAGAAAAGCATTGCATTAATAAAGCCCTGATTATAAAGTTAAACAGAAATGCTATACCGGTCCACAGGAACTTGGGGTTAAGGCACGAGACTCCAGCATGCCTGCCCTTGTATCTTCTTACACATTAAACTGAGATCACAGGCGGCACTGATCATTCACTCTGGACCTAATTCGTTTCTTAACGATTATCAGGCTCTCCTGGACTGGCCACACTTCTCTAAACAGATAACTAAAATTCTGTGTTTCCCAGTAGTCTCATCATACAGTATCTGTGACAAAGCACTGACATGAACTCTGGACTAATTTCACTAATAAGTCTTCACTGAAAGGTCTTGCTCCTGGTACTGGAAAGATTTGCCAGGCAAAATAGGAAGAAATACTTGCTTTTCCCATAGTGGGTGAAATGGTTTAAGTGATATTTAAAAATATTTTTAATTATAAAAACATTTGTTTGCTAAACTTTAAATTAGTCTTCCTAAAATTGATATCTTAATTGGTCCCTGAATAAAAAAGTTGAGCAAGTAATTGTGTATATTAATGTAAGTTTATATATATATATATATAAATGATTGAAAAATACAGATTTGAAATCAAATAAATTGTATTAAAACAGTTATTAAAATAATGTCATTAAGTGAATCCTCTCAAATGGAAAATAAAAAAATACATATTTACAACCATGAAAGTGTAACAATATTATGTTATGATTACATAAAGAACATGTGATCTTGTCGCAGTTCGTTGTACACTTAGTAAAAAAAATCTAACAACAGTTGAAATTACACTGTTTTTCTACAATAAGCAAATGCAGCTGTGTTTGAATCAATGTAAAACCACACACAAAGTAAAACCTGAAAATAAAGTCTAAAAAGAGCCTGGCAATAAATTCAGCTGGTGGCGGTCTCATGATATAATGTTTTTTAGTAATAGATGATCATGAAGGTTCTGAATAGATTTTAAAATATTTGTGAACAATCTTGCAAAATGACTTCAGTTACAATAATTGGAATAAGCGTTCCCTCTCTTCTGCTGATTCCTGGCTCAGGCCGCAGTGACGGAGCAGCCAATAACAACACTGTGGTAAGGGTCTGGATTCTGTGCTGTGAGCCCCAACTGTACATCATGAGGTGATGTGGTAATGTGCTGACAGGGCAATATTTCAACACCATTTTGGAGTGACCTTACTTCATTTTTTTCACGAGTTGCTGTGATTCACCGTAAACACACAGCAACCGAGACTGGCACTTATTATTATTGCTCTGTATGAGTGCTGGCCTGGGATCAGCGACAAGCGAATTTGCAGCAAGTCTCACTTAGAAACAGTTTAATCTGGTGGTCAGTCCAAGTGAAACAACCAGAGTGCTTCACACTCAAATACAAAACAGAGGACTTGGCTGTGAGGGGTCCAGCAATATGACAACCTTTTCTACTTATTATTTTTGAGTTGGTATTGAAAAGGTAGAGAAGAAATAAGGAAAACACATCACAGTTATCAGTAAAAACCTTTTTCACTGTGATCTCAAGAAACAAGCCGGTGGGAGTCATTTGGACCAAATAAAATAAGCAGTGAAGTGTGAAATAATGGTACCATGCCCGGTGAGATTTATCTGTCAGTGTGTGGCAGCCCGAGTCTGTGTCCAGAAAGGGGCACAGTGGATGCCCAAATGTCAGGAGCTGCACCCCCCTCATACAGCGGGAGCTCCTGTTAAGGTTATTTTTACTCCAGCACCTGGAGGTGTTGCAGACTTGCTCTGGCCTGCACATTCTGTTCCCTCAGCACAATCAGGTGTTAGAGCAAGTGATCTTCGTTCACTGCAATTAAGATTCTGCCTTCATCTTCTCCTGGTACACAATTACTGCTCTGCTGCTGTTTGCTCTAATTGCTCTTTCTGTGGGGATTGGTGAGAAGCCAGTGATTGTGATGGGAAGGGGATTATCTCCTTCCCTTTACTCTGGCCCCTTAAAAAAATCATTTGTAAACTCCCCAGTGTAATTACTGAGCCTCATGATTAATTGTCTATTGAAATTAGCACAGGTCTAGCTTTCATTTTTACTGCAACGAATATTAATTAATGTTAACTCTCCTCTTTTCTTTTTTTTCCTCCATCCTTTTCTAAAGCATATCTTTTGAATATTCATTGTGGTCTTGAAAAATGGGAACAAGCCAGTACCTTGAGTCAAGGAACTGGCACTTGGCTATCACAAAAAAATACATATCTGGAATTAAAAGATGTGTTTTAGGCCGTAAATAATATTTACAGGAGGTCGACAGGTGAAGAAAGCAGGCTCTTATTTAAATCAGGTCTCATCTGTTAGTCCAGAGGTGTCAGGTAATATGCAAAGCAGGGCCTCAGCTTTTGTTTTCCTTTAGCAGGAAGAGAATAGTCACATTTAATTCAGTTAGTATTTATTTAACACTTGCGGAAAATGACAAGTTGAATAAGTGCCATATAATCACATTCAGCATATTGTCATAACATAATGTATAGAACACAATGTCACCTTGAATAAAGCATCTACCAGCAGAATACATTTGGGTAATAATATGGAAATTTACACTAAGGTCTGAATCAGATTAACATTAGAATGTCTCCATATGTTATCATATAGAAAATACTCTCATTGGCCGGCACAGAGCAGAGTTATACACATAAACATATGGGTGCAACGCCGTTGGAAATTAGCATCAATTAAAAAAATTAAGTATTCTTGTACAATATGTTTTTAGTTCTTTCATGTACATTAGTCATCCTCTTCGGTATTATTGTACTTTTGACTGAGCTGTCATTTTCAGCTTATTGATTGGTTATTTAATTAGATGTTTATCTCTGTTAGATCGGCTGGATGCTCCGCAGCATGTTGGTGGACATGTTGATGGTGTAGTGACATTTTTTAAACATTGGCCCCTGGCAAAGATCCAAATGAGGCTGAATTATTTCCTTGTGAATCATTGTGAAGCTGTTGACGTGGACAGTGACATACAGCTTCAATTCCCCGTTCACACCTTTGAAATGTGTATGACACCATTTCAGTATAAACGCATTTGTGGTCACAGTGTGATGTGTAGTTTCGTCTCATGTTTGGGGAGCATCATGTTTCTTTCAGCCTCTCTCATCTGAAATAACACATTAAACCCTGAAATTATATGTGTCACTATACCTGCTATTGAAGCAAGTCGTGAATGAAATGCAGAACATAAAAGAGAGAATGAGATAAAATGGTGAAATTACTTTTGTATTTAAAATGAATCTTTTCTTTCTAAAAGTACTCAATATACAGGATCAACTAATCGAGACTGACGTTATCAAATATAATTTCTGTAACGCATATTTTCTGTTTACACTGTCCTCGTTGGCAAATTACGTATTTACTCCTTTAAGAACTGAAGTACTGCAGATTCTTTGTGAAATTATTCAGCCTGAAGTAAAATAATATATTTAATATTTAATGAATGGCATTAGAATCGGAAAATAGGGCCCACTTTATTCCCCCTAATTTGGCTGATTTAATAATTTGAAGACAATGTTATCACGTAAAATGTAGTGTTAAACTTTTTGTGACTATCCTCATTCGCTCACTCTGTCAAGCTAAAGTCCGCCTGTCCTCTTTCTGTGTGCGCACTACAAAATTCGGTTGACCTTCATCTTCCCTTATTCAGCCAACATTCAGATAAAGGGTTCATACCAGGCAGATCAAACTAATGTCTTCATCTCTCACCGTCTCTGAGCAGCCACTGAATAACACCGCAGCTGCTGTGAAATGGCTGTGACATAACTTGATCCACGTTGTGACAGCACACACCACCGCTTGCTCCCCGTAATATATCATTGCCAGGAAACAGTGGATGTGGAGATGCACTGATTGAATCAGGGGCCACAGAGGCTCCGGGGTAGAGTTCATCTATACCAAACCAGCAGCAAACACACAAGAATCCATCCAACTGTATTTGTTGTAACAACATTTGAGGACTTAGAGGTTATTCATTCCACTGCTCCCTGATTAAACACAAAAGAGGAAATGCAAAATGTTTTAAAGTCATCAAATTGTGCATGGGCTACAACCAAACCTAAGCAAGGGTGGTTAATTTGTGGCAAATGAGCTTTTATGCAATTCATGGTGAAATACAACTGAAGTGTTTTTTGCAGCTACATTGAGTTAAATTAGCGAGCATAAATTTAAGTGGTGTGCATAATTTTAAATGAAGCACATAAAAGTTGTTTTGATAACCGTGGACCATGGCTTAAAGCATCACAAACATTACTGCACACCTTCCTGAGCTGAAATCCAAATTTGATTTACAGTACATGAGCATAAACAATAAAGTGTTTATGGCCACCACTTCTTTCTTTATGTTTTTATGAGTCATCAATTGTTACTCTTCTCACTATATAAAGACATGTTATTCTTCCTGGAGAGATGACCAATAACTTTGACAATTGACAGTAGAATTGATTTGAAGAGACAGATAATAGAAATCAGATTTCTCCATTTGATCGGTCATGTTATGAAGTTCAGCATTTTTAATATGACGATTACATTAAAATCCAATAAGAGTGTGTCATTGTGAGGTTGGAAAAGGTATTTTGCTCCAGCTTTAGCTGCCTTCGAACTAGCAGAGCTGTGTTAAGGCTTGGATTTATCAGTAGCAGTAAAAATATAATAATGATCATTTCCATCCTACCACCAGGAATACACTAATGCAACAACAGAAAATGCACAGAGGTTGATATACATCATGTCATCTTGCGTTTTATCCCAGAACATACAGTATAGGGTAGACAGATTCCCATTCTCCTTACTATTGAGGTTATAAGTGGGTTTAACAACGACATATTTAATGGCATACCTTGAATACCTGTTACATACCTGTTTTTAAGGTTTTTTGTTAAGAGGTAATTGTTAATCAAGATATTTCTTACTTAATAGTGACTACTGGACCCGGACAAATGTTTGGAATGAACTGTAAGATAATGTGATTCACCACTTTCACTAGATAGTTGTACCCTCTCATAACTTTGTTGAGAGGCTGATGAACAGACAGGACTGAAGGAGTTCTGCTGCTGTGTGTAGAGAATCAGCCTGATAGCCAGCTAAAAAAAAAATGAACGATGTAAGAGGTGGGTGTGTTCCTGATGTGATTTGTAGCCAATCAAACATATGCAGCAATGAAAGCTGTGCTCATTGGGTTTAATTTGATGTGTGCAAAGAAGAAAACGGGAAAAAACAAAACCTCATATTATTGTTGAACAGTTCTGCACAATTTAAACTCACATAGGTTTACCACCAACAAGAAAGACTAAACTCTTAACTCTAATTTGTGGAGCTGTTCTTGGAGAAATTTAAAAACATCTTTGTTGTTATTTTACCACATAAATTGTTTGTTTAGTTCCTCTTTGGTTTTAGCAGCCAACTGGACACTACATGTGTAGTAATGCATTTCGCTGAAAATATGACGAGTCATTAAACTGTTCCCAAATATGCTAATTTGTTAAATTAAACTGTCTGGCTCAGGAAGAATAATAAAGCAAACTGATTTAAAAGAAGTCTTCTCATTTGTGATATTACAGCTGATATCAGTGTACATCAGTCATACTCTGGTGTCTGTGTCTTCTGGCTTGGTGTCTAATTTTCTTTGCTGCTCAAGCTCACATCCCCCCCCCCCCCCCCCCCCCCCACAAAAAAAGCCGGCCCCATCCCATCTCCTGCACCGCTGTGACCTCGATCCTCTCTGGAGTTACGCTGCTCCAAAGTAGTCTGGGTTGCCATAGTTACCTCCTCCTGGCCACTTTGTAAGGTCACCAGGTCTGGCGAGCTCTTCCCTCAGAGAACAGGCATAACTAATGTCCTGCAGGTTCAGGCTTGATGTAAATAGTCTCAGCTGACAGCCTACTGTACAAATACTCAATTACGTTTGCTTAAAGGAAATGATTTGTTGTAACAGCGAGCACTCAACTTGTGTGACATCAGTGTTGCCTGGGCAACAGCAGCTGATTGCACAGGCTGGAATTAGGTATTGATCAGAGGAGGGGGCCCGGCGCCAGTGAGGGACTGGAAGCGATCCACCACTACGATTTACAGAGGATGGGGGTGGGGGTGAACCTGCACACTTCGCCCCAGCTCAGAGAGCTGAAAACCCCTCAGGAACCAATTTACACACAGCTACAGTGCAATATCTGCAGCAGTCAATAATGGAAATGTGATGCCCCCTCTGCCATCAATGTGACCGCTCCTCTCCCTCTCGTTAGAGCACCTTGAAAGTTCTAGGCCAATCCATGGACACAATAGATTTCCAATGGTGTGGGGATATTTTGACCTGGTATTCTCCATGTAATTACACCTCTAAGTAAGGGAGCAGCCACAAACAGGATATGTCCTTTATAGTCCTTTTGAAATGAATAATACGAATCCCTCTTTGATTTAATCATCTTCTTATCATGTTCAGATTATTTCATACTGTTTTTTTTCTGCCCATTTTCTTGTCAGTGGGCAGCGTTTATCACTTTGCTCCTTCTGGCACGTGATTCAAATAACCTTACAAATGACATCTTCATATAATGAACTGAGGACGACTGAGGAATGTCGGCGTTGATCTTACATCACCACACACTTTCACAGTACTTTTGGTACTGTGTCTTTGTATGTTTGCATTGTACTATTTAAGTATATATGCAGATCTTGGAAAAACTATTTGTTAGGTAGCCAAATGTAAGACCAGTTTAAAGAGTGGAGTTCTTCAATTTTTCACATTTTTTTTTTCACTCATGAGCATCTCAATTATCTAATTATTATTGGTATCTTTTCAGTATAAAAGGATACAACATTGAGTGCCAGGCGTGAGATCGGCCAGGGGAACATATTTGTTTAATATTGTTTTGGATAGATAAATGTTTAAAATATTGACCACAGTCTGTTCTACTCTACTTGTGTAGCTTTGCATGTTTTTCTCCTACTTTCTCTGTGGTTCCTGTCACGGGGAAAGGCATGCATTCAGGGAGGGGGAGCCACTGACCTCAAAGTTAAAACAGACAAGCAGTGCACGGAGATAGTTTTATTTTGTTATCATTTCTGTTCAACAGATTATGTGTGAAACTAGTGCTCACTCACACAATACATCATACACATCGTTCATAGTACCTGACTGTGGTTGAACTGAATGTTTCTTTAAGCTTGACTGAAGTTGGGGCCAGCTGTTGAACCCTGAATGTTGAAGTCTGTTTTTGCTGCAGTTTTTCATGCAAAACTGTGTTTGGACAGACATAAAGGAACTGAAAGACAAGTGAACCACTGCCGTCATGGAGCCAATCACATATTTGAGAAGAAAAACTCCCTCTCCTGGCAGTGCTCTGTAGTACAATCCTCAGAGTGAAATAACACCCCAAGACATCTGAGGATGTTTAACCCTGCAGGGTTCACTCTAGCCAAATATCCTCCATCTTCCACTGGAAATGTCTGTGCTACAGAAGATAGAGCTGTCTCTTTTACATAATACAGAGCAGGGCGATGTCAGCCGGCTGTCTCATCACAGGAATCGATTATAAAACATTTGCCATAATGTGATATATTCATATTAAAGTAAAGACTCAAAGGCTACAGACGCTGCCTCTTTAATAGACTCCAGCTATCACCAAGAATGAATTCCAAGACCTCGATGTAATGGAAAAAACTGCCTGTCTGATCTATCCGTAGCCTTTTTGTGTGGAACCTGAACAACTGCTGGCTGGCTGTCAGGCTGTGAACTGGGCTGCGGTCGGTGAGGTGTTGTGGGTCGTCTGCCAAGAAATCCAGGGGAAGGCAGTCAGTCTTACCTTCCCTCTCTGATGTCACCAAATACATGCATTGCTGTAAAATTATGGCAAAGGTATGACAGCTTCATAAACACTGTTTTAATGCGTCAGTAAAAACTGACCCATTATATGACATAATCTGCGATTCTGCGATGATATATCGCAAATGTAATGTGCCACGGTGCTGATTACAATTCATCCTGTTGCGTGCAGTCCTTAGAAATCTGATGTAGACATCAGCTTGAAACTAAAAATCTTAATGTCATAACCATTTGCTTTTTGTGTATGTGTGTTCATGTGTGTGTGAGTCTACCTGTTTACCTTCCCGTCAAGACAGCTATTCATTCTCTTCTGTTTTGTGTAGTATTATTACACACTGGCTGGCACTGCGAGTTTAATATGTTCTACATCTTCTTTTTTTTTTTTTTTTGTTTCATTCCTTGTAGTGGGTTCAATGTCATCTCTTTGTTGTCTCAAAATGCAATCAATGAAGGTCCTCCTACCCCGTCCACTGAAAGTCAAACCCAACCTAGCCAGGGCCACTCTGAGCTCTTCTGTCAAATCTAACAATCAAGCCCATATTTCTTTGAGTCATGTTGTGCTAGCCCTCACTCCAGTTTGTGTGTTCTCTCGTGCCTAATATACAAAAGATCTATTGAAATATGCATGAGGACCATGATGCCTGCACTAAAAATACACTCAAATAGGGAATACATTGACAGTTCTGTTATTGAGCTCTCCTTGAGCTTCTTCTGTCACAGCAGCCGCAGATCGTTCTCAAGACTCATGTATTATCAAAAGCACGCGACAGGTCTCTCAATCTCTCCGTGCAATCTATCTCCTCATCTCTTGTGGTTGCATGCTTGTGCCAACCAGTCACATTGCACTTTACAACCAGGTCTGTCTGTCTGACAAACTTATTATTGTATGTAATGGCAAATTTAAAGGAACTCATTTAAGTGTATTTGTAGAATAATATCATGTCACAGTGATGTAAAAAATATCATCACTTCTTATCCTATTTCATAGCTAGTTTATGAATTCTTGTTTTAAGATCACAGTGACCTTGACCTCCCTCAAAAGTTCATAAAGACATTTGTGTCAATGTGAAGTCTTGCTTGGTGTGATATTGTGTTTCAGAGAATGGGAGAGACAGATAGGTAGGAAGTAGGTAGATGTAGACAGCCCAAAAATATAATGCCTGTTTACAGCCGGTGTCTGGCCATGTTTACTAAGAGAAGGTTTATTCACCAATAAAGAAAAAATTATGGGTTGCACCACACAAAGTAAACAAGACTACATGTGGAATATCTAGCACAATACGAACCACTTTCCTTTACATGATTAATGTTAACTGACCAAATAATGACTGTTATCTCACCTTAACACAGCAGTTTCAAGCCAAAAAAAAAAATGTTGCCCAGTAGATAGCTAGGCTATATAATGATGAAATCACTGTAATAATAATGATTAAAAAACAAACAAAAAATAAATACATAAATAAAAAAAAATTATTAAGTCACATCAATATAATCAAAATGTAGGTGATTACTCTAAAAATATACTCTTTTAGAAAGAAAATCTATCGCTTTGCATCATTTGGTTGTGCAGAAATCGCTGAGTTTGATCTGAAAACGTCCACTTTAACTCAGCATTGTGTTTTCATTGAATATTAACAAGGAGGGATTATTAGGTAGTGTAAGGTAATCAAAAGGTTTTGGAACAGCTACATTACTTATTACATTAGTGGTAAGAAATCTGTAACCCAATATACATTTCAAAAGCAAACTTTCCAGCACTGCTGTATATTAGCACATGCAGCATATATAATCAAAACTGATGAATTTACAAAAACAAATAAATAATTTTTTATTTATCGCTCAAGTCAAAGCTTGGTAAAAGTTTTATCACAGCTTGCAATGCCCCAGTAGGCTGCTGTGGAGATAGTTAGTTGGTACTGAATGGATAAAAGATTCCTAAAAACCCATTTACACATTTGTTAAAAGTTTCAAGTTTTAAAGCAGCTATTTAAAAGTTTTGTTGTTACTGTTACTTTTAAAATTACAAAGTTTACTCATTAGTTTAAAAGGACCATTGTGTTGAACACACTATTAATGTGATCTCTTGTTCTGCTTCTATTGCTATCACTTCTATTTTTCTAAAGTTAAGGTTAAAGTCACTTTCCACAAGTGAGTCCACTTTATTATCCAATCTCTCCTGAAGAAGTGACACTGCTCAAAGGGCTTATCTTCACCTTGTGTTGTAAACGCAATGATAGATGAAACCACTGATCACCATCACCACTTGCTCACAGCAAAAAAAAAAACTTTTGTGGCCATGGAAAAAAAAAAACATACTAATAACCACTTTCATGGTACAACTCAAATGAGTGTCCCAAACTAGTGAATGGTTACTAGTAAAGAAAACAAATCACAGCACACACATAGTTATTGATTTCTAAATCGCTGCTGGCTACAGCCTAATCCTGTCACATATTGATCCTGGAAACACACAGCAAGGAGGTGGTTGGTTTAACTGCTCTTTACATGTCGCACATAAAGAGCAGTTAAACCAACCACCTTCAAAGTACTTTTAACAATTATTGCTATAATACAGTCCAGGCCTTTTTTACTACCACAAACCATCAATAGGGCAGAGTTTAATGCCACATTAGCCACTGTTCTACCATAAAGAACAATTGGCCACCGACATGCAGTGTATCCGTGTACACACTTCGAATTTAACATGATATCACTGTAACTGTGCACATATTCCACAAACCCATCCGTCTTATTGGTTCTGTTAAAACATCTTTTTTCAGTATAATCACAGTAAACGGCACTGTTGTCCTCTCCACTGTGACAAAAGTGGTGTTCCTTTACAGTCTGGACTAAGGGGACAAAATGGTAGGCATCAGTACCAGCTACACCTCTGTAATTGGGCAGATTTTAGAGAGGTGCTATGAAATACACCCCTGCAACTTTAATAAGTTCCAGAGTCCGGGGCTCCAGGTTGCTGCTCCCAAGGTGCTGGTCTGAGTTAGCTAACATTTATCACATAAACATCTAACACCACTCCTGCTAAAGCAGACAAATGCCTTCCTGCTCTGCAATCCCTTCTGTAACCATCAGAATCAGGGCAACAAATCCAGCTTTAATAGTTATCTATGGAGTCTCTCGCATGCAATGAACACCTACATTTATTTCTCAGCTTTCTCCCGATGAGGGTAAGTGGATCAATTAGTGAAGACTACAAGTTCAGCATCTTTACACATAGTATCAATTGTTAAGTTGAGCAACAGCAGGTCCCCAGATTATCTCAGATCTGTGCCTCCCCTCACTCCCATCCCCCTCCTCTCCCTCCTCCAGATCCAAAGCCAGCCTCATTACAAATGATCCTCTGATACACACAACCTTGGCACACACCTTCGAGCTAATGGCCCACAGATTGATTTTTAATTAGTAACACTTTTGGATGGTGGCCAACTCAAATGGACTTTTATGAAAATGTAATCACCTTTTAGCTGTAAGTGTTAAAAGGTGTAAGTGGATGGTTTAAAGCTTGAACAGCCTTCAGTTGTTCACAACAAATGAAAACTACTAAAACCTAATTATTCACAGTCTTACATTTATGTGAGTTACGGTTGCAGCATAATTTCTTTAAGTAAAAAGCAAATTTATCACCATAACGAGCACAAAGATGGTCTTTAAAGTTCACAAAGTTGTGTGCAAAGGGGACAGCCATGGAGTACATGAAAAGTGGGTCAGGTCAAATATTATCTCAGGGTTGCTGAAAAATTTGGGGCCAATGAAATGTCAGTCTGCATTAAAGAAGCAGGTCAGATGAGCCCAGAACTGTGCTCCCTGTGATTTCTTCTGGCAAGAGTTCACTATCAAAGTGTACCCAACGATGATAAACTGGGCCAGTATTTATGACGGCAAAAAGAGACACGAACAACATCTGCAACATTTTAGGCCCAGATGTGCAGGCTGTGGGTCAAAACCGTGAAGCCTGCAGCAGGGGAATACACACTCCTTAAGATCCTGCAACTATATTAGTATTATATTGTATTCTGGGGGGGGTATAATTATTCTACTATTTCATTATAAAGAACTAAATTGCTGCATGTTTTTTTTTTGTATAGTTTTTGTATCTTTAGTGCACTATTTTTAGAAAAGGAAAAAAAAAAAAATATATATATATATATATATATATATATATGTATACAGCTAAATGTTTTTGTTTTTTCTTCCATTTCTTCACAGAATTTTTTTTTTAACTGAAATTCACATTTGTTTATTTCTTCCCCATTTGGTGGATATTTCTGATCTCCACGCAGCATTTATTCATTTTTGGTTGCCTTGGGAGAGAAAGGTTTTCCACTTTTACTCTTTTTAAAATTTTTAAATGCAGATTTTTAGAGTTTTTCCTTCTGCAGACTGAATATTTTAAGATAGAGGTTGTTGGTGTATGTTGTTCAAATTCTTAAGCTCCTTGGAGCAAAATTTGTGATTTGCAAGTTTGGGCAGGATAAATCTTCCCCAGGTTGTCATGAAGCATTTTTTCCGTTGAGAACTTTCAAGTTCCAAAGACTTTCAACATAGCTTAAATTACAAGGCCTTTGCTGTTGATGGTAAGAAATGGAAAGGTTTCTGTAGAATGTGCATCTGTAAAAGAAAATGTGTCAAAGTGTGTAGAGGGAGACGGGAAGCACAAGCGTAACATAAAAACATGAATTTCTGAGGCAAGCTCCTGACACAAATATTGAGGAACTTGTGGATGTGCATGGGCCCCATATGTTTTCTTTTGTAACACTCAGCAGGGAATGAACTTGCAACTGCTACATTAGGGGCTTTAGATCATTTACTCAAAGTATAATACAGGGGTGACAGAGTTTGCAGTAAAATCCCCCGTTTAGACATTTCTTCGTATGGCATACATGCTCATCAGTTTGCATTTGTGAATTTTGGCTCCTGTGTGTTTTTTTTTTTACCTTGTGGAAGGGACTGTTCATACTTTGCTAGGGGCACACTCGCTGCAGCTCACACACACACTAACACATCTGACCTAACAATCCACTCCACAGTAATTTATCGGTGTGATCCATCATTATCATGTTTTATTATGGCCACCGTTGGAGATATAATTCACAAATAGGCACACGCTGAACAGATGACAGTGAGGGAGAGGGATGTCCTTTACCATTGTCCTCTGCCAGGAGCCTTCAGGATTCTCTGTGGCCCTATATGCAACAGACCAGAGACCAGACCTTGAAATGGGCAGGGACACTTGGGATGTGGGGAGCAGGACGCTGCCCTGTCAGCCCATTGCATTGTGGGCCAGCAGGACTCCCATTAAATGCCAGAGAGCAGGAGAGAGAGAGAGAGAGAGACACCACAGCAGAGCAATGTCGGTGCCATGTCACATGACCACCTTTGTATTCGGTAGCCATAACTCACTGCCTGTACATGGGAATTGATCCCAGGCTGGACACTCCCAGGAGGAGCCCTGGCGCTCAGAGGAGTTTGATCCCACAGATTAATGCAATAGGAATTCCTGGTCCAGGCCTTTGTCTCTAGCCAAACATTTAACGTCCCCCGAATTTGTACCCAGCAAAGGTTGAGACCCATGTTTATTTGGGTAATGAATTGCTGTAATTAATGCACCTATTGATTCCCCCTCAGTGTCTCCTACAAAGGCCAGTCCGATTTCTAATTTAAAGGGAGTGGGAGTGTTAGCAAGAGGATGAGGGAAGGGGAAGAGAACCTAGTATAGGCAAAACAATTGCACTATGCGTTTGCAGAATGAGGGTGTAATTGTTCAATGAATCACATTTGAATACTTTCAATTAAATCTTTCAAGTTGAAGGCGTTTGGTCTGCATGGCTGTTGTTATATCACTTCAGTTTCCCTCTTGTATTGTAATAAATGTAAATCTTTGGAGGGCATCCAAGAGCCGATGAGGACGTTTGCCAAGTAGCATCTCAGAGCTCTGGTGTCATACTAATAACCACAATGCAATTTTCTCACACAAACAGGGAAGAGTACATTAGCATATAATCCCCTGGAATTATGACTATACTAATCTCCATCACTGGGCCCTCTCAGACGAATTCAGGATGTGCATGTATAAATACGGTTAGTGAATGTAGAGGAATCCTGAGCACTTCAAGGACAGCAGCTTTTCCAGGCTGAGTAATATGTGTGCAGCGTGGTGCACGTGTCTTCTTTTATCTGAGACTCTTGCATTGCTCCTTTAAATGCTGCTTATGTCCTTCCCCTTGCTGTGAAGCCGTGTGGCAGCGCCCTGTGTAAACACCTGGTCACCACTGCTGTGGATCGTCTGACCACAAAACAATGAACAGCCAGCTGGTCCATCTATTATTGTTTCTTGAGGTTCACCTCAAGAATTGCATTGCCCCCCCTGTGAGTAATTACCAGAAAATGAGCTTTTGACCTTTGATGGGTATTGAAAAAAAAAAAAAACAACTTTAAGTGTAGTTTGGCAATATGTGTGTATTGATCACGGCTGTAATTACTACTAAATACCTTGACAGTCCAAAGGGTGGGTGGCTGTACTGTTTGAAAGATATCTGCTGCAATGTAATAAATTACAACACAGAAAACAAATAACATTAGTTTAATCACAGGTTAGTCCATTAGATTTAGTCCTGCTTACTATTAGGTTCATTTCAATTCAAAAAGAAGTCAGATTGTGTAACAACAATGTAACTGAGCTAGTTATTCAACTCATAAATAATATACTTTTACTAAATCATAGCCAGCAGTTCAGTCTATCGTTCGTTTTTCACCATTCTAACAACAGTGATGATGAGTAATGATTCATTCTAACCTCCTAGATTTTCTAAGAACCTATAGCATGCCTTATTAAAGACAAAATAGGTAGAAGACTAATTAAGCAGACCAAATAGGAATGACGGCATGCCCAACTGCCAGAGCCAAGTAAGGGCTTGAAAAATGGCTTCTCTGCAATTTCAATTAATCAGTTGTATTTTGCTTAATTTTGTTTGACGTTGGCAGAAGAAACGTCCTCTGGGAAAATCTGTCCTTTGACCACTAATGCTTTAGTAATTCTTCCATCAGTAGAGCCCATGATTGAAACAATCAGAGGTGTGTGTGTGTGTGTGTGTGCATATTCATTTTGGCCAGTGTTTGTGTGCAGGTCACTACATGGATAACTGTATTTTTAGCCTAGATACAGTGAGTATTAGCACCTGGACACATGTGAACAGTATAGCTGTATGCATCACATATTCATCTGTCATTCAATCATTTACGGTGTACGCTTCATTTTTCTTCCTCTGGAGACGAATGCGGAGGTTGATTGTGAAGCCCACACAACTGAGAGTGGAACCTGATTAACCTTACAGTGACTCCAGAAGCATGTGACCGCCGCTGCTTCCCCTCCTCTCCAACCCAGAGCCCAGGAAAGAGATGTTGAACTTAACCTCCACTACAGTGATGAATTAACAATAGAACAATTCAGTGCCCTAGTAATTACCAAACCCTTTGGACACAGCAACATTTCTCAGCTCTGCCACACAGGTTTGTCGCTATTGGTGGCTTTCACCTGGAATCCTGGGGCTCTTTGCTCTTCCTAACTTTGTTTTCTCTGACGCAGATTAGATCTGCCACCCCATTACAGATTCATTTTCCTAATTTTTCATGTCTGCGCCGCGCCCCATCTGCACAGGGCTGATAATTGTGGGGACCAGCCCTGGTGATTAACATCAGCAGAATTAATTACGCCCGCCATTAAGGCTCCAGGTTGCACACAATGATCAAGAGAAATTAACTTTCTCCCAGGCCCCTAAATCATCTCACCTTCAAGTGGAGTGATGGCAAAGAGACAGGCCTGGAGTCCTGGACCCCACTCTGCACCTTCTTAACCAAACATGAGGTGCACATCCCACACCCACACCGCTTTCCACCGTGGAGATTATTGCCACAGCTGATGGGTATCAATTACGCTACCTTATGTGGTGGGATGAGCGAGGGGTGTCAAGGGTCTGATGACTAATGGACCTGGGTTGGAGCCACCCTGCCGCTGCGGACCAGGGAGCTGACGGTTTCTCTGGCCAGGGAGGACCTGCCAGATGCTGAGGGGCTCAGTTCACTGTTCTGACACACACATGCATATATATATCTGCACACCACATTTGAATGTGCACCCTGGAGTGACGTGGCCATGTGATTGTAGCCTAGCCAGAAACTGACAAGGAAAAAGACTTTAGTTGGACTGGATAATTTTTTTTGTTGGGTTTTTAGTCAAGACTGCAAGTTATATCTCCAGAGGAGGTTCAATCATGCGAGAAGAGAGTGACTTTTTAAGGCTTTTCAGATGTTTCACTGTAATTATGTTGTGCTTTATGAGCATTCGTAGATGCTCAGAGAGAGAGAGTGATGTGTTTGTAAGCTATGCTAATGGAGCACGCCCCATGCCCCCGCAGCAGGGAGAACAGTGGTAATGTCAAGAGGAGATAAGCAAATTGCATCTGTATCATATTGACTTGTCAAGGTTAAGCTGGATGAGCAGGGGGGAGGAGTAAGAGGTGAAAACTCTCCATCCTTCCCATCCCCTCTTTGCTTGACTACTGAGATGCATCAGAGGCAGAAGAAAAGGCTAAGGAAGTGAGCAAGAAAAGACAGAGAGGTGGCTTTTTGTGCTGAAGCCACCCTGCTCCAACACCCAAACACAGACTCCTGTTGAGATGGCAATCACACAGAGCAGACCACAGACAGGCGTTTGTATGGGGAGGGTTTGGCTCTCTGCTCTCGTTTAGACTGATTTGATTTAGCTCCACGGGATCGAATTAAGCTCAGCCCCAAACCTCTTTGGAGTTTCAGCAGCCATATTGTGAATGTCAGGCTCTGAGAAATGGTCATGAGTGATCAAACCTGTGTATGTGTGTTTTTTATGAACACACATCACAGTCATACAGTAATGGCTGTCAATGCATATATGTTAATAAAAACGGACGATCCTAATGCATAAGGGGTTATATAAATTTACTGACAACAAATGCAACATGTTGTAAAAAAGATTAACCAGAAAAGCAGCAATACTTGGACAAAAAAAGTGAATATTGCAGGGGGAAAAAAATCCACCAGCACTGCCTGAGGTTCGTCCCATGCTGATTGTCACAGTGCTTCCCTCTCTCTCTAATTAGCTTTAGCAGTTTTGCTTGAATTTGGTGTATAATCCCCTGGATGAAGTATAGTCAGCATCTTTGCTTTTCCTAAAAGTACGTGAGGTGCAGTATCATCAGCTCCATCTTCACTCCAACACTGCCTCTGGATGATTTAATAAGGTTAAAATACTAGTCAGCAATTACCCCCTCCTCAGTGGAGGAAAACTCTGAAACACAATTGCATTACAACTCTAGACAAATGCCAGACACCACATCCACAAAGAAAGTGGCTATCTCTGCCTTTTACAATCCAGCCATTAATAAAACTTTTTTTTTTTGGTTAGAAATAAAGATGGGTTTTGTTGGCACATTATTTCACATTTGATTTTCTTGGTATGTTTGTGTAGCAATCCTGGAGCGTTGTAATGGTCAGGGTGAGACAGTCCAGAGAGTGTCATAGGGTGACATTTACTACTTTTGCTGTGGGGAAACAGGTAAGCAGAGCACACCATCTACAAAGTAGTCCCCTTTGACACCAGCACTCTACAAATCAGGGCTGAAGGGCAGGCCACAACGGGGGCACTGACACAGAGGTCTTTTAGAGTTCCAGCGTGGCCTAGGAATGTGGCAGAGCGAAGGCAGCTGGCGCACAACAACAAGACGTCTGGGATTTGTCTGGCACCATGTTTGATTTTACTAACCTCAACATCAGAAAACCCAGGGGAAGAGAGGTATCTGGCCAGGGCTTGTCCCACTAAACTAACTCATACTTGCTTTCCGGGGGATGAAAGTTTCTAACTGGGTTAACCTCTCCAACACATGAAGCTTGGAAGCTGCTTGTGCGGGCTATGAGCTCTATTGAAATTAGTCTTTCTAGTTGCTCTTATTAGATAATACTTCCTGTATTAGTGGGGCAGCAGTGATAGCAAGCAGATTTACAGCTCTCTGCAGCAGGCAGCTCACTTTAACATGAGCTGTGTTAACTCTGTTCATTAAACAGAGGATGTCATCACTCCACGCCACCGCTGCATGTAACATGTCACACATATCCTCCAGCCTCTGTCCACCTCCGTCCACAACATCCTCTAAATCTGTCATTGCCACCTGGATCTGTGTCCAGCAGTTGACAACAACACCCAACAAGCAGCCTCAAATGCGCATGTGGTGGGCACATGTGGTGGGGGGGGGACACAGGTGTTTTTGTGTGTGTGTGTGTGTGTGTGTGTGTGTGTGTGTGTGTGTGTGTGTGTGTACGTGTGTACGTGCGAGACAGTGGCACATAGACCATTGCACACCCAACCTCCCCCTCCATGCTATTGTACGTGTGGACGGATGCGTGGGACAGCGGTCGGTCCAACCACATGGGGAGAGGTGTAGGCGTGACGCTCATTGCAGATCCAACTCTGTATACAGGCCAGATAAGCACAACAGGACAAGATAAGGAAGCCTGACTGACTACAGCAAAGTGCAGCCAGATATTCTGTTTCCACCATCAGATCACACCACTTCCAGTCTCTCTCCTAACATTTACTGTTATCCAACTCTGAAAGCTGAAAGGCCTATTTTGATATGTCATCTACTGCCTACAGTATTTTATCTGTAATGCACGATTGTGAAGAACATCCAAGTGTACCATTCATTTCTTATATAATGTTTTGCATCACAAAATAATGTTGACAAGGAAAATTCCAAAATTTTGCTTTTCTTTGTGTTTCTCATATTTGCTGAGGAGGAGAGAGAATAGCTCCTAGCAATGGGCACTCAGGTTAGGATCAGTCTCATGCTTAAGGCTCCCTCCATAGTTGTGTGTAAGCATTGCATGTGATTTATTTTTAAAGCCTGCATATGCAATCACACTTAGAGTTCTGCAATGAAATGGTCCCATTATTGAACTTTAAACCAGCCTCTATTTAAAAATGAGAAAGTGAAATCTTTCCTTAATCAACTAAGTAAATATAATTATTATAACTGTAGTCAGTCAAAGGTAAGACAATTCACAGGAGGTACATTTGGTATTATTTATGTTCCTCTAATGTTCATTTTACATAAAAGCAGATGTTTTTGAAGTTTCCCAATTTTTACCGCTATGTACCCTTGTGAAATGATTAGATGTGTTTCTTGTTGGCTCTGTATGAAGAGAAGATATTTCCATAAAATCTAAAAATGAAATGCAGTGATAGTAATCATTTCTCTAACTAGTTTAGAGAACTTGGAAGATTTGCCCAGGTCGACTTGCAAAATGACCCATGCCAGCACTAACTATTATACAACATTAGTCATGGGCTCCTGGGGCTACAAAGGTCTTGTGGTTATTTTTATTTAAATGGAAAATCATGTAATTCAGAGCATCGTGAAAATTAGTTTATCTGGCTGCTTGTGCAAAGAACAATGCTTCTCTCTCTGTCAGTGTGTTTGTGTGTCCGTAAACCAATACTGGATTACTAGCTGGGAAGTGTGTCTCTATTCTAGTGTTTATGGATCCATGCATGTGTTTGTGTGTGTGTATCCATGTCTGGATCACCAGGTGCGAAAGTCATAATTCAACTGCTTCATAGTGATGCAGATAGTGTTTACTGTATCCAAGCGGTGCCATTAGACATGTCTACAGAAACGTAACCATTGCCTCTCATCCAACAGATTGTTCCTCTCATCATCAACAGTGCAATCATTCTCAGTGATAGTAAAGCACAGGGGAGGAAAGAGGAGTCAGCCCTCCAAGATGGATGTGTGTTATTGTTTGTGGGATGACAGTGTGTTTCAATCAGGTCCACTGTGCTCTAATCCCAGGTAGAGCTTTTGAAGTGCTGAGTCAGTTACTGCTTCATCGATCCATCACAGTGGGTTAGTAGTGGGCAGGTGTACTCCTCCGCTCCCAGGAGACAGAGGAAACACCTGCCCTGCACTGCTCGGGGCTTCATCATCCCGCCATTCCTTTGTCTTGTTCTGCTGGGAGCTCAATGTCGGGCCACAGAAAACTGTGAAAGCAGCAGTTTTGTGGTCGTTTGTTGCCCCTACACAAAAATTAGAAGAAGGGAGAGATGGTTTTTCCCTTTGATCCCACGGCTGCCCCCCCCTCCTCTTATTTCTCACCCAGGAAGAAGACACATGCACTGAATGGACCGCACACGAGTGCCTTGGAGTTGCACTGATCACTAAAGCTTTTTAAACAAAGAGTAGTACAGCTCCTCTATCCCCAATCCTCATTTTATTAGACAATCCCCGCATTATAAAAATGAATACTCCTATATGATAGCTGTAGAGAACAATGACTTTAGAAGTACATTGAGAGAAAGTATTGTGGTCATTATTACATCTCAGAGCAGTGCACCAGCGAGGGGTGAGAGTCTATGTTTCTCCCGCTGTAGGCAGTCAATTAGTGCCAGAGGGAAACATAGCACTCCTCTGTTGCTCTCCGCTGAGGAGCTGTAAATAAAGGCTTTTATTACACCACAATATCTGTGTCTCTTCTCTGGACATCAATAGACCAATACACTGGACTGTTTCAGAGCATAATCACTCCTCCTTCTTCAACTTTACATTAAAGAGGAAGGAAGGTCACGGTCACTTACTTAAATTCACAACAAATTATCTCGTATTTGGATGGATTGGTTTATTTTTTTGCTTTTGATTTTTACCCCAACTTTTATACAAATACCTTGAATCCTATTGCTGTATTATTCATTTAGAAAAGGACTGAAAAATCAAAGAACCAAACGTACGTTATTGTGCTATCCAGCAATTGGAGAAAACATGCAATTATTTGTCCATATAGAAGAGAGGGACAAAGACCTGTAGCTCATTTAAAAAACCTTTATCCTGGCCTCCCTGACAGCATCAATACACAGTGTGTATTGTCAACATGTATCACAGTGAATTGATATATATTGACTCCTTTGTTATACATACACACATATATAAAACAGAGGAGTAATAAAAAAATATATCACATCAACTTATGTTTGGATGTCGTGAGTAACTTTCATTCTCATATCATCTATATCTCTATCAGTGACATCAATGACTTATTTATCATTTTTGTCTCAACTAAAGTCTACAATTATGAATGAATTTGCACACCACTAATTGTGATTCATTTAATCTACCTAATTTATTGTAATTTACAGAGCCACATTATTATAGTGTTGAACTCTTAAAGCCTCTTTTAATCACAATGTTTCATACCAATTAGGTGATTGATGGCTGATTATAAAGGGATAGGGATAATCTAACAGAACAGGCACAATTATCCCTGTAAAAAAAAACAAACAAACAAAAACATTGCTATGTTTTCAGTGTAAAAATACACCAATGAAATATGGTACATTGAAATTGAATGGTATGTACTCTTTCAACTCCAACTGTAGGTTTTGAAACATTTCACTGACAGCCCAAAATGCAAGGCCACAGTAACCAACTTTAGCTCTTGTAAATTGAATGCTGATTCTATTTATATTTGGTGTGATTTACACCCAGTTTCCTTCATGCAAGTGAACAGGAAACAGATGCTAGGAATTGTTCTTTTGCTGTATTCCACAGGGACAGATTCTAGTCAACACCAATGTGTGAGATTGGCTTTGTACTTGCATGCAAAAAGGTAGTAGACAGTGACTAAATTGACTCCCTGGTTTCCCTGCTCTGAATCTCCATTTCCTCAGAGTTTCCACTTGCGTATGTCCGTCTGCCCAAACCCAGGTTATGGCAGGCAGGCTTCCCTAATGGAGTCATGGAGCCAAGTCCACGCTTTCTCAGGACAAGGTCAGTCACAACACCCCTGGCACCACAGGCAGTGGAAGATAGATCTGCGAGGAACATCAAGTTCTTCAAAATATTTCAGTGACTAGTGATAAGACAAAACAAAACATTTGACTTCATCAATGAAAAAAGAAGCAAAAACAGTAACTTTCCTAAAATTTAGAAACAAATGCAATTTGACAGTTAACAGGTAAATAATAAAAAATGTATTTCCCCTTTATTATATTAATTATGTAAACAAATAGAGAACAAACATAATTACAGTTTTAGATTATTGCAGCTCATCAAGCAGCCAGACATGCAACACATGGGAAAAATAATAATTTAGTTTCAGTAAATATTGTTTGACATTTTCAAGGTGAGAGACATGAAATGAAAGGTTCATCTTCTCGTGGACCATGGTGCCATCTAGAGGTCACTGAAAACAAAAGGAAAACAAGGCAAAATACACTTATTAGTAGAGATTCTTCTTGTAAGCATTTTTAATGTAGTTATTTGCTATGTACAAAAGGTAAGATCTGTGTTTAGGTGTTCATGGGATCATTGTTCCAAGGAGAAGGTCATTTTCATTTTGTTTAAAGATAATTAAAATGGTTTAAGTGGGAAAAAAAACCTACAGGCTTAGGAAATCTGAGATCCTCCACACTGGCACCCTGTGTGGAGCATTATGATATGCTGCCACCTACTGTTAGATTACTTCCCCCATAACTGAACTTACTGCTTTGGTACTCAGATAGGGGAAACAATCATTTTATATAATCAAATTAAAGTAATTCAAAGGTCAAAAGATGATGCACTTTGATAAATGAGTGTGTATGTGAGTGTATCTATACTCTGTGCTTTGACCTTTCCCACCTGATAAGAATATAGGGGGAAAGGTTGTATTCGTGTCATTTGGTGTTTCCCATATGATTTGCAGCCGCTAGCTCCTCCCTCACAAAGATTGACTGTACATTAAATTTTTGCTGACATGGTACTCCTCAGTCGCTGCTCCTTAGATATATGGCAAACCATTATTTGGAGGTGTAAAATGGGTATAAAACCTGTATTAATTATTTAATCGCTGTTCTAAGTGCTGCCTTTTAGTCCAGACCAGGATGACATCCCCCTCTATTTCAGGGAATCGTTATATCATTCATTTGTCATGGAAAAAATTACAATCAAGACTGAGATTTTGTAGCTGTATGATAAATCAGAGCAAATTGCAACATTTTTATGAGTATCATTAACTAATAATTGTATTCCTCTCTCACACCTTTTGATGTAAATGAACTGCTAATTGCATTTAAATATCAGTGTTCTAGTTCTGGACACAGCTTCAAGCCCTATCAGCATATGTAGCTGATAAAATACCCAAATCTACAGTGATAAAGCAGAAACCAACTTAGAAATGAAAACCCGTTCCACGTGTTTCCTAAAAACCTATATGAAAGCACAAAGCAGCCACCACAAGTGCATAAAATAGAAATGTCCCTGGCAGGTAGCGGTATGTGGGACCTGTGATCTATCTTTGTGTCAGGGACCAGTTAAGTACAAAGACTGAAGGATGTGATCAACAACCAAACCAACACATTGTCCTGAGGTTGGGGCAAGTAGGTGTACACAGAACATCCATCAAGCTGCATCTGTAAGATAGTGATACTGTACTGTTTATTCTCACTACGTTCAACAGCTTTTCTGCACAAATCTCACATGTAGACAGATCTAAAGCTCCTTTGGGATGCAACATGTACTATAAAGTAATATACAATCTCCCTAAGCATCAAGTTACAGCACAGCCCTACGAGTTATGTTTTTTGATGACTGGGATGACCAACGCACAGAAAAATTGTTTTTTTTTTCGCATGAACAGATCTTAATACAGCTTACTTTGAGCAATGGAGTGTATGTTAGTATAGTGGTTCTTTTATATCTTCCCTTAATGCTTTTTATTTCTGGAGTAGCAGTGCACAACTGAAACATACTCAAAATATTGAATTAAAAGGATAACTATAACAATAACTATTTGTATAGCTGTCAAACCAACTGTGGAGTGAAAAGTAGAGTATATTAACCTAAGTAAAATATAATACCTGAGTTAATACACTCCACCACTGAAATCTATACATATGTGCCATATTGCTTCAACAAATTCAAACTATGTGAAAAAAATGACATCAATTTATCAGTTACTACGTTCATCAAAAATCTGTTTGTTTTTTTGTAGCTTCAACAAGGAAAAAAGTTGTTTATAATGTATAAACATTGTGATGATACATCAACTGCCTGCGATAAAGTGACTTTATTCGTCGTAATAGAAATTACAAATACCTAATTAAACTATATTAACTATAATAAAGTGCCATGGTCACCAGAGACCTATTGGCTTGCTGAAATTTAAAAGAAATGAAAGATTAAAGTTAAAGTTTCAGAGTTTTTATTGCCAGGAATTTACAGAATGGGTTATGATTCTTAGCGTTGTAACTTCTGCTTGTTCCAATACAGACAAGAGGAAATCATCATGACATTTGAACAAAATTCCTGGCCATCTGCTCTATTTCAACAACAGAAGCTCACACAGGCTTCAGATGCCAAGTATGACAGTGGTCTAGTTGAACAGGTGTTGACTACAAATGCAGAGATAAAATGTAGCCCTTTATTGTCCAGACCGCCACTGCCAGCCTCAAATAGTGCAGGAGGGTTTGGTTTTTAAAGCTGATGGTGGTTTTCACATGATCACACATGGCAGGAGGTCAAAAGTAATTAAGTAAAATAATAATAAATAATAAAAAAAAGTTGTATTGCTCCTGTCAATAATTAGCCTGCTGTACATGTGTTGAAGTAAAAATTATGTTACTTAATCCCCACACACTTGGATGTGGTTTGATATATATTATTAAAGATAAATTCCAGCTGTTTGCTTGTGCTTGTGAGCATACAAACCTATCTATTATCTCTAAGCAAATACAATAACTGCAGTAGAAAAAACAAGGGAGAAAACACACACAGGCTCTTGTATGTGAACTATGGTCTGATCATAAATAGCCATCATTAATATTGTCAGAAAAACATTACCCATTTTATTGGGGCTGTATTTTCCTCACATACTACAATAAAGTTAATGACAGACATTGTTTAAACCATAAAACAGTCATATATTTGGAGATGCTGGTCAGCATCAGCAAGGCTCAGTAGCATATGGTTCATAGATCATACATGCCCAATCAAGTATTCTTGTCCGAAGGCTCTAACTTGAACTGGAAACACAGATGTATGCCATATCTCCACAATTGCATCTGAATATAATAACAATCCAAGGAGGTTTGGTCCAAGGAATTACTGTAAAAGCTATAGTAGTGCAACATTATACCATGAAAAAAATGGAAAGTCAGCAATATAAATGCTGCTTAAGTTGCTGAATAAGAGGACATTCATTTTTTGTTAGTGAGTTAATATATCCACTCTGTGGTCACTTGTTGAGACCAAAATTATTTTCTACTCTTTTTTGTGTGAAAGGTTTACATAGTGAAAATTCCTGTATGCATATTGTTATATGTTAGATTGGATCACATTCCCACTGAATAAGTGTTATTGTAGCACCAGAACAACGATTGCACTGAACTGAATGGAAACTCTGAGGCACCAGTCAGCATATCTTTGCCCCCACATATGTTCATGAGTCCATCCAGCTGGGGCAAAAGTAAGACATGAACTCCTTAGGAATCAAATCTCCTGTGAATTTATAAATAAATAAATCAGCTTTCAATACAGTACTTTTGAACACTTGTGTTTTTATTGTACAGTTTAGAACTTACAGGCATTGGTGACTTTCACAGTTTAGCTGCCTCGTATGTGGACTCAGCCTTCATAGCCCATATTTTATTTATATTCACCTTTATATTTCTGTTTTGGCTTGAAAATAAACCACACACAGGATAATATTTATTGAATTACTCTATATAATATACTGTCTTTGTCAGGAACATCCAATTTCTGCTACTGTAATGACAAAAAATAGACAGAAAGGACAGGCTGACATCTCTGAACAGAAATGACCATCAAACCCGATCCTCCAGACTCACCAAGGATTGTACCGAAGAATGAAAAAGCTTTAGGTATGTGTGAAAAATGAGGATGCTTTCTTTCATAAGAAGTGGCCACAGTGGTATTTCCTCTTCAATTACGGACTGTTGACGAGCGCGTGTTTAACCAGAAGATGGCGCAGATGATCCTGCGCTGAAACAGCGAAAAAAGACCTGGCGTCAAGACATAAACGTAAAGGACAAAGGAGAAATTGATTGTCACTTGTGTTGAATATCGCTGTGTAAACAGTTTACATGAGGGGACACACACTCTGTGGTTTTGGGTTTTTGACAGATTAGGACGGACTGACTTCCAGACGGACGGTCCTACTCGCCGGTGTCTCGGTCACATGACCCGCCGGGACCTGCGTCACTGCTCAATGGACATCTGCGAAATGGAGGTGAGGACTTTGCAAATGTTGCAAATTAAACCCGGGTGTGTTTGGAGTGCACGATAGCCGCTGCCGCTCGTTAGCGCCTGTTCCGAATTAGCGGATGGATAAGCTGTTTTTATTGTAATGTGCGGTTTTTTTTTCCCTTCGGTTTTTAATGGCGCTCTCGCAGCAGCTAAGCTAATGATGGTCAGGCTAACGAGGTGGTGATAGCACCGAGACCTCTGTGTTTATTTAGATATCTGTTTTATAAACTCAACTTCTGATAGATAATGAACTGTTGTGTATATGCTGTATTAATTTGTGTGTTTTTGGCAGTAATGAACCTGCTGTTTCTTACTATAACTAACATTAGCAGCTATGCTAACGAGGCCTTTGAGGCTAACTGTCATAATAGGCCTCAGCCTGGTGTTTCCTGCTCCAATGTTTGATATTAACGTCATTTTGCAGATATAATGTCTGCCCGAGCACTGGTTTTATTTGCATACTTTATCGTAACGTATAATGCAGTGTATTGTCTCAGCCTGTCAGCTGTCACGGCCTTTGTGCAGGCTCATGCATCTGCATGTTGGGAGAGATGTGTTGTGTGTTGCGATTTTCATACTGCAAGAGTAATGTAATGAAATGTTAACACACACTAGTATTTCCACGGCAACTCAATTTACGCAGCAACATGACCTGATATCTCGTCCTGCTTGCACAGGACCGTGAGGCGAAGGAACCCGAGCAGCTCAGAAAGCTGTTCATTGGGGGTCTGAGCTTTGAAACAACTGAGGAGAGTTTACGGGCCCATTTTGAACAATGGGGATCTCTCACCGACTGTGTGGTAAGTAGCTGTGTTGTCAAATAATAACAATTAGACCTGTGAGTGATTACAGAACATATCTACACACCGCTATAACTTCTGCCACTGACATAATGCACACTTATGTTTTTAGGTGATGAGGGACCCCAACAGCAAACGATCAAGAGGGTTCGGGTTTGTTACATACTCTTCTGTAAGGGAAGTCGATGATGCTATGAAAGCAAGGCCTCATAAAGTAGATGGTCGAGTTGTTGAACCCAAGAGGGCTGTTTCCAGAGAGGTAAAAGCAAATCTCAGACAAGAAGGCAGAGTGTACTTTGTGTTTGTGTTTGGTGTGTGATTAGTGAGACCCTGTGTTTCAGGACTCCAATAAACCAGGTGCCCATCTGACGGTAAAGAAGATCTTTGTTGGTGGTATCAAGGAGGACACTGAAGAGTACCACATACGAGAGCATTTTGAGAAATATGGAAAGATTGAATGCATTGACATCATGGAAGAACGCTCCACTGGGAAGAAGAGAGGGTTCTGCTTTGTCTCCTTTGATGACCACGACACTGTTGACAAAATTGTTGGTAAGTGGTTGGTTATTTCAGAGTTACCTTGGTTGTTATGAATCATCAATCATCAGTGGTATGAAAATACATTTTTCTTTTTTCTTTTTTTTATTTACAGCCCAGAAGTTCCACACAATCAACTTCCACAATTGTGAGGTCAGGAAAGCTCTGTCAAAACAGGAAATGAGTGCCATATCCAACAATAGAGGTAAGCACTCATCAAATGTGTCATAAAGCATGCTTTCTCTTTTTGTAAATATTTGGGGCAGTTTACTGTTTATTTCAGTATCAAGCATTTCTAAAATTATACCTTTTCTAAATCAGGCAGGAGTGGAGGATCTGGAAACTTCATGGGCAGAGGTAGCAACTTTGGAGGTGGCGGCAACTTTGGCCGAGGCGAGTATTTGTATATCAGATGAAGGTCTAACCCTCGCCTTAACTACACAAAAGCAGAAGCATTTGATAGTGATATTTATGTAACAATAGTAGTTTCCAGACTAAAGTTTCAGATTCACGTTTAAACAGCACAGTTAAATGCTTGAATCCCCTTTGCACCTCTTTTGGTTTTGCAGTGTTAAGAGGAAATCAGATAGAAAGTAAATAATGATAGCCATCGGGTGAAACTGGTTATTTGGCTTCGCCTGGTCAGGTTGCACTTGTGTTCTGTCGGCTTAGACTCAGCATTTCTGTTTTAGTTTGGCTAAAGTTAACTGGAAGTGTTATCAGGCATTATGAGGACAAAACAGTGTCAGCTAACATCCATAAAAGCTGACAACAGAGGCTAACTATTAGAACTCACACGTTTGATAGGCAATCATCTGAGGTGACATGCTAAACCAGTTGATACAGACTGTGACATGACAGAAGTTGTTCTTTTTAATACGGTCATTTAAAATGGTCATATTCTGAAAATATTGAGTCTTTGGTCAGTATTTTATGTTTACTTTTTCCCTCTTCTACAGTCCTCTGTTAGGCGGTGCAACTTCAACACAAGACTGACCTTGTCAAATATATCTGCTTACAAAAAGAGTAAACAAAGCAGTCACTGCCATAGTAGATCTTAATCATAATGGTAATTGTTTTTCAGGTGGCTATGGTGGAGGAAGAGGTGGTTATGGTGATGATTTTGACAACGGTGAGCTGTTTTAAATGTTAACGTGAAAATTAAAAATGTCACTAATTTGGGACTATAAATGAGTTCAGTACCTTAAAAAGTGTTATTTTTTGTCCTGTAAATTTTATTAGTCGGTGTTTGCTTGGGTTTTCACTACTTTAGGGCCAGGAGGAAATTATGGCGGAGGACCAGGCTATGGAGGAGGCCGAGGGGGCTACGGAGGTGGCGGCCCTGGGTATGGCAACCAAGGAGGTGGGTTCGGTGGTGGCTGCGATGGAGGTTACGGAGGTAATGATGGAGGTAAAAAAAAAAATTTATTGTCTCCAGAATTCTGGTTTTTGAATCAGTGTTGGATAAAAATATGCAGAAAAAGAGCAGCTTGAGACAGCCTTGCTTTAAAACAGACATGTACTGACACTCACACTCTCAGGTTACGGAGGAGGTGGAAATTACAATGACTTTGGAAATTATGGTGGACAACAATCAAACTATGGGCCCATGAAGGGAAACAACTTTGGTGGTAGAAATTCAGGTGGTCCCTATGGCGGTGAGTTTTAGCCTCCATTTCTGTGTCCCAGTCAGACAAAATGACATATCTTAGTGATTTCTCCTTAGAAGAGACTTAGGATATTCTGTCATGACTGACCACAGGTGGCTATGGCTCTGGAGGCGGTGGTGGAGGAGGCTACGGATCGCGGCGGTATTAATTGTTCCATGTGTCGGTAAGTTGCATTCAGTTCCACATCACCCTCGTAGCACAGTACAGAGTGAGCCCATGAAAGTGCAGAATAACTATTTGTTCTATCCTGTATCCATTCAACAGGCCTCAGTTCTTAGCAGGAGAGGCGAGGAGGTGAGCAAAGGAATTGTCAGGAAAGCTGCAGGTTACATTGAGGCAGTCATCTGAAAGCATTAGAGGAACACACAAGTCAGACATTACTGCAGCAAGAAGGACTGTGTACACAAAACATGAGTGCAGATGATACCTTTCCTTAATTGTGATAGATGTTTCCCGACTAAGAAAATATTTCCTTCTGTGCGTCTGAAGTGTGTGTGTATTGTGCCTATGGTATCAGGGGTAAAAAGTGAATTGTTTTTTATGAAGTCAGTTCTTTATATCCTTTTACCTTTTTTTCCCTTTCTTTCTTTCATTTCTTTCTTTTTTTTTTTTTTTTTTACATCGGTTAGTTTTCTGCTGGCCAATTACTCCTTTGTCTTTTAACCTGGATTTTGTCAAATAGTATAGTTGTCTCAGGCCCACAGATGAGCTAGAACTACATATTTTTTCTTTCTGAAGTTATTATGATTGCCTAATTACAAGTGTCAAGTGTATTTTGCTTTTTGTATGTGAAGCACAGTATGTAAATCGTTCGTAGTACCAGTGTCAACAAATATAAGCAGTCTGGATTAGAAATAAGGGAATCCCTCACTCTTCCTGTTCCCAGCAAACCGAATTCTAGATTGTTCAAATATTTTCATTAGTAGAAAAGACCGAATAAAATTGTGTAGTAAAGTAACATGAGGTTCAGTGCGTCATTGGTTCAGTAAAGATTAAATGAGTTGTTAATTTATCTGTTGTCTGATCATTTTGACTGTGAAGTTTAGAAAATCAGCCTGTCCAGAACTTTCTTCTCCTTATGTGGGTGTAAATAGTGTGTGTGTATATACTGTATATATTGTATCAGGGTCAATGACAAGGGAGTTTTTGGTAGTCCTAGGTCAAGGGCCGATACACCACATATGCCAGTGTTGAGCGAGTAGGATTATAACGGCCACAAAGACCTGCAGTTGGGCCCTCAGCATCGCTAGTGTGGAAGATTGCAGATGACTGTCAGACAGGACGTCTTCAGCCCCAGCACAGTGGACCAGTCAGCATTTTGAGAGAGAAGGGAGAAGGCAGCATCGAGCACAACGCCCATGGAGGAAGCTTGCAATGTCGTGCCTGGTAGTGAGCATCTATCTTTCTTTCAAGGCTAGCTAAACCCTCCAGCAGCTGGTGCTAGCGAAGAAAGACTAGTTCCCGGAGACATTGGAGATCCCGTTGAGTCAGAGATACTTCAGTTTTACCAGCAAATGATAGATTTCAGACATTAACGAGAAAAGGGAGTGAGTATTTCACAAAAGCTGACTTAAGAAGATGGAGCAGGTAAGAGTAACCACTTTGCTTGATTTACAGATGTGGAATGAGGCATTCTCTTCTTGCTGAAAATCTGTAAAGACCTGATAACATGGAAGGTTCTGGATGGGTAAGACATTTTCAAAATACTATCCAAAGGCAGCTTTTATTGTAATCTAACAGTGCATTACAGTGGTACTCGTAGAAGCTGGAAGGGCTTTGACTTGACAAAAAGAAGCTTACTGTGCTCCTCAAACTGCCCCCGCCCCTTTTTATTTTTTTTTGGATAAATGGTCTGTATGGCTTATAAAGTATTAGAAAATTGTGAAAAAGCTCATCACAGTACAGTAGTTTTCTTTGATCAAAAATCCAAACCCATTGGCATTGAATGTGTATAATGAAAGACCTAGAAACACAGGAAAGATTCAAGGCTGTCAAAAGAAATTGAATAGCCTTGAACAGTGGCTTTTTTCCTTGAAAAATATGGGTAGGTAACCTAAAAAAATTATTATAAATTACTATAACTGTGGTTCTAAGATGAAACTTACAGAACATAATGAGAAACACGAGATAAACAAATACTAGTATTTGGTGGGCCTGTCCAGTAAGTGTTAACCAGGGAGATTTTTACTGCAGCACATTAGCTCTATCTCATGACTGCTCAAAATCAACTCAGATGTCAATGGAAATTTGGAAAGTTTTCCTGAAACAGAAATAAATGGAAGTCCAGGTCTACTGCTATTATGGCTTTTTATGGCCTAAACTAGTAGCAGTATTAGAGCATCAGAACATTAATTATTGTGATTTCATAATATATAACAATTTTAAATGTGGTTTGTGGATCATTTTAACCCCTAGAAAGTTTTACACATGTACCTCAAAAATATTTTAAGTGGAAAAAATTAAGTGAGGATGTCCAATGTTATAGGATACCCACAAAATTATTTGCTTTAGATATTCAGCACTTTGTATTTTGAAAGGATTCTTACATGCACTATTAGGATTCAAGGCAAGTCAAGTCTTCCTGCTCTGGAACAGAAAACCAATACCAGCTAATATGTTACCCGCTCAGTAGCAGGATAGTGTTTCTACTGAGGAATGTAGTACTACAACTTCACTACACAGAATAAAGCTGCGCTTGGCAAAAGCATACGTGTCATTGAACCAAGTTGATTTAAGTGTAAAATGTGTAAATGTAAAATGTACCTTGTGTTATTAAATAAAAATATTTTTTCTTAACATGAGTATTTAATTTGTTTAAAGCAGCTGAAAGCAATGTGCTGTGCTGTAATTGATTAATGTATGATAAGAGTTGTATCAATGTCCGAAAGTTTTACTATTTCTTTTACTTTTTTGGTTCACAAATGTCCTTGACTTTGTTATCCTCCTCCCCAGTTTCATTTAGTGCTGGAGTTTGTCGTGAGAGAAGAAAATAGGCTTGGTGGTCAAAGGTGGTGTTTGTGTGTGAAAGTGCACACAGAGCCTGATTGCACAGGGTTTTACCTTTTGACTATGCTTAGTCGGTAGACCATTGTGAAGTTGTCATGCATGGTTGACACTGAGCACGCTCTGTAGTTCAACAATTGTGCTTTTTGTTGTGTAACACAATGAATGCAGTGGGTGTGATTGCTTTGTCTCAGAAGTTTCACAATATTAAAAGATTTAGGTTACTGTACAAACAGGCTTGCCCTAATAAAAAGGAAGCAGATTGTGAAAGTGGTTTAAACCCATGATGCTTTTCTTTTGGAACATAATTTCTTTTATTTGTGCTTTTTAAGCCATTTGCTAGAGCTAAGACCTGATTTGAACATGTGGTACGTTATGTAATCACTCCTTAGACTATACATCCATCTGGCATCAATCTGTTTTAGGCTGTGGCCCCCACTCACCACAAAATGTTCTCTTCTCAGAAAACAAGAGGCCATATAGGCATAGGAATAGTTTATTAAAAGCACAGAATAAAAAAAAAAGAGAGCCTGGACAGCAAATCATAAAGGGAAAGTTATAAAATATGAGTAGCAATGATTGAAACAACCATTAGCATACAGAAATGATATATACAATATATATATATACATATACACACAAACTAACATTTTTATCAATCTCAAAAGCAAGTAATGCTTATATTTACAAGAATATTGGTTAAAGAATCTGAGTGTATCAGAGTACAAAAAGAAGTAAAATATCAAAAATATTACAACATTCGAGAGAAGTACGCAAAAACTATACAATAGTTCTGCTGAGCTACTAATGCTTTAAAGCTAAAGGACTACAAAGTTATTGCATAGTATTACTATGTTAATGCAGTACCATATTACAGAGGAGATAAGTGGTTGTCTTCGCTATTGACGAAAGTCTTTTTAATGCGAGGGACCAGGAAGATACTGCCGTCAGTCGACTGCTGGAGGGAGTAGTCAGATGGGGAGTAGGAATTCCCCTTCTCGTCTCTCAACATGCCAAAGACTTCCAGGTATAAGCTGTTGAGCTGCTGCTTCATTTCCTTCAGGTTTGTGACGTTCTGGCTCTTTTCGCTCAGCAGACGCTCTCTTTCCTCCTTCAGTGTATCCAGCTCGCTCTCCAGACCCACTATGTTCTCCATCTTGCGTTTGCGGCAGTTTTGGGCCGCTACTTTGTTTTTGCCGCGGCGGCGTATGTCTCGGACCAGGGCCAGCTGGGCCTCGTTCAGTTGATGCTTTGACATCATCTCATTGAAGTCATCAACAGGCAGATTGATAATCATGTCAACAGTGAAAGGGATTTTGAGGGCCTTGGCCCTCTGCTCGTCTCTGGGGAGACGCACATCAGAGCGTTTCTTCTGCTTGTCTTTGGTGAACGGAGTGCTGTTGTGGCCATTCTCCTCTGATGTGTCCATTTTATATTGTTTGAGTTTCTTCTCCTGCTGCTGTGGGTGCCCTGCTGCTGCAGATACAGAGACAGAAGATGTCTGAAGCTCATCAGGTTGGAAATTTTGTGAAAACATCTCTGAGTATTCAGACTCTGAACTTCCAGGGTCGTGGTCCATCTCCTCCATATCTGAATCACTGTAACCAAAGGACCCATCTCCATATGCAGACTTTGAGGGTGAACTAGCATTTGGACTGGTGTTTGAAGAGATTCCCGAATCCGAGTCTGGAATTTCAGCCGACAGATTGTATTTGCCACTGTCAAATGCACCACCCGGTGAGAGGCTGTAAAGGTCCATGGGAATGAAGGAAGGCTTGTTTGGGATATCAGAACTGGTAATGTTGTCATTTCCTTCAAGGCCATGCTGACTACCACTCCCTTCCACAATGGTGTTGGGATAAAATATGTCACAGAAAGTGTCTGCATCAAAGCTGGTATTTAACTGAGGAGCTTTCACCTCCATTTGGGTGAGATTGTCTGCTGGAGCCATGCTGGGGGCAGCCTCGTCCAATGTATTGACAAACTCTGCAGGGCAAACATTTAAACTCTTTGTTTCCCCATCTGTGAGATTGGTCATGGGGTAAAAGGGGAAGTTTGGCCTCTGTACTTCAGAGCTGTTCGGAAGAGGGTAAGCTGTAGTCTCCAGTGTGTCCTCCATTTGCATGCTGAGACATTGCTTAAAGAAAAACAAGACATGGAATGATTAAAATAAGTCCAATTAACATATTACTATAAATAATAAAAATGTTTACTGTATGGTACATATTGTGCTGGATACATATACGTAATGCTCTTTTATTGGCCCTTCATTATGTAACATGATGAGGCGACTTACCAGCTTGGGAAATGGGCTTTCAAACAGACCCCATACTCAATTTTGTATGCTTTAAAAGTTCTCAGTCTAAAACAAGCTAAATATCATAATCTGGGATTCATATGTTGCAAACTTTTCAAACAAGCTTATTCTGTTACCTTGAATAGCAACACTTCATTAAGTGAAACCTGGCATATTTAGCCATGCAGTTATTCCTGTTGCAGGTGGGTTCCTGGACTACTATCCAGTTATTGGAAAGGCCCGGAAATCACCAAAGCCAATCTCCCAGCATGCTGTTGACGAGTAGTTAACCAGCTACCTTATCTCTACAAAGCAGCTTTTAAGAACTGAAACAGAATTCTGCACAACCTCTGTTTCAACAACATGTGTCTTATCAGCAGCTTGCCAGAGCAACTAATGAAGTGCTACCTAATGGCTCTAACGTGTGGTTCTTTCCCTCTATTCTGAAATGGTGTGGCCAAGACAACAAATGTGATACTGCTCCACCCATTGGCTAATGCAAATATGAGCTGCCTTCAACCAAAAGTGATTAGGCAGCTCAAAGACTATTGTACACCAAGCTTTACCTTTCTGTAAATATGCCCTGGTTCAACAATGCCATGGCCTCTCTGAACAGCCTGTTTTTTCAATTCTGAAATTAAGCTAGTAGCTAGTAATTATATATACTCTCATTCTTAGAGCCCCCACCTGCCCAGTGCTCTAAAAAGTCTCAACAATGAGACCTAGTCACAGTGGAATAAGATGTGTGCACTAGTCTGCACATATACGAGATCCCATTCTCATTGGCCAAACAAAAAAGCATTTGTCCTCTAATGAAATGCTCCTGCCACTGATGCATTCTTTGGATATTTGTTGTACAACACACACCGCCATGCCATTGAAGTGGTAGAATCCTTGTATTATACCTGCAGCTCAGGAAGAGACAAAAGCTCCATCCAGGCCTGCTCCAAATCTGGGGACATCCTCTGTGAATGTGGCAGCGGCCCCGGGGAGAGCGTGGCTGGTGGCAGAGCTGGTGGGTCAGGGGACGTCATGATGTTGCTGTTGCTGGGTACTGAAACAGCATTTGTGTCCAGGCAAATTGAAGTGTTCTGTGAGGAAAAAAAAATGGTGGCAATATGTTTTGTTATAGCTCCAACTCAAAGGTGAGTTAAAAGCCATAAGTGTGCGATAATCATGCATAAATATTCTTACCTCAGTTTCCTCTACAGGAAACGTCTCTGCTAGTAGCTGCAGGCATTCATCAAATGACATGGCATCACCATTCTCCTCTGTGAAGCTGACATTCTGCAACAGAGCATAAGGTACATAATATTAAATTTACTCACCAGCATCATTGCTGTTGCGATGTCTTTTAAAAACAGCAAATAACTAATTGTAGAGCTTATAGAGGCCTCTGTGGAGTAGTTTCTGGTACAGAATACACTGATGTAAAACCACACAACCACCTGTGTTTCTTTAATCACACGGAACAAGGTGGTTCCCTCGTTACAACACTGGTACAGCCTATGAAATGTAGTGGGAGTGGTCCACGTCTGACATGAATAATGAGTGCCATGCGCAAGTAGCCTACCTGTGTAACCTCTAAAGGTGTGACAGCGGATTGCAGAGGGGTGATGGGTGGCGGGCAGGGTATATACTCTCCTGTCTCCTCATCGAGCTGCAGCTGTGCAAGTAGGGCCTTCTCCTGCTCCCGGAGGAGAGTCACCCTCTTCTCCTCCTCCAGCTCACGTTGCCTCTGCAGCTCATGCTCTTTCTGACGGTGGTTGTAGTCAAACACCTCTCGCCTTGCTCCAAGATCAATGTCCTGCTTCCACAGTATGTCAATCAGGTCCATGTCCTGGAAAGAGCAACCTGGATCAGTTAAGAGAGTTGTGAGCGGTAACCATGGTACCCTGCAGTGAGAGTGTGAGCAGCATTTAGAACAAGGAAAAGCATCCCTGCCATGAAGCGTGGTTGCTGCACCTGCCCCACCCTGTTCCTCAGAATCTGCTCACTGACAACAGCACTGGCACTAATGTCAAGGGGGAGAAGCTCCATGAATAATAGATGCAGTTCTCTGTTTTCCCCTGTTGCCATCACACAGCAGCAGAAGACACATTTCCACACTTGATACGCTTTGAAAGGGAACTGGTCATTTCCCATCTGATTTCATTTGCCATATTCCAGCTCATATATAGTCCACAGTCTGCTGAAAAGAGTTCATGTTACACTTTAGTTCTCGAAATTAAGTTTACATCAAAGCCCGAAACATTCATATGATATTCTTGAGCAGTTATAAAAGCCAAAAATCCATCTGCAAATTGGTTATAAAATGACACCATGATGCTGATAGAATCTATTATTGAATATTCTTATTAGATAAAAGTTTATTGAGGTCATAAGAAAGGTCATAGAGTGAAATCAAATAAAATTAGGAACTATGACTGTAAAACTGTTTCTGGGAAGAATGAGAAACTTTGTTCGCTAAGTTAAACAAATAATTAGAATATGACAACTACCCTCATTACAGCTTAACACCACTAACTAGGTCCTAGGTTTAGTATTTATATTCTAACGCGGAGTTCCCTAGAATACAGAAAACTAAACACACCATTGTGACAACTATGAAGGTATTTTTTCCCCTGCTATTTGCTAAACATTGCTAAACATTTTTGTTCTTTTTAAACAAGAATGAGTTCAGACAAACTGTGGTGCTCACTTCCTTGAGTCTTTTACTTATTTACAGAAGGAAACTATTTCACAAGACCCAGGGATGTTGCATAAACCCAAGGCACTGGCTGACAGAAAAAAAAACCCATCACATGTTATTTGTTTGTTCCCACTTTATGAGCGTGGCTTTAAACTGTGGGTTATAAGGCGAGAACTTACAGAGTCTGTGAGGAGCCAATGGGCAACTAAATGGAAATAAGATACTAAACAAACCAATAAAGGAAATGAAACACAAAGAAAACTTTCTATAATTATATTTCTTTTTCAAATTTTCTGAATCAGGGAAAAGTGCGTGTGTGGTAAACTTTCACAAAGTAATAATAATAATAATAGCATACAATTACCAATACATATTTTAGGACATTGTTGACAGTTTCTCTGACTTCAGCTGTGGCACTGCAAAATAAGAACCCACTAACCCTCTTTGCCTCTGTGTTGCATCAGATCCCTGGCCACTAAGGGATTACGCGTTACTAAGGCTGCCTACAATAAATCATACCCAACGGACAGGGAGGTAAGCACACAGCCAGACATTATGGTTTCTGTAGGAATGAGGAAATGTGCTAGGATTCCGATGGGATGTGTGAACGCACCTCTTGAGGTCATACATGTTTTCAAAACTGAAAACCGCAAGCTTTTCTCCTGTTGGTCACACTTTGGAAGCTCATCGAACAGGTCACACAAGTCCCTTCAAAAACATCCCTCTTACTTTCCCACAAGGTTTAATCACTGTCTCCTGTTACTTATACTGCTATATACGTTGATCAAAGAAGCAAATGAACTTCACAATTAGTTTGTATCAATGCTTAAGGGAATGCTGAGATGTGGGTGCGTGACAAAGATCAGGTTTAAAATCATTATGGTATCAGTATCATGGCTGTCACAAGGCCCAGACTGGCACCAAGACAAGGAAACTAGCACCGAAAATTACTCAGATTTCCCAGCAATACAAAAGGTGCACAAGCCCAACAACAAGCCTCCAGTCAAAAGAGGAACAAAAGTATACACAGCAGACACAATTTGTATTTACCAAAAAACACTAAAAAGACATATTTTGAAAACAGTTCAGGCTAACTGCTTGAGATTTAAGAGTGAGTTTTTCCATTTATCTTTCTCCAACTGAATATCTATGTATGTGTGGGTGTGTGTGTGTCTTATGCCTTTTTTCATCATGATCAATCCATCCATGACGATGAAGGATGGTGAAACACAGCCATCTAAATAAACCTTTTCATATAAAGGGTACCTCCACTGACCCTGTCCATGACACAGACCCAACCAAACACTACAGATGGAGAGGGAGACACAATCCAAGTTCATTCAAGTTACACACTTAGCTGAACTTAGCTTTTGTTTGTTTGTTTGTTTTTTTATTGTTGTTGTTTTTTAATCTTTTCTAACTAAGACAGCAGAGCAAAGGCAGAGGAAACGGATCAGCCTGTAAAGAAACCGAGCGATACAAGTTTGCCTGTTTTCGACATGGATCACATGCTTGGAGGAAAGGGGGGAGAGAGGGAGGGAGGAGGCTGTTACCAGAAAAACCTTCAGGGGTTTTCTGGTTACCAAAATTAAACAGATATAATGTCATTTTTACAACTGCCAACCAAACACGTAGTCTAATATCTAATCCTGGATTATGTTTAATTTTATTCCCTGTTGAGGAAAAACGTCACAAGTGGATGACTTGCAGAACTGAAAGCGTTTCACAGAGAGATCCTATAATTTGACTACCGAGCGCAATAAACTGGTTTTTTTTTTTTTTCTATGTTGGAAGTGTTGTTTTCGACTGTTTCTTCCTACTGTAGTGTCTAATCTGCGCCACAACAAGGTTGTCACTGTGTACTAATGATCTAGTTTTGTATAAATCGCGTTAGAAAGTTGACCGGAGCTTTAAACCGGTCCCTCCGCCGATCGGATCGTGTGACAGTCCCAAAGTTACGGTCGGTGTCAAGCCGCCCGATCAGGCTCGTTTAACAAACGGTGTGTTTACCTGTTGACCTGGATGCCTCACTTCCATGTCCATCATCACGGAGGTACGTGGAGAAACGCCGTATGGCCCGACTAACGTGGGTGTTATTCCTCAAATGGCAGATTAAAATGGCGAACTGGTGCCGAACCGGCAGAGTCCGACGTCGCAGCTGAGCTGAGGGAAATATTGCTTCCTCTAAAATCTAATGATCATTACGGAAATGATGGCCCTGCCCACAGAGCTGAGGCTCCGGGATCGTCCCCCTCTCCCCGGCCTATGAGGCTGGAGGTGAGGGCCGCGTGTACGTGCGTGTGGAGCCCGGCATTCTGAGCAGAGAGCCCGGGGATCGGACATCAATTCTATTCAATAAAAACCTTACACAACACGTTTATATCATTAGAAAAGTTAGATCAACCAATACAGTTGACCCGACACGCCATTTAAATAAAAATATATTATGCAAATCAATAAACCTGGTAGAAAAACAAATTGGGTTTGACTGTTTGATAAAGCCTTAGAGATGGTAAAATATTGTGTGTCTAGCTGCCGATGGGCAACAGCTAATATATAAAAAACAAACAAACAAAAAACGTTTCTATTTTAGGTCAGTCATCTTTTCAGAGTTTGCTGTGGTACAGAGCGCCACCTGCTGGTGACAGCGGCCAGTGTGGAGCCGGAGGCCCTGGGGCCCCAAAGTCCTGTGAAAACCCCGCAAGTCCAATCAGAGCTTAAGTGAAGACACATCACAGTATTTCCACAATGTAAAAATACCCAATTTATACCCAAATACCAAATGTCTACTCAGGCTAGATGTCTCTATTTAAAATATACTCAAAGCACAGGAATATCAGCAACAAAAAGTACTTTTTATTAAAAAATATCCTTACTCTCTCTTACTCTTACATTGACACTCTTTACTATCAAAGCTTTAGAACATTAGTATTCATGCATTTACATGTTAATGGTAAGAAGGTCATTTTGACGATTTCTTAATACTTTCTTGTAGTTTCATCTATCAGAATGCCGCACTTGTATTTCTTACTGTGTGTTTTTATGTAACATCTTAATCTGTGCACTGGATAATAAGTGTAGCTGTACAATAAGTAGAGTGAAAAGGCAATGCAACATTATTCATATAGCACATTTAAAACAACTAATTTGATGAAAGTGCTTTACACATTAAAACTTACAACAGGGGGGAAAAAGTATATTATCCATGTTTCCTGAAAGTAGTAGTAAAGGCAAGCATGACTTCTTTTGATGACTGTACTAGTAGAACTCTGAAAGGAGCATACTTTGGATATTTTCAAGCACAATAGGCTACTTCAACTACACTACCTCAAAACCCATAGAATGGTAAATTTAATAACTTTCAACCACTTGATTTGGTACATAGTTATTTTAATAGATCTATTCATAGACTGATGATACAGAACTCATATAAAGAACAATCAGTTCTTCAGTGTGTTTTTGTTACCAAGTAAACTAAATTATTTCATAATGCATAATTAGATTAAAAATGATTAGTTTTACAGATTATAAACTTACTACTGGGCAGGATGTACAGTAGTGAAAAGGACTCTTTACATATACCCCTTATTTGCTTTCTGAAGTAGCATTTTCAGATACTTGTAAATGTGTATCAATATGTTTAATGCATGATGTAACAGACAAAAAATCCATTTATATTATGTAGACTAACACTGTGACAAAACTCAACCTCTATTATAACTAGCCTACTTTTTTGATACTTTAAAATAAATTATGTTGATTACACTCCTGTACTTTTCTCAGTTTTGATGCAAAACATTCACTTGCAATAGGGAAGAGTCTGAATACTTCTTTAAACGCCAGTGGACAGGACAGACATGTTTTTGTTGGGTGCCTTTAACTGCCCATTGTAAACTTCATACGTCTTCTCTATTGGTCAATCCAAGATTACTGCTATTTCACTATGCTGTTGTTGCACATAATATCTTCAAATTCGCTAAAATGTGAACTCCCTGGCACCTCCACATAAGTAAGAGGTCAGATCAAGATGCAATTAAGTCTCTTCTGAAACATGTGAGGGTAATAAGGCAGGCTTAGCCCTGACTCTAGCACATATCTGTAAAGAAGCTCTCACTGAAGTGCAGCTCACTGTGCCACTGCGTGAAATTACACTAAAAAAGCCTCTTTTTTTTCCTCCCTCACGCGCGTTCACGAACACGCGTTCACGTTTGGCAGCTCCACGTCGACATTCTTCCAGCTGCATATAGTGAACTGCACAGGACTGGGGGAAGGAAAGGTGAAAGCGGCGGAGGCCACCTTACAATTGGAGCGCTGCAAGTCCCGCAGACGGACACCGACCGGAGTGAAAACGGGCGTTTGCATCGTGGATACCTCCACGGCCCGCAATGTCTTCAGATCGCTTTCTGCTTTTGCATTTTATTATCCAGCATGTTTGCCCCTCGTGTTGGATAGCAGCTGGTCCCCTTGTGTCTACCTACAGCAGGTACAGTATGACTTCCAGAAGTTAACTTCTTCCTCATATCACCTTAATAACTGTAAGGGGCAATGATTAAAAGATTATATATCTTGTTTTATTTTTTACTCTGCACTTGTAAACTTGCTGTCCCTAGAATGCTGGTGAAGTGCAAGTGCCCTAAACTACCTTCAAACTGACAGAACTTCATACTGCTGGAGCACAGCTGGCCTTACAACACTTTCTTCATTGCTATCATATCCATCTGCACTGTTTAATGAATAGCTCATTCTCTAGGGCCTGTTCAGTTCACAAAGCTGTTGAAGCTCAACAGGTAGAATCAATGACAGACTGGCACAAGAGTGAAATAAGCCTGCTCAAGTATGATCAACCAAAAGTGGAGTCTCCAATCATATCAGTCAATGTAGAGACCACAGATCATGAGTCAACTTTCCAACCCACCAGATGACCATGCTTATGGAGGTAACTAAATATATTTTAGGATATATTTAGGTGCGATGTAATTTAGGATCAATGATTGCACATGCTCAAGTGGTATCCAGCCTTATAATCATTTCTGTAGGGAACTGACAATGTGTAAAAAGACTCCATATGGCCTGCTTAACCTTTGGGATTCTACACACAGCAAGCCTCTCTAAGGCTCAGTCTTAATCTTGGCTCTGTTTTAGCACGTCTGTGAGAAATTTGCTTTCGTACCATTGTACAGTATATATTATATTAAAGTCAAGATATGAAAAAGGGGACAATCTAACATGGCTGTCCTGTTTTTCCTTGCTCTTTATGCCTCACTACAGGTTAAAGGAGCACCCAGTCGTGAGGAGGATAAGGCTCTGCACAAGGACAAACCTATGAGGTGGCACTGTGGCTTTCCAAATAAAGTTCTGTGATACACTTAGACTCTAATTGCCCGCAGTCAGTGCATTACAGAACTTTGTTTTGGGAGTTAATACTTAAACCTGTGGGAAATAAATCGTCAAACATCTGGACATTTAATTTTATAGAGTGATGCAATAGTTCTGTTGGTAATTTGCTTTTTTCTCTATTAAAGTCTTTCTGTATTAAGCATTTTTCATAGTCTGTCCTTCTTGATTACAGTCACATATTCTACAGTAGCTATACTGTTGCTTGCTATTTATATACTATAACATTGTGTTACAACATTACTTAAAAGACTTTGCTGCGTGCCATATGGAAACAGTAGTCACGCTGGTTAGCTGACTAGGTGGAGGTGAGGAAGAAAGGTAAACAGTGAAGGCACATTATTTAAGTTCACCACCAAACCAAAATGCACTTTATAAACACTTTGATGGTAGTATATAAAGTGAAAACATTTAAAGTCTGATTAATAATGATTTGTGTTTTAATTATAGACAGCGGAATAAAAAGTATTTCAAATGATAGATCACTTGTCACCACAGGCTGAAACAAGTTTTACTCAAATGTAAAATATGGGCTAGACAATGTAAACAATTCAGGCCTGAGAAAAACTGATCATCTAAGCATCACTAATAACTTACTATACACTTTGTACCCATGAAAATCTGCACTTCAGTGCACAAAACTCTAGTGCACACAACTCCTTGTCCCTTTGAACTTTTCAAGTGGCAATACTGGAAGAGCTGAATTCCATATGCTGCTGCTTCACAACTATGCAAACTGACTGTAAATTCCTTACTCAAAGAGGACTATGCAACCACCCCTAAATTACAGGGCATGCTGGGAAGTAAGTAAAATGATGCATTCAAGTGCTCTTTGTTGGCTCCCTTTTCAGAATAGAATGAACTTGTGTAATCATATTTAATTAGTTTAAACGTTCATGAGGTAAAAGTGAAGTAAAACTGGTAGTAGGGTTTTTAATGTACAAAAATTTATTAATGTAGTGAATATTTTTTGCGCCATCATTTACCGTATCTCCATGGCTAATTTAGTCAGGCTGGCAGTCCTAAACCTGCACAAACACCGTGTACAATCGTGCAGACTAAGACAAAGGTCATCAGTTGCTCACATTTCCAAAACTAGAACAAGCTTTCCAAACTCCACTATTATATAATTATCTTATTTTGTGTCTGTTACACCTAATGGTGGAGTAAAAAATCCAGTTGCCAAGTTATTGACCACTTTCTGGATCATTCATATGGACTGAGTGTGATATTTCCGACGAGCCTGAACGCAGCTCAATTTCCCTGCGATGACCTCTGACAGGCGCTCATGGATGCGCTCCCTCCTTTCACAAACACGGAAGCAGCATGGCGTCCAACGGCAGCGGCGGCAGCTCCGACAGGCAGCGGATTGCACAGCAGAGACTGAGGGTAATAGCCGGGCATCTACAGAGACCGGTGGACGGTGACTCGGCCGTCCTAGCTGCGGAGTGCAAAGCCCAGGGGAAGCAGCCTGATGCTTCCAGGGAGGAGAAGACGGTGCCTAGGAGGAGGTACAAGATTGTGACAGAGCGGCGGACCAGAGTCCATCCTCTGTGGCTTTAGCTTGTTATTATGTCAAACAGCAGTGGAGTACCCGCTAAACAAGAACAGTCGGCTGGCATACAATGAAAGGCTGACCTCCCTTTTCTTTATAAACATAGAAAGACGTGGCAAACGTAGGAAGACAAGCCCGGAGCAGTTTTCAGTTAGCCTGCTAGCTAACGTTACAGAGTAGCCATTCATTTGTTACGGGCTGGGTGCGGCTAGCTTTACAGAGTTTAATGTCGACGTGGTCGACTTTCTCAAAGTTAGGGAGTTGTAGATTTTGTCTTTGGTGAGCACAGACTTTAGTTTTCATGTAGCATTTGGTTTCACTGTCACCGACGACTTAAAAGCCACATACCTGTGCCATTGTCATGGTTAGTCTCGCATATATGATCCTTCAGATAACAAAAGTTGTTGAAGCAGTTAAACCCGTCACTGTCAGGCAGATGTGTTATTATAACCGTGACTGTTATAAGATGCCCTTAAGGTAGGTTTTAGTTTCCAGCGTTTTAACTTCATCAACTTCATTAACTTCAACTTCATTTCTTTAGACATATCTTAGCATGTTGTGGCATACCTGTTAGTTTTAGAGATACAGAGCTCTTTTTCTAGAGATGTTACACAAAAATCATGCAAGTGTTACAACACTTGGAGGAGACAGTGAAATTTGTGTCCTCTGTTGATCTGATTGGCTGAGACAAGTGGTGGTCTGACTTTCAGTCGATTGGCAGCTCAGTTCCGTTTGAGGAAACAACACCACACCGTGCTGACACCTAGTGTCAGTCTGACATAACAACGCACCGAAAAGTAAAGGAGCTCAGAAGGGTTAGGAATTTGGTCTTGTGAAATTCATGTCCTGATGATGATACTGTAAATATGTTGTCTTGTGGCCCTGACTGGTATACCAGATATCTGCTGCTGAAGTTGAAGCAATTAGTATTCTGTGCACAAGTAATTCAGGAACATGGCACAATTGTAAATAGTTAAACAGTCGGTTTGTAACAACTACAGTATCATCCCATGCTGTAGTTAGTCATGGTAAATGAAAGGAAAACATGCAAAATCATAAAGTGCCAAAAATGACTGAATGAATGAACTTGAAATAAATTAGCTGTTTTGATGGGCTCCTATCTGCAGTTTTAGCAGCCCTTTCGGATAAAGATAAAAGTATGGGGGTTAGGTAAGGTAGGGCATATCTCCCCTTTTTCATTTGGATGTGACCCATATTCATTTACCAGTTTATTAGGTACACCTTGCTAAATGCTACCGTGTTGTAAATCAAAATATTACATTTTTATTTTACAACTGTTCAAGAGAGGTGGCAGTTTAGTTGGTCTTCCTTGAGTCTGTGGTTCAAGGTGTTGCTGCATTGTATTGTGAGAAGTATTTCCAGCATATGTATATTGAATCATGTATACATACATACATAAATTTTTTTAGATCGCATAGCCTCCACTAATCTCACAGTCAAATAGGGATTTGACATTATTGGCAGCTGTCATCACTGAATTTTCTTCAAAGCAGTTTAATCGTTATCAACAATGAACTACATCTTAGTGTTAAATTGCGCAATTTGAACATTACAATATACACAATAAGTAGGTAGTCCAGTATTTGCTCATTTAAGGTATGACTAAGTGGTTTGATTTGTACAGCTTAAAATTACAAGTCACAAAATTTTCCTGAAAATCTTTTACTAACTGCACCATGTATGGCACACTGTGGTCTTGAACTCTTAATTCAGATAAGCAGTTAACTCCCAAAAAAGGAAGAAACCTGATAAAGATTCGATTAGAGATCCCTCTCCTGCGGTGGAGAAACATATCTTATTTAAGATGTATGCAGGCTGGTAATAGCTGTTTTTTGGTAATAGTTGTTTGTACTCACTGACCTTGCCACACACGCTCTGTTTTATTGATTGATTTTTAGTCGGTGTGTATTGCACTTCTGATAGCATAGGTGGAAAAGATTCATTAAAGTATGACTAAATGTGTCACTCTCATTTCAGTTCTCACTCTTAATTTATTGGCAACTCCATTTTGGCAGATATTAATTTTAATGATGGCTTTTACTCCACTCTGTTAGAATCTCATCCCGAGTAGCTCATGAATTATGGTTGATCTGTGAGTGGTGATAGAGGTGTCTTTCTGCAGCGAGCCTATGGGTAGCACACAAGCTCTGTAAAGTGTTACATTAAAGTCAATGTAGCATCATCTGTAATTGTGCAGTTTATGATTATAGGGAAATATCCCTTAACAATAATACTGTAGTAGCATTTTTTTCCCCTCAAAATTTCAGGCATTTGTTATTAAAGTGGATGTCTCTCCTAAATGATTAACCAAAGCTTATTATACCAAAACTTAAAAATAAAAAGCTCCGTAAGGTGCACATTTAAATAAAAAAATATCTTACATTAAAAAAAAAGCCTATAAAATAAAATAGGCCAACCTTTTTACGAAATAAATATATTAATATGAGACAAGTACAAAATAAAAATAAAAATTTAGGTTAACAACTATAAATGAATTATTAAAAACAAATTACAGATTTTCTTCTCCTTTCTAACAAATCCACAGATGCAAATAACAACACTACAAAAGAACAAAACATGACAAACCCTAGTAAGGTGAGCTTTGTTTCGGGGCTGGAGCTTTTTCGGGTTGTGGATTGCAGCTGGGGCTGCTGCAGCACGCAGTTTCACGCACTCTTCGTACTTCGTGGTGAAAAAAAACTTGTAGTGCTCCCACCCCTGTTTGTAACTTGTTTATGGCACTCCCTACATATAATGTGATTTTGTTGCTCATCGGATACTTTGAATCCGAGCTATCACCAAATTACAGAGGCTCTGGCTTTTCTTTTACTAACCAATTCCTCCACCGCACGCTCCGCACACGTTGTTGCTTCCTCCACGTTTGTTGAAGAGTGCTGGGTGTCTGTTCCTGCCCCTCCCCCCTCTGTGGATGAAGGAGGAGGGGCGGGGGCGCGGGGAGCAGTGCAGAGACCTCCGGGTCAGCAGCTTGCTTGGAGCGAGGATCACAGCGCAAATTTGAACTATATCGATATGTGCGAAATGGTCTAATTCCATATCACATTTAAAAAAAAGTATCGATATGTCGCCCAGCCCTACCTGTGGCTTGTGCTAAATGTTAAACATTCTACTTTGTTAAAAGGGAAACGGCAGTGTGAGCAGGACGGATTATGTAGCTTCCTCTGGTGATGGAAATCCTTTCTGAATATGGTGCTTTTTCTTCATTACCGTGTCAACACACTGTTTTCTTTAAATTCTGTCAACAGAGTATCGTGTAGTGGTGAACACCACCAAGGGCGTTCCTGCCTGTAGCCCCCCATACTGTAAATTTGCTACCTGATAACTAGCCCCACCTTATATGAATTAAAATAATATGAATGAATGAATATAATGTGGAGAGTTTGTCATTTTCTCTCAGCAAAAGGTTTACGGTCCAGGTGTTTGAATATCAGCAAGATGTATCAGATTATTCTTAGGGAACTTTCTCTTTTATCTTGTGAAAATCACTATACACAGGGACTGTACGGCAAATTAAGAATTCATCAGGTTATGGAATCATCTGTTTTTGTAACCTCCCATTGTATTTCATATCATATTTTAACTTAAGTAAAATGCATATACTGCAAATTAGTGTAACTTAACCTATGCCAACATTTATCTTTCCACAGGCAGGAGATTATGAAATGGAATGGGTGGGGATACAGTGATTCAAGATTCTTCTTCAACAAGAAAGGTCAAGCTGAATTTACTGGCAGAAGGTACAGTGTAATGTCAAATTTCCTCTCTTGGGAACACTTTTAATGCGGGACTGGTTATGATTTACAGAAATCAAATCAGTAAAACCCTTTGCCTTATTTTATGCAACTCAGATGCTAAATTTCAACATTCATACTTCCTGTGTGACTTAAAACCCAGCTTTTGAAATCAGTTTCGCTTTCCTTCCTACGCTCACAATAATGTGGTGCTACTGCCACCTAGTGTTTGGCATTTGAACTGTTCATTGTCATCTGAGAAGGTCACTGAATTTGGATTTTTGGCTTCCACAAACCCTGTTGCTCATTAACAGAAACCTCTCCACAGTCTGTCCAAAAATGGAAAGTATTATGTTTGTAATTACTGATTTGTCTCTAGGGAGTTGTGGGTTAACATAGTTATTCACTGATTTAATTTAAGATTTACTTTGAATGTTTGAAGATGTGTTGAAACAAAGCCAGTAGCCTCAATTCACTCAGTATCACAAAGAATAGCTCTTTCAGCACCCTTACCTCCTATAACTCCTATGAGAAGAGCCGGAATAGGGATGGTTCCTTTTATTGCTCTCATGACGTATGACTTTATTAGAGACAGCATTTCCTTTTCAATTGTAAGCATGGAGACTTGGCAGAGGGTGCATAAGGATGTATTTTGAGTAATGAGTGGAGCTGAACATGATGCTGCATAGCAAATGGCTTCCTCCTGTTGGAGCAGTTTCCACAAACTGCTCCACTGCCTCTTTACAGAAAAGCTACATAGGCGCACACAGGCTGGGGCGCAGTTGAATGAATGTCAAAGACAGCACTCTCCTCCTCCGTGCTCACTGTGACAGAGGCTTTTTCAGTATGGACTATGTTTCACGGCCTCACAGACAAAGGCACGCCTCAGTCCCCTGATGGGCTGGCCCAGGCTGTGCCAGCAGCTCAATTTTACAAGGGATGGTGAAGGCATTCAAATGGACAGCATTGTCACTGCTGCTCTGTTTGCCTAATAATCTCATTTGATCCAAACCTCACACTCTATTTTAATTAGTGACAGGCTTCATTTTCCAAGTAAAGAGAGCCAGAGAAGCATAAAAATATGTTAAAGTTAGTTTTTGACTTTTGCTACTGGAAATCACTGGTGCACAAGGTTTAGTTCAGTTTTTCATCCACACCCTCTGTTTTACATTACAAATTCCAGGTATAAACTAAGTGGTTTGATCATGCCTGCTCTGAAAGATTGGTTTGAAAGCACGTTTGGAGCCAGTCTCCAGCATAAAATTCCAGCAACAGTGAGTACATTTCAAGAGTCTTAAGTGAAAAGTAAAGAAGAACACTCAGTCATGGTTCAAAATCTTAATGGCTTGTTTTGTTTCAGCCCATTCTGAACAGCAGTGCAGTGCATCCTCCCACTCTTAACGAGACCTTTGTTGAGGAGCTGAAGTCCACGGGTATTCCCTTCTCTCATGATGCAGAAGATCGGGTGTTTCGTGCACATGGTAAGACCCTCCCCCCCCCCCCCTCACACATACACACACACACACACACACACACAAACAACTCAACAATTTACCATTTTATTATTTTTATAACTGTAAACTGCAACATACATAATCCTGGATTTTTATATAGGACTAATGCATTTATTTGTGATAAATATATTAATGTTTCATTCCTGTATTTTCCTTCAGGCCATTGCTTACATGAGATCTTTGCCCTCAGAGAAGGGAAATTTGGTCGTGTTCCAGATATGGTGATATGGCCAAGTGAGTTTGAAAGCTATGTCATGTCTGTATGTTGTTGTTTTGTTTTTGTTTTTTTTCCTGCCGAGCACTGATCCCCCTACTGGCTTAGGTGATTTAAAGGGTTAATCTCTGCGGAGGCAGCGATATTAATATGTATGAGTAGAGGCTTAATAAGAAGCGCCAGGGGGAGGATGGTTGACACCCAATACTCCACAGTCTGGCCCTGCACAGTACACCCATGAATTATGATTCTGAGATTGGTTTTCTGTTGTTATGGCTGGCACTATTTTATCATGCAAATGAGTGTTGACTGATGGTTGAAACTTGATTAGCAGCCCCCCAAATAGGCTGCAAATCACCAAGCAACTGTAGGCATCGTTTCATCCACACTGGCACCAAATTAAAAAATTTCTGACCTCGCAAATATGCTCTCATTTACTGTGGGTCTAATAGATTTTTCTGACCTATAATTTGCATTCCTCACTAGTCTTTCTCAATCAAGCTGTGTATTTTAAATGGAGGTTTAGTTTGTTGAACTGTAAGCCAAAGCTGTGTGTTTAATCGGATGGCAAAATGTACTAGAGCACAAAACATTCCTCACTGCCTCTAAAAGCACTTGAGGCCAGTCAAGCACATCGACGTAGGTGGGTATTGTTACTTTTCCAACTCGCTCACCACTCTAGTGTGAATGGATGTGGGCTCTGATTGGCAAAACTACATTTGTATTGATCCAGCACATCCCACCCCAGAGAGTGGAGCTTCATGCAGTCTGACTCCGCCTGAGGAAAGCCCTAGGCAAATCACAACCATCAGGCAAATCAAAATGCACCCTGCCTCTCTGCCAGTCCCCCGCTATAATGACGCAGGGCATAGAGTTATTTATTGTCTTCCATATATATGCAGTATTTTGTGCTATCCTTTATTTGCTTCGCAATGTGTTTTATGCTTGTCAGTACAAAAACACTCAATTTATGAATACAATATAGGACAATGATGGGAAAAATTTCTCCTCTAATATTTGAAAAGATATTCTGTGTTGTTGCAGACTGCCACAATGATGTAGTGAAAATTGTGGAACTTGCATCCAAACATAATGTCTGTTTGATACCATATGGAGGTAAGTCATGGCATCAAAGCTCTAATCAGCTTTATAATTTACTCAATAAACACAATGCTAGATGCGTATTTATATTTGATGGACTTTATAACATGATTTATTTCAATGGCAGGTTAATGATTTTGTTGTTAATTAAGCCACATAAATTAAAGCACTGATATCTCCACTTTGTATCTCATATCACTCAGTACCATGGATGATAGCATGATGGCAAAATAACATAATAAAGTTCATCTTTATGCAAATGTTCTTAAAGAAAATGAAGTTCTGTCCTTTGAAACAGAGCTGTTTGTACTGTGAAAAAACAAAAAAAAAAAACAGAACCCGTGTGGTGTCTCCTTAGTTCTTTTGAATGCTTTTCTACTGTAACCGCTCTTAATACTGTTGTTTCCCTCTCGCAGGAGGAACTAGTGTCTCCAGTGCTCTCGAGTGCCCCCCAGAGGAAACTCGCTCCATTGTCTCTCTGGACACATCACAGATGGTTTGTAAACACCTTAGTGTTAGTCAGCACATGTCACAAGAGTTGAACTGCACAGAGTGGCAAAAAATGACATCATATACCTTTAATGTAATCTAAGATAACGCCATGATAAACTGCAGCTTTGAAATCTAATTGTAGGGCAAAATAGAGATGACTTTACAAAGACAGAATTCAGATTAAATGTTTTTTCAAAGTTCATATTCAGACCTCATGATACTGTTTTGGTGTAGCTGCTTACCCAGTCATTGAGGTGTGGATATCAGTCTGAAGAGACAGACTCATTCTGTGTCACTATAAAGTGAGACCATAAAATGAGAGTGATAGTTTGTGATAACTAAAAAAATATGTGAATTGAAACTTTTAAACTGTTTCTGAATATCCTTTAGTTTTTTGTTAATATTCCTGATTTATTAATTTTGAAATCAAATAATGTTTGAGTCTATAATTTGTGACTCTATAATTAGTGTGCAGTTGGGTGGCTCAATTATGATTCTTTGGCATCAGCCATTAATCTTAGTGGAGTACCCCTAGGCCTCATCATTAACATGATAACGTTTCTTTGGTTATAATGTAAAAATTATTATAGTGGTGAATATTATCAACAGTACAGTACAGCCCTTTGATCCTGGCGCACATAGAGATGATATATAAGCTGTCTGAATGCTGCTAGTCTACCAGTCATTGAGTTTGGTGCCACAGACACTAGTGACCAGTGTTCTGTGTCAGGGGTCAGAGGTGAGGTGACTCCAATGGAAGCACATGAAAGGTGCAGTGTGGTAGGAACATAAATTTTATTACCTCTGGAGAATAATTGATGGCAGGTGTGAAATGGCCTCCTGCAGGTAGGGCTATGCCGAGCACCCAGCAGCCCATAGAAGAGACAAAATAAGAGTTTAACCTTGAGGAAACTGATTCTTTATTGTGTCCCTTAGCCCCCATGTATGTATTTACCCTAAGACGAGTAACCATTAGACCATAGGGACATACTTGTGCGAAAACTTCAGTATTGGACGACTGTGGTATGAACTTAAAGGCTGTGTTTTTGTATGAGCTATTTTAAGTCAACGTAACAGATGTATGCAGGCATAGAGTTTAGATAACAGAGATGGTGACATAAATTTGATCAGCATGTTTTAACCTACATTAAACGATGGGGAGGCAGAGGGTTCATTTAGAAAAAGGATACAAGAAGAATTAAACAATATTTTTTTATAATTAATGGTAGAAAACATTTATGCAGGCGGTTTATTACCTCCTCAGTGATGATGATGTTTGTTTCTGTTTTTTGTCTTTTTGTTGTTGTTTTTTTTACTACAGAATCACATTCTGTGGATTGACGAGAAAAATTTAACTGTCCATGTGGAAGCTGGCATTGTTGGTCAGGATCTGGAGAGATTGGTGAGTTCTGCTCATTCATATTCATATTCATTACAGGAAAAGCTTACATTGTAATATGTGCCAACAGTCAAGCTGTGTGACCATTCACATCCAGGTTGTCCGTGCTCAGTCACCCTTGGTACTTTTTGCCTGGAGGATCTAACATGTTTTCGGAAGGCGTTTGAGACAGGAACAGAGTGCTGAAGGGGAGAGATTAGAGAGCGAGACGGTGGTCATGAGCAGATGGCACCATCAAGCTAATTCAGAAAAATGGAGAAGAAGCGGGCATTTGATGTAGAGGAATGCGTGAGCTGCATCTAAAGCAGACTCCACCTCTGCATTTAGACTGGGCCATTTTGATGTAACAGATGGGTGTGCATTATAAACTGTCTTCTTGGGGAGTGCTGTGATAAAACAAGGCCTGTTTTTTACCTCCGTATTGTGCTTCTGGTGGAGGTTGTTGATGTTCTTAAAGATCATTATTATTATTATTACTATTAAATGTTCTGCCTACAGATGCAATCTTTTAGGGGAGAATGTCTCCTCAAGGCAGGAATGGCCTATCTGTTGGGGGGTTCTTGGTTGCTTAAAGGGTCTTTGTTGTGTGCCATAACAAAACAATCCTAAAAGTGCAGTGACAAATTATTACAGCCACATGGCAAGAAACTAAGATGTCACCTATTTTTGCATTGTGGGTGTGGATATTGAATAAATAATCTTAAAACATGTCCTGTGAAAGTTGAATTTGACGCTGCCCAAATAATGCGCTGATCTCTCATCTTAGTCTTTTCATGCTCTTTCCACTCGGTTTATTTTAGGCCGTCGTAAAAATCTATGATGCCATAAACCCCAGGTTTTAGCATTGCAGGATAATGAGAGCAGTGAAATCCTGCGACAGAGCTGCAATTATTTTTTTCCCCATTTGCTTGCTCATTCCTTTTGGATGTTATTAAAACATTCTTGTGGGTTTACAACACCAATGTTTTCCAAACACTTTTGGCTCAGTTTTAATTGCAAGAACAAATGTATGCTTTTTCCCCCTCTTTTTTCCACAGCTTAATGAAAATGGCTACTGCACAGGACATGAGCCTGACTCCATGGAGTTCAGCTCCCTGGGGGGCTGGGTGGCAACCAGAGCATCGGGCATGAAGAAGAACATCTACGGCAACATTGAGGACTTGGTAAGGCCGCTACTCTTTAATCTTCCTGCTCATGTTTGTTGTAAACACAGGATGACAGTAAGGACATAGTTACTGCACAGTCATTAGAAAGGAAATTATTAGCATAACATTTTTGGTCTTTACCCTCAAACTCTCCAAGACATTTGTTATGGTATCAGGTATGAAATACATTCACAAAAATGTCCAAAATACATATTTTGTCAATATTTGTAGAGCTGTGAAAGGAAAGTATACTACTTTATGTCTAAACGATGTTGTGTTGTTGCTTTCTGATTTATTAGGTTGTTCACATAAAGATGGTGACCCCTCGAGGCGTAATTGAAAAGAGTTGTCAGGGCCCACGCATGTCCACAGGGCCGGACGTTCACCACTTTATCATGGGCTCAGAAGGTTTGCTACCGCTCTCATGTGACTACACTACACCGGGGCATGTCAGCACACAGACACACGTGTAGAGTTGTTTGTTAACATGGGTTTGCAGGTCTGTAAAATCTTTGTGATAAAACAGTAACATCAGGACAGTTCACATGGAGTGGGGTTCTTACACATTAACCAGCTTTGGTGAGGAAGTGATCTGGAGGGGTGTTAGTTAGGAACCAGCATGTCCTCTCCTCCCCATCTGCAGTGCCCTGTCCTTGTGAATGCCCACAGAGAATACTGCCATATGCCAGGTTCCCCCTACATAATGAGGAGGTTCAGAGACTCTTGGCACCGTTATGTTAAACAGCTGTGGATACAAACTTTATATTCGCCCTACAAAGCTCAGCAATCTGCTCTCTGACTGGGCTGGGAGCAGGGTAGAACTTGCAATTTGTACTCTTTAAAATTGATTTCATACTGTTGAACAACAGTGAAGAACATACCAAGTGAACAACAGTATGAAGTCGAAGCCAAATTATCTTATAGATTGAAAAACAAGGAGTACTACATCTGCATAAATGCAAGATTTTAAAAGTGGCATCATGACTGTTCTGGTTAAACAGTATAAATACTTTGTCATACCTAAACTAGACCTCTGCAATGAGACAATCAGGCCTCCTGTTTTGGCTGACGCTTGTCATGTTTGCAATATTTTATATTAAGTCAGCCAGATTTATGTTTACTCTGTGTGACTTAGTCAGCACACAGTTAATGATCTTATGAATACTTTATGCCTGAATAGTCTCGGCCATAAATTGGTGCAACTTGTGCAAGCTCATGGGGTTATAAGGAGTTCCTGAAACTTCCCATAATGTTACTTTTCTAAAAGGAATATTTGTAGAGAAGTGACCACAGCGAACAATCTACTGAACTGTACTGTACATTGGGGTTCCTATCAACTCTTTTGCCCCTAATGTTAAAGTCATGGCTTTCTGTGTAAAACCATGTAAAATAATTCAAAATTTACAAACAATATTCCACAGCTTTGCTGTTTCTGAATAGCATAGTATTTTTTAAGTACTTCAAAGGCTTGCCTTCTTATCAATAATTTTTTTAAGGTAATTAATTGTACAACAGAAATGTATGGCTCATTAGCTCAAGAAACACGACATAGACTGGGGTCCCAAAGTCTGAGATCTTTTTCCCTTTTTAAAAGGCTAGCGCACATATTCTCACTAATAATTGTATTAATGTCTTAAATTGCAACATATTTGAGTATATAAAACAAACCATCTGAAGGGGAATTTGCTGCACAGTATTGGTACACAAGAGATGGGACGGGGACCACACGCCTCTGGGAGAATGTTCTTCTGGGAGACCTAACCCTGGAGCTAAGAGGTCACACGGCTGCTCAGTTTCATTAAAATTATCTATCCCACCACTCCAGGAGTCCAATCCTGCAGTCTGACAATAGGCAACAACAAAGCACTGGTCTAAAACCCTCTGCTATGCTCTGCATGTTAAGTGGAACGCATCCATTTTATTAGAAATTACTGTGAAACCTCAAATTTCTCATTCATTGCACAACAACTGGGTCTCTCTATCTGTCTGATCTTGAAATGGACTGAATGAAAGGATTTAGTTTGCCCCTGTTGAATTCAGTTTAAACGATGATTAGAATAATCAATGATAATACTTTTGTCCTTTAAACCCCTTTCAACTTTGCAGGATATAATGGTGCTCCGTGATGCCAACCAGTGCTAAACCAACAGACAGTCAGTTCTTTAATTCTGAAGTGTTGGTTTCACAGTCGTTTTTGGTTTTTTTAGGGCTTGTTTTTTTTTTTTTGGGGGGGGGGGGGGGGGAATGGTTCCTTTGGTAATTCTGAAGAATGAGGTAGGTTCAGTTGCTTCACAGTCATGGTTAAAATGGCTTAGGTTGCAATGTAGTAGATGTTTGCGCTATATTTGTCCCCAGGAGGCTGTTTTTCTGACCTTGCTATTCTTATTACCTTCTTTTATTCCTCAATTGCTCACCCTTGTGTACCCTTTTGCAGAAGCTCCTCCCTTCTCTCTTTCTGCCTCCCTCTTGCCCTCTGTCTTGCTCTCTGCTTCCTTGACTCCTCCTTCACCCCCCATCCCACCCCCTCAGTGATTCCTGCTTTTCGTCAGGAAGGAGGAGCATAAAGGATTTGCACTTTTTGCAGCTTAGACCACTAGGGAGCAGCGTGTGGCATGTAGTGCCACATTAGAGGCCTCATAAACAGCCATAACCAGACTGTGCAACCCATTTATTGGAGCAGCTATGTATGAGAAAGATACAGCTTTAAATTTCTAAATTAGAAGCTGTAGCAGTTATAAACATTTACTTTGCTTCTTGATTTAGTTTACAATTACAGAACCAATTAAATCAACAGTGAAGGCCCAAGTGGCATAGTTGAAGATAACTGAAGATATTCACAAGCGTTGAATGTTCCTTTCTGTCAGTCCAGGTCAGATCAAATGACTGTAATCTGGTGTAACACATTATACAGTTTGAATATTTTCCAGGAAACTGGATTCATTTATTATGAATAAATAATAATTTACAAGCCAGAAATGTATTTATAGGGATGTTTTTGAGCTTACTTTTTTCCAACCTGCATTGTCCGCTATGTGAAAAAGAAACAAAGTTCCACAAGAGGAGAAAGCTGAAAAAACGATTACATAAAATAAATGGGACAGCCATAGATAAACAAGTCCACTATCAGAAGGTCTCAAGCAAATCAATAGATGTAAAGTTAGTTAAGCTGCTTTAGAAACTATCATTAGCAGCATCCACTCAACTCAACTGAAACTGAAAATTGTTTTAAGTATCAATCCCAGACACATTTGGTGAAGGGAGAGTAGACACTTTGGTTTTCAGACTTGCAATGTGACTCTTTCAGCGGCAGCAGCTTACGACTGACAGTTTTCAGGGTCATGAGGTCAGCCAGACGTTTTCCTTGTACTCATATATGTGGTGCTGCTGTTGGCCTCACTGCCTTTGATAGAGCCCTGCTTTATTTCCTCATGCTCCTAAACTGATAGATCTAAGTTGTCCCCCAGTGTGTGGTAGAAAGCCAGATCTATGGGGTGAAATGTGATACAAAGGTCATCCCAAAAACCCTTGGGACATGTACCAGAACCCTGTAAACCAGTCTTAAGTTCCGCTCTAAGAGGGGGTTGGGTCATATAAGTTGTAGGAATTGATTTCCTTCTTTATGTGTTTCTCAAAATCTCTCATTGTGGTTTTCCACAGGAACCCTAGGTGTGGTTACCGAGGTAACAATGAAGATTCGTCCCGTGCCAGAGTATCAGAAATATGGCTCAATTGTTTTTCCTAATTTTGAGCAGGGAGTTGCTTGTCTTCGAGAGGTTGCCAGACAGGTACCATGTTAATCTCATCTTTAAAATGTTACACTATCTCTGCCTTTCTCCACATGGGAGTATAGTCAGAAACTCTATGTTGCCTTAAAAGTTTTCCCAAACTTAAGTAAGCCCATTGCAATTTCACCTCCTAAAAAAAATAAAAATGCATTATTAAACCATTTTATAATGCTTGTTAAAGTGTAACTATCCCAAACTAAACTTATAGAATTCAACACATTAAAGCCGTTAGAAAAAAGATGAGACTCTCCCCTGCCACAAGATACTACAGAGCATGTTGTCTTTGTTTTAAGTGTCCTACTGTTGTGCAAAGGCATTTTATGCCGTTTGTCATTGTTTTTTGGTTTTTTTATGCTACAAGTGTAGTGTATAGACTGTGCCTTCCAAAAATCAAAAAACGAATCAAACGTTTCAAAGCTGATTTTGAAAAGTTGCATTTGTATTTTGACCTGAATACATAGTCTGATCTGAATCAGAAAATGTATCTTCATTTGACATAATATTGCAAGTTTTTTTCTGTTATTCAAACTAATAAATGTTGACTTTTTTTTTTTTTTTTCCCTCAGAGGTGTGCTCCAGCATCTATACGACTCATGGATAACGAACAGTTTAAATTTGGTGGGTTTTATTACAATATTCAAATTCACATATATTTTTAATTTTAAGGAAGCCCAAATCTTTGACAATCATCAGCGACCTCGGGATTCAGCAGTTTTTTAACCAGCAGTGTAATAATAATTATATTTATTTCAGAGTTGAATTTTGTTTCCCATTAAATCTTTTCAATATTTGGGTTGGTATTCCATTGATGTACTGCGTATCCCCAAGGGAAGAACAATGAATTGCAATGGTACAGAATACAATAACTTCACCTTCTGCAACACTGAATTGTTAAGTTGATTATTATGTCTGTAGCAGAATAGCTGCGCACACATACAGAAAGAATTGCAACAAGATTAAAAAAAAATACCCTGGCCAAAATTAAGTAGTTGTTACATTGAAGTTTGATGATATTGTTTCTTAAGGTCTTGTGGAATACATCTGCTGTTGCCAGAGATCTCTGCAAAATTCCCTAGTCTCCAGGGATCTCATTATCTCCACTATATTTCCACTTTTCACAGAGTAGGCACTTCTTAGTATTAAGTAGGGAAGATGAAACGACCAGGTTTTTCACTAATAACTAAAACTCATGGCTCTGTGATACCTTCTCGGGCTTATTAGTGGCTTGTCCTCACTTTTAACCATGTTGGCTGTTGAGTAAGGAGAGTTGATGTATTCACAGGTCTTTTTCAGATTGGGACTACAAGTACAATTTAGCACTGCCTGTCTCGATACACAAGATGAAAAATGAGAATGTTGTAGTAAGTAGCAAGGTGCGTTGATATGCAAGAAAAACAGCCAAACCACAGAGGGGAGAGTAAAAAGTGAAATTATACACAGTGTAGGTGTAATTTTCTCTCTCTGGATGTTCAGTATTTAATAAACGGGTATGATAGCTGTGAGAGACCTAAAGACCTGCTATAAAATTTTGGAATGGAAACAATTAGGACATTAAGTGATGAAGAGACTTGAACATGGAGGGAAATAAATGAACTGTTAAGTCTCAGCGACATCACCCATGACTTCCCCACTGTGATTGATAACCATCCCAATGGCCCCAGCCCCTCATTTTCGCGTGTCCACAGGCGCTTTTGTGCGTCCGATCAGGAATAAATCAAAAAGTGTGGGTGAAGAAGACGGATATCGCTGTGTCAACCCTACTTCCCTTTGGAAACCCTCTGATTTATAGTCGCTGTCGCTGGCAGCCACTGGCTAGTTGTAAAGTTATTCAAATGTTACCATTTGTTTTTCCTCCTTTTGTTTGAAACCCCCAAATAAATCTGACTCACTTGCCCTCTCAGAACACTGAAGCATGCGAGCAGAAGCAGGGTATGACTAAGGTGTGAATAATATCAGTTTTCTAGGGTCATGTCATTTTGAATAAATAGAGCTGACTTTTATCTGATATTTTCACAGGTCATGCCCTGAAACCTCAAGTGTCTTCAATTTTCACATCCTTTTTGGATGGGTTGAAGAAATTTTACATCACCAAGGTAAAATAAATAAATAATAATAATTGTGACCAACATCATAATTTGGCTGCTGCATGTGTTTTTAATAAAAAATAAATAAATTAAAATCTTTCATCACTAGTTCAAAGGGTTTGACCCTAACCGCTTATGTGTGGCCACCCTGCTGTTTGAGGGCGACCGTGAGAGGGTCCTGCAGCATGAGAAGCAAGTTTATGACATTGCTGCAAAATTTGGGTAAGTAGCTGTCCCCTCTCCTTCTCCCTGTCCTAGAACACTACACTTTACAAATATAATTTTAAGATCCCAGCCATGTAAGAACAGAAATGACAAAGCACCATGTAGTACAATTTTAAACATGTTTGGGAGCTGCCTGAGGCATTTTCTGCTATTTATTAAACCAGCCATTACGTTGTAGCAGTGGGAAGGATAGAGAAGCACAGTTACACACTTCAGGTTCAGCTTTGCTCCCAGTAGTTTGTATTGATTGATCACCTGTAGATGTCCACCTGTCAGGCCAGCTTTTATGTTAAAGTAAGTGTGATGTGGGCCATGACAGTAGGACGCAGCTCCCCTCAGGCAGTGCAGGGCAAGAGGACACTGATTGGAAGTGCCTTGCATTTGTGATAGATAATGAAATGGATCAATAAGGACTTTTGGTAAAGTTCATTTTTATGCCATTTAAACAATTGTAATGATCAAAAATATTTTTTTATTGTTGATGGCTGTAAAGTCACAATTTGAAACATGTTTCCCCGATTAAGAATTTACTATTTCAAACTGTTTCTGCACAATTGTCAAACAAACGATACGTATAAATGTTTTTTATTGTAAAAATTGTTAGGTCTCCCTGTTTTCGGTTTTATTTTTTAAAGCTGGCAAATTCCTGTGTTCATTAACAGTAATAAAAAAAATCAGATTTTTGTTTTAGAGGCATCCTCTACAATGTCATTAAAAAGGAGCAGCAGTGTAAATGTCATTGGGTCATTTGTAATGTGTTGTAACCATGACCTTGTTGAATGCAACCTAAACCAGTTAAACTGAGACATATCAGGAGTCTTCAGTGCTCCTGAAGGGTGGACATCTTCTTGTGAAATGCTTACTAGTTATGTGTTACAGTTAGTCTTACTGTTCGGCTATCAGCCCAGATTTGCAGGTAGGTGGGGCAATGTCCTGGTCATAGCCAGCAATTAAATTGTAAGAAACTTGTCAGTTACATGCAAAACCCTTTGCTTTATTGCATTATTTCAAAAAAATTGTGATCACCCATCAGATCAAGTGCCAGTGATGGATTAGTGTGCTCTGAAAGGAATATTTTCTTGTGGTGTTTGGAAACAGGAAGAATGGTAAAAATCAATACAGTGATTTTCTAATGAGTTTGGCCTGATTAGTTTGGCTGGTAGATGAAAATCTGATTACCCATTCCAAGTGATGGATGTGTGGCTGACCTGTGGTGATGCACGGGGCATAGCTTCATTGATCTGTGTGTTGTTGGATTGACAGGCTCTGAGGCAGTTGTTGTGAGAGGGAGCGTTCAGACCAACAAAGGTAGAAGAAAAGAGCTGTTAAATATTAACCCTGTTATCTGCTTCCAGGGGCCTGGCAGCTGGAGAGGACAATGGGCAAAGAGGCTACATGTTGACCTTCGTCATCGCTTACCTCCGGGTGGGTCACTCCTTTGGCTTTTTTTTTTTTTTTTCTTAATCAGCCTGAGCTGATGGGCAGGTTGGGTGGGCAGGGTGATGCAGTCTGACAGCAGATAGGATGGTGAACAACACAGAAAGGCTGCAGAATGTGAACTCAGGAGGTCTTTGATTTGATCTGGTCACGGTTGTTGTCAGGGTGTCTAACACTGAGGTATCTATGTCATAAGAACAGCACAGTGGCTGCCATACTGACAATGGAGAGTTGTCTTATGTCAGTCTTGTCAGAGCCCTGTTGAAGTCTTAGAAAAACTGAATTGACTCAAAGATGCTTCTAAAAGTCACATGCCAGAGCTGAACAGATGGACAGCCTTTTGTCACTGGATGACTGACAATTTCTGCGCAAGTGACAGTTTGAAACTTCAACTTTAAAAGACTATCCTTACAAAATGTAACCATCTAAGCAACGCTCCTCACACAGTTGAGACATCAAATTAGCTTTCAACTCCAATTTCATGAAAAGTTGTCTGTTCTGCAAATGCACTGACAAAACACAACAAAAATATGAGCATGAAATATGAAACAAAGGTAACACAACTTGTATCACTAATACAGTTAGGTAAATCTGAAGTCTGATTACATGTATAGTTATGTTTTTTATGTACAGGGGGACACAAGTTACTTTTTAAACAATGACCATTTATTTATCGGCCTCATAACATTAATATTGTACTCTACACAGGACCTGGGGATGGACTACTATGTGATCGGAGAGTCCTTTGAAACCTCCGTGCCTTGGGACAGGTAAGTACATTCACGTGTGCTTTGGGCTCTGTTAAATTTAAATAGCTGTTAACATTTTTCTTTACTTGCCTCCCACACATTCATTCCTGAGAGAGGCCCCTGTGTTCATCCTGCACCTCTTTCCCCTCCTTTCTTTTATTTCTCTTTTCCTCTGTCTTTGACGTTCATCTTCATGCTTACCTTTTCCCCCCGTTACCCAGCTGTGTGTTGGCAGAAGCTTTGCTTACTCCTACACACACACACACACACAGGGGGAGGTCAATGCGTGTGTTTGGTGCAGAGAAATGTGGGTAATGTGAGGCATAGATTGATTCCACATCCACGTGTGGTGTGTCTCACATTTCATACATGTTTTCATCATCTTTTTTTTTTTTTTTTTTTACACACACAACAAACTGGAACACATTCAGTTCCTTGTGGCATAACATGCCTGACGGGAGAGACCAAGAGATCAGGCACTGAGGCGAGCCTGTGTGCCTGGCTCATTACCCATCCTCCTCCCCATCCTCCACACTCCACACACGGCTGCACATGCTTAGGGCTGGCAGCCATTTCCACACCACAATGGCCATCATGTTAGTCAGTCTCGCTTGCTCCTGGTCTTTTTCTAAATTGTAATAATTCTGCCGTATATTCTCCTCACAGTAGACTATTGTGCTACTACGACAAAAACATCGTACTCTGGGAAGCACATTTCAAGCATGTCATGATTAAGTTGTGATATTTACTTTATTTCCAGGGTGTTGGACATTTGCCGGAATGTAAAGGAGCGCATTGTTCGAGAGTGTAAAGACAAAGGAGTGCAGTTTCCGCCATTATCTACATGCAGGTACATAAATTGAGTCTTAGGGTTAGGGTTACAGTTTTCACTCCTCACTGACTCACCAATAAACAATGAGTTGTTCACAGCCAAAATAATACTGAGCAGTAAGATAGCCAATTATCGAAATTAAGAACCAAAAACAAGCTAATGTTTTTTTTACTGACTAAAACAAATAATCAGTAAGCAAAATTGGTGGTTTCTTAATGTTTTTGTCAATCAGCCAATTGATTCCATCAGTTTGAATAAAAATATGTTTTTCCCTCAAACTTTTTTTTTTATTCAGCAGGAGAATCTCATGTTCTTAAGTGTGGTTAAGCAACAGGGTTGGCGTTTATGTTTTTGTCAACAAATCCCATGAAAAGACTAAAATCCACAGTGTGTTTGTTTTCTGATGCTCACTTTCTTTCCCATTGGGAAGATTCTGGGCTATTTTAAGTTCCTATCATTTAGTATTTAAATCAGCAGGAAGGTGTTTCATTATATATTACAGTGCCTCCTTGTCCGTGACTTGGTGCAACAGTGTGGCTCATTTATTTTTTTCATAGTTTTTGCCCCAGAGATCTCCGACACAGATGACTAACACAGGAAATATTTTTGGTCTTTTCAGCTTTATTGCTGACAATATAAAAAAATGCAGAATATCCTTTATTGTCCTAAACACATGCAGCTGTAAAGAACTTTGTCAGAATTAAATGCCTAAAAAGTGTTCTGAAAATGGATCTGAATATGAATGATCTTACGAATCTGACCATTACCAACTTTTAGTATTGATGCCAGAATTGAAAACGAAAAACTGGATACCCAGTTCAGCTCTCAAGCTCTAGTGAGTTAGCAAGACGCACACAGGCCGATGGACACACAGACAATCTGACAGACGGCGAGCTGGTTTAGGACCGATTAGTCCTCAGCCTGATTATGCTACAGCCATTCATTTCCTGGCTGCAGGCTGTCACATGATTGATTTGTCCATTTAACCTCTAGAACAGTCAGTGTGCCAGGTGATGGGCCATGTCAAATGAACAAGGGCTCTGCACCCTGCTCCTCCACAGGGAACAAGGCCAGATAGAAAACATTTTATTCTTAGAGAAAAGGCCTGAATTCTAGCTGCATTTTTTTAATAAGCAGGTACACAAACATTTTTTTTAAACACCAAAAATCTATTTCTCAATCAATTTTCTGTTCCACATCAGAAAGACAGTAGTGCCATCCTTGTATCCGTAGTACAAAACGTGGCTCAGATGATTCATTAAAGGTGCTTGATGGCCATTTAATGGTTGATAATGTAATGTTATTAAAGGTGACACTGCTTCAACACTGCCTCCGCTTTCTGGAAACAATGAATGGAATAGAGGTCAGGAGTTCACAGTAGAAAGCCAAACCTCCCACTTTACTTTGTCTTCCAATTATAAAGGAAAAAAATGCACTTATTGTATGAAAATTGCGCCACTTTTCAAAGCACTGCTCTTTGGATTCATGTAGAATAGTGTTTCAAATTCTTTTCTGCTTGTTTAAATGACTTTTCAGTTGTTGTTTTGTTTTTAATTTTACAGGGTGACTCAGATGTATGACACTGGTGCCTGTGTCTACTTTTACTTTGCCTTCAACTACAGGGGACTTGGTGACCCAGTACATGTGTATGAACAAGTAGAGGTTGGTCCTGTTTCAGTTTTATAAGCATGATACCAAGGTCCTGTCTCTGGTTAAATTTGATGACATGATATTTGGACTCTCCAGCACCCCTCTCTCAGCAGAGTGACTGTCTGAATGTGTCATCATATAATATGATTTCTTTTATTTCTTTTATTTTTATTATTACTTTGACCACAGCATGCAGCGAGAGAAGAAATCCTTGCCAATGGAGGAAGCTTGTCACATCATCATGGAGGTAAAGTCAACAAATTTCATACAATTTCATACCGCTTACTGCTTCAACAATGTGCACATTATTCATGAGCAGCAGCTCAAAACAGGATGACAGTTTTATAATACGAACATTTATATTTGCACCTTTTCCTAAATTGTTGTATATGAAAAGAGGTTCTTTTGAGTGGCAGCGGCAGCATGGCGAGCTTTCCCAGTCTGCTCTTCCATGATGGCGAGCAGGCAGCCAGTCGTTCTATAAATGTGCATTTGGTCAGAAATCTTTCATTCGTTCTTTCATGTGTCCAAAGTATCTTCCTGTGGCTCAGATGAATGGCTCTGACTCGGCTATTTGTTCATTTCACCAGTGACCAAATGAAACGTGAGCAGGGGAGGCTGGGGGGGCGAAACAACTCTCTGGGCCCCATCAGGGCTAACCGAAATGGCTGCCTTATCTATATTGCCATCCGCCTCGCTGTTTTCATACATCACTTCAGGCTATTCATCACACCTGTCAAAAACAGTATGCGGTGAATCAGCTGCGATATTAAATCACAATTTTTCCTGAAGGCGGGGACGGGTTCAAAATTAAAAGATTGCTAATAAAAAGGAGGCGGCAGGCCGGGGTAAATGATGCAGCCGTTATCGCTGGCTGTATACTGACCTCCAAACGGTGGCCCGGCCACCCCGAGCAGCACAGGGAGGTGACGGGGGGAGAGGAGGGGATATTGATGCAGCTCCCATGTGCGAGGCCCACTCTGTAATTGTGATTAATAACAGTGGGGCTTTCTATCTGGGCGCAGACAGGCCGGTTTGTCTGCCCACAATCAGTGCTTGACAAATGGAGCTAGTTTCACTGGTTTTTGTGTATCAAACAAAACAGATGTAGTCAAGGATGGTGAGGTGGGAGGCCACCGGAGGAAATATACATTTTTGTGGCCCTGTGTTAACAGCAGGTCAGCACTGTGGGCGTAGGTAAGGGTATCTAGGTGTGCAGAGCTCTACCGCTTGTCTGCAGGACATAATATTTCGCTCATCTCAGAAATGTTGGTGAGTTTAACTTAAGAAAGCACATTTTTCACTGGCAACCACTCTTTTGTGTTTTATTAGTCTTTGGTTCTGAAAGCCAGTATGGTGGGAGGAATATCCTCTTTAACTAGGTCACAAGTGTTGCAGGAGTGAAGAGTTGTTGAACATCTATCACCAGGAGAGTCATCCATCTATCAAACCACAGCTTCTCAGCCAACACCTCCACCTTGGCCATATCACAGCAAAGCAGGGCCTCTACCTTACCCCGTCTTTCATGTTCTGACTCTCATTTGTCAGAGAAACCCGGCGAGGGTGAGAATATCATGTTGAAGAGGTGAAGCTCAGCCCAGCCTTGACAGGCTATATTCGAGCCAGCCCATCGTCACCTCACCTTTCGGCTCCACCTAGTTCCAATCTCTCCGCCAATTGTACCTGCACACAGATTACTGCATTCAGAAGATAGAAAAATTACCTGATTCAGTGACATTCCCCTCTTGCCATTCGCCCTGCACTTCCCCAGGCTTTTCTACCGCAGAGAATGATGCCACCATTTTTGAGGGGAAAAAAAATCTGTCATTTAAAATAACTACCTGCACTTCTTTGCATGTCTCAGCTGCTCAGACCAAGCATGGTGAGATTGATTGCAATAGCAAGCGAAAAAGAGAGAATGTGACAAGATAGATGTGTAAATTATCACAGTGATGGAGGCAATGATGCAGTCCCAGCACCTTCTGTTTTCCCTCCTTAGAGGAGGGAGGGATGGAGGTGTAACAAGGGGGAAGGACTAAGGAGGAGGTGGGAGAGAGCAGAGTACTTTCTTAGTTATTGGGTAGCAGCTGATTGGTCCCTCTGTCACCATCTGGAGGTTTGTTGGGTATCTGAGTCTCCTGTGACCTCGCTGTCTGCCCTGTTTTGTCAGAGGACGGGTCTCACTAGCTACATGGCTGATCCCCATCTGGGTTTGCTGGCTGGGCTCTGATTACACAGTGCTCTGATGTGAGGGGGCGCCCCCCCTCCCCTTCCTTCAACATGCCCTATTAACATTTCGAGGGAGGGGGCATCTGCTGCCGACGAAGAGGAAGGTGCATGAACAAACACCTCTGTATTTTCAGGGCTCTGTATCAAATCTCAAGTGATTACACTGTCGATTGGCGTTGTTTACTCAGTGAGCTGCAGCTGTTCCAGGCTGATCTCTTCCCAAGTTAATTTTTCAGTTTTGGCATTAAGATATCAAATGTCTCTCTTTAGTCGACTTGACCATTAAAAGTTAATTTACGCAGCTCTGATCTGACATCATGAACTGTAACATCAGTTTTCCTTTTTTAGTTTTGTTCCGTTCTTATTGGAACTGTCACAGTCCATTCATTGAAGCTCTGCTTTATTCAACCAACTTAAATCTGCTGGTAATGACTAGTATTTGTTTTTAAACTCATCTTCTCTGTGAGAGATTTTAACTTCCAAATGCAGGGGTGTTTTTCTGAACAGAGGTACAGTACTGTGTTAATGGTTATTTCAAAATGATCAATTTATTCATAAAATTTTGGGTCAGTTTGAAAGATGTGCATCATAATTACACAAGCCTGAGCCAACACCTAAGGATATTCATCCTATAGCCGCTACAAAACAGAGATAAGGACTAAACCATTGCATTGGACAAAGACAAAAAGCAGAGTACTTTGGTTTAAATTGTCAAATGGGTAATTATTATATTCTCTTGGTAGAGAAGGTCTCTTAGGGAGAACCGGGGCAAACATTTGCAGTTGAACTTCAATTTTGATCATTGTGATCAGCAAAGCCCACAAATTAAGGTAATTCTGGTAGGTTTGGTAGGTTAGTTAATATTGTAATTGTTCAGATTCTTTAACAAATACGCACTTATTTAAATTACAAAACAAAAGAAAAAAACCAGCTGTGAGTTTGGGGCTTTTGGGTTTTTCTACTAGTTATTTTCACCCTTTCCCCACTTTTTTGTTTACTCAGTCTTCAAAAAAAAAATAGCTTCAAGATCAATGCATCACAGCTGTGGCTCAGTGCCCTCTGTGTGTTATCCAGGTTGAAAAGTAAAAAAATGTGAAAGCTCAGGTTGTGACATAACACTGTGTAGCTTTATTCACTCTTTGAAAACTCAAAGTTCCTAATTTATTTGAACTTTTCCAAGAGTTTGGCTCTCGTTTTCCCAGTTCTCCATAGTCATCAGACGTCTCAATGGCTCCACACTCTGTGCTAAGAACTTGCCGAGTACAGACACTGTGGAGTATGTTGGACTGGACAGCTGGTGAAGCAATGCGCACCCTCACTAGGCTTCATGCCACAGCCACAGTCGCTCCTCAAGTTGGGGGGTTTTAGGAGGGAGGGGGGTTGAACAGCGGCTTAGAGCCAAAGTCCTGCTGATGACAGAGGACCATTGTGTGGTGCTCCTCGTTTGGCTTTGGCACCCTGTTGGCGTTCAGGCCGGTGTCAGAGGCGTTCAGGACAAGCAAGCACAACACCCTCTCAGGTCAGCAGGAGGAGTGAGCCTGTGTGCACAATGAGACAGAAACACACACAGAAAACACCCTGGTGACTCTGGAGGGAGGGAATTGGAGGGGAGTGGTGGCTCAAAGAGTGAGGGAGCAGGGACGGCCTGCTACAACCGCCAGCCGGCCTCCTCCTCTGGGAACACACAGAGCCTAATGAGTTTGATAGTCTGCTGAGCTCCATAAATCATGCCATGCAAAACATTTCTCCTCTCTGAATAAAAGCATTTATCACCCTCTGTTTATTCACTCACTCTCACAAGATTGATTGGCTCCCAGCAGCCTGCTGAGCAATCGGCCGTGCCGATTCCTCTATTTCTCCCCCTTCGGTCTTCTTCCGTGTTTTTTTTTTTGTTGTTTTTTTTTTATTATTATTATTTATTTCTTTTCTCTCCTGTCATTCAGTGGGGAAACTTCGGAAGGAGTGGATGAGAGAGACCGTCTCCAGCGTTGGCTTGGGGATGCTCAAGTCCGTCAAAGATTTTGTGGACCCCAGTAACATCTTTGGCAACAGGAACCTGCTCTAATTTCCTGCTCCTGTCCGTCTGTATTTCACCTTTTTCTAAAAGCATCTTGTGCGTTTTTCATTAATAGATACTAAAAATGAATTCAAAATGGACAGAGATCTTACCTTTTTCATCAATCGTGCCATTCTGTGCCATTTCCTGATTCACCCAAACATTTTTCTTTTACATTACGTTGCACTTAATATGCTGTAACGATTATTGTCTTTCACGTTGAAGCTTATTTTTGCTGATGTTCTGTGGCGTCAGCGGAGGCCAGAATGCATCCTGACATGATGCAAAAAGTCCCCCCTTAATCTATGTCATAGGTGCTTCTGTTTAACACTTACAAACACAAAATCTTTGCCAACATACATTTAAATTAGTATTTATTTTATTTTCCTTATGTATGTGTGTGTGGGGCACTTCTTTAGTAGTAAGTTCTAGATGAATGCGCTTTCTAAAGCTCTGTGCTTTTCTAAAGCTTTTGTCTGCCTTCATCTTCTCCTGCTGCACACTCTACTGTTGTACAGGCAGTCCCTTTTGAAGAAAAACAGACTTGGACATGATAGTTTGTCTTTTTCATGACCCTCATGCCTTTTGTTGTTGTACTGACCTATTGCCATAAAAGAGTGTGTGTGTGTGTGTGTGTGTGTGTGTGTGTATGTTCCTTTGCTTGACCAAAAACCTCTCACCTTCAGCCTCACCAAAATTTGATAACCTTTAGAATTACATTATGATTAGAATGAGAGCTTTAAGTTTTATATTGAGATTGTTTTCATGGATGTTTTGTTACTGAGAAAGTGATGTGGGGCGAAAAAAGCCATCACGTTTCTTCCATCATGCCTGCTTCAGCGTGACCATGCAGTTCAAGGCCTCTGGATCCCGGTGCTCACGTTGTACCAAAGACTCAACACATCACACCCTGTAAACATAACTGTCAACATCTGTTTGACTGTATGTAACAGCCAGCTTCATACACATTCACATCAAGCACAGAAAAGTTAATTTTTCTTTTCTTCATGTATGCATAGACAAGCTGTAAAAAGTCAATATTTGTGTCTGTTACATGTGCTGAAACTTTCTCTTTAACTCAGTTAGTTATTTTTTCCTGTGTTAGACGCCGTCTTGAATTGTTTCTGCTCCATATAATTGGTTGTTATTTGTTGTGTATCTATATTGTGTAAAAGGAATGGATTATGTATTGATACCTGACTTGTATCATTTAATCGTTTTGAAGCCAAGTTGAACTTTAAGAAAACTGTTTGCCTTTTTTCCCCTCACATCTTCTTAGACCACCTTGTCTTTTTAATTCGTAATATTCCTCCAGATAAAAACACTCATTTGGAATTCACCATATCATATTTAACCTTCTGTGTCAAAATCATGTGAGCACTTGTTATGGATCTACCTTCTTTCTTTTTTTTTTCCCCACTTCTCTTAACAATGTAATAAAATGTAAGTACATTTTGTCAAAGCTGTTTGTGCAATAAACTGAACTAAAACAACCATGTTGTTGATTTTTCTTTGAGCAGATAGGCAGAACTTTTGTTTGCTCCTTCTCTACCTGCACCTGAGTTCGAGGTAAGCCACCACAGAGGAGTTTAGCAGAGCCTGCCTTTTGCTTCTTGACAGCCTTTTATTTATTTTTTTCTACCCACAGGTTCATTTGGGAGTCATTGTCACCCACACAGTCACCCACACGCTGGCTTGCTGACGTCGCCACCACCTATCAACAACAGTAGAGCTCAGCCATAGACAATGAAGTTCACTGCTGCTATTCCATACCCTGCACTCCGGCTTCACACAGGATTATCTGAATGAATATGAAGGATTTACACTTCAACACTAACTAATGATAACAGGCTCATATATAATCAACCAACTCCTACTCTCTTGTTAAAATGTTCATATCCTTATCTGACTGAATCAATTTATGTCAGTGACTTCATGTGTGTCTCAATGAAATGTGTTTGTGTCTTGTGTTTTATAGGGACACAGTCTGTGTGTGTATACATTTGTCCACACGAGGTCAGCACTGCCCTGGGAGAAACACTGAAAACTGGAAGACAGAAACCAGAGCCAGAAGAAGAGTTAAGGCCCTTTGTTCAGGTAAAAATACTATATTACAAATGTTTCACTATTATATATGATGTTATTCCTGATGCATTTCAGTGTCAGTAGCCTGTCACTGTTGTAGTTGGTCTGGTGGAGCCAAGTTTATCAACTGTGCAAACTGTAGGAACATTTATTTCAGTTCATTTCACAGTTTCTTAATCTATAAAGAAAAGTACTAAGAGCAGCTGTAATATAAATATTGTGGCGTAAAGTACAATATTTCACATAGTGCAATACTATAAAGGTTTTGATGTCAGAATAAAGAAGAGCACATCTAGCAGCATATTTTTTATTTAAGCTCTGAACAAAAACATTGCACATTTGCCTTTTCATGCCTTTATTTCCTTTCAGCTTAGCCCATGATAAATAAATCCAAACTGTCCAAACCAGGAGGGGAAAGAATAAATGTAAGAAGCAAGTTACATTGCAAAAAAAGTCAAGTTCAGGAACATAATAGAAAAATAGAACAGCAATATTCATAGTTCACGTAACATGATGCAATACAATTTAAGTCATGCATTTCTCATGAGATAACGTGTCAACTGATGAGGTTCAAATTACGAGGTATTTCTTGGCTCACTTGTTTGCTACATCCTTTAGCAAGTGGTAAATTTAGTACTGCATAAAACATGCAATTCAAAATTCCTCTGGTTGACTTCAGCTCAGCTCTTCAACTAAAATACAGTAGAACACACAGATCCATGCCACACAATGTGCACAGTCACATCTTAAAACTCCAGTTACTGTAAGAAATGTACAACACAACTCATAAGATATACCCACGCCTGAAAAAATCAAATACGTAGAATAATAATAAAATAAAAACAATAGCCTGTGACTAAATGGGCACTTAAGTACTACAAGTCTCTGTGTCTCAGTCTTCTACAAATCATAAAACCTGTTTTTGAGCATTTGTGAGCCATAAGAAAAGGCCAAAACTTGAAATAAATTTTGAAATTTTATGAAATGCAATTATTGATTATCTGTGGGAAAGATACATCAGTTTTGTATTTGTCCCTTTAAAAAAAGGCACAGACAGTTAGCTGCTGTTAGCTGGTATAAGTAGCCTGTCTCTGTCCAACAGACATCATCCGAACCTCTTGAACAAACAAACTGAATCTCATCTCTTTGAAATGTACAAATACTTAAGTATAAAACTGACTATTCAGTGCTTTATGAGGGTTTCTGTGACAGCCAGACATTTATCCAGAACTACCCCAACACTAAATCCTTTTTAAAACAATGAATAGTCCTTTTGTACACTTTGGTTTGTGAATGATGAATGAAAACAGAACAAGATAAACTATTAATTTATGAGCGCCAGAGTTGTTAGGAGGCAGTTTATAACTCTGTTGTCTGTTCTCGGTTTTTATGCCAAGCTAAACTAACTGGCTGCTTTTTGAACCAGGCAGCAGACTGTCCTGTGACTGAGAATGATCTCATCCGACCCTTCAACAGAAAACAAATCAGTGCATTTCAAATTATTTCAATCAGTTCCTTTGAAAGCAGTTAAGTCAGGAGTTATACTACTAAATGTTTGAGCTGTGTTTTTTCCTGCTAAATTAATGTGACTCTATTACTACTTTATCAAGGCACATTGTGTGTGTGCGTGAGTGAGTGTGTGACAATTGAGACCTTGCGTTTATAAAACTGGGAAAAATAGATTTCCGTATGTATATAATGTGAGTACTTTTTGGCGAACACAGGGGGAAGACAAAACTGCAGTCATTGGTTTTACAAACTATGGCAAAAATACCTCATGGTTCTACATGAATTTCCATACTATCTACGAATCCCAGTGAGGAGGCCATGCATTTTTCATTAGGGTTTTAAAACAAGGCACAGGAAGGGAGGGAGCACTCAATTTGCATCGCAAGCACTGTCACAGGTCCTGCTGTCACTGCACTCCTATCTCTTTCAGAAACTATACAGCCATGTTACAATCCAGAGCTTACAGTTTTGAAACAGCACTTGTAAATTAACTCAATAGCCTATGTACACATTTACAAAAAAATATCTCTGTTACCCCGAAAAAATGTGAGCAACGAGGAGGTACCAAGAGAAAAACCAACCGCAGCATTCCTCTCCAATATCCTTCATACCTTGTTGTGCCAAAAATCTGTGCAATGCCCAGAATAGTTAGTGTGAAGTTACTGGTTGACATGTTGAGACAGTGGATTGAGTTTCCTGTCATCAGCTGATTTGTAGCTGCTTCGACAAGCTTGCCGAAACTTAACTCTGTCAGCCTTCAGCATAGGAAAACTGAAGGGAGCAAAAAAACCGCTAAGATAGCGCCGCACTCAAGTCTAAAGCTCATCTCTAGCAGCAATAAGCAAAGAGGAGCAGAGCCCGAGAACCTCTGCATGCACTGCACTGCCTCTGCTGCAGGCCGCATTTAAGAGGCACTAAGCCTGAGAGATCAGCTCTGAGGTGGCACCAGGAGCTAACTAACAGGTTTGGATGTGTTGCCATCAGCGTTGCTGCTGCAGCAGGGTGTGCTGCCAGTTTTGGCCACATTGCAGCCACCGGTGTCTGTGCTGTCTCCGCTGCACGGACTGGCGGGTGCAGAGATGCTCTGACCACGTTGTCTCTTCCTGTTCAGTTCCTCCCAGTTGGCCCTGTTAGCTTTGATCATGTCAAGCATTGGCTGAAGTTTGGGATTCAACTTGACCAGAGTCTAGAGAGAGAAAGAAGACGTTTAACAGTTATCTTTGCAAACATCTGCACAAAGCGAACATAGTTTGATGTTTGGGTTTATATACAAAAAGTGTGGCATCAAGTCTAACTGGAAAAATGAAATACAAAGGAAAACATGGGTATAAAAAGGCACACTACCATATATTATGGTTACAACATTGTTGAGCACAGTGACACCTACAGTTGATAATATTAAGCCAGTATAGTGTTTGTGTGTCATGATAACATTATTAGCATTAAAGACAAGCTACAACTGAGATTAGTGATGAGATGATTAGTTTTTCATGTACTCAGTTATTAACCATAGTATTTGACAAGTTAAAAATGTGACTTGATGATGGCGCTGGATGAAATGTCCAGCAAGCAGCCAAATGAATACAATATTTCACTAAAAGCCACAGATGTCAAACTCACGGTGGTGCTAGAGTAAAGTTCAGAGGGCCAACTTGCCAAACTGCATTAAAAACATTTTCATTTGCACATTTACACCTATTTTTTTTACCAAAACATTTAGAGGAGACTTTGAGACTTTATGAAATACCAGAGCAGCAGTAAGTGTTGGGTTCTTCATAGATGTTTACGTTTTAGTTTTTTTTAAATCGGATGTTTAGTTGTGTGATGAGAGACACACTGGAGAATTTATAGTGAACTTGGTAAAAGGAGCACCGTATTCATCAAAATTACAATACATACACAAAACAAATAAAGCAAGACAAAGAACAATAACAGCAACATACAGTCAGTTAATGGCAGCAGTCCAAAAAATGGCCTCTCTTTAAAGATTCGAACCACATGTGTGACTGAGATTAGTTGCCTTTGTCATTTTATTGTGTTGAACTGTAAGTGTGTGACTGTGGCCGTGTAGTAAACGCTGTCATCTGCCACTTTGATGAACGACCTGAGACAGGTGGATTTTGTTCTGTCTGTTCTGCTAACAGTGTCTCCTCTGTCTGTGTAATCAGTAAGTGTTTCATATGGAACTATAACATGCGGGCTAAGGTCCCACATTTAGAACAATGAAATCTTTCCTTTATCCACACATATATAGCTTCCCATTGCTAAAGTGATTTAAGTTCTGTACACCTACAGTGGGAATTGTGTATTGTGTGCATGAAGGGAAATTCATATCTGCTATAACACAACTAATTACAGCTGCCAGTTATTTTAAATTTCAATGCAGGCTGGCAGTTTGAGATGCATTTATAATAAACTAGAGCGTTTATTCACTCATTCATATGGACAATCACACACATTTGGGACTGATTTCAACGAAGCTTAATAACATGGTCAAAGTCTTTAGTTCACGGGAGCATCATTCTGATCATACTGATACGTGACTTCAGGATGCATAGATATGAAGTTGTCTTATTTGTTAATCAGTGATTTTAAGGTTTATTGATTTGACTGACGGTAAGAAGATATCTGAAAACATAAACAGAGTCTTCAGGAAATTAACATTATCCCTATTCGCTGACATTTTAGAGTAGATTAATATATTATTCATAGTAGTAGTAGTTGTTGTTGTAGTGCTATCATTATTATTATTGTTGCATATTTATAAAAGGTTTATATTATTGTTGTTGTTGCTGTTAGCATCATCATCATTAGTTCGATCAAAATGTGAATGTACAGTATTTGTCAACAATTAAAACTTGAGTGAATGAAGAGAAATTAGTCCTTACAGAAGTTATAGAAGAGCTATACCGTCATTCATCGCCTGTTCAGAGACCAGCACCTACTTATGTGTGTCCAGTAAATGTTGTTATCTTCTTGTAACTGCACTATGAAGCATCATAAACCATCACTGATATTTGTACACTGATAAAATGATATGTTATCTGCAGTCCTGGTGTAAGTGAGTGTGTGTTGATTATGAAAATATCATCACCCAGTGCTGGCATGTGGCCTACAGCCATTACAGCTGTAACTTACAAAATACTACAAAAATAAGTATTTATTGTCTAAATCTTTGTGGATTTGTCCCGTCTGCAGGTTAGAAGAAGACGATTTTCACCAGGAGAATCATTTCCCCCGACACAAACCCTGTCAGTGGTTTGTGCAACATCATTATTCCACTGAGGTAGTGTCAGAGGAGAGAGAGAGGGACTTTCATATGGCGGGGCATGAAGAAGGAAGTTTATATAATGGGGGATTAAGATTGCACAAAGCAGTGAGCCACCACCAGGAGAAGGAGATCAGTGAGATCAAGATGATCTCTTCCACCCACAGACAAAAGCCCTGCCGCCTCCAAACTTCCTCTGTTCTCATCCTTGCAAGTTTAATTGGCAGCAGCATGATTGTGAGCTCCATATCTGCATTTTCAAAACATCAATGTTTACATGAAGCAGTGTGGATACCCCCCCCCCAAAACACTGTGATGCCTTTTATCTGCACCACACAAACATTAACGATTGTGAAAGCTGACAGATCCCTGCACAGATTGCTCTGCCCTAACGTTTCACACTGCATCTGTAATAATTCGATAGACATGAAGGTGATCTATTGATTGTTATGTAACATGTAAATATGACGTAGGTATCACAGCACAAAGGCAACGCCCCCAGGGCCACGATAAGAATGAAGGAATTACTTTATCCTTGACTTCTCTCATGGCTCCTCTTCTGTTTGACTTTTATGCCTTTGCCTTCAACACGCCTCATTTCTTAACAGGCTTGATGCTCTCACTAAGTCAGCCTTCATCCTCTCCTTCTTCTCCTCTTCCTCCCACACATCCTCTGCTGCCAGCAGTGGGAGGGGCAGGTGAGCCTCTCTTGACGTCATTCAGAGAGACACTCGTAGAGATGACTATACCAGTGAGGACACTGTATGGATTTCCATTAATTCCCTCAAAAACAAATACCGGCTCTAACTCCAACCATAATATTTGCTCTGCTGGGATCCGACAGCAAAATTAAGCCTGTTTGTCAGTTTGTCTCTCAGAAGAAATACATGCAGTCAACAATCAGTTCTTATTTCATTACTGTGCAGTGAAGCCCAAAGTACTGAGGGTGATCTCACTGAGATCAGAGCTCTTCTCACACAATCAGCTCCCTCACAATCCGAAAGTGCTCACTCATTCTGCAGGGCTCCAAAGAACAGGATGAAACATTGAAGTTCGGAGCTTTCAATAAAGCCTTTCTATGTTTTTCTGGCAGAAATCTGCTGCTGCAAAGAAAAGTTGGTGACAGTTGCGTTGCTTGTGTCAGTTGGGGACAATAGCTGAGGACGAACGGCAGCTGCTGATGTCAGAGGCAGATGAGCAAGCCTTACCTCATACAGCGGTGCACAGATCCCGTCTATCCACTCCAGCTGCAGGCCCGGCAACTCATCCTTCCTGTTCCTATCAAAGATAGCCTGAAACACACGAAAGAGAGAGAGCGAGATTGTCTACACCTGCACTGGAGAAAAAAAGCAGAGGTATGATTCTGCTTCCTGTAACACTAAAAGTCAGACTGTACTGTCCATAAAGTTACTGCTTTGGTTAACCCCCCCTCCCGCTTCATTCTCACAACAAATGAGTTTGTTGTCCATTCTCCATTCTTTTTCATTCTTCTGCTGAACCTGAGAGCTCCACTGAGGCTGTGCTTCAGAGATAGTTACTGGACTACGACTTAGAAGTTAATATTTAATTTCCAACAGCCACACACAGAGCAAGAAAGGTTTGACAGACCAGAGGCTACTACATTAGTTATTTCAGAAGGGAGGCAATGTGGCCTGGCTCGATTACTCAACAGCCATTAAGTGCGACCAGAAAGCTGCTGGGGTCTTTTTTTTCCCATCACCTTTAAGAACTTGCAACTTGGTTCATCCTCCAAAGCCCCTCAGACAGTCAGGCCTCTGTTGTCGAGCTGCCGTGGCTCTGAGCACAGTCAGAATACATGAATAAAGACTAAACCTCTCTATTGTGACCACAGTCTGTCCTCGCTCATTAATGTTATTATGCTATTTTTACACCCATATAAGAAAAATAAAAACTCCACTAAGCCAAAAAGCCTCCTGTGTTCACAGCTGAATGAATAGAAAGGTCAGTGTTTGCTCGGAAGAAGAGGGTTATTAATATTATTTTTTTTGCTGTATAAGAATAGTTGTTACATGGTGCACAGTTTTTGCTCTTGGCGCAGCAGCGAGGCAGTGGGGCGCTCAAGCTGACAGTACACTTTTCTCACACTGTACAAGACAGAAGCTCTCATGTTTCCTACACAGTCAGTATGTTTGGAACTGCAGAGGAAACGTATCCTCTGTGCCACCAGTTTTGTGGAGGTCACGGAGGTGAAATGAAAGCAGACTACTCACAGAGGGCGTGAGCTTCAGCTCTGATCTCTCTCTGTCGCCCTGCTCGAAGAACTCGCTGGTCACCAACTCTGCTACCTGAAAGGACAGCAACCAAATTTTAACTTCATAGTCCTTTAATTTGTCACTCATGTGCTCAATGAATCCAGGTTGGACTATAAGTTGGGCCTGTCCGTAACCTCAATGTGGTAATACCAAATTAGTTGTTGTGACTCAGTACAAAATCAAAAATATTCAATTCTTAATCACGCAACACAAAGAAAATCAATCTATCCACAGTTCTGAGGCTGGAACTAATCCTTCTCACAAATGGTTAATTGATTGTTAGAATAGTTTTCTGCCAATCACCTTGTAGTCAAACTAACCCTTTCAGCTGATTGAACTGCTAGAGCAGATTTAAGCGTCTTTATTGGGAATATTGAAAGAGTTTAGCCACCATTTCTCACCTTTCGTGATATTTCCCAAGGTTTAGTGACAGCACCGAGATCACATGCTGTCATCATCATGGACCTGAGAGGAGATCAGACAAACAGATTTATTTATTCCCTGCTCTTTATAATAGATCTAGCAAAAAACAATTCCGATGGAGACAAATGTGTTATTGTTGTGTGTCGGGCTTTACCTGCACATGTCTCTATGAGCCTTCACATTCCAGTTGTACTCTCCATTGCTGACCATCTCAAAGAAAGTATTTCTGTTCCTAAAGGGGAAAACACAGCATGTGTGTGTGCAGGTGCAAATTTCAAACTTCCCACAAGGGGGAGGTATTACCTAAAAGAAGCCCACAGACCTGCAGTGAATCTTGTCAGGAGGCATTGAGGCAGTTATTCTCAATAACAGGAGATTTAACAGTTTAATAAGCAAAGTTTGTTTAGCAGAACATACTCAAAGTAAAGTGTGAGGTCTGTGGCCAGAATGGACTGTTTCAACAGCTGCATGAGGTCGCTGTACTCTGTGGATGAGAGGTTGGAGAAGATATTGTGACCCTGTGGAGACAAATACAGACACAACATGATGAAGAATCTCTAAATATACAAATATGTGTATATACATAGACAGAGAGCCTGAATGAACGTACTAAAGTCCCTGGATCATGATTTGGCATGGGTGTTTAACAGAAAGTAAATTTCCTGTGACGTTATTAATAAATTATCTGTGGTCATTTTTATCCAATTATTTAATAACACGTTGACTCTATAAACAGAAAAAGTGCACCATGTCTCTTGATGTCAAAGTAAATTGATCAAAAACAGATGTATCACGGAAATCAAGAGAGCTACATCTGATTTTAATGTACACATGCAGCACATTCTGCTGGTATAGGTATAGTCTCTTTACCGAGCTATTAATTCTGCATTTTTAGTGATTTCACTATTAAATGTTATGTAGCATAGATAATTATGGGATGAATTTAATGGTAAATTAGTCAGTTTATCGGACTATGGAAATCATTTTATGAAAGGAAAATGTTGAATGAGACCAAATTTTTCTTATTCCAGATAAATCAAGAAAGGATCCTTCTTTTCCTTTCTCTTTGTAGCAGTCACTCTACAAAAACCTAGAGTGATAAAGGTTCTCCAACCTCTCAAAAACCTAGAGCGACCGCTCTATAAAACCTGTTTGTAGAGTGGTCACTCTACAAAAAGGTTTTTTTCTTTCGGAGGAACATGAGATTGAGCCGCTGAATCCGACTCAGTCCTGCTTTGGTCAAAGAAAACTTTGCCGTTGGCTTAATGAGATGAGCCATCACAAGATCAGAGGGGCAGCTCTACTTTGAGTTTAAAGGTCTTTTTAGACATTCAGACCGAAAAACACAAGTGTTACTGACAATATAAACAGCAGCACTGTTTTATTTATGTCCCAGTAAACCACAACAGTGTGACGGAGAGCCAGCAACACCAGAAATCACTACGTAGTACATTAGATTAGCTGTCAATAATTTTTTTTTTTGAGGGTCCAAATTCTGAGTATAAATTTAATGCAATGTTTTCATTTCACTTCAAATTAAACTACGGAGTGTGAAAACTGTGGACGAATGAACAAGAGTGTCGTTTCATTTTTTCCAATTGTGACATGTAAAGAAAAGATTTTGCAATAAAGGCCTCTTTGTACGATAACATCGACACTGTAAAAATAAGACAGAAGCAACAGTAAATCTAAACGGATCTGTGGTGGGGAGGAGGGACTTGAGCAGCTTTTAATAAGTAAGGAGCATCTCTCACTTCAGCTCTCTATCATTAAAACAGGCCTTCCCCCCATCATGTATTATACATTCATTCACCACTTAGACACCTTCCTCGAGAGGATGCAGAGTCTGTCTGTGGAGGAAGTGGAAGATGAGGAGGTGATAGCAGAATGAGAGGACAGTAATGACCCACAACAATTAAACAACATCTGGAAAACTGGGTGACCACTATTTCCCTTTTAAACTGATAATTCGGGTGTGAAGGCCACCCCAGCATGCCGATGACTCTCTCCGTCAGCTCATGAGTGCACATGAAATATTGAACTACATAACAGCAGAGGCAAAAAAAAGACAAAAAAAAGGTGAGAAAAAATAGTAGGAGAGAAGGACGAGAGGAAACTGAGAGCTACAGAGGGTCTGAGTGACGTTTAAAAGTTTACGTTTTAATTAATGGTTGGTGGGGGCCGCAGGATTGACTCGTGAGCTTTCTCTCCTACTTGAATTAGCCACACTATTCATTTATATGCTAATAGGACAGCAGTGGTCCAACCCCAGTATCAACAGAAACCATTATGATATTCAGAGCAAACATTTGTCCGCACTATGATAATGAAGCCACTGGAACCTACCATGCTAAGCCTCGCCTCAGCTGCTCCCTCAAAATGTCTTTAATTACAACTTCATGCAAACCCAGTCACCTGGTAAAATGTCTCTTTCAGCCAATTACCACCAAATCTATTGCCTCTGTGATTACATTGATTTGGGGGCAGCGTGAGCTATTTGTTTACTCGCTCACATACAGTAGACATCAAGCAACACATGGTTGACTTCAGGCTCAGTGGGAACAAACCCTTTTGTTTTTTTGTTTTTTTAAGTGAACTAAAACATTTTGATTAATTTAGATGATTAGAAAATAAAAACAAAGAGATATAGAACCAAAGATTTTCTAACACTGATTGTGGACAACAACAGCACACATGATTTGACAGGTTTACCTGCCGAGTCATTGTATTCCTGCATTTTTGGAAATACACTTATTTGCCTTCATGCTGAGAGTAAAGAGGAGTCTACCACAAGCAACATAAGACTGAGAACATGATTAAACTAACAATCCCTCTCAGAGTCTGCAAACCTCATGGTGATGATGGAAAAAAACAAAAACAAAACCAAACTGTGAACATCCGAAAGAACCACAAATTGTCATTTTTTTCTTTCTGTTTTTGCATGGATGGCATAAATAAGATTTACCATCTTAATTACTTGGTGAATTGCTTTTTTATGCTTAAAGAGGATACAACCAGATCTTCCGCTGTACTTGTCTTTGCTTTGAAGCAAAGCTACTGCAACCATCAGGCATCAGAGTGAAATCAGTCTACTACTCCAACTCTTGGTGAGACAGTGAATAATTGTATTTCCCAAAATACAGAAAGTACACAATTTTCACCCTGTTCGTACAGATGTTTCTCACAGTAGCTGTGAGCACCTGTCACAGCAGGAACAGGAGGTAGTAATATCATAAAAAATGTCACACATGCATTTCATTTAAGATGGCTAGCTCCAGGATCCCGGGACTGAGCATGCTGGCTCTCTGTCTTGGCCTCCAGGGTTACCTGAGGGAACATGATCCGCCTTTATTCTTTTTAATTGACTGTTGTCATAAAAAAGAGGAAGCTCTCTCATAAAACTAATTTATGAACAAGTCATGGCAGAGGGAACAACTCCCTCAAGTGGAAGGGGGTTAAAGGGTAAAGATCTCGGTTGTAAATACTGTTTGAAATTATAATAATAAAATGTCTTTCACAAATACAACATGCTGTGCTCGGTGTAAGCAGAACCTTCACAGTAACTGCATTGCAGCAGATATGGGAACATAGTGCACCTCGCTCTGCAGGATCATAACAGCATGGTTGAAGTGGTGGTGCTCCAGTGTAGCAGAGGTCCCATAAAGCAGAGCAAGAGCTGAGCCCGTCCTGACACACACACACACACACACACACACAGAGATAAAGAAGAGGGATAACTTAATAAGCATTCAGCAGATACTGAGAAATAAAGTCTGCCTTTTGTTTTCTCACCAGTTCACTCTGCACATTGTTGGCAACTAAAGGCTCAATAAAGAATTATAAGCTGTGACTTAAAAACAACTTTTCAACATTGACTGTGATCATCACTTAATGTGGACGCAAAAATAATAATGACATCTGAGCCTTACGTACTGACAGCCAAAGTTTAGGATGTTCTATTCGTTTTTGTAAAGTTTTGCCATTGCAGTTATTATTTTGTAATTAAGTTTAGGTACTCCTAAGTTTATCAGTCATTTCCAGGTAAATATACAATTAAAATGAATATATTTGTTAGTGTGGTGATTTGTCTGAGTTTTTCAGATGTTCAGTTTACGTTTGGTTTTGATCCAGTTTCAGTTTTAGTTTTTAGAATTACAGTGACATCAGTAGCTCAACAGTGTAGCTATTCCAACGGATTATAATTATTAATGACTATTAAATTAAATAAAGTTCTGGCTTTTAGCTTTACAGTGTTTATTAAAAATAATGAAATGAAAAACAGAAAAAGACAAAGCCCTGAAAACATCAAAAAGTTCATTTAAGTTTATGTGTTTTGTCCATCTGTTTTCCATCTATGATCCCTAAAGTGGGGATAAGTACAAAAATCCATGTTATATTATGAATCTGTACTTCAACCTCAAAGTGACTGAAATATCTTTTTGAAGTTGAATGTGCAGGAGTACAAACCGAATGAAAGAATGTTTATTTTCCCCAATAGAGCCGCTCTGATGAAGACAAAATGCATCTCCATAGAAAGTGAACTAGTCACTGAAATTCTGTTACAAAAGAGACATGTTCATTGTGAAAATTGCCCTTATTGGCTACTAGAGCTTTATTATCTCCTTTGTCTTTTGTCCCCCTCAGCTAATTCCAAGCCAGCCGAGTCAACAGTTATCTAAATTCAGACCATTTACCTCAATGTAACAAACAAAAGCTAATTTTGAGTGCCAATGTGATGAGATTGGCAGCAGCAACATTTCAGGAGCAAGTGAATTGGGGAGAACCATCTAATCTTGTGACGTTATCTAGATTCAACTACAGCTCATTCAGGCCAACAAATGAAAATCCAAAATGTCTTTACTTGAAATTTTTAACCCAGCTCATGATTCAGTCTGTCCTCCATCTGGTTTATTGTACATGTTGTTTCAGATTCAGTTTACTATAATAACCATTGGAAGGTCACAGAACTCTAACTTTAAACAATTTAATAGCAATTCTACCTGCTGATCTGAATGTTCCCATAGTCAGCAGTGTTTGCAGTCTCTTCGTTAAGCAGACCCTTATATAAGCCTTATACAGCTTGCCACTTGACTCTTGCTGAGCTGGGTTGCTGCTCTGCAGACAGTTGCGGGGGGAAACACGTTATAAACAATGTGTAGGAGGGATCATGTTTATGTCAAGGAGAGTGAGAAAGACAGCGGAAACACTTATTGTTGAAAAAGGGATTAGTTTTAGTTTTAAATTTGATTGAAAAAATTAAAGGTTGTATAAATGAGATTTGGAACATTATCAAAACTGTAAACAACTATTTTCTATAAGCAAACAGTGGAATAAAGTTGTCCTCTCCAAATTTTTTTTTTAATACATAAGCACTGCCCACATGCAGGCTGACACAGCACCACAGGCCACCTTCAGTTGAAGTCGACGGGAAAACCTGCTTTGTTAATTAAACCATTATATTAAAACATCCAGAAACTTGAAGCTTTTGCTGGATCCATCAGTGTCTTAACCGATGTGGTCAGTGTGTTTATTGACTCAGTGTCATTTGTGCAATTGCAGTTCCAGAAGATCAGTCCAAGGCTGAGTGTCTTTCGAGGTCTGACCATAGAGCCTGCACTAGTCTGACTTTACCTCCATCGAGAAGCCTACAACCTGCTGAAGAACTCCATCATCACTCAGGTAACTTAATGGTTTCATAATGTTACACGTCTGCTTTCATCTTTGACCTATAATAATAAGGTAAGATATACATTTTTAAATGAGTAAATAGTTTTTTTTCCTGTTAGTTGTCCAGTAACTAAGCACAGTAATTGGCTTCTGCTTCTACGGGCTCTTAATCATGACAATAACAAATGGCACCTTTGGCAGCATCATGAAATAGAACAGGATCATGGGAGTTGTCTTTACCACTATTGCTGTCATTTTCTCCTGGTTTGGATTCCTTCACTGTCATTCATTTAGGACATTTTTGCTGGAAGCTGATTTATCCAAAGAGTAATATCCTCTTCGAAATGAACAGACCAGGACATACTAACCAGTACAAACACTGAATCAGTCTGGGTTTATAAAAAGGGTTATATTTGGTCAGTTATTTCTAATGTAAGACAGTAGATGTAAAAAAAAAAAACGTACTACAGGATTTGACAAATTCTGTAGTTGTTGGTTAATCATATTAACATTTTTAAGAAGTAACCTGAGCGTCTGTGTTGGGCTGCTATACTTACTTGGCCTGAAAAGCGTTGTTGGTGCCCCGGTGGTCCAGGTCATGGCAAACGCAGCCCACAATAAGCGCTAAGATCTCCACCTCTGTCAAAGTCTCCTGGAAACCTGCCGTCTGATTTGAGGAGTAAACAGTCAGAAAACAAACAAACATTATCTATAGCTCCCCCTCTGACTCCACGAAGCTGTGACGGAACCGTAGATTGAAAAATGGAGGGCAGAAGTAGCATCATCCTAAAAACAGTATCTCCACATAATGCCAGTGGGACTGCAGTAACACAATCACAAAGGGAGATTTATGGCTTGGATGAATGGCTTCTGGAGGCCATGTCCTGAATGAGTCACTATAGGTCATTGTGGGGATAGTGGCGAAGATAGCACAGCCCTCTCATTAAAAGACATGGCAGGAGAGCGGAGCAGCCCAGAACAGCTTACACACTATTATTTCATTTCCCTCTGCCAATAATCAATTCAGATGGGATGCCATGCACTAATGCTGCGGCTGATTAAATGAACTACACTGAGCCGTTTGTATAAGAGTGTGTGCCCCAAGGACCCGATGAAGTGAAGGCCTGCTGGAGCTGCATGAAGTAACTTGGGGTCTCTTGGGGTCTTTATTTAAAAAAAAGATCTCTGACTTGGCTCCGCACAGAATCAGCTGTTTGCATAGCTTATGGCATAATGACTCCCCATTGAACTTTTCAAGACCCGTACATTATTTGCAGAGAAACTCTTTTGAGAAATACTCTCTTGCACTGTTTATTAGAGATTGGCCGTTTGTCCAGATCTGCCCCAAAAGTGAATGGGTCACTGTCTGGCCCCTGCCTCACTTTAATACTGTTGATCATCCAGCAAACAAACAGACTAGTAGAGTGAGACAATCCAATGAAAACAAAGGTTTGTTAGTACTGATAAAAAAAACATAAAAAAATTAAAATGTTAATCAAAAACTGATGACAAAATCCATAAAAAGGGTTAAAATATATTTAAAGGATTAAAGATAAGTAGACTTAAATGCAGATTTTTTTAAGGATAATGTCAAACACCAGACTGTAGAAAAGAAATCAAAATAAATCATCCAGACCTGTTCCCAAAATGTAATAAACTTTTGAGTGTGTTTGAACCTTTGCTACAACTTGTCAGCTCTTTGACAAATATCTGTGACTCCATCTGGTTCAATGATATACAGTTAGCATGATCTTTACCGTTAGCATGGCAAACATGCACTGACAGACGTTGAAGGCGTGTCTCCAGTTGTGGTAGAGGACCATTCTGTAGTTTTTTCTGACCGTCAGCAGCCATCTGCACAGTGTCTGGAGGGGAAGATGCAAGAGAGAGGGAGAGATGAGCACATGGGTCAGCAGCCATCGTCAGGACACCAAAGAAACAGTCAGGGGAAAATTAACTCCAAAGTTTTCAAAGGAAATAGACAAAAAAAGTAAGTTGTCATACCTCATAGTCAATCTTGAACGTCTGCACCATCCCCAGCTCCATAAACATCCTCAAAGCAGCTGTTATCATGGCGTCAACATCCAGAGAGAAATCATCAAAGGACAGCTTATCGATGCCCAGCTCACAAACCAAAGGGATGTTAGCAGCCTGTTTAGTCATTTAGGAACAGAGAGACAATGAGGAGATGAGTTCAGGCGGCAGAGGATGGAGGGGCCGGAGGATGCTGTGCCATTTTCAGATGATACATGGAAATATGGAGACATGTTAATTAAGACTAGGAGGGTTCGGAGGGTTAAGATTAATGAGGGTGAATTTCACTGTTATTTATTTTCAGACCTCATTGACTAACACAGTTGTGCAGCAGTGTTCATCAACAGTTCTTTTTCCCATTATTAAACAAACAAAAACACAAAACACATGCGTGATTCCAATTAACCACATTCATACTGAAGCATCTGAGTCCTCTGTCTTCCAGGTGGTTTAAAGAGCACACTGAGCAGATATGTCCTTTCTGGTTCTAGTCTTTTTTTTGTAGCCCGACTATGTAACACAGTGTCTCCATCTCCTTCCCAAAGAGCCAAAGCTCTGTTTTAGTACAATGCTGTCTGTCTCCCTCTTCCATCATCCACAAAAAGCCCAGTGTTTCCTGCACAAATGTTTGCCTGTCAAGTCAGCAGGTATTCTCCTCTGACTTAATTCACAGCCTGGGGTTCCAAATTGTCAGCCAGGTTTGTTTGCCACTGTCATGGCTCTAAATGTAGAGCTGTTATGAAAGAAAGTGGGGGAAAGGCTAGAAGCAGAGCACGATGCTCGATGAGGGGGCTGAAAGATCACACAGGCATGCTGGAAAGCAGGGTTTCTATTTCATGGTAATGGCCACAGGGGAAAATCCTACACATGAAAGTGCAGGAAAGTAGGTCATATCTATATTTCAGAAATGTCATGCCAATTAAAAATGTAGATATTTTAATTTTCTCATCTTTATAAATAATGCATTGAGAATGATTGCCTATTGATTAGAATAATCCATTTCAAATACCACAGTTAGTTATTTTCATTGGGGAATGCTCTATATTTATGCGTTCATGCTGCTGGGCTTCTGTGGAGGAACTAAAGAATGGAGTCTAGTAGACAGACCGTCAATAATGCCACTCTTTTGCCATAGATTATTTTCTTAAGAAATTATTGTTTAATCACAAAAAATGCATCTTAATTAAAGAGCCCATGAGCTAAATAGAGAGTGGTATAAATTTTCAGTTTTTTTTGTCACCGCTGCTGCCTTGCTTTGTGTTTTTATTGAGTAGAGTTAAATAGTATCCTGATGTGCTTTTAATGCTGTTAATTTCTCAGATATGTTTTAATTGAACTGAATGCCACGGCAAGATATCAAGAAACACATCTACTGAATTGAGAGAACAATTCAATTATATTATGGCAATTATCTGCACCACCAGAGCAAATGTGATACCACAAATTTTAATCTACACCAAGTGTGTATACACACTGCAGAATACAAGAGACACTGTCTTCACCAGATCAGAAAATAGTCACATGGTATTTTGCAAGCCAGCTCAATATTATCATTGAGGTATGAAGACTTCATTGACTATTCCTGATCATCGGGGTGTAAGAAATAGCTCCACATTATCTCTTTGTGGAAAAAGTACCTTGAATTTGTCATTCTATTAAAGGGAAAGTCCTCCTCTGTAGTCATACACATTAGACTGGAGTTTGTGTGCTGAGCAGTGTATGGCCACAGACAGTGGCAGCATATTTTAGCCATTTGAAAAAATAATGCCTAAAAATCAGTTTCATCACTTTAAATGTATGCTATGTTTTCATTTGGTTTCTGTTGCTCTAACATATGGTCTTTTTCCACAGCATTTTTAAAGCTGTTCAACCCAGATCTGCTTTTGAATGTCTCACCACGCTGCCTCTCCAAACTGGGAGTGCAGTAATTAAATCTACTGCAGGTAATACACTGACAACGTTATTGCAAAAATCCTTCAACAGATGGACTTTGTAGTTTTAGGAAAACTTGAACGTTAAATTTTCTATTAAACCAAATATCTTCAGTGTATTGCATGATCACTGAAGGCTAGCAAATGTGCAGACTGCATAAATGTATAAAACCTAAAAATATAAAATATTTAAAACTGTACATTGCTAACATTGATGTTTGCTTGGCAGCATTTTTCTTCTTTCAACATTCATTGGATCAATAGACAAAATTATGTGAAGCCAATTCCGCAGCGAATGGCCAAGAGCGTCACCTTTAATAGATACAAGCATAATGGTGTGTAAGTGGAATTGGCTTCATTTAAGCTATAATGGCCATATTCATGGTAACAAAGTAACACATCACCCAGCGGCTCACACCTTTATAACAATGTAGGTCTACAGCAAAGAGGATTCAAACGTATAAGGTTTTGGGCACACAGCAATGCTACTACTGTTAATGGATAAGGTTTTAAGAACAAGCAATGTCTTGAGTTGTGACTTTAATATCAGTGTTACGCTTAGAGTAAAAAAAAAAAAAAAAAAAAAGAAATGGAGAGAAAGAATCCCCCAGACTACTGGAACTGTTAAAAGAAACAAATGGGCTTCCTGAGACAAATGTAATGAAAGTAATTGTGAATATCTGTTACCTTGAATTTGTCAACCTCCGTCTTGGAGCAAGTGGCATGGTATGACAGAACCTGCAAAAATAATGACATTGTGTCACTCAAGGCATTTTTCATAATCATTAAAATAACCAGTAATAGCCCAGAGAGACGTATAACTGCCTACAACTGGAAATATGGCACATTTGCATTACTGGATCTTTTAGATGAGGAAGTTGAAACTCACTTCTTGAATAGTATACAAGAGCAGAAATGTCAGGCCTGATTCCATTGCCATGTTCCCTTCATTTCCTGAGAGAAATACCCCGCACAGACCTGCAGTTGCTTATTTGATCATAAACGCTCATGTTTATTCAGTGCTGCCAGAAGCAATGCATCTACATATTAGCGCATTCTGTGTCTCTCCTTTAACCGCTCTGTCTTTCTGTACCCCACCTTTCCCACCTAGAACCAGAGCTAACTACTACAATGCACCTGGAAGCTCCCTATTGTAATCTACAGACATAATCTAAAGGCTGAGTTATGCTGAATGGCTACGTACTGCAGGGCAGAAGAGGGATTGCTTTTCACTGCCTCTCATTAATTTTCAATAAAACCCTTTGTGATGTTATCTACAACGAGAGATCAGCATTTTTTCATCCGTACACTCTTATGGAAATATGTGACTGTAAAAAAAAACAAAAAACAAAAAAAGGAGCTGAACACAAAGACCTATGAGAGAGGAGGTTTTATGTTAGCCATAACAAAGCTGCTGTTTCCTGAGTTGTGGGGAGACGTTTCAGCATGGAGCATATGTTGATTGTAAAGGAAAGTAAAGACATAGCTAATTAAACAGACAAAGAGGATAGTGTTAACATAAATGAATGACAAAAGGACCCTGAAGTAGAAAGCAGGGGCAGTGCAGAGTAAAACACAAGCAGAATAACAAGTTTGCATACTGATGTTTTTGCAAAGTTGAAGGGATAAAAAGATAAAAACAAATAGCTTTTTTATTTTATTTATTTATTTTTTTTAAATGAGACATGCGGCAAGAAATCAAAAGAGACGCTGTGTTCTTACATCCAAAGCCACAGACTGCTTCGCCCAAGACTTCTTCACCTGGTCGTACATGATGGTGTTGTTGATGCCCAGTCCACAAAAAATGACAAATGCCTTAGGACAGAGCAAAACACACAAAACATTCAACTGGAACAGTTTCCAATGAGCACACAGGATATTTTACAAAGACAAAAACAGATATCAGTGTAATACCTCAAAGAGACGCTGGTCTGCATCATCAAATGGTTTCCCGTCGAGTCTGTTCAGCACTTGAGCAACGCCTGTTACACAAAGTCAGTTTATCCGTACAACCAGGGCTTTTTTAAGCTTAATAGAGCGAAGGCTTTGGTGGCTGCGACCAGCTTCCAATTAAAAAGGAATCAAAGCCACTCACTGCATGTCAATGACCGCCATATATTATCAATGGGAATTAAATAGAGACACAGCATGCTCTCACAAAAGAAGCAAGACACTTATATAAAGAAATTTTACAATAGTGATATCCGTTGTGTCAAAAGATGTTCAAACTGTCAGTCGACCCAATAAATATGATATCAACACCACACAGATTACAGTGAAATATACACACACCATATATGGTGTATGCATATATAGACACAATGTTGCAAAGGTTTTCATATGACCAATATTCCCTCTTTAGTTTTTTTTAATCATCCAATTTAAAACAGAAAGGCCTTGTTGATAGAGCACATGTTTAATTCATAAGGGAGTGACTGTTATTGTTAGTTAGAAATTGTGCTACGCAATCACAAAAAACATTACCTTTCTTATGTATCTCTAAGAGGTCAATGAACTCTGCCAAAATGACATTTTAATTTCAGTGTGTGCTTGATAATTCACAGAGGTGAAGGGGGATTAGTGCCGTAGCAGAGAGCAATTTTCACTGTGGTGTCATTAAATTTAAAACTCCGATCTATTACTGCTATCTCTCTGTAATGAGTGTGTAGTTTGTGATGAGTTGTAGCCCGGTTAGTCTGAAGCATAAGCAAATGAAATAGCTGCTTAGAGCCCTGTGTCAACATCATCCTTAACTACACCACATTCCCACTGTCACAAGTGATCATTTTCCATTACCACAACATTTAACCAAAACAGTAATATCCAAATAATGTACAGCTCTGGCATTTGTTTTTACACAGACACAGAGCTTCCTGTGTAAAATCTCAGTGGACCAAGTGGAGACACTGTCATTGCTCCCTCTTGCAATATCCAGCACCAAAATCGGGCACGAAATCAATGATTTATCAGAGTGTTGTTGTGGTGTGGTGTGGCCTGAGGCTGATTCACAAATCCAAAGCACACAAGCAGTGGAAGGCAACCTCCGAGTGCAGAGGGAGGTGGTGCAGCATCGATCTAATCACTGACATGCAGCCTCAGCTGAACGTATGCTCAAGTTTTCCTGTTGTTAGTGCAGAATATATATATATATATGTGTGTGTGTGTGTGTGTGTGCCTAAATGTAAGGCAATCCCTGTAATCCTGTAACTAGATGCTTGCTCACTTACCTTTGGCCTTAAATACAGTGTTGTTATTCAAAATGTTCATATTCTTAATATTTTTGATATTATTTTCTCAGGCTTCTCTTTGAATTTTCTAGGAAAAACAAGTAATTTTTTAAGTGATCAGATAAAAATATTGTAGACTTCTGTAAACACTTAGAGACATCACATGTCAGATGGTAAGACAAGATGGGCCATGCCGGGAATGGCTGAGAGCTGTGACACCACAGATCTACAAAGTCCCAATGACTCATTGTAAGGTTTCTGATTAAGAGCACCTAGATCAGCTCAGTAATCCAAACAAACCATGAAAATGTCAATTCATACAATATATGTCTTTTAATCCCCTTTTTAATGCATGCAAATTCCATGAATGATTAATGTAACATCAGTATAGCGTATAAGTTCAGGAGAAAATTAAACAACCTTTGTTAACTTACCAATGATTTGGTGGTTGCTGTTCCATATAGGAACACAAAGCACAGAGCGGATGTGAAAGTCCGAAAACTGGTCTGCCTAAAAGGAGCACGGGTGTAAATATAGCATAATAAAAGAATTACCAGCCATCCTCATTAAAAACGCATTTCCGTGCACTGCACTCAACGTTATATTCTGGTTTTAGCTTTGAACATTAACAGGACATAAAAAACACGTTTTCAAATCATAAAAAATATATTTAAAGGACACCACTGATTGATAAGTTTTGCGATGTTATGAACTGAAATGTAAACTGATTAACGAAAATAAAAATGCTGCCTGCCACCGTAGCTGCCGTGGGATTCTATATCTATCCAGAATTAGCACAATTTGCTGTGATTATCAATTAACAGCTTACAAAATGAAACTCACTATGTAGTGCCAATATGACCAGATTTAATGGTTGTGGGAAAAAAAAAAGGTCAATTAACACAACTTTTGTTTGGTCTTGAAGATGTTTCAAAGAGGCTTCTTTAGTTTGTACTCACTGGCAGCCATTTTAACACACGAGTTCTGTGAGTCCATAAGATCATATGTCAATTATTTAAACCATTAAGCCAGCTATTTAAGCTATAGGTCAGAGTCCCGTTACTAACAGTGTGAACTGTTTTGAAACCATCTTGAATATAATGTCAAGGCATAAACTCATGAACATTTCAGGGACACTGATGGTCTTGAAACCATCTTTCCACCTCAGCTAAATTTACGATGTCGTTTTGACATTGCTTTTCATAGCAATTGATGAATGCCCCATTTGACCTTTTCCACTTGCTTTCCATTTAGGTGTGACCATCCCAGAGAGGTTTAACACACCACTGCAGCCACTGGGCCTAAACCTAAAGAGGTTTCTTGGATAAGAGGTAAATCATTTTTGACATCACAAAGTTAAGTCTATGTCTATTGTCATACTTATAGATATAAATAATACCTTAAGGAAGGAGAAGTGTGGCCTAATAACTTTCCCTGACAAATCTGAAGGGAGCATTACTGTGTGTTTACCTCAGAATCAAAGCGAGGATCCTGATAGGCGTCACTAATGTTCACTGGCAGTCCGGTGGATGCTACCAGCTCTGCAATGCTGTTATTAATGAGCCAGTCTGAATAAGAAGATTTCTCCATACTGTCTTTGAAACTACGGTTGGCAAATAAGGTGAGAAGAAGACAAAAGAGAGAAATAATGTAGAGCAAACACATGCTGATAACTTCATTATCAAGAAAGCAAAATATCATTGTATTCATGTCAAAAGGGTTTTTATTCCATTGCACACTTGAACTGCATGCTTGCAAAAGGCCACTCCTATGTCTCCTTGTGGATCCCCTTTTTGTTGACTTGCACTTAATGAACTCCTCATGCAGTAGAGACGCTATATTGTCAAAAGTATTCGCTCACCTGCCTTGACTCGCGTATGAACCTGAGTGACATCCCATTCTTAAGCCACAGGGTTTAATATGATGTCAGTCCACCCTTTGCAGCTATAACAGCTTCAACTCTTCTAGGAAGGCTTTCCACAAGGTTTAGGAGTGTGTTTATGGGAATTTTTGACCATTCTTCCAGAAGCACATTTGTGAGGTGACACACTGATGTTGGACGAGAAGGCCTGGCTCTCAGTCTCCGCTCTAATGTTGGCAAAGGTGTTCTATCGGGTTGAGGTCAGGCCAGTCAAATTCATCCACACCAAGCTCTTTCATTCATGTCTTTATGGACCTTACTTTGTGCACTGGTGCACAGTCATATTGGAACAGGAAGGGGCCCCAGGAAGGGGCCCAGGAAGGATGGCCCCTTCCTGTTCCAACATGACTGTGCACCAGTGCACAAAGCAAAGGCAATAAGCTTTTCCTGCAGCTTATGAAGTACTGAGAAGTTAATTGTGTGATTGCCTTCCTCTATAACGCCCCCAGACTCTGCTGCAAGAAGTACCTGGCAAAGCATTCCCTTTCCCATTTATTGGATTGGGCGGTTGATGAATTTTTAGTTTCAGCCACAATCAGGTAAACGTTCAGTGTTGATCACTTTGTCTTTCAACATTATAATAATGATGAAGTGACACTGATGTCAGATCTTTTGAATCCCTTTCATACAAAGGTAACAGCTGTATGTGGATGTGCAGCCCACAGTGCGGCAGGGGGGATAAACCTCATGAGTGCGATGGCAAGATATCCTCCCCCGTTTTTCTTTCTCTGTCTTTTCATCCCCTCTGTCTCTTCCCTGTTTTGTGTCTGTCATTTAGCTGCCATGGAAACACAAGGAGTATTGTACACTTGCTCAACATGATCCTCCTCACGGGGGCGGCTGGGGATTGTAAAGCACATTAGAAAACCTACAGTATGCCTCCCCTTTTAACATTGAATTTATTCACCTAATTACACACATACTGTAAATCCTTGCACAGCGGCTTTTCTCATTCAGATGTGAACCCTCAGGATAATGAGGGCCATCACAGAGATGAACCAACTGTACTTTTGTCACTTCAAGTTTGATTTGAAATGTTGTGTCGTGTTATCACTTATTTCGTAAGTGACACCAGAAACAGAGATCAGAGAGTGCGTTTGGTCAGATTGACTAATTTTGTCTGTCAAGCAATCTTTAATTTCTTTAATGACCGCTCGACTCTTACTATTTGGTGTCTCTTGTGTTAAGATAAATGTGGTTCCTGTCACTACTGACTTAAAGTGACCATATCGGTTATGGCAAGCACAGGACTCAGGGGATAATTTGTCTTCCTTTTGACGTCTGTTTCCATCCATAAACATCCCACACAATATTAAGCCTTTCTCTATCCACTCAGCCATACCTGGCAGTGGAGAGGAGCAACAAAACCCAATTAATTAGGGCTCCTACAGTATGCCTTCTATTCAGATTCAGCATATTACTCCCACAGTCTATAACATATTCAATTTTTATACTTCCCTTGTTTTTTGGCCTTGATGGAAGCTTTACAGATTCAAGAAGTCTATGTGCAGTATTTGAAGGTGGCATGCTGCCAAAGGCAAACAAAGTTGAGGTTTGGTTATTTAGTGAAAAGGTTACTGGTGGAGAAGTTCAAAAATAGAAAGAAAAACTATATTTTTCCTCAGGCAAGGTTTTACTGGGGAGCAGAACGGATTTTAAAGCTGAAACACCACACATACCTGCTTTCAGTGTCCGCACTACATTTAGGGGACAGAAGCTCAAACGACTTGGTGAACTTCACCACCTGCAACAGTCAAGAATGGAAGAAATGAATAAAGCTTTTGGTCACTGGTTAAAAAGTAAAACAGATAGGAAGAACACAAATGCAAAAAAACCCCCAAAAAAACACATGTACAACCATATCCAGGTGGACAGCAGAGAGAAAATCAGTACCGGTGACTCAATGTCCTCCAGCAATTGAACAGAGCAGCGCTCACACTTTAGCAACGTCTGGGCACGGTGCATGATCTTCCTGACAATCTTCTCCAGGTCAGTCTGCTCTTCAAATAGGTCATTGACTACCTCCAAGAGTGCCTGAACACCAGGAAAAAGATACCACTAACATTAACTCCAAAAGTCTAAGACACAGAAAGCTGTAAAACCCAATGAATAATAAATCTTTGAGGAGGTAGTAACTCACACCCTTTAAATAAAGTTTTGCCTCTTTCAGCTGTTATAGTATGATTATTATTGTTATGATCCTTGAACTATAAACTGAGAGGATGATATAACATGATTACTCCCCCAATAAAAGTAAATTGGGTGTTTTATCTAAGGCAGTGCCGATCTAATTACAAACACAAGCACATCAAAAACATTTGGTGTAAAGGGTGCTCTCATCATTTCTCTCCCCTGTTCACTGAGCTGTGTTCTCATTATGTTCTCTTCCATCACAGATCAATGTGTGACATGAATTAGTGCATCTCTTAACATCCCCTAGGAGATTTAGATCATGGACCAGGCCCTCATCTGGATACAAGCCCATCCCCCCTCTACAGCTACCGAGAAAATGTCTATGCAGGGCTGCCTGCTGTGCTGTGATCCCCACTGCAGTGGCAGCAAGTGGGCTGCTGATGATCAATACTCAGCCTCAATGTCAGCATCTGGGGGGAGGAAGTAATGCTTATACCAGGGATGGGGTGGTGGACTGTTATCCTGGTTGGGTCTGTGGCCCTTACCCGACTCCTGTCATACTCCTTCCTTGAGGCAGCAAAGAGCTGGGCGTTGGAGATCGCAATACCACAGAATGGCAGGTACATCTGCAGCACCTGTAGATATGTACAACACTGTCATTACAGAGCTACACACAGAATTAACAGGGCTATTTACACAAATGATCACAGATGTCACAATTACAGCTACAACATACAAATATGTCTTGGCCTTAAACCCAACCCCCCCCCCCCCCCCCCCCCCCCCCCCAAAAAAAAGACTTTGTCACCTTTACCCTTTGATGACCGTTTTTAGAGAGAGTTGTTGGTGAGAAAATTCATGAAATGGTTTATTTTATACTGGTAAGGACACAGCTGTTGATGCTAATGTTGGGTATTTAGCGACATAAAAACTTAGTTGTATTAATGTTTAATTTTACATTTTGGAAGTGGCTTTATAATTAATCCTGCAGAGAAGAATAAAAAACGAATTGAATAATATTTAAAGAAAAAAAAAAAGCTTTTGAAGTGGAACAAATAAGAAATGGCTTTCATTGGCATCATTACTTTGTAGGCCAAATAAATCAATTCAAGTGACATTTTACCATTTGACTGAAGAGTCACGCTTATTTGTGCCTGGGGCTGATAATATAAAATTCTTTTTTCGTTCATATTTTTTTTTGCCACATAAATAATGTAATCCGTTGATGTGGCCTAATGGCTATAGTTAATATGTATGTACTGAAATTGAATCAACGTCTCACTTGCTTGGAATTGAACAACATTTCGTCTTCATCATTGTTGATTCATAATCAACAGATATGCAAGCAACCTCTTCATAGGCTGTAGAAAGACTATAACCATAACTATACTTACTCCACAATACGTCCTTATCTGAGAGACACTAAGCCCACATACCATGAAATGAACAGTATTTAGGTTGTGTGTCTCCTTACTCTGTTTCTTTGTTTTGTTATCTATCTTTAGCATCTGGCTGCTGTGTAAACTATACAATCAGCACAAAAAAACCCACTAATATTTGCCGGTCTCCTGAGGGTAGGTACACTACAACAATACATGAAAGGGAAGTTACTCAGCTGCGGCTGCTGATATAGGGATATTGTTTTCACCTTTCAGAACAGATAATGTATCAGTTACTCATCAGGCTCAAATGAACATGTGAGGAGCACAGTCCTATAGCTGTGTTGAAAATGTGATGATGGTACAACGTGTTTAAGGTAGTCGCAATAGATTCAAAGCCTGGAGTTATAACCCCCCATGAAGAGTGATGCCATGCACAGATGCGTGAAATTAATAGACTAGCACTGGCTACTTATATTTTTTGATAAAGAATATATATGTGTAAAAGAATATAAAGCTCATTCTATGCTTTTACAAATTAAAACCTGACAACTCTAATTGCTGTGTTCATGATAATTGTAGACCTAAAATGGCATCAAAAAGACTAAGAAACCCTGCACCGGTAGTTACAGTTTCTTTTTACAATCAATCAGGCCTCCTGGGTTAGTTACACATACCTAGTCTCACTCTATATTTCAATGGCAGGAGGGCTATCTGAATGCACAAGAAGCAAGCTATAACAAGGATGGATTGCTTTTCAGAGAGAGAGTCCAATGACCAAGTACCAAAGGAACACATTTATAATAAAATGGAGTATAAAAATAAGTGTTTGTATATGTTTGTTTATACAGAATCAGTCAAATGTTTTCTAATGAATGTTTGTGTTTGTATGCATGTTTACATATTAATTATTTCTACAAATCCTCGTAGTTGTAGTTGTCTGTAAGTCAGATCTAAACAGACACAACCAAAACTAGAAGTATTCTGCTCTGGCATGTCGCATTGATACACATATTATGATGCTATTTAAAAATCAAGCTCAGTGCAGATTAAATCACCAACATCACTCCGTCATGCTAATGTGTAAATGAACTTCATTTAGTTATTATACATACTCACCCATCTCATGCAGCTGTTTTCAGACACAGAAACAGAGGATGCTGAGCAATACACGCATACATAATGCTATTTCAGCTGTCCTGTGGAATTCTCTAATAATGATCTTACAGAAAGGCAGTGGCCATCAATAGCCCCAGCAGGAGCACATTCATTAGTAAACTGGACTTTGGGGATCCGACTATGGATCTGCCTGTGGAACTAACAGGCAAACCTAAGAAAAGCACTGCTTTCTCTAATTACATTCTGTCAGGCAGGCCATTATACAATGTTGCATTACAAACAAGACATTTTTGCCTGTGGACTGACTAGTAAAGAGTGCTTTAATAATGAAACTAAGAAGCCAAAGCCTCAGGGACAGTCACTTTCTCCAACCTCTGTGACTTCCTTTTGCCCAACTGGAATTTTACATGAACCAAGACAAATTACATATCCAACAATTTCTTTCTTTATTTACCTCATATATAGCAACTACCAGTTGATTTAAAAAGTTGTGCTCACTTTGCATGAGACCTAATTTGAGGCTGTTTTTGTTTAACCAGGATGTTGGGTGTTGGAACAAAAAAAAATGTAAAAAAAACAAAGAAACACACCCCTTTCCCTAATCTCATATAGAAGTCCCCAACTTGTGTCAGCAAAGCAGTTTTACAAATACACTTAGCAAAGATTGCATCTTTTGAATGTGACATCAAATGCGACAGGAATCTACACCCCAACAAATTTAAAAAAGTATGTCTAACTGTTGCAGAAACACGAATAACATGTCATAAGAATTAGGCTAATCTAAATTAATTGTATATATATTGGTCATTATGATTCATTAATCTGAACTAATTCCATCCAACCAAATGGTCTTAGATATACTGATTTAAAAGGCTGCAGTGTATGGTTAATAATACTACACAGTTAATAAACCCTGCAGCACACAGTAGTTCTGTTCAATAGCCATTATCCATAAATAATTAAACTTTTCTACACATTGCAGGTACATGGAGAAAAAAGCTAGAGGCAAAAGAACAGCTCCACGAACAGCATATGTTACATTGATGCAGTGACAACACAGATCAAGTATTGTAAATGCCCACTGCTCCCAAATGAATGTTCTTGCTGCCATTGGTACTTCTGGAAACAAAAATGGATTTCTGAATCCTCTCAAACCATAATGACTTTTTTCAGCATTATTTTATATGCTGTAAACATTAAACATGAAACCTTATATAGAAATATATCCTTACTTTCAAAAGGTAAACTCAGATGTTATTGGTGATTTGGGTTTTGGATATTTGTTATAAACATGAGTGTTTACTATAAATTTATTCAAAAGTGGTGCAAATGTTGGGAATTCAATGTATCCTCCATCCGTCCTCTGACACTCTGAAGGTCTATGAATCTATCAGAATCAAAATACTTTATTCATCCCCTGGGGATATTTAGCATTATTAGCACCATTTGAGGCATAAGCTGATTTAAAATGCTGAAATAACAGCACTGGCAAAAAATTGTAAAATAATTTGCACTGTTTGTTGAATGGTTCCAGACCAGACCCATTATAATGAGTCTTTGTGCAGTTGAGTTAAAAAATAATACAGCCAGTCAGAATATTCCAGTAACCTTTCTACTGCAGGTCAATGATAGCTCTACACTAAGATGAGGTCACCCTATATTTAAACAAGACTGGGGCAAAAACCTGTATATGGCATGACTACCTATGGAATCTGAGTAGACCTGAAATGATTACTCAAGAAAAAGTTAAAAGCAACACAACAATCTAATATTATATAATAATAGATTGTTGTTTTCTTATTCTTACATCAGAAAATTCTGATTTTGATGAATTGGAAGCAGTTGTCTGTTTACCTACACTTTAACCAGAGGAGCTTGATAGATTTCTTGTATCCATACATAGTTCAACCATGTGTTAGGATTATACTCAGTCTTGACTGAAAGACAGATTTAGTTTTTGTTTTACTAATTCTTAAAATGAACCCTCAATCTGTTACACATTTGTTCCCATTTTGTCTGTTGGAAACAAACACAAAAAGACATGTTCGAATGAATATGAATTGTATGCAAGGCAAAGAATAATCACTAGGTGCACACTATTTGGATGTAATGGTTATTATTTATATATTTTACTTGCTTTAAGAGCTGTCCACTCAAATATCACAATTAGGCTGGATGTTTTATTCTGGGATCCCCCATAGCGCAGATTTTGGTCCATTTATTTTTCCTCTTTGACTTATTTGCAAATGAAATACAAATTGTGCTCCTCAGGGTTGCTTGGACTATATTAAGACAGCATAACAAAGAGCACAAAGCTCATCCACTAATCACCCCTGGTATCCTCACTATCTGTTCCACTTATGTCTGCCTTGATTGTTGTAAAATATTTGATCCTAGTGTTGTTTCACAGCTTTCACACAGCAACATTTAATAGGTAAACTTCACTAATATGCACACACAGTACATTCTCAAAACATTCTTTGAAACATCTCTTTGTACACATAGTGACCTCTTGTAGTTAACGTTTTTGTTTTGTTTGTTTGTTTTTTTTTAATAAATTTCATATCATTTTGTAGTCCTCTAAAGAACTCTAAAAAGAATCAGTCTGGTATAATACACTGTTTAAAGTTGTGTTGATCTGATATCCTGCAGGAATGTATTAAAACATGAAAACTCCAAAAAGAAATTGTTCTCTCTTCTTAAGCTGTAAATTTACATTGGGAAATTGTGTGAAAGTGGCTATTATAGTATTGCTTCAAGCAGACTTGACAGGAAGTTTGGCAGCAGAGGGAGCACAGCGGTGAGAAGAGAATGATATTTGCCAATGAACTCAGACATCTGCTAGATGCTATTTTGCCAAATGGAAAATACTTGAGAGAACTAACATTTTGTATTTAGGGAAAACTGATGAAAAAGCAAACATCTGGATGATAGGTTTCATGTAAAAATGCATTAAAGGGCATGCAAAGGAAAAATAAAAACTAAATCAATATAATGTAAAATGAAGATTTAGCAGGGTGAAGTCAGCTTCAACACTTAAATTAAACAAAAAGGTGTATTCCTCTGCAGATAATGAGACAATGCAATTATACATGGGCTCCCCCATAATCCAAGGTCCACAAAAAAATTCCAATCCTGCAGGGATCAACAGAACACAATTGAAGCAGTGTGGGATGTAAGACCAGCCATATAATGGGGTGTGTGTATAAATATCCTATAAGGTTTCAGTGTGTTGTGAAAAACATTTGTTTTAATAAAGGCACACCAAAGTCTCTCAGATAACATATTCTACTGCAGTATCGTTTAATGTTTAGAATACTCTGATATATTTTCTTATAACAAGCTCTTCCATAAAGGCAGAGCTGCAGCTGTGCTGTGCAGCAAGCTTCCTGTGATGCTAGTATTGCATTTCATTACTAATTCAGCTGTAGCCCTTCCAAGCATTTGAGAGATGTTAATGCAGTGTGAAATGTGTACCCAAAACAAGGTGAGGGAAAAAAGAATTTGTAAATCTACATCTATTATGAAGAATGAATACAACCTAGGGATGCAATTTCGACATTAAAGCTCTGATTGAGAGGGACATACTGTAAATGAAAACTACTATCATTCGTAACAGGGAAACCTAACTCTACAATAAAAGCACAACTTGTTTTGTGCTTTCATGTTTCATCTTTTCTACCCTTCCGGGGCTCATAGCTGTAATAAGAGAATAGGTCAGTGGTTGTCAGGGGTGCCTTTGTGGAAAATCTATTCAAATGTGCCAATGGCTATACACATGGCCTTCATGGTCTTACTGATGGTGGTAAAAGCTCATTAAAAACAGAATCAGTGCAACATGCTTCTGCTTTGACATGTCATGTTTGTATAAGCAACTTCATTCGCTTCCACCAATGTCTTGGTGTTAACATGTCATGCTAATTCGTTAAGGATTAAAATACTGAATAGCAACAATGTCTGCCGACAAATGGGCACAACACTTCTCCATCCCCCCCCCCCCCACAGACACTGGTACCCACATTCACACTTAGAAGCTGCCTAGGACTAATCTGAGCCATTGACCCCCGAGCCACTACAGTAGAGCGATTGGAATACCCCATGTTCCACTGAGAATTCTGTTGTCCCAGGATAAATGATGAAATCTAAATGGTGAGACTAAATTAGAGATTGTCACCACATTGACCCTAACCAGTTAGACTTCAGACAGCCTATATGAACTTGAACACAACAGGGTCCTGACACTTTGGAAAGCAGCATCTTCCAAATGCCATGAATTGACTACTCAAAAGGGGATAATGCTTAGAGACGTGCTATGACCCAGCTAGAGATTGAAAGCTGAGATTTTGTCTGAGGCCAAGTGTACTTCATGTCAGACAAGTGAGTTAAGTGAACTCTGAAAATCCATTGTCAGACCAAACACGTGGTCATAGAGAAAGAGAGAGAGGAGATATTGCCTGGTGTTTGACACACAACAAATATGCAGTTGTTTGTTAGATATTTTGTGATATAGACAACTTCTCAAATAAGAGTGCTCATCCAGTCTAATGAAGGCATTGCTTTGTAAGTGCTGTTGCAGGGAAATGTGGTTACTGATACAGCACATTAAGTCTGATTTAAATGTATCTATGTTTACATGTAATGACCAAAATCGCATCCCTGTAGAAGCACCAAAGAGAAGCAGGTGGATAATTTTTCATTTAAAAAAATATACCTCTTGAACCACCACAGTGTAGTGCTGTCCTGTCACGTTTAATTATCCTTGTACCTACATGAAATATTCTTCGAAAATACTGCATTGCTCTGTAGATTTAAAATACTATTTTTCTGATTAATATTCGAAGAATAGACTTTATTACTGAGAGAAAGTAAAGACCCTGCGTTTAGAAAACGCATACAAAGAACTTGTTATTTTAAACTTCAGATTGTCATCAGTCTTTACAACCAGCACTGAAAAAGTGCTTCATAGTCGCAGGTCACAGTGTAAGTAAAGACATCAGTTTGTAGAGACAAGCCTGAGGCGTCTTTCCACAAGGCCCTTGCCACTACCAATATGGCGGCGAAGTTGTCGTAGGATCCAGTTAGTTATGCGACCTCTGTGTGTTTATGTCTACTCTTTGTTAAGGCTGCAGCGATGCGCCATGACCTGACAAACTTCCCGCATCTGCGTCACGTGACCAAATGAGCGTAACGTGATTGGCTGTCTGTTAGTTTGACTTGATCTATAATCGATTGGTTTTACCAGTTTTTTTCCTGTTTGAGTTAAATGTTATACTGAGTATTTCGATATCTGAATTAGGTCCACCCTATTTGAACAACTCGAATATTTCTTAATTTTAAAAAGTTTACCATCTTTGAAATGCTACTCATGAATTATGAAGACAACAGGTTCCTCTACACTTCATTTCCCCGTGCTGCAATAACAAGACGTAAAGTCCAACGCCAAGCAAGCAGCTCTGAACAGCTGCTGGGCTCCACTGTGGCTACATGCTAATGGCATCATGACAACATGCTTACAGTGACGTTGTTAACATGCTGATACATCTTCAGGAAAACATGAAGGTTAGTACCGGATCTTATGGCAATTAAATCACATTTGAAGCTATTTCATACACAGAAAACGTCAACATCATGTGGCAGAACGAGAGGAAATGGCAGAGAATCTGTATAATATATGCAAATGTCTTTTCCATGTGGACCAAAGAGCAGACTGACCAGCCAGCATTGCTGTTATCAGTGCTGCTAGTGTAGCTAAAAACTATGACCAAACTACCATTAAGCTAAAAGGCCAAGTGGCAATGTAATTCTGTTTGTTTGTTTTTATTAATTTCCAAATCATTTTTTCATTCAGTTGCTTCTTTGTTAAATAACAAAAATATAATCTAAAAAGTATTAAGTTGTGGTGTAATTTGTAATTTCAGTGACTTATTCAACAAAGTAAACAACCATCACAACACACAGCTGCAGGGTTTCCAGTGAAACTTATTAGAAAGGTATAGAAAAATGGATAATGACTAGTTGTGAAACTTATTAGAAACACAAATCAAGTAAAACAAACAGAATCATCCTGATAAATTTTACACATGCTGGGAGGCAGTATGATACTCAAGCCAGTGATGCTCATCCAGTTTATTAACTGAAAACCACGGTGATAATATTACCTTTTCATCATCTTCAGTGAAGAGTTCTCCACTCAAGGTCTTGTTGATGGCCTGAGCAACTCCAATGGTCTCTCCATCACTGTTGCGGATGGGCATGCACAGGAGAGACTTTGTCTTGTACCCTGTCAGCTTGTCAATTTCGTCACTGAACCGACGGTCCTGCAGTCCACAGGGACAGAATGAAACAGAAGACACAATGTCAGCACTCATTGCAAAAATGCAATTTTCACTTAATTTCAGATGAGAGTGCATTTCTCAGATCTTACCAACACTAACGCCTGGTCTGCTCAACAAATTGTCAAGTGGACAAGGTTCTGACCTGACATGATGCTGCTGAATTTGGACAGTATAGCAACATTTCTACTGTAAGCAAACCAGACGTCTGATTTTTTTCGTCCTCTGAAAAGCAGCTGCTGTCATCACTAAGCCATGTGGTGTCTCTGCTTCTTTTATGTAATCTTAGATTGGTTTGCCATTTTTATCTTAATGTAAATTACAAAACAAGATGATTGGGGATCTCCCTTACTAATTAGTTTTTATTGGTCTGTGATGTTTTGTGTCTTGACACAAACTGCATCCAACTGACTTGTTGATTTCTGTACACTCAGCAGGTTGATTGCAAACTCTGTGGTTGATGATCAATTGTCTGTGAGAGATAAAAACGACATGCACAAAGAAAATGATCTCCCTCTGTCTCCCTCCCATGGCAATGCAGACACACATGCATCCATTAAGAAGGGCAGGCACCTGATAGGCGTCCGGAATGTTTACTGTCTCTCCGTGTTCAGCCACATATCCAATGATCCCTTTCCCCCACGGAACTTGAACTTCATCTGAATTCATCGAGGGCAACACTGTGGTTCCTGCATGCACGTCAAAGAATTTGGACACAAGTGTTTTCTTATTGCCCGTCCCCTCCACCAAAAACAAGGAGCACCGGTCTGCATCCACCATAATGCAAACAAACACCAAGATTTTGTAGCTGAGGCTCGTTAGATCCAAATCGTTGGAGATGTCTTTTACAAGCTCCAGGAAAAACTCTCTTTCGTTGTGCTCTTTGAGGTAATATTTAAAATCCACGGCCGTGGATGGGTACTGGGGGATGTTGACTCTGGACTCCAGCAGCGCGCTCAGGATGTGCGCGGTGGTCGGGGGCAGAGAGCTGGCTTTCCTCAGCAGGGCTCTCCTCCTCATGCTGGTCAGCGGCTCCTGGGCCCTGGAGTTCACATGCTCGTCGTATGTCCTGTTGACATTAATGGCCTTGGATCTGGCGAAAGTTTTGCGCAGCTCCTTCTGCGAGGCTCTTCTCTGTAGCCCGTCACATTTGCTGGCCCAGCTGTCCTTAGACGCGCCGCTCTTCTCCTCTCTCGGCTCGGCGGCAGCTGCAGCAGACACCGGACTTTTGCTCGCCTGGTGATTCTTGAGCCATTTCTCCACCATGCTATAATTTCCCTTTCTGTTCAGGTAGTCCTCGAACAACTCGGGGTGTGAGTCCAGAAAAGTTTCCACGTCAGAGAACACCATATTTGGCACTGCCATGTCTGTTCTTCTGGTGGTCCTCAGTGAACCAAATCCATGAAGTGGCACAGAGAAATTGCATCTATGAGGCTTTGCTGAGGGTTAAAGCAGAGAATCGTCTGAACACCACAACTTCATCAGCCCCGAAGCTCTGGCTGGAAATCTACTTCCCACTCTGTGGGGAGACGGATGGAGACTCCCTTTGCGCACCAGTCCGCCTCTCCTCAGCATCTCCTTACCGTTCAGTTCATTTCAAAATCATGGAAGCTGATCCAAGGAGCAAAGGAGCGTGGAAGTGGATGCAGGCTCCGGTGTTGACTTTCACAAGAATAGGAAATCTAACAGAGAGCCACTATACCCAGCATCACCGTCGTGTGGGTCTTCTTGTGTGCAGATGACGCCGGCTGTGGTTGGCTCTGTCCCGCTGACGCTCACCTCGTCACACACACAGGAGCTCAGACTCGCTTCAGCACTCAGCCCTCTGGCCATTTAAACCGTTTGGCCTCCTTTAGAGGCGCTCTAAGTGAGATGAAGATGATGCTGAGGATGGTGATAACTCGGGTAAACTCGCCTGTCGTCTCAGAATGCACGATGTCGAATGTGTGATGCGAAATGTAAAGAATTAATGAACGTTCGTCTATTAATTGTGATCATATTCAGCAAAAACTGGGATATTCTAAATGCATAACGCTTCATGACAAAAAAAAACTTCCTGTAGCACAAAGTTATGCTTCAGTATCATCCGATATTATACATTCCCTGACAAGTGATGGTTCTGTAGGGCTGACAGGAGTGATCAAAGTGAGTAAGTTCCATCTGAAGAAGTGTCTTTCGTAGCATTATTAACGAATAGAGCTCTTTATCGGGCTACTTTTATTTAACACCCAAAAAATTTGTAATCTGCAGTGGTCTATATCAGTTTTTCCCTCAACAGTGACTTTTATTGGCGGAGGAAGGATGCCAGAAAATGTAATTCCTTTATACAACGTTGTTGGTGAATCTGTGTGCAGATGTTACGTATGGACGCTAGAGGGAGCAAACCCCCACAACTTGGACTGGGAATACAGACAGTTTGACGAATTGGGCAGTCTTTGTCCCAGGAGCATGTTATATGATCTCCCTAAAGTGAAATTTAAAGCCTCCCGGGGTGTTGGCCTGCAACTTTAGCTATCTGTGATGCGCTCATACCACCAGGACTATGCCACACTGTTCTTTACATGCGTTTGTATTCAAGAAATGGTCCCAAATGCACTCATGCTCAAACAATGCAGCCTTTATCACATTCACAAGTTTCCAAATTCCAGTTGATTTCCAAAAATAACAAATTTAATTTAGAGGGAGAAGTTACCATTGAAAAAAAACATACAAGAACATACAGAATACATGTCACCTGACATCAAATCAACATCACATTCCCAGTACTCCTGTGCTGAAGTACTGATTATATGAAGGCATTACAAAATGAGGTAATGTTTATCAATCTCTCAGATTTTACAATTATCAAATTTTATAGCTGCACACTCACTGGCACATATAAATATTCTGATAAACTGACATGTGGACCTCTGATAAAGAAAAAATACAATGTCCAAAACTGTTGCAATAAAGGAAAATAATTGAGCATGCAAATATCACCCATACCCTGCAATTAATCCAACACTGGCCACATATTCACTTAATGTTTAGTGTCAGTTTTATTAGCTTGGAATTTGAAAAGTATGGTCAAATCAAAACCACAAAAACATATTCATTCTCGGACTAGACAAGAGTAAGGCAACTTAATTAAGAAATGTGAAATTATGGAGTAACAAAACACTTTGTTGACAGTCAATTAGATAACATAAAATACAACTTTCACATTCAGAAGTAACAGTATATTTTAATACTTTATGTTAGAAAATGAACCTGTTAAAACCAGGGGATATCATTTATTCCACCACCATGGACGATCAAGTCAGAAATAGCAATACAGCTGCCGACACCACTCTGTTTTCTGCTGCTCTGCCCAATATGAAAGAATGACAAGTCCTGGTCTCTTGAGCAGAATTTGGCAAAGATGCACAGATGAGACGGCCTTTATGAAGTTGCAGACTTGAGATACTCTATAAGATCAGCACGCTCATTCTTCTTCTTGATGCCAGCAAAAATCATCTTTGTTCCTGGAATGAATTTCTTAGGGTTCTCCAAATAAACCATCAGGGTATCATCATTCCAGATGATGCCTGGAGGAAGATTGAACAAACAGAGGGGAGCCATGTTTTAGGAATGATTCCAAAGGCTGTTCAAAGACTCTGAATATAAACATAAAAGCACCTACCTTTGCTTTTGTTGGCATCAGTGTAGGAATATCCCTCAGCCTGGCCTGTTTTGCGCCCGAACAAACCCCAAAGGTTGGGTCCAACCTTATGCTTTCCACCTTTCTCCACAGTGTGGCACTGGGCACACTTCTGAACAAATGCCTTCTTGCCCTTGTTAATGTCTCCTGGCATGGTTCCTATGAAGGATAAATACACAAACAGGACAACAACACATAAATCATTTGCATCAAAACTTAAAAACTAACTTACGTTATGTGACTTCTATGATAAACTATGTTTTATAGTTCACCTGTTTGAGGGTATACAAAGGATACTCATTCAGCCACAAGAGGGAGCTCATGTTCATGTTACGCAACCATAATGGACTAGTATTGTTACCAAATCATCTGAGGTAACTTGGCTGTAGAAACATTGTCTCTAGTAAAAGACAACCAGCATCTATATAAGTTAACTTTATCCGTGATGTCAAGTTTTTCTACAATAAAAGGCGGTAGTGTCTCAGACAAGCTGAATGCCAAACAATGTTGGATACTTTCTTTAAGCAAAAAGAGAAAGAGACTAAAGTCAGTTAAATTGAGGAATTTATTCTGGTAACTTGCCCCCCACCCAAAAATTAATAATAATACGGTAAAAAAAAAAAAGTCTGCGAGTAAAAAGTGATTTGATGGCCGGAAACACCGGCATTGTACCACGTTGTCATGAGTGGAACCGGCAAAGAAATTTTGAAGTCCCATAAAAACATACAAACCGAGCCTAGAGATATAAAAAAAAAAAGAAAAGCTTTGTATTTTGATAACTATCGTCTTACCTCCTCTTTGTCTTAGTCTTTAACCGAGTTAATCAGATTTCCCCTCTTAGTGTTGTGGCCCTGCCGGCTCCGCCGCCTCTGATTCACAAATATGCCTCCTAGCACTGGTGTTACTCCCTTCTGACGTCATCGGTCAGCTGACCTGTTTCATCGTGTTGCTCAATGACTCCGAGAGTCACGTGGGAAACCTGCATCTCTACCTGATCGACCATTTCTTCCTGATACCATTGCACAGATATCTGAACCGAAAGCACACCACTCACTGAAACTTAAACCCACAGTGTGTAGAAACGACGAAGGATGGACCACAGCAGCTCAAATAAATTAACACCTTCTTAATAAATTCTCATTTACTTATCTTAGTCCTTTTTCTGTCATCAAAGCCAGCCATCTATATTATCAGATATAAACATAAAAAGAAAATCTGATATTAAAATGTAATTTAAATCAAGATACGCTGTGTAGGATTTTGATTGATGCTTTCACCCACCTTTCCTTAAAGTAATTAGGAAAGTGTGGATACTGCTGGAAATGAAAGCCAAAAAGGTAAGGTCACTAAAAGTTCATATCCATATTTGTCATTAATGGGTTGTATTTTGCCTTTCCACACACTTTAATTGCCCATACAGGACTCATACAGCCCCCCTTCTTCGATGAGAGAAAACCTGAAAATGTTTAATCGTGACAAGGACCATTCTGAATATAAAAGTAAAATAAAACATGCTTCGAGTCACGGTAAAGCTTAAAGTGGAGCATGTCTGAGTTCACACTGGAAATGCAAGCCATGAAATTTTATATCCAGCCATTTTTGAGACAGGCCTAGACAGATGAGGAGAGTTTATGACTCTCCTCTCCAAGAGACAACCTCTCAAGTTACTTTTGCAGCTAAAACCTTGTCCTTGTAAAGCTCACTGTATGAAAATATCCCAGGAGTGTACAGGTTTCCAAGATACCATGCCACCGGACCACCACATAGTAGTCAGCAACAAGCCATCACACTTTGCCTATTCAAGCATTCAGTGAAACTGCATCCGTATCCCTTAATACTGACCTACCTGCGTTCCTATTTCAGTATAACAGGATAAGTATGTGGCCTGTTTTCATTGACTCTGGGCTATAACTGAAGTCGCTTCATTAACCACAGTTTTTTTGTTGTTGTTTTTTTCTTTCTGGCTCTGTATCTGAGGAACATTGAACATATAGTTAACTGGCATCCCCATTACTATATGCAAATATTTGCTTTGATGCTACATCCCCCTGAGGCCTTGTTGTGTCTACACAGCCCATGGAAGCAGCTAAATTGGTAGCAATTTTACTCAAACCCTGTGACCATTCAGAGAGAGAACATCTGTTGCCTTGGCAATATACGTGTTATTTGCAGTTGGTTAATGTCAACATGACAGACTGAAAGGAAGATGGGAATCCCACTCTCCTTATTTCGATCTGTTTCATGTATACTAGGTCCAATACATTTAGCTTGGTATTGGTCCATTGACTATAAAGAATGTAAAAATCTTTTAATTTATAATTGTAATTTTAATTTTAATTAAGTTTTAGAGTGATTATTGACGGAACTCTGACAATATCCATAAGCAAAATACACATCATGATATCAAATTCATCAAGCCGCAAATCCACATAGTTACTTGCTGCAGCGTTGAAGTGTTTGCTTGCTGATCATCAGCTGTAAGGAAGAATTAGTGGGAGCCAGAGCCAGAGCCCGAGCCAGGGCCAGGCAACCACTCAGTTAACAGTTATACACGACCTAATTAACCTTTTCCTGCATAGTGGTCACTACAGTGGACAGTTTGTTGAACATTTTAAGTATGCAAAAAAACAAAACAAAAAAATCTTTTAACAAGTTATTCAATAAAGCACTTTTTTCCCTCCAGGAGCAGAGAGGGGGGGGTGTCATTGGAAAATTACCATAGACTGTAAATAAGTAGACATTAATCCAGTTAACCCCCTCCCCGGGGTGGTATCGTCCAGTTTAGTCCTAAAGTTTTCTACTCCGAATCCGAGCTCCGTTTAAATCCGTGTTCGTGTTTTGTGAGCAGCTGCCGTCCGGTCCTGTGTGCTCCACCCCGGGGCTTCCCTCCCGCCTACAGCCCATCTTGCTGCAGGGAGGAGCGAGCGGAGTGCAGCTGAGCCGAGCCGAGCATCACAGCCCGCATTCAAGGAAACAGGCAAACACAGCACTTTCCAGACTTTCCACAATGTTCTAGCTTCCCTACAGCACCCGTCTGTGATAAGAAGGAGCAGATACCTCGGATGTGGACCCTTATGGAGGCCGTTTGTCTTTGAGAAGCTGTGAACCTGCCTAGCTAAGGGAGACCCCCTCAATTGTTTCCTGCGCCAAGAACTAAAGACATGGTCATCACTCCGCAGCTGTGGTAAGGCGACGGGCTCTCCTCTTTATTTATTTATTCAGTTTAAGGCAACCCGGTGCTTATACAGAGGAAACTACCGTGTCAAAACACCGTCAGGTTAAACTGAGGTGGTGGTGGTGGGGCGGGGGGGCAGATGCCTCGGTGCTGTTTTCAGCCTCTCATCTTTTGTATTTGCATCCCGAGTGAATCACCGAGGACCAGTCAGACATGAACACATAGCAGACTGAGCTAGCTGCTGCTGGCGGGTTCACACAGGGAGACATGTATCTGAACATGGATGTCCCAACAACACGGAGACACGATCCAGATCTAGGACATTCCCCCCCCCCCCCCAAAAAAATGGAGGCAGTAGTTGGGTAATGAAACTGCCAGGCAGCCAACTCTGCCTGACTCTGATGGAGATGTGATGCGTCACTGACATTGTCACCTTTTAACTGAGCTTCACGGCTTCTCCCTCCGTCCTGTTACACAGCTGTCATCATATATTTAGTGCAGTATTGATGGACTTGACCTCCAAACATAATTTTCTCTATCCCCGTTATTCTGTAGCCAATCTTTAGATATCAACTAATTGAAAGTTAGCCAACTTCTGTCACTTCTAAAAGATTTTGCAACAACAAAATCATCCTGCCTGGTTTCCAAACTGAAGGTCAGCCAGTGACTTTGCAGTTGTTTAAAATAGCACAGATTCACATAAATTAAAGAGCAGCAGAGGGGATTGGAAAGCTGGATACAGATGTGGGTTTTCACTGGGTATGTTTTCTTGAATAGATATTGCTTTGATCAGCAGTGATGATTTATTTTCTTATACACTTCTTGATAATACTGAATACTGCTGATAATACTGGATTCAGATGGGGACACATTCAATAACTAATGTATGGTCTTTAGGACCATGACTCATCCATAACTGTCCCTTTTGTTTGCTTTAATTGTTGCTCCTCAACAATCACCATCAAGCTTCTAGTTCAGGCTCTGTTATTAGTCCCATTGGTTTTTGTTTCTTATATTTTCTGGAGGTACTCAGCATCATTAAAAATGATTTAACATAATACCAGCTTTTTTTGTGGCTATACCAAAATCGTACTGTTTCTTGGTGTTTTCATAAACCTCTTTTACCATTTAACCAATTAAACCAAGCAGCTAAAGCCAAATGTTGTGTTGTCTTGACACAAAAATATATAGATGTAAATTTACAAAACAAACAACTGACTGGGTCTTCAATGACAAATTTTGTTTTGTGACAGTTTCCAACACTCAAGTTTCCAATATGGGCACAAGTTAAGTAGTACTTCAAAAGTATTCCAGTGTGATACCCAGCTCTCCCCAGGTGACGTAATGTGTGCAGTGCAAGATAAACTGGCTCCTTCCAGTTGGTGTCGTTATAAAAAAAGCTGAAAAGAGACAAGCATATTTCAAAGATGCTCACTGTCTCAAGATGTCATCCATTTCGCTTGCTATTGTCCACCCAGGTAAATGGTGAAAACACTGCTGTGCTGATCGATATGCATTATTAGCCAGTTGTAAATTCAGACAATGGCTGTGCTCAAAGACCCTGTAATATAATCTTGGGACATGAGTCTGCGTTTGTTTGCCAGCTTTAATTATGCAACAGAGAGGGGAGATCACATCAGCAAACTTGGTTGGAGTGCTGATCGATAATGTGATATTGTGGGTGGTTAGGATGTGGTGACAACCCAAACATAAATGTCTTTCCTCTGCTATTAAGGCACAGCTACCATAATGCTACATGATATTAGATGTCTGTGATGAGTGATGCTATTATTGTTTCTGTTGTGCAATGTGCATAAGCAGCAGCCAAGTGATCAGATATTCACTGTTTCTCCTTGATAGTTGTCATTGGTTTGGTAGGCTTTAGGTCTAACAGTGCCTCATGATACACTGGGTGTCTACATCTTGAGTTGATTTTTCCCCCTCTTCTTAGATCTCACAGAGCAGGCCACACAGATCGAGGGATTATTTGGCTCCTCTAAACCTCTCTCCAGACAGCTTTGCTTCACTCTTCTTGGCTTGACCCACTTCAGGACAGATGATAGTCAATGCTTTATTTGTGATACTCTATTGATCCCTTGGGGAGAAATGTGACTTTTCACTCGTCACCTTACACAAAAGTCACAGCACAAAATCAGCTGCTGAAGGCCGTGGAGCCGTAGGAATTTAGCAGCTTGTTCAAAGACATTGTCACATTACTCTCGATAGCATAATAATGATTATTTACGTGATCATGGGGGCTGTAACCATATCTGCAATGAACCTTATTAGTTGGTCCATGAAATAGTCACCATTTCTAAATTAAAATAACAATATTTCTTTAAAAAAAAATCCCATTCTGTTTCTTTTTTGTGGTCAAATGTGATGATCTTCTAACACTCAAATATTATATATACTTTTGTTAGTGTTGCATTGATATGCGTCAGTGAAATCTTTTGTTTAATGTAAAATTCCTAATTACACTAGTATATGATAATACCATTAATCTTTTCATTAGCACAGCTGAAGCTCTGAAACAAAGGGAGATTCAGGCCCTTATCTAGAAACCACTTATTCAATTGATGAATCAGTCAACTTAAACAACATGAATACATAAAAGGATTTCTGAATCTATTTTTTGAACAACAAAAAGCCTTTAATGTGCTTTTACAGGACAAAAAAATTATGCTTAATGATATAATAATAATAATGGCCAATCTGTAGGATGAATATAAGGTGCAAACATGCTGATAATAAAACAAGCTTAGTGAACAGCTCTAATGATTGAGCATTAACAGAAGACAGAGGCATCATCTTTGTGTATTTGTTATTTCAAAAGGTTCCAAGGTCTGCTTCAATGGAGCTTATATGAATGTGTGGCCTTGAATCTCAAATTGTGTGGAAAAAAAAAAAAATCATTGTTATATAATCAGGTGATGGCTCCACAGGTCAGAGGTCATATTATTTTCTCTCTAAGACCTCTCTCTGACAGCTTTCATTATTACTCTTGATTCAAAAATCCCTTCTACCTGAATGCTGTCTCTTTTCTGGAGCATGAAACAAAACATGCAGAACTAGTTTTACACATGTGATTTAACCGAGAACTGTGTTTTGATTTGAAGAAAATGCACAAGAAAGGGAAGTTTACGTCCTCCTTTGCTCATCTTCACCCCTCATGGAAGTGGAGGAAATTAGAAAAAGGATCGAACGTCCAGAAAGAATTCTCTCAGATTTTTAATGCATCAGCACGAACAAAGAGGCTACATGTGACAGAAAGGAAGTTTCGTGTAATATAACATTTAAAGTGGAAGAGTCTTTTACACTTCCTTTTTTCAGTTAATGTGTCTGTGTCCGTCTGTGTGTGTCAGTATGGGAGAGAGAGATGGATAACAAGGGGATATTTTTGATCGCCTTGTTGTATATAAAAAGGGGATCAAGGGGTTAAATATATTTATTACTGAAAATAAATATATACAGTGGGCCTCTATAGACCGGTCCCTATAGTTTTAGTGTATTGCATGAATGCGCTTATCAAATATTCTTTTATCACATACCTTCCACCATATTTTCCACAAAGGCAGAGGGGTTTTTTTAAGGTTATCCAAAATTTTATTGTTTTCATTATTTAAAAAATGCTGGTCATTTCTTAACTAAGATGTAATCACATTTTACTGTGGATCAGCCAATTCATGCCAGCTGGTTGAAAGATAGTCACTAGCCACTTGCCAAAATAGTGTATTAAATGAAAATTGTGTCTTCTCTCTCATAACATAAATTTGATAGCGATTGATAGAGCACTAAGACAAGACAGCTAAGCTTTATTGTAGCAGTGAATGTAGTCAAGTTGTTCAATTTTGGTGGCATTTAACTTCTACTTGAGGCATTGTAAGAATGTCAAGAGAGTGTACTTTCTTTGGACATTGACATACTGATGTCATTTTTGCTTAACTGAAGGCTTCTCTTTGTCCAATGGTATATTGAAGCACTGCAACCTCAGTCAAACTTGAGAATTTCAGAAAATTAGTTTGTGTGTGAGTGCACAGTTCACTGTTACTATCCATGCTTCATATATAAAATTAAATATTTCAATAATCTATTCTATTGTTTGGGAGAGATGTGGAACTCGGTTTTTTACAAATGTTATTATTTTGGTTTTGGCTGCTGCTACTGGCGATGTGAACATCCAAATCCCAGTCAGTGTGGAAGTCTTCTCTTCCTGCTTGAACAGTTTTGAATTTGTTACAAGTGTGTGATCCTAAAACTAACTAATTATAACAGGATTGAATCAGGCTTTACTGTCCTGAAAGTATATTTTATTTACACCAAAACACACACAGCAGCACATGCACACAGTCAGTTTTGTAAAGACAGCATAGTGGTTTGCTTGACAGTGCCATGTAGCATCCATGTAGCAGGGCATGCTTTGTCCTCCTGCTTAGAGGGCCATAATCGTGGTGACTGGATTTAGAGGCTTAAGGTCATGACTAATCAAGTCCTGCATGGACATTCCCCAACATGGTAACTAGCTGCCTATGGAGCACCACTGCTGTCTGTTTAAGTAGGAATCAAACAAACAGCCCCTTAAGAAACTGGCACTTTCATTTCCTTTTAAACTCAAAGTTCTCTTAGCTGGTACAGTATTATTTATTTCTGTTGCTTTACACTACAAATCCTTTGTTTTATTCACAACAGTTAAATAAATTGTTAGTTTAGTCAGATATTGTAATCGTATTGATTATATTTAACTTTGTCAACAATGTGACAGCATATAATTCACATAGCCAGTTAATTTCAAAAGGGAAAATGGAATAGAAAAAGTTAGTTTAGTTAGTTTCAACTTTTCACTTCACCATTCTGTAATCTCAATTATGGTTGGCTCTTTATGTCACTAATGCACAGCAAATGTCAACTTTAACCTTTACCTTTACCTAAAAGTTTAGACTGAAAGCACTCTCCATTCGCGCTGCTTTATTAGGTCAAGGAGAGTGGATCTATTAAGTAGGCTAAGTGGCGTACAATATCTGAATGGACTTAGCAACTTGTCTTACAGTAGCTTAGATCTTCGTTGGCTTAAGACAGGGCAGGGATGATGACGTTGTCAAAGGATCTGAATTATAGATGATAGTGTGTGAGTATACTGCACTATTTCAACTTAGAGTGCATACTGCTTAAGCATGCAGAGCTGCCTTGTGGACTCGGGGAGTTTCCCTGACACATGGGAGAGTCTAACAGACACATCCTGTAGCAAAAACCGCAGGGAGCTCCGGAGTTGTTTACACACAGACATGAACACAAAACAGACTGTCACGTGCAAGCCCTGTTCAACATCTTGTCAAACTTACAATAGATACAATTTCATTGGTTTTTTATAATCATATTTCATCAAAGAGGTACTACAAAAATGCTGAAAAGACTACTTTTCTTGCCATCAGGTGGTGCATTTTTTGTGGTCAAGGTTAACAGAAGGCGACAGGGCTTTTTTCCATACACAAGCTATTGTTGAAGGGCTCTATGAATCAGATATTTTTCTGGTTTTAAGGCTGCATTTTATGATACAGGTTTCTGTGTTTATCAGGCTGTTTTAGCCAGAAAATGAAAAGTGAATTTCTCTGACATTGTGTTCATTATATCTACTTTACTAAAATTTCTACCTTTCAACATGTCTACATACATCATATTCTGAATCTTGTCCCCAAAAGTTACACGATCAACACTGAGTTTTCGGATCAGAATTGCTGTTTCATTTGCCCTTGTTAAGGTCCAATTACACCCTTGTTATCTCACCAATTATCTCGATTTCTAAATTGAAAAGGGGTTGTTTATCTATTCGTTTTCTACAGTCTTTCAATCAATGCATGCTCTATCTGTTCTCCTGAGAGCTTAGACTATGACACAGCAGCATATGAAGTAGAGCTATAGATGTCAGCACAGAATAACACAGTGTCATCACTAATGATGCAAACAAACAATCCCCATCACTTTCTGAAGGCGAGGTTAACCAGACATTTTAAACCAAGTGCATTTATTCAAATCACGGACTTGACGATACTGACTCAGGTTTAATATTAAAACTAAGGGGCTAGTCTAAATTGGTTTTAACTGGTTTGTGACCCAACAAGTTGAGATTTCTAGTGTCTGGTACCGATTTTGTATCCTTATTATTGCCATCATCCTCACGGTGGTAAGTGGATGTTTAAGGATTTATGCAGTCCTGTGGGGTGGTCTCAATCTCTGCACTGCCAGTAGTAGCTACAGTCATAAAATTACTTAGTGATCTGCAATATTTCGTAATTGTAAGCATAGTTCCATGCCTTGATTTATGGAGATATACTGTTTTCCGTTGAATTGAATTAAGTGGATGGACACCATTAGAGGCTTGAGGAAGCAATTAGTTCATCGATTTTCTTGATCAACAGAAGAATAATTGGCAAATAGACGTCACAATTTCTCAGGTTTCAGCCTCTCAGATAGTGGGACATCTTGTTTTTCTTAATATTGTTCAGAGCAGAGAAGAAAACATTTTAAGATCTCACTATGGGCTCTGAAAATTTGTAATTGGCTTTGCTTCTCAATTTCTTTTAAGGTTGTTGACCAAATAATTTTGTTCACTAGGTGATAATTTGTTTATCAATTAAAAAATAATAAAAGGACTAATCGATAATCAAAAAGCATTGTTGTTTTGTAGCCTTCAAAACAGTTCAGCTTGTGTTTGAGATAATTTGGTGCACACCTCTGCTAAATGCAGTGTGTTTGATAATCCTGAGTGCCAACACTCTCATAGCAAACATAATGAAAGGCTTATCCACTAATGCACATGTAATGAAAGGAATGTTAAAAACCCATACTTCAAAGACCAGCTCAGGGTGTCTCTACCGAGCATCTAAGTTTTATGAAAATACTGAAACTGGTGGAGGACCGTTTTTAAGACTGGAAAAAGCTCAAAAGCTGATTTTCAACAGGAATAAACTAGACTAAGTGTTAGATCAATGACAGTGGGACCCAGGGTTGGCAACAAAAATAACATGACAAAGACAAAGTTGATGTGATTATTAACCTTTGTTTTGCAGATGACCAGCAAGCAGTGAGTGTGAGGACCCGTTAGGGGATGCTCCTGATCTACGGGGTTCAGTGCTGAGGGAGGTCCGCAGAGCCAACTCTTTGGTGCCCAACATGTCATACCACCAACACTACCAGCGAGGCCCCCAAGGCCGCACCATGAGCTCTGAGGATAGGAGTGCCATGCCAGTCAAGACCTCCACACCTGTTCACAAGAGCGCTTCCTCCTCTTCTTCCTCTCAGCGTGACAGCCGACAGGTAATTTTCACAGATTACAACACAAGTTTTTTAAATTTAACCTGTGGTGTACAAGCCCCCCCTGTCCTCCTTTCCTCACAGAGCTGCTGTGTCACTGTGGTTCTACAGGAACAGGACACTGAAACTGGAATCTCTGACATCACTGCTTTTCCGTCAGCAGTGGGTTATGAATGTTTTATGAGGGACAGGAGGAGGGTTTGGTGCTCCACTGAACATGTTGAGCACTCCAGTATGCTGTGCAGGAGCCTAGTTTGTATTTGCAGGAGATGGCTCTTACAGGAGAAATGGGGCCTGTTTGAAAAGCAAAGTGGAGGGGCCGCTTTTTAATGAGGCAGAGAGTTAACCGTTCCAACCCTTCTATTCATTGTTCTTCTCTTCTTCTCTAATGTCACCCACTTGCCTCTGACAACAAAGCGTTCAGAGGTGGAGGGGTTCACCATTTCATTTCCCTGATGCTTTATAAACTTAAAGCAGAGTTCATTTCAAAGAAAAGTTATCTATAAGCACTCCTTTTCCTATTCGTCTCTTTGGGTTAGGGTTAATTATTTTTTCTTGCAAAGATAGCAACAAATTAAGGCCTTGTCCAGCAGATCCAGTTAATTCTACACACCTGCTTGTTGAAGACCCCGAGATACTCAGCAGTGTATAAAGGGAATCCAATGCATGACAAAAATTTAATTAGGATTTAGCTCTTGATTGTTGCAGCTGTTTGGTGTCATGATTTAACAGTGCTCACTAAATGATGCAATGATTTGCCTGTTTGTGGGTCATCCAAACACTTGAAGTAATGATCAGAGACACAGGTGTATCGCACAGAACCATGGTTAGCCTTACAAATCATCTTCTGTTCAGCTGTCTCAGGGATTTAGCCAACAACCATGATTAAAAAAAAAAAAAAAAAAGCACAAGGACAGAGAGGGCATCTGTAATGTGCTTATTTGTAGATGTATTTTAAAAGCATTTAAAGTCACAGTGAATGTCAGTGAAAGTATATTTAGCCACCATAATCTGAACATAAAACTGAGTATGTTGTTGGGGTCGTAGTTGGAGTTCCACAGATTTTATTGGATCACATCTTAGAAATCTTTTTATTGATTGGCAAAATAATCTCACCACAAGGTCCTTTAAAATGCTCTAGAGCTTATGATTGTAAATCACCATCCTGTTGTCTGACCCATTGCCATGCAAGTTTTCTAGTTTCAGTTCCCAATTTACTTGAGTGAAGTTGATATTTTTGTCGTTAAAAACTGTTTTACAACAAAGTCCATTTAGTAGCTGTTCTACAGCCTTCAATTGCATCACAATTTTCATGATGATTCTGTTGATGAAGATCATCAACTACTTACAAAGTTCTAATTGTGTGTGTGTGGGCGACTATTTTAACTGATTTTTAAAAATATGGCTGATGAGTTGTGAAGTCTGAGGCAGACATCATCTGAAATTTATTGATTTTATGCAAAGTTATGCATACATCTTAGCTGTGGATTAACATTTATGACAGCATAATGCCCTGCCGCCGTCTGCTTAGTGTGTTTTGTGCGGGGACTTTTCCGTGATATTATGTCACAGATATACAGTAGAGTACATCATCCCAAGGTACAGTGTAAGGAAGCACAGTAGACGTTGACAGAATACCTCAGGAAGAATTGGCTGAACCTTGTTTTTTGAGGAAAAAATGAGTGTGGCATTTTGTTGGGGAAGGCCTTAATGAGAGCCAGCCCCCACTTTCAAATCAATACACGTCACTTTCTCCTCTGCTGACAACCCCTATTCACTCTGGGGATGCTTATGGGAGCAAATAGAGGCACCACCTGAAGTAAGCACAGACACCACTACACACAACCATTTAAAGTCTGTGCATTGAGGCATTAAACAATATTTCAAGATGTTGCTGCAAATATCCACATTTTTCTGTTGAGAAATGAGAGATGGAATCAGTAATGCTGCAGTCACAGTCTGAATGAGACCCCAGTGATGTTCTTTTGGGATTTATTATTGGTCCAAAATCTAAATTAAAAAACATGATGTTACTGGTCTCGTCAAAGTATGTATGCAGTATTGGAGAAATAAGTATGAATGTAAAATATAGTCTTATGAAATTTGTAAAAAATAGAAATTAAATGGACAGTGAATTCTGCTTTTTACTGAATGAGTTATGCAAACTCAACTACAAACCAGCAGGTCTCAAATGTGGACTGCACTGAATCTGCGCTGTTAATACCAGGTTTTAGGCCATGCTAACACACAGTCTCTCAGAGCGTTAGCTTCTCGTCCACGTGGCGGCCCACTTACCTACTCTACTGTAAGCTTTAGGACTGAGCCTCACAGAGACTGCAGTGAAATCCAGCCTCACAACAGTTCCTCTGTGGTGATTAGGTGCTGAACTATCATTGCTCAGTGGTCAATAGAGATGATGATGAGGGAGCATCCAATGGCTTTTCTGTCAGGGACTACAGTTTGATACCTTTGCAGAATATTTTCCTGAATTGTAAGTTTAGCAGGAGATAGCATACTTATACATTGGTAGTCTATAATTTATATTATGGTCAGATCTACAAATCGCTTGATCAACAATTGCTCTCAGCAGATTCTGTTTACAGAACTATTGAGAAGTCATCATATTTCTGTATCATGAAGTTAGGAGATGGGGACTGTAGACCATTGAGTCTCTGTTATGTCAAGTTAATTTTGCTGCAATTTGGAGCTAAGTTTGTTATAGCTGGGGCTACAGCTAATAATTATTGGTTATTCTGCTGATTATTTTCTTGATTGTTGAAGCTATCATTTGTTCTCAAGATGATGGAATAATGAATTTATCTTGTTTTCTAATACAAGACATTTGTTTTGTGGTAAGGACAAACTGACCTGGTGTTTTTTTGTTTCTTTGTTTTTTTCTGCGACAAGATAATAAGCTCATTACTATGAGGAAATTAGCTTGTTATCCCAAGAGGAGTTAGCTAACTTTCAATATACGGATTGTTAGATAAGATAAGCTGATTACAAACACAGATACTCTCAGCCTCTGAACATTTCCTCTCTAAACTTTGATTGAAAATGTTTTAATTGATAAATAAAAATTTTAAAGCCAAAATATATTTATTTAGTTTTAATATAACCAGTGATTATTTAAGTCCTTTATATTCAAATCTCCCATGAAAATGAAAAAGATTAAGTCTATTTCATTGTTTTCTCTCTCTTTTATTACATTATTGTTTTTTATTAGTACTTGAATACACAGACAAGGAAACAAACGGCATAAATGAAAAATAGAGGGCATCTTGGTTCTAATGTGGTGGCTATACAATGCAGCATTTTCAACAGGCCCCAGCAGACTGTCAGTGTCTATAGGAGAATCTGGAAGTGTGGGAGAAAGTTGTCATCAGAAGTGGGCTGTTGTGGTGATATTTATAGCACTGATTTCGCCTAAGGTTTCCCCGAGGAGTGTTTGTCCTCTCTACTGCTCAGGAAGACCTTAACTGTAATAGTTTGATTCATTGCGGCATTAAAAGATCTGTTGTGCTACACTACTGAGTGTCACTGCAGGTGATAGATCCCAGGAGACTTGTTCTTATGAAACTGACATAGATAGTTTTTGATTGATTTAGTTGATGGTCAGGGTTTTCAGTCCTTTCACTGTTCAGTAAGACTTGGAAATGAGAAGATGAAATAAAAATAATTCAACACAAATAACTTAATGAAGTCAGTTTTATCCACATCAAACAAACAAATGAAACAAATCTTTTTGAATCTTGAAACAGAAAATCAGACGTCTCTTCACTTAGTCTGCCACAATATCGTTCATTAAAGAATTAAGCTTACCAAGAAGGAACAGCTCCTTCAGCTTTGAATTATTCTGCAGGAAGATCAATAAATGTGGGCAGAGTGCAGGAAATCATGTTGGTTTAATTCCACCCTGTTTTCAGGGTCAAATAACAAAAACATACTCGCTGACTGTAGCAGTAATTTCCACATAAAAATTTTGTATTTCTTCAGTTTTGAGCTTGTGGTTTTGTGAACTGTTCCTTATAGGGAATTAGCTGATTTATAATATTAATAGATTTGGATCTTAAAAGGTTACCCGGGCAAGTACATGGAATTGCAATATTTGCATCACAAGCCATTCTTTATTCAGTGCAGTATTGATTTATCAATTTAGAGTTAGTTGAAAGCCTGTTTTTAATGCTTGAGATAACACACAGGAGCCTGGATTGTATTGAGAGTTTCTCATCTCCTGCGTCTGCCTGTCAGAGAGGTAGCTAGTCATGTGTCAGCCTGCTATGTTCTGAAAGAAGATGTTTCACTGTTCATTATAGAGGTTAGTTTTGTCAACCAATAATGAGTTTTTTGGGTTTAGTCAAATGAGTAGACCAATGACTTTGCTATGATTGTCTTGAAAAGGGGGGTTGCTGTTGGTGGAGAAACATGACCTCATTAATACACAGATCTGTTTGCCTAGCCATTAGATTACACAAGCTGTTGTCTCCTTTTGTTAATGTCCTACAAACCAAGGTTGGGTGTCATTAAGCACAACCAAAGAGCTGTCTTGAAGATGGCAACATAAAACTGTGCAGTGAAGAGACACAGGCTATTATCTGGTTTTCCAGAGAAGCTTGTGCATGTTAAATTGTGAATTTTGCCTTAAAGGCTCAGCCTCTTCTGATTCAAATATGAAATCAAAACCTTGACCTACTCCAAGCATACTACATGGAATATGTTCCTTTTTATAAAAATGAATGACTATGCTGATATTCATAAAGGTAATGTTCAAGGCTTTTACAATGATATTTTACAGATGTAGTGAGAAAACCTAAGGGCAATATGTTTGTTTGGGGTTTTTTTTTTTATAGACATTGAAGGCATAATGTAATAATTGATATATGGGTCTACTCTTGACTTAAGAAATAACAGTAGTCACTTGATTTCTTTACTAATAATAATCCATGACATTTGTCAAGGTGCCTCCAGTCTCATCCCTGGATAGAAATAAATTTTCATCATGCTGTAGGTATTTGTCTCTTTTTTCACTTATGAACTAAATTTAATTACTTATAACTATAACAAAACATGAATTTAGTTAACTAAAACTATTTAAAACAAGTCTCAAGTGAATGAAAACCATTCACAGCTTTTTGCATTTTAACTATTTACATGGTGTACTGATTATTCACCAGCCTCCACTCACATGTGTCCACAGCGGGAGTTTTAGTTGTTATATATGATATGCTTATAAATCCTGAACAGGGGTAATTGTTACGCTAAAGTGTAAACTGAGATCAGGCAAATAATGTGAGCATGCCAGTACCAAAAAAAACCCACGAATTGAGACAATGAATGGAAATAGAAGTAAAGCTTGCTTACTTCAAAGTTGTGACCTCATCATTCCTGTTGTCAACCCTCCCACCTTCTCTCACTGGAATGACGGTGTTATGCCTTACTTGTCCCTGTCTGTCCCTGGCTGACCCTGCTGTCCCTCTACTCCAGAGGCGTCATTTGATTTACAGACCCACTATAAGCAGGAAGAGCATAGTCAGTAGAAAGGTAATGGAGTGGAAATGCTGAGAGAGCAGGTGGAATTTGAATTGGGCTGTATTTCTTTAAATGTGTAGTACAGGGGAAAAAACTAAACAAGTACTGGCTATATCCCAATTGTTGTCTTCTGTCTGTCACTCCGTGGACATGACGGTAGAGTCCCTCTTTTTATTGAGCCAAATGTAACACTATTTTTATTGTAGAGGAGTGGTTGGATTAGTTCTCACACATTGCTGTATTTCTGTTCTATTTTAGGAAGCCGACAGTTGGGAAATCATTGAAGGGCTGAAAATTGGTCAGAGCAACGTCCAGAGGCCCGATAAACACGAGGGTTTTATGTTGAAGAAACGGAAATGGCCTCTGAAAGGCTGGCATAAGGTAAGGTCCACCAGCAACCTGAGAGACATAAAGCTTTTGGTACTGGAAGGAAAAAAACTATTTCAGACATCCAGTTTGCAGTTTAGAAAGGTGGTTTGGCTTGAAAGAAGTTCCTTTTTTAAGGCACTTCACCTCTCACCATAGCCTCTTCCGCAAGCTTCATGGAAATGTCATGTTAAGTCACCAGCGTCTGCATCAGCTTCACTGCTGTTTCCTCTAAACACATGAACCATAGTGGAAAGCAGACCCTGATGTTTATATATTTGAACTAAAAACACCACACAACAAAACTCAAATATCTTTCAACCAACAATAAATTGTGGACAACTGTGTGTACAAATGGAATTTGTATTCTATCTGCAGTATCTTGAATGTGATCTGGATTTAATGTCATTAAACTAACAATTTATTTTTGTGCCTATTTTCTCTTCAGCGTTTTTTTGTTCTGGACAATGGTATCCTGAAGTACTCAAAGTCCCCCATTGATGTAAGTAACCCTGACTATAACCCAGAGGCACAAACAAGGCAGGCCAGCCTGACATCAGTTTGGCTTAGCAGTGAGTCAGCAGAAACATCTGCAATATAGATCATGCTGTTTAGTGGGTCTCAGCACACCAGGCCACTTTGCAGGAAAACAAAAGAATGATGACAAGATGACACTGAAACACATGACTGTGAAGAAGCCCAGGTATCCTGCACATTTTGTCTTGTGTACTGACTTAACTTACATTGTTTAAGTCCTCAGACTTTCAGTAGAAACAGAAGGGATCATCAGTGCCAGTGCAGTCAGCATGTCTGCAATAAGGCCAACTCTTATTGACGATTAATCCGATAGTTTTTATTTGTTCTATTCAACCTCGGAAACTTATGAAAACATGTCAACAAACTTAAACCAACAATTTTTTTACATCTCCCCCACCTTCCTCTCAGTTGAACTCTATTAGAAAAAAAATAAATAAATATCGTATATAATTGATATCATTATGGATTGTGCAAAAGTACACATTGTTACGGTTAAGAATTCTTATAGTGTTCATGAAATGTGTTTTTTTTTTTTTTATATGTTTAATTTGTACAAGGTCACAACTTGCTGATTCTTTTTTATGTGATATGAATAGCTTATTGTGGCAATCTGTGGATCACTTTGTCATCAATCCGACTGATTTAAATTTGAATTTTCTATTAAATCGATTCCAATTCATTTTCCATAAATCGATTAATTGATAGTTTAAGTATTGTCTAAGCTTGAGGTTTTTAGATGTATAAATTTTACCTGGTTTGTGTGTTCAGATTTTATGGGTTCAATGAAGTTTGTTGTAAATGTTACAGATTTTGCAATGTGTCAAATGGGGAACTAAAGAAATTTATCTCAACCACAGATTCAGAAAGGCAAACTGCATGGCAGCATTGACGTTGGCCTCTCAGTCATGTCCATCAAAAAGAAGGCCCGCCGAATTGACCTGGATACAGAGGAGCATATCTATCACCTGAAGGTAATGCTGCGGGGAGAAATCAATAGGATCATTTTAACACAGACGTCAGCATAAGACAGTTCTCTCTGTTGTTTTGCTGTTTAGGTCAAATCCCAAGAAATCTTTGATGCCTGGGTGTCCAAGTTGCGTCATCACCGGCTTTATAGACAGAATGAGATTGTCCGATCTCCCCGGGATGCCACCATGCGAGCATTTCCTCCCCAAGCTGCTATGGAGTCCCCCCAACCTGCTGCAAGTGTGGTACATGAGCCAAAGGTAAGTCCCTGATACTGCACTGATAAGCTGTTTCAAATTCTTTAATTGAAAATATAATTCTTGCATGAAAATTGCTCTCTGCTGTTAGAGACGGACTTCCGTAAAATACTATAATAATACATAACAGATATGAACTTTTCTTAACAGACCAATCAGAAATTTTCCTGAGTTTGTGTTTGAAGGCTGATGTAATTTTTTTCTATTTGCCAAGCAGAGCACATTATGTATTAAAGAAGGTTATATCATGGCGAGTGAGAGTTCACCTGATCCGTTTTTTGTACAAGAAAGTAGGATAGTGTACCGAAATATTACCCCAAAGATTCACATTTATAGTAATGACAGGCAGAATCTATGGTCAGTTAAAACTGTCTGCCTGCATCAACCGATATCTTCTCACCCATGACCTTGTAGTATTTCCTTCCTTGTACTTGATACTTGATACTTGTTTTTAGATCAAATAAAACTTAATTTGAATGCTTATTTTTGTTTCCGTGTCCCTGTCACTGTGTCTACAGTATTATGTGGCTAATTATCAGATTAATGGCAGGGAAAGCTGACAGGTTAGCTAATGATATCCAGATCATCCAGGACAGAAAGGATTGTTTGTCTAGACTAGTGTGAAGTCCTGGTCTTTGTCAAAGTGTTTGAGTTGTGTGTAAATGTGAGGATACAGCAAGTGTGCTGTATGTTTTCCTGGGAGTGATGCTCTGAGCATCACACAGGCCATTAGAGGTGATCAATAGGATCTGGATTTAGAGCAGCTGGCTGCAGCTTGATGAGCTCTCCCAAATGAAAAGCTGGAATGAAGGACTTCAGTCCTACAGTCTACAGACCTCTTTTCCGTGCAAAACAGTGTTGGGAAAAGCTCTATAACTGTTTGGATTAAGGCGTTTTCAAGCAAAAATGGCAAATATTTGCTTTTAATTTTAATTTAATTTAATAAAAAAAAATTTTTCAATTTTTTAATGTGTGGAATTTGAAGATATCAATTTATGGTTTGGGACTGTGAGAAGGATATTACAGTAGTTTTATAGAAGTACTCTGATATTGGTATTAGCTTCATCATCTTTTTTCAAAAAAAGAAGGCAGCTTGAATTTTATTGAAATTACAATATCTAGAACCAGATCTTCATGCTTTATGCATTTAGCTTACAAGTTACTGCTAAACTGCCAAAGGTCTTAGATACAAACGTCACACAGCTCACCTGCAACATGGGAGAAACTTGCTCAATGGACATCACCTTTTAAATGGTTCCCTCTTAAAAAGAAAGACTGACCTGAATTGACTTGAAGGCTGACCTGAACTCTGATTTGCTAGTCTCAGGACAATCTTTGGTTATTATCTGCTCATTTATCTCCGCAGCAGGCCAAACCAAGCAACCTGCCATGGCAGTCAGCGGCCCCTAGCAACAGCAGCAACAGCAGCCTGCCTGCCTCCTACAGTAACGGCCAAAGCAAGGTGGTTGCTTGGCTGCAGGAATCTGAGGAAATGGACAAGTGTGCAGAAGGTAAGTGCTATTTCCCTCCTTATGCTGGCAATAAATCAGACTTTACAAAGAGGTGGTTTAAATCAAACCTCGGGCTTAGAATAAGTCCTTCGAAACCCCCGAGCAGAGGATTGATGACAAGTTCATAAAAGGTAACACTGAATGTGTCTGTGTGCACACGTGGGTGTGAATTTTATTTTCAGAGCTTGCACGATGTCAATCCAACTTAACTGAGCTGAGCCGGTTATTGCAGAGTCTGGAGATTCTACAAAGGACGCAGTCGGCGCCCAGTTTTACAGATATGCAGGTAAAATAGAAACACACGTACACACACACACACACACACACACACGTCCACAATTACACAATCACAGATACAACATTGAGTGGGAAAAGCATTTTAGTTAGTGTATCATTCAGAGGTTTCTTCCTACACAGCATTGTGGACTGACTGTGTGTGTTTGTGTGAGTGTGAGAGAGGTTAATGATGTGGGTGTGTCAGGCTAAGAAAGGAGTGGTCATTTAAAACTTGAGCATTCATTACACTTCATAACTAACAGGAATCTGTCAAAGCAACTGAACATCTCTCTAGCTGATCAGAACTTATAAGATTTTATTTTTTGTCTTATAGTTTTTGGCTGACACCTATTTTTTTAACTTCACATGTTCCATTTACTGCAAAATTTTGTTTGCAACTCATTTGTGGGAACGTTTTCGCATTTCTGTTGTGTGTTCACATTACTTTTCTTTATAATGTGTTTGTCCTATTAACCCTACTTTGCATATTTTGATCCACATGCACCACAAAGATCAATTGTGTAGAATTGTCAAAGAAAGAAAAGCGCTTGAACAGAAGATGGAGAACAAAAAGTGTCGGCAAAGATGCTAAATTCCAGCTTCAGGTACCAGATTTCTATTCCGTTTCAAACACAAACAAACACAGACAGGATTTAAATTTTAATAAAATTAATCAGTCAGATAACAGAAATTCGATCTTTGAAAATACTGACAACTGATTATTCATTTTTCATTACGCTCATCAGATTCGAAGATTTGCAGCTACTGTCTGTTTGGAGTTTGTTTTAAGTTCAATATATTTGATTTTTAAAGAATGTGAGCACAAAGCTGCTCAGCCATGTTTACAACAACCAAACTGCATTTCATGAAAATTTTTACCCTGCTGCACTCTGAACCCTTTTTTAAGATGGGGTTGCACAGATACAGCTGAGAAAAACAGTTTTCCTTTTTTCTGTCCACTTTGTGTTTTTGTTCTTTTTTTGCTGTTTAATTAGCCTGCAATGCAGCTGCCACTTATTAGTGTGGCGTGTCATGGCCTGAGTAATGATTTCTCCATCATTGCTAATTCACCCTTATTTTGTTAAATACATTAATCCGTGCTTTGTGATAAGAATAAATGTGCCTTCAGCAACTCTTTTCCTGACTAAATCCCCTGCTAAAAGGGATTTTTAAAACACTTTTTAATCAGGAGATTAGTGATTAAATAAAGCCTCATTAGTAGTCTACCATATAAAGTTCTGTAACAACAGCAAGCAAGTCAAAGACAACTAGACATGCTATTAGGTCAGTGGTTTGTTCTGGCTGTCAAACACACGGCGCCTCAGCGTTTTTGTGCCTCGCAATTGATTGACAGTGGTCTTCTGGGGTCTCTATCTCTCTCCAGGTCCCCCTGTCTACCAGCATGTTCCCTGTCCGCCTCCACTCATCCAATCCCAACCTGTGTGCCGAGCTAGTGGACTTTCAGCCCCCTGTGTCTCGGCTGACAGATAGTGTAGATAGTGCCAGCGACTACATTAAACTTCAGGAGGAATTCTGCACTATTGCCCAGAAAGGTAGGTAGGCAGTATGCACACTTGCAGCTTAACCAGCCTTTGAGTGGGACATGTCCCGATTTTTCATTTTGTATGTAAATCTTAAAGCATTAAACTGGTCTACAACAGACTGGACCTTATTCTTCATATTATAGCGCTGGAAATAGTATTTTTTTTGGGGGGGGGGGGTGATAATGCTGCACTCACAGAGGTAATTGCTGGGATCAGGGCATCACTAAAACAGATTCCATCAAGTCTGCGTTTCTCCAGACATGGCACTTAAAACTGAGGCCAAACAGTTAAATCTTGGTTTTGTCAGATCAGAGAATCTTGTTGGACTCCTTCCGAAAGTCTTTTAGGTGCTTTTTTGGATAATCTGTTGACTCAATCTGACATAAAGCCCAGGTCACTGCTTCCATCTGGAAGTTTCTGTTCTCCAAACAGATTCTCTGGAGTTCAGCCTTAGTGATCATCTGGTTCTTGATCACTTCTCTTACAAAAGGCATCTACCCTGATTGTTCACTTTGGCCAAACTGGCTTGCAGGCCAGCTCTATGAAGAATCCTGGTTCTTTTAGTCCAGGGACTCAATGAGCTGTATTTCTTTTAATCTCATATATATTGGCAGCTGTGAGACTTTACATACACAGTATCAACAGGTATCCGCTCTTCCTATGAAGTATTTCCTATTAATTGAATGTAACGCAGTTGGACTCTAATTACAGTGCAGAAACATCTAAAAGAGATTTATATTTTTTAGCATAAAATTGAAATATAACAATGTGTAAAAACTGAATGATCTGAAGACTTTCTAAATGCAGTGTAGCTGTATTTGTGATTAAACACAGCACTTTTCAAGATACATCAAACCTTTTTTAAGTCTGTTAAATCTACATGAAAGGTCTAAAAGTTTCACACAGTGTTTTAAAATTTATGGTTTTCATTGTAGGAATGTGACAAGGAAACTGTTTTGTTGTGAAAGGATGGGGTGGATGTTAATTTTTCTTTTTGTCGTTTTACAGTGCACTCCCTCTTGAAGTCGGCTTTCAACACTGTGGCCATAGAGAAAGAAAGGATCAAACAGATTCTGTCGGACCAGGAACAGTCAGACCAGTCAACCCAGATTAACTCCCTCAGGAAGTCTCTGTCACAGGTAATGAGCTACCTTAATCCATCAACCATGATATCTTTTTCCTTCGACTACACAATATTAAGCTGCGTTATACTCTAATTGCTAAGAGAGCTGCTGTTTTAACGTATACTTGTTGCTGTTGTTGTGTCTCTAAACTCCTGTCCATGTTGTTGTTAGAAATTATCATTATTGTTTTTATAATAGGCTGTCAGGTGAAAAAAAAACAAACAAAAAAAAACGAGTGGAAATTAGCACAGTAAAGTGAATTTTGAAAGTCCAATCATCTTTTCCTATATTAATTGGCGAGAGAGAGAAATATGCACTATGGTTCATTAACTGTCTGTCTATCTCCCACAGTGATTTAATTGGACTGTTCCTCTGTTAACAGTTGACATCATTTCTGTGAAATGTTTCTGCTGCTTTATCTCTGCTTTGGGCTTAATTAGATTTGACAATGCTGTCACAGGCTGTAGGTTAGGTTTTCATTGCAAAGCTCTTTGGGAAGTTTGTGGTCAGGAGTCATGGTATATAGCTGCAGCTGCTAATGTCAACGACTTAAATCCCTGCAGGGAGGTGCTGATGGAATTTGTGTTTGAATTTTCTTATGTTTTATTTCACATACATCTTTATACCCTTGGCCTCCTGGGTTAGTGGAAGTAAGCTGTGAAGACAACTTTGTTATCTCACTTTAAGGGGGATGAGACCCACCAGTTATTAGACAGTGAGTAGTTAAAAGGTTAACTTCCATTTTTTAAGGAGTTGCGTTTCTGGCCACCTGATGAATATTAGTCCTTAGCTCTGCTTTTGTTCTCTACCAGCTCCTGAGGGAAATATCTGTCTCTTTAGCTGCTAAATACTCCAATGTGCTTACTAGAAACCAGGCAGACAAATGTTTGCTCCAGGGTTTTTCTGTGTACAGTGGAGGGCTACAATTAGATATCAGCATATAATTTCACATGCAATTTGGAGTAATCCACATTTTCTGTCATCCAGGCCTTGTCCCAAAATGCAGAGCTTCGAACTCGGCTCAATCGCATCCACTCTGAGTCTGTCTTGACGGAACAAGTTGTTAGCCTGAATATCATCTCCACGCCTGATGAAGTGAGTTACTGTGGTCATTCTGTCATTCACAGCGCCATTTTTAAATCCCTATATTGCTAAAACACCAGGGCTTCCAAGGCCAGCCAGGTAATCATAGTATTTGCTTCCTGCATTTGTCAATTGCATTATTGATTCCTGTCCTTATAGGTTGATGGTCTATACAGTACACCCTGCTTAATAAATCATTATTCTATGCAGAAACTGACACTAAGGTTAATGGAAAAATTACTCATTAGTAATGGATGGGAGGCTGCCCTCTAGCAAGGATGCACATGCTGCAAGATGAACTCCATGTTGTCTTCTGATGGTGTTTGTGTTTGTTCAGACTTGTGTTGGTTCTTAAAACTGTCATCAGGGCAAAGAACAGTGAACATCTCGTGTGTTTGCATGTGTTTGCCTGCAGGCCGGGGAACAGATGGGGATCCCTCTGACTCAGCAGGCCTCTAATGAAAGCCGACTGTCCATGTCTGAATCCGTCTCTGAGTTCTTTGATGCCCAGGAAGTGCTTCTTTCGGCCAGCTCGTCAGAGAATGAGGTAAGACAGAGGGCAGTTGATCAAGAGGCTTGGAGGGTTAAACTAGGCTTGCTGCTTGGAAGCTAGATGAAACATCACTGGATGTTGGGATGTGGAGTGGGAGTTAGTCGGCAAGTAATGAGGGCAGCATGAAAAGCAGAGATAGAATATATCAGAAAGTCAAACAAACTAGGCACACAGGATGACTCTCATTTTTAATCTGCGATAAGCCTTAATCCCTCAATTGCGTCTCAAAATAACAACACTCCATTTCTCTCTGTTTTTTTTTTATTTGCAACTCTTAACTTTGTTAAAATGGTAGTTTGGTCCATCCTTCGAAACAGTCACCTTTCCCTTCTTCCTCCTGTCAATACTCCACTCCAAACATGCATGGTCTCTTAGGATCCATTGAGCCTTTTAGCTCCCCAGGCATGCATTGAGCCAAATAGAGGAATTGCTCACTGAGGAAATTCATCAACCCCCCACCTCATCCTCTAGCTCCAGCAGCAGACATTCAGATCTATGTTACACTCTTGGCCAGACCTCCACCAGCAGCAGGCGACAGTAATAGAGGCAATTACAGCAAGTGGCTACAATATGGTCCTCTTTTTCGGTGTCAGTGTCCCCCGTTGTGTTTGCAATATATAAAGTATGAAAACGCTGCAGTGTCTCGGCTCATGATTTCTGCAGTGGGACAGATATGACACAATAGCAGGAGTTTGTTAGCCACTGGCAAACTGCAATGACTGTGCATGTGAAGCTAAGGCTGCTTGCTGTTCTGATCAGTTTGTTGTACTCAGCTGCACTGACTCACTTTGCTCTGTACCTGTTTCCCACACAGGGCTCAGACGATGAGTCATACGTCAGTGATGTGAGTGATAATATTTCAGAGGACAATGCCAGCGTGACCGATAACATCTCCAGACAAAGTAGGTCCGACTCTGTATCTTAATGAGCCCACAGCAAGCATTTTTAGTTCTCTTTTAGAAATGGGAAAAAATTAATAAAGAAGAGGAGCATGCTCATTGGATAGACTGTGCTTCTCACACACAGACACACACTCTGGCAGTGGTGAGCTCATTTATCTGTGTGGCTGAGGCAGTTGACTTTGCAGTGTTGCTCCGTTCCAAGGGCTTCTTAAGACTTTATGAAAGCGCTCTGTGTGAGGAGGGATGAGATCTCCCTCCATCTTTGTCACATACCTCTCAGATAGATAATATCTGATGATGATAAAAACACTGGGCTCCAGTACATGTATTTTGCAAAAGTACTGGGATTGTTCTTATTATTTTAAGGAGACTAAAATTTAAAAAAGTTGAAATTTGCATCAGTCACACTGACTGATTTTAAATCATATCAATGCGTTCCTGTGGCCCGGCTCATTGGTCCACTTGTGACAGTTTGGTCCAATTCAAGCTGGTATGATTCTGCTTGAATTCCTCTGGCAGATACATCTTCTCTGTTCCCAAAGCTGTTTTTCACAGTGAGCTCACCCAGATTTTTCTTGAATTATCTAATATTAACTGCAACAACTTATTTTCTAATAATACTGAATTTAGTTTTTTCTTGATGAACTGCAGTGCTTTCCATACATTTACTTACTTGTGGCACCCTGCCACAATATCATTAACACTGACCACCACGTATTGAGTGTCGTTTTGTTAGTTTTTTCTGTCTGGTTTGTGGAAAACATTGAACTGATAAATCATTTGCCTACAAAAGCCAGAAAATTGTAAGAAAAAGCCAAAACCAAGTTCCAGGGAGATGACTTTTTATCCATTCAACTCAACAGTTGGATGTATAACCTTAATTATCACATAAGATTAAAGAAAACCTCAGGATCTCATTCATGAACACACACAAATAAATGTTGTTGCTTGAAAATTGACCGTTAATAGATTATTAAAATAGTCTAATGAATTTTGTCAGTAAACTAAACTTAAATCAACTCATTATTGCAGCTTTCCTATTGTTATCTAAATGTTGCCCATTTTAATAGACTTAAAGGATTGTCCTGTATTTGTTGACCTGTAACCTGGATGTTCACAGACAATGTTGCACTGTTTCCCCAGTGGCCAACGGCGACTTTGCTGGTTGTGCCTTTCGTAACGGGCGACGCACCTGCCTACCGGCGCCGTGTCCCGACACCAGCAACATCAACCTCTGGAACATCCTGAGGAACAACATCGGCAAGGACCTGTCCAAAGTGTCCATGCCCGTGGAGCTCAACGAGCCCTTGAACACCCTGCAGCGCATGTGTGAAGAGCTGGAGTACAGCGAGCTGCTGGACAAGGCTGCTGAGACAGAGGATCCCTTTGAACGCATGGTAAAGACATCACTGTGGCAAATCAAGTGTTAGAAGTCGAGTCTGACGTACATGTTGACTCTTCACTACTGTTCAAAAAGCTAGTAGCTGCTTTCTTTTCCTCAGCTGTGTTTCCATAATATGTTTTTGTTGTATAAGTTGACTTTAAGTTAAACTTCTTAAATTTAATTTTAAATATAAGGGGTGACCTTGTCAGGATGAATACTCTCTGAGAGGTGTGTCTCTGAGGCTCTACAGCTGTTGACCTGTTGATCTGTTGATCCTCCTGCTCTTTGTGCTGCGGATGGTGTTCAGTGTATACTAATGTTGGTCTAACTTCTAACGAAGCCTCTTTGTGTGATCTGGATGATTCAGGTTTGTTTATGTTGCGCTAAGTTGTTTTGACTCTCTGATAGGTTCTCGTCGCTGCTTTTGCCATCTCAGGCTACTCATCCACTTATTACAGAGCAGGAAGCAAGCCATTCAACCCGCTACTCGGAGAGACGTATGAATGTATTCGAGAAGACAAGGGCTTCTGTTTTTTCTCAGAACAGGTACTCTTATGTTCTGTGATTACAGCTAAATAAAATGGATAGAACAAACCACTTCTCATAATCTCTTGCATATGTGGATCGGCTGTGATCAGCTCAACAAACCAAAACACTTGCATTGCATTTGTGCAGCTCTTCTTCACATTGTAAAGATTTTTTTAAATAACTTAATATAGTTCTGTTTAGTATCACAAATTAGCAAAACTAAAGAAAATCTTCATATTTCAACTGCAGAATATGCAAATCTTCAACAGCATCTTGAGCATTTCTTAAAAACTGCCTACATGTGTAATCACAGCAACAGCTGTAACACTGTTTTTGTTTGATCTTGTCTCAAAGGTGAGCCACCACCCTCCAATCTCCGCCTGTCACTGTGAGTCTAAGAACTTCACCTTCTGGCAAGGTAGGTTACCTGTCTAATTAGTGAGCGGCTTCCCTCGTGGGAGCTGTGGCTTTTTACATGACTCAGATTGCCTCTTATATATAGAAGAAACAGACAGGATTATTTTGTTTGGTCATAGTTTCAAAAGAAAAGAAACAGGTCACTGTTGTTCAGTTGTGATGTTTTTGCGGATTTTTTTTTTTTGTTCCCCAGATATGAGATGGAAAAACAAATTCTGGGGGAAATCAATGGAGGTTCTACCAGTCGGGACTGTGAATCTCATGATTCCCAGGTAACTATGGTCCAGATAGCTTGTGTATTGGTTAGATCTAAAGCTACAGACTTTCATTCCAGCAGTGGTTCTGATGCTACTTTCATGTCATCATCAACATCCAGAATATAATAATAACAATAATAATAAATCTAATTTATATAGCGCTTTTCATTGTAAGCAAAGACACTTTACACAGGGAAACACACAAAAATAATAATAACAACTGAGGAGCTAATTTTTCTCTGATATATCTGAATCGGTCAGCTGTTTGCAGTTGGCACAGACACACAGGTTAGCGGAGATGAAATCCTCCAGTGTTACTGGTGCTGTAACAGCTTGTAAGAGACAAACGTCTAACCCATCCATGGGCTCATTTGGTGCAGAGGAATCCATGGAGATGCATCCCATAATTAATATCTTTGAATGGGAGGTTTGAGGAGGCCAGCCTTGCTATTTTTATTGCACAAAATCATGTTATGAGGCCAGTGAATAAGCTGCTAGATCAAAATAGATAGAGATTTTTTTTTTCCTGCACATCATTATGTGTCTTATCAAAAAAGCCAAACTAAACTGAAATTAACGCAAACTGAGTATCATGTTGTTCAGTAGCCCTCAGGCCAACAAGCTGTGATTGTGTCTCTCTAGGTTTGGAGATCAGTATGAATGGAACAAAGTCACCACCTGTGTACACAACATCCTCAGTGGACGACGATGGATTGAACACTACGGGGAGATCACCATCAGAAACACAAAGAGCAGTGCCTGCCTCTGCAAACTAACCTTTATCAAGGTAAAAGAGAGCCCCCGTCACTTACCACAGGGTTTCTGCAATGCATTGATGTTTATATCAGTACTACCAGCTACACATATCAATAATGAATAGAAATACATAACCATGATTCAGTTTAACTCCATGAAAAAGCCCCTCCCCTGTTGAGCCTCTCTGATGTCTACTTTGTAAAGGTATAGTGTCTCCCACCAGCCCACTACCACAAAATAATTGTTGTCTATCGCAGACAATAAAAGGAAATATTCAAGACTGCAAGGTTGTAAATAGCTTTTTTTTAGTACTCTGAATCTTTTTGTTCTATAGGGAATTGATTCTTTAAGACCTGTGGACAGCTGTTATCAAATATAAGTGTAAACCCAGTCATCATTTCTAACTATACTTTTAAGTATCATTTCCTTATTTGAATATATATTGTGTCCAAAAATAGAAGTTACACACAATATTCCTGAGGTAAACGTGCAGTGTTTGTCTTTCAGGGAAACTACTGGAGTTCTAATGTGAATGAGGTTCAGGGATTCGTAATGGATCAAGAGGGGAAAGTGATTCACAGGCTTTTTGGAAAATGGCACGAGGGCCTTTACTGTGGTGTCCCACCTTCTGCTAAATGTATCTGGAGGCCAGGTAAACGTTACTTCCTCACCCACACACTAACAGCTGGATTTCACCTCAGGTGTGCAGGACGTTTTTAAGATGTTTCTACAATAGATTTGGGCTTCAGAGTGTTTTAAAAGTAAATGTTGACACATTAAATTTCAGATGTTAAGACTGATTGTCCATGTTGTTCTGTCCTTGCCAGGCTCCATGCCTACAGACTATGAGCTGTACTATGGCTTCACCAGGTTCGCCATTGAGCTGAATGAGCTTTGCCCTGAGCTGAAGGATGTTTTGCCGCGTACTGATGCCAGATTCAGATCAGATCAAAGGTACAGCATCACATTCTCAGCTGCATTGAGGAGCTTTGATAACAGTGTAATGCTAATGAATTTTTGTCTAATGTTGTCCTGCAAAGCTGAATATTGAGCTTTGTAATGGCCTTTTTGTTTATGTTCTTTTTTGGCCATCTGATTGTGTTCAAACAGGCATCTTGAAGAAGGGAACTTGGAGATGGCATCCACAGAGAAGCAGCGAATTGAAGACATGCAGAGAACCAGGAGGAGGTGGAACGAGGAGAACAACATCAAACAGGAACCACGCTACTTCAAGTAAGCACAATGAGCAGGCAGCACATATGACACTCTGCGTAGGCTGAAAGTGTCTGTACAGACAAAGAGGAAGATACAGCATATTTAAAACTGTCATATTGTTTTTTTTCTCAGCCTCCATCATCACACTCCCACTGACACAAAATAAATATGATACAAAATTTGAGAGCCTGTAGAATGAAAATCTGAATTTGTATTTTTAAATTCTCACCTCTATAATTTATTCACCAACAACTAAGCTGAATTTGGAAGTCACAGAAAAAGAGAAAATCACATGAGGCTATAGAAAAAAAATGTGGAGTTGTATTTCGAATACAAATGTGTTACATACACACAATGACAGCTGCAAAGTTTGAGCACGTATTTGTTTATTCACATTTATTATTCATATTTTCTCAGTGCCAAATGTAATATACATAATCTCAAGGCACTTACATCATTACAGATAGGAACTCAACAGTTCCCTCAAAGAGAAAGTGCTTGGCAACAGTGGGAGGGAAGACGGCATTTAGCATGAACAAATATCCAACAGAACTGGTCCACGGGTGGGCGGCTGGTCTGCCTCAACTGGTTGGGTTGAAAGGAGAAAGAGGAGATGGGGGCAAGAACAGCTGTACACACTGTTGATATAATAATAGTAGTAGCCACAGGTAAATGTGTCATCATCAATAATTATTATTATTATTACTAAAATAATGATGAAAATGATGCATTTTGTAGTTGCACTCCAGCTCCATAATCAGAGATACCTGCAGAATGACAAAGGAGAGAAGCCCAGTGTTTTCAGCACAATATGCCTCAGCATCTACTGTGTTCTTCATGAATAAACCTCGGGAATAGTTAAACTGGAAAGGGAAAAGTATTCCTACCATGTAACAGAAAAATCATTATTTTAAGTAAATGAAGTTTACCTTTGATCCACATTTTTCAAATCACTTTGAAGTTTGAACATAATAGATTGGTCTCACGGTATTTTTCCACCTGTACGTCTTATCATACTGTCCTTCAATTATTCTAGAAAACCATTAGTATGCGTTGTCTGTAGTGTGTGTGTGTATAGTGCTCAAACTGTCACCATATATTGTTTTTATACATTCAAGGTCAGGATGTAATTCATTATCATTCTATATATATATATATATATATATATATATATAGATGATATTGAAAGCTGTGCTGTTGTTTGTCTCCATAAGTTTATGGATGTGAGGTTTTTTTTATAAGAAATACAAAAATATGAAAATGTACACAAAAAAATAATACCTACAACAATAATAATAGATGACATGGAAGTGTCGCAAAAAATAGCATGAAGGAGACATCTACACTGAACATTTGTAAAAAAAATTTCTCTTCCTCCCTTTTCTATAAACTAAGCTTTTTCTTTTTGTCTTCAGTTAAAGAGAGCTGAGTTCATGAGGATATATATGGTTTTAATAGATATATAAAACGCATTTACCAGCCACGATAACAGAAGCCTGACTGTTCCTCCATTTGTTGAGTATGACACTTTTTTCCCTCCTTATCTCTTACAACTGGCACTTGTATTTTTTCTTGCAGGAAAGTGGTTGATTCCAATCACAGGGAGAGGTGGGTCTCCAACAACATGTACTGGGAGCTCCGCAAAAACCCTGGCTTCATCAACATGGAACCTACAGTGAGCCTGTGGTAGCAAATGGCTTTATCTGTCCATCATAGCGTCATTGCAGACAAGAAGGCTGTTACCTATGCACAAAACGGGGTCAAGAGAAACACGTTAATGATGAAGCGAAAAAAAAAAGAAAAGAGAAAAAAAAAAACCCATCCGTGTGCATGTGCAGCTGCAGAGCCGAGGAATGGCCTGATGCCCAGCGACCCTGTGAAAGGTCTGTGGCACTGCCACACGGTCATCCATCCATGGAAACATCCTGCAGGACCACCTTCATCGTGCTTGTCCCAGCTGGGTTGTCAGGGCAACAGTCGCACCATTTCTATTTAGATTTGTCCTCAGCTCCTTTGACTTCTTAGTATGTCTTTGCCTTAAAACGACATGTCACACGACTTAGCGCTTTTTAGTGGAAGCCATTTGATGTCTGACAGCCGTTTGGGTTAGACTAGTCTATGAAGTAGACATTTTGATTACCTATGATACCATGCATGTTTAGAGAGCAGCTTTCACAGGCATAAAGCCGCATTTACTATGTCATCAATTATTGTAGAAAAAAAAGAGATATTTTTATAAAATATCTTGGACTCAGAATTTAGTTGAAAAGTACTATTTGAATTGGCAGATTTTATTTATTCTTGCCTTTTAATATTGTTGAATCTGTGTGATAGCAGTACTCTCTCTCGGGAAACAATTCATTGACATCGTCCCCCGCCTCCCCCAACTGGGCCTAAGCCTCTTTTCACTCAGCAGTCCTCCCACTCCCCCTACATAGTTGCATGAAACCAACTGAGTCACATGCTTCCGTAAATACATACAGAACTCTCTCAGTGTATAGTGGGCGCACATTCAGTTTGTCAGGCCTCAGTGTGGTTTGAGTGAAATAACAGAAATTCAAACTTGAGATAGTCATCTAAGTACCGAGGAAAAGCTGGAGTAGTAATCTGCACAGTTTACAAAGCCCCTTGAGGCACTTAAGTGCTTTACAAATAGAGCTGACACTAAAAAGGGAATAATAATTTCCATTTTTAATCTTCATTGCAAAGCCCAACACTCATTTACTCAACATCCAGTCAGCAAAACAATCATGAAAACTTCCCATCACACTTTGCCAAAGCAGAGTCTCAAATGCACCCTAATTCTGACAACAACCAACGTCTTCATTTATAATGTTCTGAAAGAAAGAAAACTGGCAACTTCTGATTAATTAATTAATCAGGCAATTAAGTCTTCAGTCCTCAGTCTCCTCCGTGCATGTTATGAGACACCATAGCCACCTACAGGTCACCCCACGAAAATGCAGTTTCAGTACAGTTCTAGGTGAGTCAAACATTTTTATAATTACTGATAAATTATACTGTACGAACATTATAGCTTGTATTTAAAATACAAAGTGTGATTCCCCAGAGACTTTACTGCTATGATATGGCTTCTGCAAAGCACCAGTTACTTTGAAGTTTCTATAGATATTCAGATAAGCTTTAATGTTTTAACTGATGCCCCCTTTTTTGTTACAAAGTAAAATAAAACACAGGGCCTTTGATTTAAATCAACCCCGAAACACACAAGCAGTAACAGAATGTGTATGAGAGCACATTTTAGGTTGATTCCCACGTTCAGGATTGCAGGGTGACGACCCTGAGGAGAGGCAAATATAAATGAGGGAAAACTATGTGAAGCGAATCCATCCTGTGTGCACTGTTCACATGGTACTGTACAAACCAAAAAGGTAGTTGTGCTTTGCCTCCATATATTTTTTTATTACTTTTATCATGTGTGTATAATTTTATCCCCAATCACAAACTCAATGCTACAACTTGTCAGCATCAGTTTCACTTGCTGTGCCTTAATGCATTTATTAATGCCTCACAAACACACCACTGATGAGAATCTCCATGCCAAGAAGAAGGTATGCCATTAACAAGTCAATCTGCGCACATTCTCCAGTCTCCATCTGCCTACAGACAATATACTGAAGAGTTAGCCGTGGTTGAACTGAAGGACCTGTCTTTGATGTAATAAGAACAAAAAAAAAAAAGGTTTATGTGACTGCAAAAAGCTTGCAGTGTTCAAAGATGTTCTGCACAGCTCTGCTATTTCCACTGTGTAACCAGTCCATTTTCACTGATCACTGTAAATACAGTACATTTTAGAAAAGGAGTCACTACTGATAAAGCCCTTTTCCTCCTACATCAGTGATTTAAAAAAAAAAAAAAAAAACAAGACTGAAACCCAGCAGATCTGAGAGACGGTTGGGGAAAAGTTTTGTGTCGTGTTTGATATCATAGAGTCAGACTGTAGTGAGGGGGAAAAAAAACAAAAACAAAGAAACAAAAAAAAAAAAACATGAAACCCTCTCATGCGATCTTCATCCATCATTATACCTGCATGTCTAGACAACTTAGCCTGCCAATGAATGTTGCAGATGCCTTATTTAAAAAACAAACAAAAAAAAAAAAATCATTTTCTAAATTGGGCTGTCACGTTGTGTTTTCTGTTTTAGACTGACATGTATCATGAAACACTGTTTCAGCTGTTTTCTTTCAAATTTCCAAATGGATACCTTCTAAAGTGCAATTTTAACAAAGTACATATCTTTCCATGAACACTGTACACTGCTGCTACATAGTGCTTGTTCTAATAAAACTGGAAAACTCAGCTGATGTGGTGTGTTGTTAAAGACATGGTTTGGAGGGTGAAATAATGCTGCCCTTTAAAATTAAATGATGTCAAACAGAGTAGATTCTCGTATGCTCTCAGAAGATTCTCTTCTACAGAAGCAAGAACTTTGAGAGTTAAGGCTCAATATAAACAGATCTGCCATAATACAACTTACATTTAGAAATTCCACGAATTTACTGGCACGAAACCTAAACTATATGGCTGAATAGATTTTTCCGTTCTTCAGTGCGACTGGCGTGACCTTTCTCATTTCCAAACCAGACAAATCAAGAATAAATGGATAAGGCTTGGATGTAATTGCCTTTGTACTAATTTAGCTGGACGAGCTTCCTTAAAAACTGATGGGTGTCCAGTGGTCAACTCCCTTCAGAAACATCTCATTCAATACTGCTACAGCTCCTGAAGGCACCACAGCAATCTGATCTATTGACCAGTCACAGAAACAAACAGCCACTGGCATTCAGGGTTCGGGTTTATTTCCTGTATTTGCACATGCTGTTCCTATGTTGCTCTTATTCTGCACAAGTTCATAAACTGTAGTATTACACATTTTACTATTTGTAGATCACTAATTGCTGGGACATAATGCACAGATCAGACTTTGAAATTCAAAAATAAAATTAATGTCTCAAACTCACTTCCAGCAAAAGGCAACAATCTCTGAAGTTAATTTAAAAGTTAAGGTCTTTCTATTGCACACAGCTGAACATGTTACTGGAAAAAAAAACAGTGGAATAAAAAAATGTAATGAAGTGAAATGGAATTTAAAAGCTAAAAGTATATGCATCCTAACAAAAAAAAGGCAAGCAACTTACAACAAAGAAAAAATTAAGTAAAACTGCTTAAAATATCAATATAAAAATATCACATGGGCATTTGCACTCTCTTAAATATGTTTGATGTCCTATATAAAAAATGATAGCGTCATAATAATCTGTTGACAAAATTCAATTTACATTTCATTATTAATATTGAATTTGTTTCCTCACTTGTTCTATAATTGCAAGATTCATGTTGACCTTCAGTTTCTGTGGAACATGATCTGCATTTATGTTCATATGATTACAAAAATATAACAATCTACTGCCTCAGTATGGCTGTCTATCAGCTGATATATGTAACAATGTGGGTGAAGTGATTGTCTACTGTTGTGGTGTTTACTTGATGGAGGCCATGATCTTGATGTACTGGAGAGCACTGTGTGCCGCATCGTTGTGTGCGTTGCTACAGGAAATGCCCGTGCCGTGGCACACGGTGACTGGAGAGGTGGACAGCTCTGCCAGACACTGGTACTGCCCATTCACCGTCAGCTCGTCTGCCAAAAAAAGACACACTTACTTCACATTTCGTACAACACGCAAAAATTAATAAATTGTCGAATTCTTTCTATTCATCTTGGAAAGCATCCTTTTTGTCCTCACTACCCTGTGATGTATTAATCCACACATCTAATCAAACTATATGTATTTTGAGATTATCTTATTTCATATTTGATTAGTGTTTAGTTATTACTTCATATTATTTACTTATCGTACCACAATAAGGATAGTCATTACTGAAACTGCACTCATGAGGCAGGAGTCAGGAGCCATGTTAGTGGATCTGAAAGCACCCAATGTCTTTGAAAGAGAAACACAGATGGTGAGTGGGCTGTCTCACCAATATCAAAGTATGTGACCTCAAAGCCTTGCTCATTGGACAGGTCCAACATCATCTGAATGTAATCTGTGTTGGGAATGCTCAGGGGGTTTCTTCTCAGCAAAGACATCTTCTCCGCCGATGAGTTTCTTAAGTTCTCAATTCGGACACTTGGTTTAGGCATCTGAAAATTTGATGTAACACAGAAAAATATTTAATAAACTTTTAACTCAGAAATCCTGCAACTGCCTTTAGATGTGAAAAAAAGCAAGAAATATTTATCATACCCATGTGATTTCAGAACAACCTGAAAGACTTTGAAGCTTTGCTACCATTTTCTCTGCAGCCGCCTTTTTTGCTGCCTTTTTTGAGTTTCCTACAGCTGTAAAACATAAGGCAGAGAATGAGAACAGGACTGATGTTGAAAATTTTCATTTTCAAGGGTTCAATGATGAATCCTTAAAAAAAGAACTATACCCTTCTCAGTCAGGGACTCTAGTCGACAAGTAACAGTGAATTCTCTCTTGTGTGGTGGACCAGACTCTGTTACAACTGTGTAGTCAGGAAGACGCCATCCTCTCTGCAACGCCAGTTCCTGTAATGAAAGGAGTTTTTCTTCTATCTATTTAATATGCAAATTAGACAGGATATCATTGTGTCTGTATGCCACAAAATGTATTACAGAGATACATACAACAAAGGTGCAAGAAAAGAGCGCAGCCATGATTTACAGACCTGCAGTATCCCCACTGAGTTGGGATGGTTGTTTGTTTCAGCTCCAACACCATTACTCTCAGCCTTCGCAGGAACATTCCTGTAAGGAATCACATCAAAGCAAAGCTGCAACAGATCAACACTCACCACAGACTGACAGTTTGATTTGTGGATTGCAATTGTGCAGGGCTTTAAAAAGTCATTATTTTCATCCTTTTTTTATTGATCAGTGACATTTTATTTTATATCAATATAACACATGGAAAAAAATTATATGCCTGTAGCATCTTATTTTAGCTAAACAACACTCCAAAACCCAAAGATATTCCATCTACAGTGATGTTTGACAATGGACAGCATCATCTTCTTACATGTGAAATCTTTGACACTAGGAAATGTGCCATTTTTACTTGAAAAATTACTAAAACAACCAATCACTGCAGCTATACAACACTGCTCAAAATGCTAACATCATCTTACTGTTCTTTTAGTATCTATTAATCTGCCTATTGTCCAATGAATTATCTGAGGACAGTGATAACAATTCATTTTCTGTCCACAACTGAGCATTTGATCTCTACTCACACTGCTCCACGATCTATTTGCAGAATATTGAGGGCGGCCTCTGCAGCCTGGTGTTTAGCAGACTTTTTACTGCGACCTTGACCTGAAACAAACAAATAACAACAAAAAAAACAAAAAATGAGACACACAAGGCAGCAGAGTATGTAATATATTACACAAGTCATTTTTTTAAGGGTTAGGGTTCTCTAACCCTAGGTACAATAACCTCAAACCAATTAGCCACCCATATTGTAAAATTTTAATTCCTGCTTTAAACCACAGAGACCCACGAGAGCTCCTGAATCAATTATCTAAGCGTGTCTCAATGTACTGCCTAAGAAAGTCAAGATTAACACTGAAGAGGACAATCTGACTAAAATGTATCGTGCACTAGCGCTGTTGTTTGAATATGTCAAAGAAAGAGAGGACTGACAGCTGTGAACATGCTTTACATCGCCTTCTCTGGGTCTGCACTGTTCTAGACCAGAGGTCAGGTAGCCCTGTTAAAAAGGCATATGGAGGATGTACTTAAGAACACACTGCAGCAACAGATTCAACAGAGTCATGACTGACCTTCAGTTAAAATAAAAGTTAAATTCAGTGTTGGTAAGCTGTGGGACCATTCGCCTACCTGTGCTGCTCACATCTCCAATCTTGACGCTGAAGATGAAGCTGGGCTGGTGGGCCTCTCCTTCAGCCTTCTGCAGCACATACACAGGGAGGTTGCCAGTTTTGGTTCCATATTCATGCAGGATCTGTATGGGAGTTTTCCCAGGGTTGCTTCTCTGTGTTTCAGGGGTGTTCAAGCTAAACGTGAATTAAAAAAAAAAAGCAAGCACAGTTAATAGTTAACCAGTAAGATAATAACTGTACTCTTCTTATAAGATTAATATACTTTAAACACAGATTTAGATTAGCAACTTGAATATGAGTGGCACGGCTTCATATGGTTTATTTTGTTGGTGCAAACTCAACTGGAAACCAACAACAGCATTTATCTGGTTTCATATTTGCGACAGTTTAACTTGTAATACTTGTAATATTAAACTGCGTTTGTATTTATTACTTCCTTCCTTGATAATTCAACACTTTATAATTGCTGTAATGGCGTTATTGATACATATTAGCCGGCAGTTTGGACCATTTGAATCCATCTAACCAGTTAAATTGGCTGACCTGGTGTCGGCGGGGGCATTCACCGACGGTGACTGATATCCTTCCTCAGACATGTTTACACGTTTCAGGCTCAACACGGAAAAAATAAAAACTCACACAAACAGACACACGCCCAGGTGAAAGATCTCTGTAGGCATTTAGTAATAAAAATTAAACATGCTAGTTAACTCCATTTGAGAGCCGGACCGGAGAAATTACCGACTCTAACGTCAACATCAACATCCGGATCTGCAGCGGGACCCCTGACGTCACTGCGCGGGGCTCTGCTGTTTACCACCGCCTACTGGTGCATGCCGGGAAGCCCGCCATGTCAGTACAGTTATTTACTGTATGTAGTTTAAGTCGATGTCCACAGTAAATGAAATGGTAAAATAGGTCAGATAGTTTGATTTTAAAGACGAATCTGTTGTGGAACGCCGTGGTAATTTGTACAGCATTTCTTTAATTTATTTGTTTAACATTTCATGAAAACCCCAGTTTTCGTGTTGTGTCTCAAACCTCCAGTTTTTAAAACACTGTATGTACCAAAAAAATGAAAACATCACTGAATATGGGTTCGATGAGATGGGGATCACAACATGTTCAACTACAGGTTGAATATGTAATAGTCTTTGGTAGAACATACCAAATTCTCTTTCCACCATGAGTACAATCGAAAAAAAAGTACTGTAGTATAAAATGACGTCATGAAAACATTAAATTATTTTGATGCTTTAATTTCACTAGTTCTCATCAAGCACAGATACATGAACCCAGGGAGAGAGGGGGGTGGGCAGGAAGGGGGGGCAAGTAGAGGTAGGCGGGGTGGGGGTGGGGGCAAGGAGAGGTGGGGGGGGTGGCAGGGAGAGAGAGAGGCCACGTTTACCATTGTCAGACCAGTAATCAAGGCCGAATGCCCCTTTGGGCAGTCGAAAAATGAAACCCGGACTTAGGACAGGGCACTGACTTGAAATGCCTTGGTGAAAGAGGGCTGTGGAGGTGAGAACAACTGAATGTCTTGAATAGTTGGTGGTGGTGGTGGTGGTGGTGGTGGTTTGGTTGGTGGGTTGGATTGTTTCCCTGCCAGTGCAAAGAGAGAGATTACCCTTCTCTTTGCTCTGCCAAAGAATTTGTTGAGCCTCTGAAACACATTCTTCTTGGGAGTTTTTTTCTTTGAAGGGTTGAAGACTGCGGTTCCATCAGTTGGTTTGGCATCAGCAGGTGAGCTCTTGTTGTTTTTGTCACTGGCTACTGGCAGACCGCTGGAACTTGTGCAGTTGTTGTTGTGAGCAGCACATGATGGCTCCTCCTTGAATGGAGTGTTGGTTGCTGCTGAAGGTCCAGGCTGTGTGTTTGGCTGTTTATCACCAGTGGGGCTTGAGGGACATTTAGAACTAAAGCTGTTACTGTGACTGCAACAGTTCCTGTTATTGATGATGTTGCTGTCACTGTCGATATCAATCCTGACATTCTCTACATCTGCGTCATCCTCAGAAAGACTCAAAGAACTTTTTCCATGGTGCCAACTTGGATTATTGTGCACGTCAGTCATGACAGCAGGGTGTGAATTGTCTTCATGAGCCATGTTATCATCTGGTTCTTCTGGTTTTTCCAGCAGGGAAACATTCATGAGCTGAAGGGCAGCATCTGTATATAAACTGGCTGTCACTTCGTCTCTTAGATGAGCCATTGTCACAAAATTGTGTTTAAGGGCTTCTCTGGGAGTAACACGCAGTTCGGGGTTTGGATTAAGGCAGCATCTCAGGAGATCCAAAAATTCCCTTCTGTCTTTATTTTCCACATCATCTGTTTTTGGTTGATAACTCATCACTGCATCCATTAGATCCTTGACAAAATCAAAATATCTTTTGTGAACTTCTGGCTTTTCACCAGTTACTGCCTCATAATCCTCTGGTGTCCTTAGCCTCCATCCTACGTCGGGATCCCGGATGAAATACATCCAGATGGATTGTCCAGCAAGCATGTGGTGTTCTGCTGGCTGACCTACCAGGTGAACCATAGTTTTTATACGGTAGTATGGACATTTACTAGGGAATATGTGAGTAGCAAAGTAGAGGAAAGCCATGACACAGCCCACTCCCCACATGTCAACAGCTTCAGACAAGGGGAGTCCCAGAGTAACCTCTGGAGCTCTGTATGACTTAGCCTGCATCTTTGTTCCAAGCTCCACTTCACTTGATGAAAGGGCCAAACCAAAATCAATCAGCTTGATCCTAAATGGCTGATCTCTCTGATTGACGAGCATGACGTTGTCCAGTTTCAGATCCGTATGCATGATGCCGATTCTCTTCAAGGCTTCAAAAGCTACCAGTAGCTGCTGGGTCACTGGACGGATTTTATTTAGACTAAGTGGCTGCCGATGCTTCCTCATCAGGTCCCACAGGCTCATGTCCAGCATTTCAAAGGCAAGACAAGAGGAGTTGTTGTATGTGAAATGATCGATGAACTTCACAATGTTGCTTTTGTCTGGGTCAAGGGTTCTGACTTTCTCCAACATCTCCAACTCCCATTCAACGGAGCCATCTTCGATCTCTTTGTGGATCTTGACTGCCACCAACTCTGAAGTCATTGAATCCCGACACTTGGCGACTTTTCCAAAGATGCCCTCTCCACTGAAATCCAATACTTCGTAGGAGGTGGTACTGCTTTGGAGAAGATCTCCTATGTATACTTGAACCTCTGAAGACATTTCTGCAGAAAAGGTAGGAGTTGACTGGGCAGGTTTAGTGCACGTTCTATTTACCTGTGGCTCTGATGATGTCATAGATTATGTCATAGATGATGTCACAAGGGAGCTCGGAACTTCAAAGGATCAAAGGCAAAAAGTGAAAGACAGAGATTTTAAATAAATTGTTAAGCAAAAAACAAACAAACAAATAGAGAATTCCTGCAAAGTAAACAAAGTAAATAACAAATACTCAAAGGTCTCCAAACTTTAAACTGGTCACTGGTCCTTAAATGCTTTTTTTTTTTTTTTTTTGTAACAGTTGTGTGACTGGGAAAAGTGTGTGTTTGCTTTAAAAAAAAAAAGTCTATTAAAATTGCATTAAAGATAAGCCTCCAAGAGAGACTGGAAAAGAAAAAGATCTGGTCATAGGTTGTGCTGCTCAATGAGCATTTAGGACACAGAGACTATAAAATACACCTCATTACACCTCACTGTGCACTGTAATGACTTTTTTTCTTTTGACACTTAAAGGGGGCCCAATTGCTGGGTTGTCATTACACCTGAAAAGCTGAATACTACAAATATGAATCATATATTTGTAACATCTCGTTTTAATATATTTTATGACATTTGTGCAATTGAGCTCAAGATCTTCGCTGAAGAGCTGTTATGAATGTAATAGATAGTTTCAGAGTAAATTATAACCCCTTTATTAAAAGAAATTGTTTATATATACATACAAACAACAAAATACTTTCAAAATACTACATAAAAAATGTTTACCTTGATCTTTGGAAAGTTGTTGTTTGAGCAGTTGCATAGTTTGCGCTTGTGTGACAATATGTACAGTCATGAATGAAACAACAATTGTAACAATAATACAGACGTTTTGAATAAAAGCTCAGTGTGAAATAAAACCAAAAAGAAATAAAGGGTGTGATGTTGAATTTACCCATAACTTGATGAGTATAATGAGTTAGAATTTATGTATAAACATCTAATTTCAGTGATTCCACTGTTCATGTTTCAGGGAACATTTGATGTCTTTGTAAAGCTAGGAGGACTTCCTTCAGGGACTGGAAAGACCACTTTCTTTCTGAGTGAGAAGGCTGGTTGAGGCATTTGCTTTTTTCTATGACCCGCATCTGTCTTCTTGCTAACATCTGCATTCACTTTTGTCAGGATAGATATGAGGTCGTATCGCCTAGAAAAGGAAACAGCACAATGTGATGGTGGTCTCAAAAGTGACTAAAATTCATTCATTCATTCATTCATCTTCAACCGCTTTTCCATTTCTGGGTTGCTGGGTGCTGGGGCCAATCCCAGCTCACAATGGGAGAGGGCAGGCTATACCCTGGACAAGTCAACAGTCCATCACAGGGCCAACACACAGAGACAGACAGAGACAAACAACCACTCACACTCAGGTGACTAAAATTATTTACTTAAATAAAAGATATTTTACCACACAGTGTTGTATTATTATTCTATTGTATTACTAAAATTAGGGAGCAACATTAATATTAACAATGTCTCATTTAGGAGTCATACACTCATTATATGTTTGTAATGTATTAAATATGCATTAGTTCTATGTTAAAAATGTTTCTAATCCAATAATCTTTTGCATATTGTCACTTACTTTGGCACCATCTGGACAAGGTTTTGGCACAATGATTGAATAAACCAGGAGCCATTGGTCTTCTCTCTGTAGGAGACAAAGGAAGGAACAGTGGCCATTGCCAAGAGGAAATTAGCATCAGATGGGATGGAGTCATTTGCTACTACAGCATCTCTACAAAGGGAATCACGTGCGCCGCCATCAGCCTCGATGCAGACAGCCCTTTGCTCATTGTTGCCCTGGCAGGCCTGGATGAAAAACAGTTTGGGTTTTTCGGCCAAAGAGGGGCATTTTAATCCATTTAAAGGTTCCATCAGGTCCCTGAGCTTAACGGTCTGACCCTTTACACCAAACACCACTCCATCCTCGCCATGGCTAAGAACACAGCAGACCACACAGTCCATCTGACTGTGGTCTTTCCTGCCAAGCTCCTGAAACGCAGAAAGTATCTCTGCATTCGTACAGTCCCTCCGTATCTTGACCTCAAAGCCCAGCCAGCTAAACACATCGGTGAGACACCCTGGAAGATATAAATGTACAAATATAAATACAGGAAAAGCAGAACTGGAACACAAGCTCCTGTTTTCTTTGGAGATTTCCAAAATAAAATAAACATAAGCTTACTCTCATCAATCATGGTCCCCTCCCGATTTTTGAGAGAGGATTTAGAGAAGTTCTGGTTGTTTACTATCAAGCAGATGCCTCTTGTTGCTGCTGTCATGGGATATTGCCCCAAAAGCTACAGAGATAAAAAGAGAAATAAAAACAGTTTTGGTATTGGGGCTGCATTGGAGATGTGATTTGCCACAGAGTAAAGATATGGTATTTGGAAATCCTTAGGGTGCATGAGAACATGCACTTGTGCACATAAAAAGAAATAAACCACACACCTCGTTGTTTGTATTTGCAGCCTGAAACTGGTTTTCAAGGGAAGATTCATTTTCTTGAGACAGTAATGATCCCAAGGGATCTCTTCTCACTATGGGATGAAATGGTCACAGAATGGAAAGGCAACAATTTTCAGCAAAAACATTAAATTGGAATAATTTATTTAAAAAATAGGTTTGTTATGTTGCATCACTACAGATAAAGGAAACATGTATAAAAACCTTCCACGGGGGCATAGTTGCTTGTTCCAGTGCATGGAAGACTCAGTGACAGTGCCCTTTTGCTCTCTCCAGCATGCAACACATCAGGAGGATCTGACAAGGTACGAAAAGACATTTCAAAATACAGTCCACTGCACTACACTTGAAAAAGGTTTCTACAATAAAATAACTCACCCACAGAGATGCTGGAAGAATTCAATAACCTCTGTGTTGGACAATTTAAAGCAAATAAGCAGAGCAATTTAAAATAACCATTAAGGACAAAGAAATATCATGTGTCGTGTTAATTCTATCATTTCTCACCTCGGACCATGATTGGCTTTCTTCAAAGAAGGAAAAAGACAATCCGATTACAATATTGAAAAAATGGCAGGAAATACAACATTTACTATGAAGGCACTAAGCATGTTAACATGTGCAACACATGTACAGCAATATAATGTTTAGACAGATCTTTGTTCTTCATTTTTAAGTATTTACAACTTTGTATTGTTATGAGAAATAAACACTTCTGACAAAAAAGAAAACTTAAGAAAATGATTTCAACTTGTGAATTGAGAAATTATTGATATCATAAAAAGCAGAGCATATTATGATTAGTTTCATTGTGGAAAACAAGATTGACTGACCCTCATTCAAAGTGTTGTGGAGATATCGGAAGGTATTTCATATATTTTGTCAAAATCAAATTTCCAATATTTTTTTAGCTTTTATTCATAATTTGATTTACTTGTATTGTTATATGAGCTCTTCAAGTGTTCGACACTGACATGCAGTTATCTCTTCTTGTACTGTGCACTACTGTTGTAATATTGAAAATGCCCCACCTGTGATGCTAATAAAAGAATGTATTTTGTTGTCCAGACATTCCTCTACATGTTAACAAACATAAGGAACTACATGAGTCATCAGTTTACCTGATTTTTCCCCAGCGGCAGCGCTTTCATGATTTGAAGATTCGGGGTTCTGATTAAGATCACGGAAAAAAACAAGAGACATCAATACAAATGACTAATGCAGAGTACAGAGAGTGGCGTGTGACGCTGCAGCGTCATGAAATCATGGTTCAAAGCGTTCCGTGATACTTTAGTAGAAACTAAGCAGCATCAAAGACTTACTGTGCTTAGTTCAAAAGAGTAGGTAGGCGATCCCGATGGGCCCATTTGTCCAGCTGTGGGGCTGGTTTCACATACTGCGATAAAAAGAATTACACAAGTAAACCAATAGCAACATGACTTACATAAAGATTAATCAGAATAAACAGTATGCAAAACTACACATCAAGGTTAATCGACACAACGTCCCCTCAAGTGATTCATGAGGGGTCTTCTATTTCCTGTGCTGTTGTCTCTAATAAATTAGTAACATATACAAAGACAGCTTTCTGTGGCTTACCCGAACGTGCTTTGAACTGGTTGATCTTTTCCTTCAACATGGGACAGACTGTCTCAATCACTTTCTCCAGTTCATCCAAATTAGTGTCACTGAGGAGGTCCATGTACTCCATCTCAAGAAAGATGTCCAGCAAAGTCTGAAATGTTTGGGAGATAAAACAACTACATTAAATTATATCACACAATAATATCATGTATACTTTACAGCAGACATTTCTATAAATGCATGAAGTTGAAGCACATGTGAAGCGCTATTTATAAAATATGGTTTCCATGCTTATTGCTATTGCTGACTACCTAATCACCTCTACGTTGAGTTTTTCCCTTCTCATGTCCTCAAACATTGACAACTTGAGGACTCACCACATTTTGCTCCAATTTTCTACGTGGCAATGTTGCATTCAACAAGAACTTCACTTGTTCCAATTCTTTCTCAGTGATCTCCTCAGACAGGTTGTAGAGTAGCTTCCTGGAATAACACAAAATAAAGTGTTACGTTTCATCCCAGTACACCTGACCTGACAGGACAGGGAACTCCCTATTTGTGTTCTGAGGACACTTTTGAGGAATGCACTAGTTGCACATTTCCTATCCTGATACAACCTGTGATACTTAGATTGGTTGATTCTAAGCCCCAATGTCATTAGCAGTATTTTGAATTAATACAATTTTAAATATGCAACTATTTTTATTATTGGTGAATCTTTCATATTTAAACCAAAAGTTCCAAAACAATTCATTTCCACCCTTTCAGATGTGAATAGGTCTTAATAGTTTTGTACAAAGGGAACATAATGGGATCAAGTTTGTAATTGACAGAGAGACTCTGAGACTCCAACTGAAATTGGGTGCCTGTATTTGTACTGTGTGCCCTCATGTTGTCTGACTGTTTTGATAGCGTGTGCTAAAATATTCTTGTCTTGGTATAACACCACTGTTACAAAATCTGTGGTCTAATGCCCAGTTCACATTCCAACATTGATTAAAAAGGATTTACCGCACATGTTTAAACTTGAAGATATTAGGCACAATGAGATTGATATTGAAATTTTTTCTATATATAATTTGACTATTTCTGTACTTACTGTGATACTTCTGTTGTATATCTATATAGATCAATGCTTCAATATTTAGCAAAGATTTTGTGTACACTCAATCATAACTGATTATATACTTAAGAGGAAAAAGGGTAAGTATGCACAGCTCACCTGTAAGGAGAGATGAGTCTACACGCTGTGGATTCATCAAGGGTGAGACCAAACTTACGGACCAGATGTTTACGTTTAATGGTGAGGAGAAGCTCAGTCAACAGGTTTGGTTGATGGAGAGAGAGATAGTCTTGATCACTCAGTCGAGAAAAGAGATAATTGGCAGATTCCATAGCCTTCGGGTTTTGTCCGAGGAGATCGGTGCAAAGAAAGGCTAAGGCTTTTACCTCATCCTTTTCCAGGGCCTTCCCTGCTTCTAACAGCAGCTTCTGAAAATCCCTTTTCTGTATTAAAAAGAGGATGAACTCACTCAAATGTGCAGTACACCATCCCAATTAATACTTCCTAATTTAGACACTTCATATCTGCACTGTGAGGTGGTGAAATTGAGTACAGGTCATGTTAATAATGTGTTGTTGACTTCTTTATTCATTAAATCAATTTGTCTACATTTTTCCACTGGACTAACAAGATTTAGCTGTAACTTCAGTTAAAGGCATTATGGCTTAGGTGATCTGTATTTTATGATTTTAAATTTTTATTTTGCACTTGAAATCTAAAAACTAATCATACAGGGTTAGGGTAATAGCCTTGGATACCAACACCTGGGCCCCCAGTTCCACTGAAAGGAACCTCTGGGCAGTTTTTTTTTTTTTTAACCCACCAGTACACTCCTTTACTTCACACACTAAACAAATCTTATCTTGGTGAGATTTCCAAAATCTATTCCACCTAAAATCCTTATCTGTCGATTATCAGGGTGAGCCAGATAACTCTGAACAAACCTGCAGCTCGAACATGGAAACAGGTAATAAATAGTGTGTTCACAGATTCCTGTGGCTTCCTGTGATATCTCTCTCCTTACATACAGCCCATGATGACTGAGCTGTCCAATGTTAAACAGCTGACACCTAACAGATTTACTCTGTGCTCTCTAAGGGCAGATTTCATTGGGGCTTCTGTAAAGTAGGGTGACCAGACTGTCCCTGGAAATGCACCCAATTTGGGGGAAAAGAGTTGCGCGCAGACTCACGCTCCAGTTATTACGGTAGCCAGTTAACTCTTCAGGTGCTCTGTTTCCGGGTAACTGGCTACCGTAACAACTGGACCGTGAGTCAAACATGGGTTGGGACATCCAGTTTTGAAAACTCTTACAGGCTCCTGATTTTCTTTAATATGCGTCGTCAAAACATACATGAACATGTGATTGCCTCTGTTATTTCCTTCATAATCGTAATGATAACATTTGATTTTTCGATCACCGCGCTTTCAGAAATGTGGTCACATTAAAGTCTGTTCAGCCTCCCAGTTTGGGCCGAAGAAGCTCTCAGCTGAGCCACGACGCACCGAGCACTTCCTCTTCCCGGCGTCTTATTTATCGACTGAATAAACATTTCTACAGCCTTTAACACTGATTTATGTTTGATTGTTTGTTCCTGTTCAATCCAGCCTTGTGTCTCCATGTGATTTACCTGTTTGGAGACGTCCTCTGAGCGGATCTGACTGAAGTCTCTCTGCTCCATCCTCAACCTCAATATCCCCCGCAGACAGCAGACAGTTTAAACAAACTCCTTTATATTACAAACAGCAGAGAGCTGCGGAGTTCTCCCTCCGGGAAAAGGAAAGAGCGACTCCTCAAATCGAAAGTAAAAGACAGAGGGAGGAACATGGCCCTCTTATTGGTCAAGAGACAGACCACCTGTGTGACTGCGGAGGCGTATCCATGCCTGAGAAGCTTACCGTCAGTGACAGTTATTAACTCAGGCTCAGCTGCAGTTTTACTTTGACTGACAATGTAAACATTTGTAGTCTGGAGAAACAGGGTTACATTTCTAAATCAGCCATCTATATATACACTGAAAAAATGTGCAGTGGGATTTACTTAAAAAAAACCTCAGTAACAGTTTCCACACAGAAATTCCTAGTAAATTCACCTGAGGATATTCTCAAATAAAGTCTACATACCAATAAATATTACATCTAATCAAGAAATACTTGTGAAGTTGACTAGCAAATTTCTGTTTTCATGAGTAAATTTTACTCATTCTACTTCAGTAAAATTTACTCTTACTCTTAGACTACCACTATATTTACTTATATATTTACAAATTTCTGTAAAAATACTTGCTTTTTCTAAGCTTTTAATTGGCTGGACCTAGTTCTTATTTTAGCATTATTTCAGTAACATTTACTTGAAAAAAAACTCTGTAACAATTTCCACACAGAAATTCTTTGCAATTTTTACTCTTATTTACGCTCACTTAAGTAAAGTTTACTTAACAGTAAGAAACACAAGACATGAAATAACTTTTTTAAACAGCATCTTTATTTGCCAACACTGGTGTAAGAGGTTATTGCTTACAGTATTCCAACATATTGACTCTGGCTGGCATTACCAGATACATTTCAAAACAGCATTGCCAGTTGGAATTTAAGAACAACTTTCACTAAAGTGCTTAACTTTACCAGCCACTCAATAGATTATCAGCGTTTGGCTGATGACTGGTGTTTATTGTGTGCTCTGATCTAAGACAAACATTTTTAAATGGGATATTTGACCTCTGATGCTTTGTGTCTAAGAGGGCCTTGACAAGAACATTTACATTGGAAATGTCCAATGAAATGCCTAAAAGTATCACTTTAAAGTGCAATAACTGCAAGAAACAAAGTGCAGTTACAAACATGTCACTATATTTTAAAGGTAACTGCAACAAATATATGTAACCATTCACAATGTGGTTTATCACCCCAACCTGCAATGCTTCCATATGCCAGTTACTATAACAGAATATAAAAACTTGTAACCACTTGTAAACTGGGCTCGAGATCAACATTTGGAACAGGACATTTCTTTAACTAGTTCTTCTTACTAGCCACCAAGTATTTCCTCTGAACCGAAAGTTAAACAATGCAGTTGGTTCAAACTTGCATGGAAACACTCATCTCATGATAGAAGTTTGTTGTGCAAAGCCTGGACTTTGGGAGACAGGATGTCAAGCTCAAGAAAGAGCTTCTGAAACACTTCAAATGTGTATTTCAACTTTGGTGGGTAAGTCAAGTTCATTCCATAGATAAAGCCCATGAACAGAAGGTAAGCCTTTGCCACACTTTTACAGTCATCAAGAACCTCTTTGCCCTTGATGAAGGTCGACACATGGGCAGGGGTGTGGCCTTCCTGTGCAGCATTTCCATAGATGACAAAGATCTTCAAGACATGATGAGCATGGTCATCTCTGATGGCTTCTTTCCTGGCTCCTGTCAAAAACATGTGCATCAGTGCTCAGAAGTCAAAATACTATAGCCTGGATATTTTCTTTAAAGTTCCTGAATATGAAAGAGGTGATTAACTGGGTTGGCTAATTAAAGCAGCCATTTAATACTTATATAATAATGCAACAGAAATAAGATGCTCAAAGCTAGACATTGGTTAAATGCTGGGTAAGTATTTACACAAGTACTGTTTTAATTAATTTATTTTTAAATAGATAAAGACTGAGTTAATATGTAGTGAATTTCTTTTCAAATCTTACTCAGTTCAAGATAACCCTACTTTGTGCCTTTCCTGTATTAGTTTACATTCGGGTCAGAGAAGTAACAATTATTTTTTTTCTCAGGGATGATAAACTGGCACTGTTCAAAAACTCTTGTTACTTCCACAATTCTCAAAGACTCTTTAAGGAAAAAAATCCTTTTGCTGCACTGTTTTCTTTTGACTTAGAGAACAAGGTGCAACTTAAGAAACAGGTTAAGGAAATTTTCACCATACAATATTTTCTAAACACCATCTATAGCAGAGTCTTGCCAGGAAACACACTCTTGAAATGCTGTTTTAACAACCTCAAGAAATATTCATTCACAATCTATATTTTAAATAACGCAAATGAAGTTATTTACCTTTATATTGCACTATTTATTTTTTTAACAGCTTTCCAATAGAATTTATCTGTTTAGCACCCCCTTTTAATTGTAATATATACCACTTTTAAACATACATACTTATTTTAATATATTTCCATTTTAAAACATTTAAATGAACTGCCATTACTGTTTTAAATAAACATGCAAGTTTAAATAACCAAATGAATCAGACTGCATTTGTATCACAATCATTATTGAGTGAATATTCTTTTAACATACTGACTTCAGTCAACTCTGCCATCACTGCCTTACTAACAAACTGCATTTAACGTTACTGCAGTGTAGCAACTTAGCTTGGCTAGCTTCAAAGTTAGACAATGCCTGGGTTAGCATAGCGGCTATCGCCATTAGCGATTAGCCTCTCGACTAACATCATTAGTGACTTTTATTTTTTATCTTTTAACTAATTACAGTGATACATTCTGTACCGCAGCGGTGTTAAAAGTTCAATAACTCCTACTGGTTTTAAGATAAGTATCTGAACAAAGCATGCATCGTGTTTTCAGTTCACCAACAGGCTAATATCAACAAGCCAAAATAGCGCCTCCATTCTGTGCTTAACGCTAACATTACTGGACCCCAAAACACAACAGGAAGGCCCTTGAGGAAAGTGGCTCGTCAGTATCACACACTCTGGACAGTTATCACACTGCAGCCATGTTTACCTCAGAAACGTGTCTGTGTCCGCGGCCCTCTGAAAAAAGGATGACTCATCCAAGTCCAAGTCCAAAGCGGTCCGTGGACGCGGGAAGAGCCTTTAGCTAGCTAGCAGGCTAAACTATTCTAACACTGACATAAGATGATGAGCCAACAGAAAAAGAAAAAGTTCATTAAGCATATAACCTACCCCAGTGCTCCACATCCACGAACTGTCTCATCAAATGAGCACCCAAACAATCCTCCAGCCAAAGTGTGTCTTCCGGAAGTCCTGTTGTTGCTGCGTGACGCTGAAGTCACCCGGTGAGCATGCGCAGGACTGCAAGTTTACCTCAGAGTAGCCAAGTAAATTTTATTTGTTTATGTCAGGTTGTACAGTCAATACAGTTGTCGAATTAATATTACATGGAGTGATGGATAATATTTACATATCGAAATGAGGATATATAATTAAAAATAAACATCAAGTAACACATTAAATAAAAGGTGACGTTTTAAACTAGAAGCACTGAAATAGTATTTCCTTGTAAAATTTAAAAAAATAATCAAGATTATAATTACAACACCAAAAAATATTTTTTTTCAGTGTACATGATGCGTCCAAATGATCCATTTGTTGAGCAGCCAGTGTTATTCTTTAGGTTCAGGACGATTATGGCCTGATAATAAGATTATAATTACAAGTTCAACGTTAGCAAACTGATAAATATATGATACTGAACTGCAGAAAAGCCAATAAAACAAAAGTTTTAAACCATGGATCTATGAATTTATATATATGTTGATTTATATGAAGATATGCCATTTTACAAATTGCTTCCCTTCACCCAAATGTGAGTTCAAGTAGGGTCAAAGTTCATAAGTAACTGCTACTCGGCTGAGGCAAAGTCAAATTATTGCATTAAAAATTTAAATATAATTCAGGTCTTACTCTAATTAGAATTTTGATTTTACTACATTTTAGCTTTGTAGAGAAGCAGAAATCTCCTCAAAGTAAAAGGTTCATTAATGAACGTATATATTTTGTAAAATTCTATATTAATTGTCTTTTTTTTTTTCAAAAGGGAAGAAAATATAGATAAAGACAATTTACTTTAAAATCTCTCTGATTATTTATGGTACTTTGTGTTTACTTTGGGTCCAGTCTTCAGGGTCTTGATGTGTCTTCTGCGTCTCACTCTGATGCTGAGCTGTGACTGGGAGTTCACGCCTGAACTGTTGAACCTGAAGGTCTCTATGAAGGACACAGTATTAGAGTATTATACAGCATCAACCATGCAAAAATAATAACAGTAATTCAGCCACATCTTACACAAAGATTAAACCTTCAGATGAAAGAGTTACATCATGTACTGCCAAATAACTTTTAAATACTGTAACAAATGAAACAGCTAAGTAATCTCTTTTCCTTCACAGAGCCACAAGAATTTTACATTTGACATCAGTAAAAACCTAAAAATACATATTTTAGAAATATTGCATGTTTGTATGGACATTTAACAAGCCATTGCTTCTAAAATACATTTATTTAAAGATTTTTTCCTATTGAAATATACATTTAGATTTTTGTATTTCATACAGATTCCTACCTTGGCTGCAAATTCACAGTAATTGAAGTTAAAATATGTGCAAAAGATTTGAGAGGCTCCAATGAAGAGTCTCATCTAATCAGGCTGTAGTACATAAGGACGTATTAAGACAAAGACTAAAAACTCATTTTAAAAATCCAATTAATTTTGACTCCTGGAATTTGATAAAAAGGAATTATTGCCTTTTTGAAATTAAAAGATAAAATGAAGTTCAGAACATAAATTAGGCCACTTGATGTGCCTTGTTAAATTTACCTTAATTTAGTGTGTATTTAACCTTTTAACAGACCCAAAACCCATGCACCAGATTGATTAATTCCTAACAGGTTTTTAAATGATAGATCTATAACATGTCACAACTCAGCAGTGAAATAAAAACCATTATGACAAAGTATAAAAAGGAGATACTGAAGTATTTGTGTTTGGCTGAACACTTACTGTCAGGAATGACGGAGTGGACAGCGGTCATGTGTCTCCGTCCGAGGCCGTGACTCCTGGACAGCACGCAGTCCAGATACTTGTCCCAGAAGACCCGGGCCAGGTCCCAGAAGAGCGCCGTGTGTTTGCTGTCATCTGAGGACCTGAGGAACATCATCAGGTCCCAGAAGGCGGGCACCGTGTCAGCGATAGTCGGGGTCCGAATCTCCAGCATCTGCGCCGAGGAGGAGTCCCAGCACTGCGGGTCGGCACGGTGGGCCGTCAGCGTGTCTGCCTGACCCAAAGGATGACCCACCGGATGACCCGGATGACCCGGTCTGTGGCCCTGCGGCGGAACGGCACACATGCAGCTCAGCACAAACACTGAGGCCAGAGGGACGTGAAGGATCACGGGGACCATCTGGAAAGGAGCGCAGGTCAGTGTGTTGTTGATCTATCGGTTTTGATCGTCACAGATATTGATGAGGAGAGAGAACTTTTGACGTTATGCAGATGTTGAAGACAAATAAGGCAAATGTTGAAAGACACATTCATGCTGCAAAAGCTCAATGCATTTAAAAAAGCACACAAAACATACGTATAAATACATGTGGCCTAAATATGTTGAGATATATAAATATATATATCTTAACATATTCCTGTCTGAAAACTGATTCACTTCACCCTCATCATGGTTAATTGTAATTAGCTGTTCTGCAAATACAAATTAGCAAAATAGGCCCAATTATTGCTTGATTTTCAGTTTTCCAGTAAAATTGTGCACTTACCCCTAAGGCTGGGCGGACTAAGAAGACTATACTGTTGATTGGAGTTTGTTAAATATGTGCTGGGGCTTAATTGACGTCAGTGTCTCCCTCCTCTGCAGCTGCTGCCTTTAAGTCATTGGTAGCCTTCCTTGTTTGGTTGTATTCGTTGTTATTTTCCAGCTTGCCTATATGTGTTGTGGTTATTTAATAGTAACTCACATGCGTGCTTGTACGTTATGCAGAAACTCCAACATCTGCATTAGTGATACTGTTGAATAAAGTCATTTTAAAATGCTGCTTTTCACAGATTAAGAGAAATTGTGACTTTACTACTGGTGCACTTGATTAAAGCACTGAGCTGCAGCATAAATTATTATTTTGACCTGAACATCAGATTATTTTATTGATCTATTTTTTATTTGACCTCCAGTCTAAAACCAAAGATATTCCATTTACTTTAATGTAAAATAGGGAAAAGCTTACTTTTAAGTTGCAATATTTTCCATTTTTGCTTGAACAAGATAATAAAAAAATTATCAAAATAATTATCAATTAATTTGCTGTTGGCAGTGTGTAGACTGGTAGTTGTTCATTCCCTTTCTTCAACTTCTCCTTTACTCGATCTCTTTCTGTTGCAGCTCAATTGAGATGGGAAACTAAATCTTCAGTCTGTCTTCTATAGTCTGTGGTAATGTGTTGAACTAACAAAACCAAACTGTTTGGGCTCAAGTAGAGAACAAATTATTTAATCAACCACATCCTTTTTTTTCCTTCCAAGGATTACAAAATCTTCATTCAGGGTTTTAAGGTAATGTGACATACGTATACCTTTTCAGTTCAACATAAAGAGCCAGAGTAAAACATGAGCAATCTCACCTCAGACACGTTGGTGGGTCTGCTACCTGTAAAAACAACTTCAACAAAGAATGGTGTTTCTGAGAGTGGTGCACAAGTTACATTTCTATGCTTTTACTGAAATGTCAGATGCATACGTGATCTCAAATGTAATTACTTCTCCACAGTGAGAAGCCCTTACTAAATGTAGGGGGTCTGTTTCTTACTCAGCCATTTATTCTTGTGATGATGCAAAAAGCAGGCTTTCCACATTTTCCCCAGTGAAGTGTAAATTATAACTTTTAAATGAATACCATTTTCATTTTCATTCATTATTCTTACATTTTCAAAATGCAAGGCTAGGATGCTTTTAGACAGGAAGTGAAACAGTAAGGCACAAATTACTATACATTATTATTATTATAGAAATATTTGATTGTTCTGTGCCTGCTTTGAGGAAAAAACATTTCTCAGACAGGTCCAAATTGAGCCTCTCCACACATTAATCAGCCTCTCTCTCTCTCTATATATATATATATATAATCATATTGCATTAACAATTTGATTAAATTAGTGACCTGAATCTTATTCTCTACCTCTGCAAGACAATAAAATATTATCAATAATAAAAAAAATAATAAAATATTTTCTTTTAAATTCCAATTTTTGAACAGCTAGCACTCTGTCATTCCAATATCTATCTTCTCATCTCTTATAAAAATACACAAATCCCGCAAAGTCGGCTGCACTGGGCAATTGTCTTAATACTTGAGCACATTTTTCATAAATCACAGGAGTAAAAACACAACAAAGTACAGATAAAATTTGTTATTAATTTATTCATCGGTCCAACTGTACATGACGCAGTGAGAGAGGGAGACCAGACGATGAGTAACATGGAGGATTACAACAATGCCAGTGCTATGGCAGCACCTGGAACACACCAACTATCAGCTGGACTGAAAATAATAGCCCTGCACAAGGGAACTGTTCAGGCCTCAATATGTACAGGCACCATACAGTGAATTTGTGTGCATATGTGCGTGTATGTGCGCGTGTGTGATTAAAAATATCAGAGTGAATGAAAAACACACAAAAATGCTTTTCAGTTCCACAAATGTAAAAGAGTGCTCTGTCGTTTATCATTGGAAATATTAATTAAGCTTTTTTTCCCCCATTATTTTATTTGTCCATTCATATCTTGAATATGTTGAAGCAAAATGAAACAAGAGGTGGGAGTGGGCAGATACAAAAGATTAGTTGATTAGCAGAGGTTTTTGTTATTCCATGTCTACATTGATATCAGTATTACCCATACTTTTGTGCAATATCTCTCTTTGCATAGTAAATAAAAGTTAAATGTTTTTGTTGTTGACATGCACCTACCTTTTGTAGCATATTTTCTTGCGGATCTTGGGGGACTCCTATATAGAATCATAAGCCCACTATAGTGATTGCATGCAGCGTTACCTGTAGAGCTGAACTGGATTTCTACCAAGATTTTATGAGAGCAAAAGGCTAAGCCAGTATAGTGGGTGTTGATGAGGACTGTTAAGTGAGACCTGGTTGGACAGGGGAGCGCCTGCACGGACAGACTTCATGCCCTCAGCAGTAGGAGAGGCACCACTGGCTGCATACAGAGGGGAAAGTGCTCTGTGTGCAACAACATCCATTTGTTCAGGTGATTGGTTCTTTGGCTTTTGAGTCACTGTTGAAGATCCTTCAGGGGGAAATTTTGTGATGTTAATCTGACGTGATCTCAGTCTGAATCCCTCTAGACCTGACATGCTTCTCCTTGACACCACAGCTACTCTGCTCACTGAAGAGAATCTAACCTTTGATCTCAAAGCAGGCTGTGTAGCGCATGAATTATGAATTTGGCCCAAATCATAATTGCATTTTGTTTGTTTTTTATATAACTTTGCCATAAACACCCGCTATACAACATGCTAAGATAAAAAAAAACAAAAGCAATTGATTTCCTTGTAAAATATGTTGATAATTCCAAACCTGAACTCCTTATTTATGTACAGTTTTGTGTGTGCGTTCATTATCTGGTCTGCACTGTCCTTATGGGTCATCACATGCAGCCTCTTTATTCATCTGCAGCTCCTGAATGTGAACTACGGGTGCTTCAATTAACTTTCCACTGGGTTTGGTTTTTAACAAGGCTAGCTCCTTCATTGGATAAACCTTTTTTTTGTCTCTTTGCATGTTTTTTGTTTTTATGTTTTTTTTAATTTTTGCTGTATATTTATAGCTTTTGTAGCCATGCAGAGCCCTGTAAAGAGGGCTCTTCATGCCAGGGTTGGGGGGAGGGGGGCGGGGGGCCAGCAAGCGGCACGCTTTGTGCGGATAATCATGCCAGGTGAAAGAGTGGTGTGGATTCCGCCTGAACGCCTGTGCACTGGCACTAAAAGATGGAAGAGGAGCTCTGTCGCTCGTAGGATCAGGGTGGGTTGTGGGAGGCGGGGGTCGTTATATGAGTGAGGTGAAGTTGAAAAGGCTGCATTTCTTATGTCACTACATTGGAATTTGTTAAAATGTCCACTATGTCTTTTTCAAGAAAATCTAATGCCAAAGATCAGCAGCAGTAAGTGCAGTCCAGCTGTCGCTCTTGAAGGAATCCGTCTGTGAATGCCATTTCTCTGTGGGTTAAATGGCTGTGGCGTTGGGGTCATATCGCCGTTTCTTCACATTTCTTATGAGGAGACAAGACAACAAGTGTTAGTGTGCAATAACTGCATCTGTTAACACAGCTAGTGCAACCTGGACAAGCAACCGCACTCATCTCTTCAGTACACGGCTATACTCACAAACATGTACTGTAACTTATTGTTTTAGTCAATGAAATTAAATAAAAATATTAGCCGTTGTTATTTGAGCAATAATTTGAGGACTTCCAAAATTGAAATGCTGCAGACACTGAAGTGAGGAAAGGCTGGTCCATGTTGGCCAGTTTGGTCTTGACTGCAGAGACGGTCTAAGGAATTTATATTCACAAACCTTTAAGTCGAAATGTATTATTATGAACACTATGATAGAGTTTTACTTTAATAAAAGATCAAGCTGAAGAGTATTTTTATTTAAGGTCCAATCCACACAAGTTTGGTTGTTTTTTGTTTGTTTTACAATTTGTTTTGCTGTGCAGTGGATATAAGTGACTTGCATTAAAACTTTCACCCAGATCAGTGAGTAAAAGCACAATAAGCTCTATGGGCTGTTTGACTGTAATCCTGAGGGTCAAAATTGAAGGTCTGTGAATATAAATACCCTCTGTTGCCATCTGGCAGACATGTACGGACTGGCTTGTGCGTGCAACATCAGTTTACAAGGTGAAAAAGAGTAGGAGACATGTCTCATTACCAGTTTTGATGAGAAAGACATTAGTTCCACTCAAAACATAACCATCTGGGAGGAAAGAGCTAACATAAAATATACTATATAAAGGAGGGAAAGAGGAAACAACCACATAAAGAAAAACCACAGCAGCAGCAGCAGCAGCAACAATAACTACTACCACAACAGTGGGACAACAACAAATACAACAATAGGAGTGATGCATAACCTCCCCGTACTGTGGCTTGTTGTGGGGCTTCTATCACTCTTTCATGCACCTGTTCCAATAGGAGGCCAGTTGAAGGTGGCACTATTGCTGTGCATGGTTCATGCAGTACGATGCGCTGTGTCTGTACCAGGTCTGTGAAGCAGGCAGCAATGGCAGCTGGTGTGGGCGGGTCCGAGAGTCCTGCTCTGCTCTAGGGCGGAGCCTGGCCATCCAGGTGGTTGTGGCCAGCCATGGCACAAAGGCTGCGACCAAAAAAAAAGGTCCTGTCTTCTCTCAGTCTCTCCCTCTCTCTGTTTCTCTGTCGCTCTCACCACTCCATTTAAAGTCTCACCCTCAAACAGTAAAGGACTGAGAAAAAGATCATGGAAGTGATGAGAGCACAACGACCCCGGACCAAATCACTCTGGGTATGGCTCAGCCTTTGTGCGATGAACTGACCCTCCTCCAAATCAAACAAGTCAACATGCAAAAATGTTTAACTTCCTATTCGTTCTTTATTTCCTGTTTTATTTAGGTGGCAACCACGATGCTTTGCTACCTGGCATGCTTTGATGGCTACAGGATTGTATTTCTTGTTTATTCCTTAGACCTATTTAGATTAAGATGTGAAACACCCCTGTTGCTCAAGACATCAGGCTAAGCAGTAGATTCGCTCTTATTGAACATAATCTATTGTACAATAGAGCACATTTCCTAGCTACACAGAGATATGTTAGAGGCCTATCACAGCATTTCAGAGGGGATGTAACATTTGAATTATTATTAAACAGGCTTGTTTTTCTTTAAACCAAGTATTCATGCCCCCTCTGTTTTGTGAGTATCTCTGTTCTTAAGCTCTTCACTGTCCATGCATCTTAAGCATTGAGCTCTGCCCATCCATTCAGTTTGAGTTTCTGCTACAGACGCATAGACGACTTCCCAGAATCTCTCCGAATCACACTTTGCACCTCCGCACCATGACCATCAATTACATCCTTTTTAGGAAAACAACCAAAACTGCAGACTGGATGAAAATGGCAACAATTCTGATGTGTTGAGTATGCCTATCTCAGTTCTGCTGCATTTTTTAATTAAGATTATTCAGTATAAAATGTTTTCTGATTTGAGTGTTCTCCACCTTAATGTCCATATTCTGTAGCAGGAACTCATACCCTGTTGTCTACAAGCAGCAGGGATGCTAGAGTTACAACAGGAGAGGCATGCGGTGTGTTGCTTACTTAAAGCCCCATCCAGTCCCCCCCAGCACTATGGCAGCCACAAGGATGGCTCCGGCGATGGAGCCTATTATTAGATTGGTGGCACTAGGACCTGTAAAGGGTTATGGGGAAAAAGACATGAGTTTCTGTACTCACTTACTGTATCAATAACATGTAACTATACAATGACGACTTCACATGGAACAGAAAACATAACCATAAGTATACTATTACAGTAAAATGACTGAATCTGGAAAATGTATTTTGCATGCTTTTTCAGCCCCCCCTTCAGTGTGTAAGTGAAGATAATGAAGTAGAGGCCCTGGAAATATTGACATTTATCTGGTGTCATGGTGTTTATCAGTGGTCTGTTTGTTAAGGTTGTGCAGAAGACTAGACCCTGGGTATCCATCACTAAAAAGGTTTAATTAAACACAGATTGACAGGTGATGTGTATACGTGGCCTGCAGTATGAGCAGTAGAAAATGGTTTTGGGGGTCCCAGTCACCACACAGCCTACCACTGACTGACAAGCCAGGTCACTAACTGGACACGTCTCAGGACTGTTTTCCATCTAAATGCCCCACATGCCCCAGAAAGGAGAGGATCACAGGAGCAACCACATGATGACTAAGAATAAGAGAAAGAAAAGGGACAAGAAGAGGAAGAGGGAGGATGGAGAGAGAGGCTCGTAGTTATGGGGAACAACAGGAAGTGGCAGGAAAGGAGGATGAGGCAGGGGGGAATCCATCAATCAATCACACGACACTGAAAACATCCAATCACATGACAATTATATGGTCATCACCAACACACAAGGAAACACAAAGCCACCGGGACGCACACACGGGCTCAGGCCGGCTCACGAGACCGCCCGCACACTGAGGCACCACTATGAGAAGAAGAGCTGTGAAAGGGTTAAAGATGCTTACTCTATTCCCCACCCTGTGCCTCCAAAAATCACCCCCAGGGCCAGAATGGTCCCTGCTACTGCCCCTATCAGCCTGTTAGTGGCCACGCTCACTGTGCAGAGGGAAAAGGAGCATTATTACCACCTTGTCAAAAAAAAAAAAAACAGCAGGCTTCTGCTTCAGAGTCATGGATGAAGTGACACGGTTCCCTCTGTGATTCTTTCCACCCTCATACCCACCTCCCTGTCTACCCTGTAGGCAAACCGTCAGGTCTACAGCTGAATTGTGTACATCTGTTTAAAACTAAACACATGTAAAACAGCTTTTATATTCACCTTCGACTGCCATTTTACATGTAAATTCTTCATGGCATTAGTACACCCGTGAAACTCACGTCTAGGAATCTGTGCTGACTCAGCTCTGGCAGTGAGACTGAGAATGACAAAATATACAGTATATACTCATATGTCAGTGTGAAGCTTTGCTAAAATAAATCACTGCACATAAACATGTGTGTTATCACTCTATCAGAGGCCAGAGGTTGAAAGAGGTGGAAACCGACCCTTGGGTCCTTCATCCGGAGTGGCCTCTGGCTCCTTAGGGGGGTCAGGCATGCTACAGTCTGTCCCTGCCCAGGTGGCCTCACAGGTGCATGTCGCTTCATTGTTGCACACCTGTACACATACAACAGAAATAGATTAGGTTATCATTGGGAGAGCTTTAAATAAGCTGCTGACACTAAATTCTTTGCAGCTGTTTGTACATTGGACATTTTTAGGTTTTTCTTCATCCACGTATACTAAAGCACACGGTAAACTATGCTGCATGAAGGGGACACTACCATGAGGACGTTCATTTAAATTTACATCTTAAATCTAACCCTGAAATAAACTGTAATCAGACCATCATCTTATTAGTAAGTTATCACACTTCTACTACAACAACTATGATCCAAGTAGTCTCGCTCATTATAATGATCAAAAAGATGAATCACGAGAAAGGTCAAGAAATAATATACAAGCTATAGAAGACACCCGAATGAAGCTGAAGTTCAAAATTCTTGTGAAAAAATACCTTAAAAAACATTATTTGGAAAATGTAGAACCATAGTTTTTTGAATATCATTATTGTGAGTAGTTGAAAGGAAATTTGACATTAACTCAACAGCTAGTTTTTTTGAGTTTAAAAGAAAACACCAATATCTTGATAGGACTCACCCCATGGGCAGAGCACACCTGTCCATTAGGTCCAGTGGGGCATGTGCTCATGTTCAATGACTGGATGGGCAAACACTTGCGGTCAAGGCACATCATCGACGGCCCACATGGAGTCCCGTCCTCAACATAGCCTAAATCCGTTTCATCATCCAGAAGAACGTGGCCACCACTTTGAGTAGGGAGAGGAGAGAGTGACAAAAGTGGCAGGGACACTGTCTCTAACTCTTGACATTAGCAGATATAACAAAAGAGTACGAATGTTTACCTGCAATCGATCTGCCCATTTTTGTGATTGAAGAAGGTGGTGGTAACATCTCCTTTGATTACTCCAATACGTGGGTTTCGGCCAGTGTTGGTACACAAAAGGTAACCACAGAACACGTCACTGTAAAAGATAAGCAAAAACATATTTATACACCTGCCGAAAATTACAAGCACTCAGCTCTTCGCTACTTACCATCATTTTTAAAACCGGACCCATCTTTGTACACCTATCAATGTCTGTTTAATTAAAAGTTGCAATGTGTAATTTTTTCCACATGAAAATGTCTAAAAGAGAGTGGACTTATGTTAAATTTTTTTGGGGGGGATTTCTGTACTTACATTAAACCAAATGTTTCAAGGAATTCTCAAATAAATCATTACTATCCACAAATCTATTATGTTATTTGTCTGTTGTGGTCAATGATTTCATTTCTTTAAGGTTCAGATGTTGGTGTTGTGGTTACCCTTAAATGTATATCTGGTTTTAACCATATTTTTAAGATAGCTCCCGTTGTTTTTCCTGTGCTGAAACGTGTTGGCAAATGATTTCTTTTTAAACTTTATGAGGTCTCCATTGTTCTCTATTGTTTGACTTCAACATAACATCAGTCGCTCCACTTGTCATTAATTATAGATCATACCAAAGACCAAAGTACAGCCTTGATGTAGAAAAATAACGTACTGCCAAGCTGTGTAGGAGAAACACCATTTACTATCTTTCTTTAAAAACTCACTGTTTGCTACACTGGATCCATTTCTCGCCATCTTTTCCACAGTTGCCCTTCTCTGTGCCCTCAGTATTCAGCTTCTCGTAGCAGAACTTCTCTGAGCCTCCTGACTCTGGAAGAAAGAGAGGAGAGGTGAACTGTACGGCTCCAGACCACAAAAGCCTCTTCTATGGTGATACTCTAAATACTAACACTGATACGAGCTGATGAGAAGCAAAAGAGTATTAATCTTACTTGACCCCCAGATGTATTTACACTGGTTTTCTCTGGTCTTACACTCTCCATTGTAGCAACGACCCTTCAAATGAGGAGAGAAAGAAGAAAAGAAGAGAAAAAAATGTTTATTTTATTCAACCAGCTATTGTGGGGCATGATCGATCTTATTTGGAAAAATGAAATGCTTTCAAATGTCATCAGCCAGCGTACCTGGTTTACCTGACAGAGGTAACCATCTTGTTTATGAAGATTGGGAGGGCACTGCAAAAAGTGAGAAATTAATGACTTCCTGTATACTAAAATCTAAAAATACACAGAATGACAAAAGATCAACTGTTTCAAAATAACACCTGTCCAGAGTCCCCAGAGCAAGTTTCTGAGATATCACAGTCATTCACAGCGTATCGGCAGCCGTGACCTCGAGGATAGAACTGGCAAAAGAAGAAGACAAAAGAGAACTCTACATTTTGCAGTCAGAAATTAATATTTTGCGCTCCGGAAATTTGAAAATGCCCCTACCAGACATGTGCTATTGCAGCATGGACCGTCGCTGCAGTGTGCCCCATTGGCAAGGGAGCACTTCTTGCAGCATTCCTTGTAACACTCCTGAAAATACACCGGGAGAGATTAACCCAGCTACAACAGCAACCAAATGTGACTCAATAAGGTAAGAAGACACTCACCGCTCTGCCTCCACAATCACACTCTTCTCCCACTTCTACAAATCCATTTCCGCATTCTGTCGTCTCGAACAGCTGGTAATAGAAGAGAAATTTAGAAAATTAGGGGTTTGTTGCAGTTGTTATACAGGAAGAAAAGTTTTGGGAGAGTCAGGGGCCTCTAACCTTGGTTGGCCTGTTAAACAGACAGGATCCTCTACCTTTCAAGAGGAATTCCTTGTAATCTGAGATGCTGCATTTGGAGAATCTCCGTGGGTGTTGGACACTGATGAGAGAGAATAAAATGTGACAGTCACAGTGACAGCTTTTCTGATGAGAACAGGGCAAAGTTGTTCTATAAAAGTTGAGAAAATAATAACAGCGTCTGTTTGAACTAATCAATGCTAGTTGATTTCATTAACTGCCAAAGCAGAACTTTAAACATCCTGATGTCTTTTTAATTTTAAAAGCCAACTTATTAGGGCAAGGCTGAAGTACTTTTAGTGTGAACATCTGCAGGGAGTGAGATGAGTTGAGTTTGGTTCATGGTAGCTGATTGGAGCACCTCTTGCTGTACTGATGGAGTGAAGGGAGATTATCTAAATTTTTGATTGACTGCAGAAGAATAGCTTGGATCTGCAATCAGTAGATATATATTGTAGTTTGATAACAGCTGATTTATATTGTGCTTTCATACAAGCAAAATAAATTGAATAATTAATTTTATTATCCTCTCTGGAGTTGTAAATGTGTCAGCAAAACACCAAAGAAAAAAAAAAAGAAATAGTCACAAAAGAAGCACACGTGTCATGTGTGAACTGAGGAAAATAATTAAGTTAAATTATTATAAATTTGGTGTGAAGCGGCAACTAATTGTACCAGAAGTCTGTATCTACCAGTTATGAGTAGAATCTGATTTGCATATTCCTACCATCCACACGGTATGAAAAATGAACAAGAGTTCACCAGTTCTGAAGTTTGACATCTGTATGTGTGTGTTTGCTTCTAAGAGATTTGTTGGACATTACCCAGTATCCTCCATTATGCAACCAGTCCATGAGTCGGCGCAACCACATTCCTCTGCAAATAGAAACAAAAGAACAGAAAATCCACTGAGACAAAAGGAGAGGGGGAGATATAATACTGAACCCCGCTATGTGAACAAGTTCAGGATATCATATTGAAATATCTTAATCTGAGTGTGTGTCTACTTAAACATCAAAGAGAATCAGTCGAAATCAGTACATTTAGCACCTGATTGTCACAATGTTGTATCAAATTTAACCAGTTTTGGGACCATAAGAACAATTTCTTTGATGGCTTTTTTTTTTTCTTTTTTAAATTTGCACTTTACAACATGACAACTGTTTGACGACTGTGTCACCAACCACTTTGTAAAACTTATGGCATAAACGCTGACTCAACTTCTACCTTTGACTAACTGTTAAGAACAATCGGTGCGTCCCTCTGTCTTGAGCTGGCAACAGAAACAAACCACTTTAGTCCTTTGAAAAGGCACCTTTTTGTTTTACTTGTGCTTTCTGCTGTTTTAAATGTGACTTGTGATGTAGCCTGGACCTCAGAATATCTCAACAAAGAAATTTCTTAAATTCAAGACAGAGTATAATTATAATATAAATTAAAGAGAAATGACATCTGAAAATGTACAAAGAAGAATTTAGCCCATTTGCATGCCATTTAAACAACCATGTCTTGAATTAAATAGGTCAAACTACAGTACAGTTGCTGACTATTTTGTCCCATTAATAAAAAGGAAAAAGGACATTATATTCCAAAGCAACAACAAAAAAAAGTAAAAAGTGTAGTCAGCCTCCATGTTGTTTTATTTTTAGAAATGTGAGTGCTGGTGTGGGTTGTTGAGGTGAGTTTCAGTCTTGGGGATGACTCTGCTGTCCTGACCTCAGTCATTCCACTACAACGTGTGTAGGAGAAACAGGAGCTCTGCTTTAGACCAGAGACTGGGAAGTTGATATTTGATATTGGCCCTGAATGCACTATGTGGCTCACTTATATTAAATAGTTAGCATTGTGTGTTTCATTTATACTTCTCCTGGATGCAGGATCCCATTGGATGCCTAGATTCTGTGCCAGGCTCTGGGACAGAGACACTGCCATGGACCCGGTGGTGCCGTACTGTGGACACAACAGAGAGCACAGATTATTCACCTGCACTTACACTCGTGGATACTGGATGCTAGACACAAATCAGACCTCGTTGACGCCCACTCCCCGGCTCAAAGAACACGCTCCTCCAAAGTATGCGGCGCTACTTCTGCGGTAGTGAAAGGTCACATTCCTGTGTAATGGGAGGCAAAGAGGCAGACATGAGCACCACATGAGAGACCACAGAGGATCAAATTTGTCAAAATGAGCCTAACCTAATATCTAACATCAAATCCTGCACACACAGCACTGTTTCACATACAGGCAGCTGCAGTCACAAGCCATGTGAGCAGTCAGCACAGATGTGAACAGAAGAGGGGAACTTACAAAGACACACAGAGAGAAAAGATCAACGCATGAATCAGGCTACATTAAGTTAGTTTTATTCAGCTGCATTTCCTGCCATTGAATCTCAGAAATGGCTGCACACTTTATTATGCAGAGATTATTATGGAAGCAATCATTAACAATACAAGCATGACAAGGCAATGGTACCTGTTTAATTATACACAAATGGTTTACTTGACTCTTTGCCAAGTATATTTTCATATTGCTCATTGAGGTTTTTATCTTCAGAATCTTCATATTTATATTATAATGTTTATATTAAAATAAAATACAAGTCTGTCAGAGAGAAATAAATAAAATGGAAAACATCATAGAGGTTGCTAATATCAACTTGATTTACTTTAAATTGGCACATTCTTGGGAATCACCAAATATTGCAAAAAAGAAAAAAAAAGAGAAAAAAGTTGTACAAAATGATAATAGAGGCAGACTTTGTTTAAATAAAGAGCTTACGAGAAGAGGTGCACAGCATCGGCGTGGTGCTTGATACTCTGCTGTCGGTACTTAGCGAAATCTCGCAGCATTTCCAGCGGCTTAACGCTGATGGGGATCTGATTCTTGTCCGTCCAGACCTCTACCGCCACGAGCACCACGCGTGTGTGAAGCTGCTCTTTGAAGATCTGCCATTGAAGTGCACAGTGAATGGGAGGAATAAAGAAAGACAGAGAAAGAGAGCCAGAGAGAGACAGAAGCAACAGCACAGGGAGAGGAGAACAACACTAGGTGTGAATTTGAATCTGAGCTGTCGGAGGGGGACAGATGTGGGGGTACAGCACACTGGGAGCAGGGAGGAACAAGGGGGGTGTTAAAGCACATGACAAAAAAAGGCACAAACACCAGCATAATCAGGACTAACAGTGAGACAACTGTGGCTACGCATCATAGTTTGAGAGATTTACTCACTTTGAAGAGACTGGTGGAGAGGTGTTTAGTGATAAACCAAACAAAATCTAATATTGACCTGCATGTGGCGCTAGAAGTAAAGCCAAGCTCTCAGATTATGGCGCTGGTTAGGGTTATTATGAACTTCTGTATATCTGTGGCAAAGTTAGCTATTTTACATATAGATGAAAACCTTAACCTGCTGATGGCACTGGGGAGAAAGTCAGCGGCTCACCAAAGCCATTCAGATTTAGCCTCTGTGATATCTACACAAAATTTTATGAGAACCCATCTAATACTTCTCAAGAAATTTTACATAAACTTTGAGATATTTTAGTTGTGACTGCATTCAGTGACTGGTTGTTTTATATTGCCTTTCCTAGACCCATGCAGCTAGTGTGGCTGATTTAAAAAAAAAAAAAAAAGAATGATCTGATCTTATGTGGATCAGCGTTAAGGATAAACTATCCATTTCTCAAACTGTAACTAAAGAGGTTACTTACAGCATCCACAAGATTCACTACTGACTTGGCAAAATTCCTCGTGTGCTGTTTGGTCCTGTGGCGTTTATACTACGGATACAAAAAATAAGGACAAAAATTATATGGGTGACAAATAAGGGATTGATAGCTGCAAACACAATACAGCATAGCTCATTCAACACATACCATGTTGTGGTCGCTGACAATCATGATCTCTAAATATTTCATCTCCTCAAACACACTGCGAGGCATCTGCAAATCCAAATCAGAAACAGTCAGACCAGGTACATTATTGTAATATTTTCCTTTCAAATTCAACCTGTATATCTTCACTCAAGGGTGGAACAACTAAAGTCTGTTAAATTATTTCAGAGAAAAGTGAGATCAGAGACTTACAGCTCGCTTTTTCCTGCGCCTCAGCCAGGACAAGTCATCAAGCTCTGAGAAAAGCTCCTCATCCTCCACTGCATAGACACACAAGGAAGCAATGACACTTAACACATTTTTTTAAGTGTTGTTTTTTGGGCTTTTTATGCCTTCTTTCAGACAATAAGGAGCTGAGAAACCAACAGGAACAAGGGAGAGAGACAGGGGAATGACATACAGCATGGGTCCCTGGTCGGGAAGCTGTAATAGCTGGTCTTGTTTGCTTACCCACTCAACTACCAGTATTGTTGCATTTTAAAGAAGCATTTATAACCATATATTTTGTTTGATGAGTTCAAGGTGACAGAGTCTTGTCTTTTCATGCTTTTAACCACAATTCACAATTCACAACATAAATAACTCATCAAAAAGTACTGTATGTTTCCATATTGTTAACAGAAGTATTTATCTTTATCATTTATATTATGAGCTGTATATTCAAAATAAATACATATGTTATGACATTTTTTCCCCCCAGAAATGCACAAACTTGTCATGAATCTGCCGTCTATGGAGCACTGTAAATGTGAGTCTGATAAACCACAGTGGAATGAGTGGGATCAGCTCGACATTGCTGTTTAACATAAATAAATTGGTCTGTCTGGCAACATTAATTCATAACATTCTTGATGAATTATTCAGGTTCACCCTAAAAAACATACAATAAAATATTTAGTTGTAACAGAAATTAAAATTGTGATATTGTTCCGTCTGTGTACCTGCATGTTGTGTTGTGAATACACTGTATCTAAGAGGAGGTAATAACAGGATAAAGGGAAGGTGTGGTGACAGTCAGAGGTCAAGGACTGATGGAAGAGTTTACGTAAGTTGATGACAATGATAGGAACTCTTACCCTGTTCCTCTAAATCATTATTCCACTGAACGGAAGCTGCTCTTCTTAGTTTATGAGGCCTTGCAGCTGTATCCTGCAGGGATAACAGAGACAATTGTCATATGGAGTTTAGATGAGCAGGCGCCAAACTTGAAAAAAACAGAAGTGACTACTATCTCAGTTAAGCATATTAGCTTGATTACATTTGTAAATTAACACCAAAAACAATGCCCAGCTGAGGCTGAAATATGTTCTTGTTTTTCCAGGTACCTTTGGCATGTCATTCAAAATAAATGTAAGTTTGGATCAAAGCCACGGATCAACACATTGACACTGCTGTCCCTAGAGCCACTGCCAGCATGGCTGCATACGTCCAAAGTTTGGTCTCAATTAAATATACAAAAATTGCTTTGAACATCAGTTTGAATATATGAATTCTGATTTTGCATATATATACACAATATCATGACATATATGATGCAGAAAATACTGTAATATTGATTTAAGCTATACTGCTTTGTTATTAGGACATAACTAATCAAAATAATAATAATTTAAAAAAAAAACACAAAACTACAGTCAACAAGAAGAGAAGAATAAAACAGCTTGAATATGCAGAATATTTATTGTTGCTATAACAGCATATCATATCATAAAAACAAATAATTAAAATAAAGTCCAAACAGATTATATGTGAACATAAGCATTTTCACTACATGTTCGCCAGAGAAGCCATTCTGTTAAAAATAGGAATGTGTTTGGAGGGATCAGGATATCCCCAAATAAGAAAGTTTGAAAAGCAGAAATCATGCATATTGTGCATATGAGATGGAACTTGACAGTACATGAGCAGCAAGTGAAAAACATTCTATGTGATACACATTTTGGTTCTAGGCAAAGGGAATAACTTACCATTGAATGAGTCTGTTCTAAGGGCTCAATTAGATACACATAGACTCCATCATCAAACATCCCGCTGCCAGGCAGGGAGAGAGAAGAAAAGGGAGAGAAGCCATTCGATACTGAGTCAATAGGAGCTGAAGAGCAGAGATGAGTGTATCCAGAGATATCCTGAACACAGCGAGGATTACACACAACCCTGCTGTTCACTTACTGCAGCCCATTGCAGGTAGATAAGGCAGCGTGGGAGTTATCGTTCCCTCTCACCTGGCCGTGGTAGTAACAGTGCTCACCGCCCTGAGGGAAGAACACACAGTACTAATGAAGCAGCGCAGAAAATCGCAGCTATAAACACCTCTGCATTACCAGTGACACCATATATACCACTGCATTTATCATTTAATATGGTGAGTGTGCCTCTTTTCTTTATCCTGTGTTTGAATTTTCTTTTTTTTTTTCTGAGACAGATTGTTTCACAGATGTCATCTTGGCATATATGCCCTTCATTTCTGCAGGGGGCTCCTGTGCTTTTTAAGATGCATGTGAATTCAGGAATGAATGCATTGTAAGGTGTGTCCTGGCACTATCTGTGACTCAGCTGTCAGACTCAGGGTAAGCAGAGGACATCCTCCCCCTCTCTCTTTCCCTGTTTCTCTCTCCCTCCCTCTCTCACTCACTTCACCCATCCCACGCTGCACTGTTACTGCAGAGTGCTTTCGCTCCCTCATCATGTGACCAAAGCTCCAGCAGGAGGCTGCAGGGGAGCAAAACCCTGCTGATTCAGCGACAGTATGCCCAGCCCAGCCCTCCGCCTGAATCAGCAGCAGCAGCAGCAGGAGAAACCAGCCCTCATCCTCAACCTGCTTTCTTTCCTTTTGTTTTTTTTTTGTCCTGTAAAAATCATGCACTTCCATGTATCAATCTCAGCATACAAGTTTATCTATCTATACATTTAACTAGCCATGTATGCGTGTTACTCCTTTACATTTTGTTCTTTCTTGTTTTCCTGTCTGTGAAAATGACCTCGATGTAGCTGTAGTTTTTTGGAAGACATAAAAGTTGCAGTGCCAAGACCAGTTTGTAGAAGTGACAGGAATATGATGACAAGCAAACTGATTTACAGGAACTCCACAATCATCTTGTTCCTGTCTTTAGCTTCAAGGCCTAATTCCTTCAGATGTGCCAATAAAGTTTTATCACTGTGTCCTTAGCAGGACACAGTGGTCTAGCTAAAGGAGACAAAGGACTCTGACTCTGACTCTGCCAAGATAGGAAAGAAGATTGTGTGATTTTGGTCATAACTGCAGAAGACATTACCTTTGATATAACAGGCTTCCCCCCCTCATAATGGATCTCAACATAATCTGAAGACAGCAAGTCACTGCAAAAACAGGAATGGCAGTTGGTTAGGGTGGAAGAATACGATACAATTACAATACATCTGTCGTTGCTTTTTCTGACTCAAATTGTGGTTTTAAACAAGTGGTGAGCACTGCATTGGTTAGCGCTTCAATAACAACAGTCATCACCACAGTTCCTGAATTAGTCTGCACAAACATGGCACAGCCCATGGCATCTCTGGACTACTCCACTGAGGTTTGATGTCTCATGCCCTGGGGAAAATATATGAGGCATTACATCTGGAGCTGAGTGGCTGCAGAAACCAAACTGCATTTGGTGAAATGATTTGTAAATAAATTCTCTCATAATAACATGCATTACAGAGGCTCATACAGGGGACCCACAATTTTGTAAAGAAGCCTTAAAGTCTGAAACTGTTTTGTCAACTGACTGATTCCTTCAAAAAATTAGGTCACTGGTTGAGAGAGATAACAGGAACAGAAACAAGTAACTGCATCAGAAAGCTGCCTAATGTGATAAATGACTGCAAGGCCTCGGTTTCACCTTGAAAACAACAGTCTTCCCAGCAGTTCCTGCTGTCTGAGTCAGCTTCCCACACCATCACACGCACACATGCAGTCTGTTAGCTGGCAGCTGATTTCAAGAGGCTGCAATTTCTGCCACAATGGCACTTTTTTCTGAACAACCTTGCAAATCAAAAACATCCTCCTCTCCATAGACATATACCGGTGTCAGAGCAGGGAAAAAAACAAGAGAAAGATGGAAGTGATGCATCTGTCTTATGACACTACCAGTGTGACATTTTTGAGTAATGCTCAGCACAACATGAACAAACGGTGCACCAATATGAGAGGACAGTCGACGCATAAGCGGTGTGTGAGAGTGATTCCTGAGTGAGGGGCCTATTTTTAGCTTGACAGATCAGGCAGGAACAGCAGAAAGGGCCACGCCAGATTGCACTGGTGTGTTAGTGGGTGTGTCTGTGATGGGCAGCCTCGCAAGGCATGGAAGGGTAAACCATTTGAATTGGGTATCCTAAGGTACGTGTGTTGAAATGCGTATGAGAGCTGTGAATATGTGTGGGGACCAGCGCACGGGAGACTGAATGCCACAATTCAGCTGCAGCAGCAGCAGCAGAGGAAAGTGAGATCGAGGTGAGGCAGAGAGAGAGGACCAAAAAACTGCAGGGGGGTTCTTACGTCTGGTGCCATATCAAAAAGCAGCTTTAAATTCTGTAGCAACACACAACACTGTCATGCTGTTTAAATAGCCAACGCAAAGAAATAATCTGCCCTCAATCAAAATAAATGAAAACACTTCAAGGAACATCACCACCAATTTGTGGCAAAAGAGTTGAAAAAGAACTGATGCCACAACCAGGAAGTTATTGGTGCCATAATTATGAACTACATTCATTTAAAATCTGGTATTAATGTCATTTTCAGGTTACCTAAGAATCACATCTCAGTGGGGAAACCTGCTTCTCTGTGTTTGCAATCACAGGTACAGTAAGAGGTGAGGAGATAAAGTAGCACTCATTGGAAGGTTGCAGACCTATCTATATTTAGATCAGTACTGTCGCAGCTATAATGCCACGCAAAATTCAAACCCCTTTTCTCATACATAAAAAGCACTGAAGTAACTGAAGTAACACTGAAGTTATCTCATGTATCTCACAGATAACCTACAGTGCAAACAAATAACTGGGAATCAAGGTCATACGTGTACTCCTGATACAGGACCATCAACACCCCCACTTAAGATATGTGGTTTGCAAACAACATTGAGCTTAATAGCAAATATAAGATTTCTGGAGTCTCTTCTAGGTTGTCTGACCCAGTATGCTTGCACAAAAACACAAATACTATTTGCTGCAGATAACTGCTGAAATTAGCATTTTCCCAACCTATCTATCACTAAATGGAGCTCAAGATACTACAAAGATGGCACAGAGTTGCATTTGCAACATTACTTAACTAAATTACTGTATGTTAGCAGCTACGGAGCTATAAAAGAGACCCTCGACTGACCTGCTAAAGCTTTTTATTATTTTTTTCTAAAGTAGTTAAATAACGCTTCGCTGTAAAGCAGCATGAGATGCCAGTGATTTGGCAATATTTGTTCCCACTAAATATTGTTTGTGACACTTCCTTTGTAATAGCTCTGGTTAAAAGTACTAACATACCAGCACACGGACTGAATATCTAGCCATGCAAATGAGCCTGTCCTTACATTCAACAGCACTCAACCCAATATAAAATTAAAATATTTCATTACACTATCCATCTTAAATCCCATTAAAGAGCCTGAAATTCAATCGGCTTTTCTAAGTCCTTGTACACATGTACATTATGTCTTCGCATATGTGGACCTGCTACTTTGTGAGGGGAGTAAATCAATAACATTGAGTGTCCAGAGTCTCTTGTCTCTGAATGACAGAGATCACATACCAAGGAATAAAGGCCTCACTATCCATTTTGATGGAATGCCCATTCAGCTTCAATAAAGATGGACTGTGTCTTTTTAAAAAACATTTTAAGAACAGTGTGTCTTTGTCTGCAATCTGGCAGCCAAATTAAGATTCCTCTCATCATTTGGAGGATTCTGGCCGCCACCATGTCTGACCTATTCAACTACATCCTCCCCCAACACATTTTACTGAAGTGATACTGAATTAAATTCTAATCTGACAAATAAAGCCTACATCTAAAAGAGGAGTCACAAGTGTTGTAATTTCTGTTGTAGATATGACAGACTGCTTCCTCACTGAGTCAGTGTTTTCCTGAATACACACAAGGACAATTGTCACCATTTTGGTGCAATAGGACAAACTTCTTTGATATTGCATCTTCTCTGGGACAACTTCAGGATGTCTTTTTGTTTCATGTCTACCTGTAACTCTGCTTTGTGTCTGTCATCAGCAACATGTTCTGATTTTTAGATAGATAATAACTTTGCGCAGGTTCCTGTCCTTCCTGTTTCCTGGTTCTTGTTCATATTCACAGCCTATATTTTCTCAGGTACAATGAATTACAAGTTTTATTGTTGCTATTGTAGCTTTCTACTAATAGTTAAAGGTTTTGCATTAAAAATAAAAACCAAATCATATTTTTCCTTTGCAGTTTTTTTCCCCAGTATCTGATGAGGCAGTGTCATTGTTGATCTGTTGGGGCAGGGATGCCTGGCCAGAGTTTACTCAGCCACTTTTACCTCCAGGATAAATAAAAACCACAGTCTAAGACTTTCTTACAATGATTAACCACAACATCTGAGCTTAAGTTACAAAAATGAATCGTTTTTACTCATATTAATTAGGGAGGGAGGACTTACTTGTTTAATGTTAGATCCAGGACAAATCTGGAGCCAAAGGCCTCTAACTGGAAACTGGCCTGGGCGAGGTGGACTGCCTATCAAGGGAGATAAAAAAAAAGTGGTCACTGCAGATAATGGTAGCCATCAAAGTATAAAATAGATTCTATCAATGTCTCTTCCAGAGTCCACAAACTAAATTATCTAGAGCCCAGCAAACAAATCCCAGATGTGGTGGCTGAATGACAGATGGAATTGTATAGAGGATATACTAGCAGAACGCAATTATGCCGGCAGCATGGCTGCTGTGGTATAACGCCATTCTTGAAGAGTCGTGTGTGTCTGTAAATGTGGGTGCTTTTAGCTTTATCTCACAGTGTACCAAATGACATTAAAGATGGTATTAAGGTTTAAGAGCCATGGTATGACTTATAACTTCAAAGCCTTTAGCACAACCTGACTTGGCATTCCTGCTATTGACCACAGCAGGAGCTTTACCACATCCCACCGATCACCATCATGCATTCTGGCTTACCTGGCCCTCTGCTTGATTCTTGACCCGGGTATCAAGGTCATGATAGGTACTCTCCGAGTCCTCATTTAGGTAGTAGATCAACCGCGAGGGGTAGGTGATCTTATGCTCTACTGCATGGCGTGTTGTGTTGTCTGTAGCAGGTGCTGCAGTTGCCTGTTGCTTCAGCAGTGCTGCCACTGCATCCCCCTCAACCTTGTCCTCTACTCCTTGAGAAACTGCAACAAAAATTCCCATGACACAGACATGAAAAACCCGACCGGCCTACGCACACACGTTCAAAGAGCCAGCTGTCATTCTTTATTCATGAAACACATTGATAATACTGAATGAAGTGGCCGCAGCCTCCCTGCAATTCTTAGAATTAATAAAAAATCCATGACACAGTATACTGACAACCACACAAGGCGCTTCAGCTGAGAATACAGATAACTATTTGATTTGCCAAATCAAAATCTACTTTTCATGTGGTTACTGCTGAAGTGGAAAAACTCTGCAGCAGACGTATAAATGCAGTGTGCATTATGCAATAGGAATCCCAGCAGCGTTAGCCCGACTGCAGATGGTATCGTACACTTGAGCAAAAGGAGTCCCACTGAGTGTTAATTCAGATCTGGTCATCATACATGATGAAGAATACTATTTTTTATTTATTTATTTATTTTAAGAAGCTGAACAAAAGATGCTGAGATGCTGTGGTCCGTCATGTTGGAGACGCCGCATGATAAACAAAACAATTACCAATCCGCGTTATCCCCCAGCTGCAATACAATGTTTAAGATCCATATTTGAAGGGATGAAAGTGACAAAATACCCAGCAGGCTATAGCCAATACGTACCGGATGACGCTAGTAATGGATGAAGCCAGGGCGAGAGGATGCTGACGAGCAAAGTGGACAGAAATATCAAATGCATGATTCATATTTGATAATTGAAATATCTCAATATCAACACGTCAACGCAGTGGAAGGCTTGCGGCCCATCGCGGCTGGAGAGGTGCCGTGAAGGAGGGAAGTCTTCATGGGATCCGGGAGGCACCGACCGGGGCTGCTGCTGCTGCAATAGCTGCTCAGGAAGAGGAGGAGGAAGAGGAGGAGAGAGGAAGAGAGGGGTAGGGAGGAGAAAGAAGGCGGCGGCCAGGCTACCACTGGAGGACAACCAGCAGACTCCTCCTTGATGAGCACAAAGATGTCCCCTCCCAAGCAGCCCCCCTCCTCCTGGACCACAGGAAGTCCAGTGCAGGTGATTTCAAAGGCACGGCTGTCACATCCCAACCACCCGAGACGGACAGGAGAATATCAGACTGATTTATTCCACCAATTGTGGTGATGCATTGATGTATCAAACATTATAAGGATGCTATACACAAGGTTAGTGATTTAACAATGTCCCTGTAGTACAGATGGATTCGATGCATAATTTCTTACCTAATTTCTAAGTAAATACAATAAATAAGCCACAAAGTTCAACATACGACATAAATAAAATATCAAATCATCATACCCACAAATGTCCACTACCCAACCATAATTCATACACAATAGCTCACAAATGTGTACGAAGACCCATAGTTATGAGTCGTGAACGAATCACTCATTTCTACACTGAGCCTGTGCAGCGGCCATGAGACAAGTGAACGAGAGACTCAGACCCGAAGAACCTATTTTATGAGTCATGAACGAATCGGCCATTCCTACACAGAGAAAATGCGGCAGAAAGACCCGTTCGTGAATGAATCTGAGCCTGTGGCGCACATGCGTGGACCAGGGGAAAAAAAAACAAATCCCCCACTGAGATGACTTTTTACTCCCGAGTCATAAAATAGTCATAAGATTAGTTCAAAATGAACGACACATCACTAATGGCCGCTGGTGTCGCTAACTTCACGTTCCTCAGAATAGAATCACACATCACTAAAGTTGGCTTTTCAGCGGGTTTGTCGCTGAGTGGGGAGAACCTGTTGCCATCATCCTGCATCTATGACAAGAGGTACTATCATAAAAGGAGGCAGAGGAGGAACTAGACATGAAGCACAGAGGACAGGAGAGGAGAGGGAGAAGGAGGAAGAGAGAGAGCTAGAGGACATTGTTAATCGTTTAGTTAGATTAGCGGAGCTACAGAATTGTCTGAACCGTTTAGGGAAAGAGAAAAGAGGTTTAATTCTTAGCTAAGTATAAGTTTGATAACAGTTTACTGTCTATTAACCAAAGTGAATAGCAGAGACAGCAACACGAGGTAACACACAGCACAACCACCAGTGACCAGACCCCTCCCTCCACAGACCTCCTGACTCCTGCTGGATAGGAAGCAAAAAGGCAGAAATTCAAACTCCAGTTTTCTGCCTCTTTCCTGATCCCCTAAAGTGGAGCTGTGTGGATATTACCCAGGTGTTTTAGCACAGTATCTCATGTGCCACAAGTATCAACATACATTTCGATATAATTCCCCATTGCTGAGCCTATTTGTGTTTGTAAACCTTTCATCATCTAATCTCTACAAAAACGAGCTGTTTGTCTGTCATGTTGGGAAGTAAAGCACATTGCAGTGTAAAGGTGAGGCAGCATGTCTCTGTATGTCTTATTGTTTGCCTGTTGTGCACCTGCATATGAACTGGGGTGTAAATGAAAAATACAGATGGAGGTTGCTGATCTACCAGTTTTCTGCCATGTGCCTTGAGCAGCATGGTGGCGTAGTGGTTAGTGCAGTCACCCCAGAATAAGAAGGTTGTGGGTTTGGTTCCCTACCTGGGCATCTGAGGTGACTCAATTAATTGAATAATTGGATTATGGTCTATGATATAGATTATCTGATAATTTGGTGTGAGAGACTAGACCAAACCCTTGAAAATAAATGAATTGTTCAAGAACGACACTTCACCACACCATGTCTTTATCACAATGGATAATTTCTCTTACTTAAACTTTAGTTTTTTATGGTATGACCTGTGTATTGCCACCCTCCTTGTTACTTGTCCTGAGCCAGGCAGTAACAGTATTAGTCAAAATATTGGTTTGTCGATTGGTTTTTATCATAGTGGACATTTCAACTCATTAATGCAGAAAAAATAGAAATCATTCCCTGAAAAAAAGTACATTAAAAAAAACCCACATTTCATGCCCACTCCATCCCAGAGTTTCTCCTATCATTTTTCTGCTAAGGTAAAGTGCTAACCCATCAACTTTCAGAAGTACTTTTAAGTAGCAAAATGTTCTACATGCAGTTTTTTGTCTGTTGTTCCAATTTTAAAAACACTACATTTGTGACTATGGGGAAATAGCTGGCAGCTAAAATCAGTCATCATAATCAAAAAATAATAACCATTTATTGAGTCTCAGTAAGTATTGTTCCAAAACCTACCTAAAAATTTTGCATTCATGTGTATTACTTCTATTATGGAGAAAAAGTGCGATAGTATGATGATTGAGAGAGCGAATGTCTCATTAAATTGGACCTAGTTTGTTGATATAGCACATGAGGAAAAACATAAATGCTGCTGTTTAAGTTATGATGATTGCTTCATGAAATTTGTGGATGCTTTTACAACAATTAGTCTCTTTCTGCAACAGCAGCATATATTCAGGGAAGACTGTGTCACAGGGGCCAAAGACTATAATCAGTTCATTGCATGAGTTGTAGGTTTGATTCAAAGACTGCACAAGACACACACACAGAACAGAACGGAGGATGTGAAAGCACAGAGGGATGAGATGATCATTTTGGGTCGCTGGACATGCGAGACAAGGCTGCCTGAGTATCTGAGGAAATAAAAGGGATGAATAAGCAGCAGCGTCCACATACACAGTCCTTGTCAGCTCAGCCTGCATCATTTAAGAAAACATTGTTGTCCATAAAATTTTTGATTCAATCTATAAAGGCAAGATGATGAAAATTTGCAGTTTTATCGGTTTTCTGTAGTAATTCACTGCTGCCTCGACTGAATGCCTGTGTCAAGTGATTTCATTGATTCTCAATGCAATTCACTTCTTGTTGAGAATACAAAGGGGAGGAAACTTTAAATGCTCAGCACCTAAGAAGGTCAGACTGCCTCCGTCAGTGATGTGAGAGCAGGTGTTTTGTTTTAGACAGGTGTTTAGTAGGGTGTAACCAGAGCCCTCAGTGAGCAGTGCAGCAGCACTGATGATAGACTGTGCTGCAGACATTGGTCTCTAATTTTCTGTGTGTGTGATTGAAACACACAGAGAGAAAAGACATTATCACTTGAATGAACAGTTGCAGAACACACAAACTAACCAGTGCAGCATGTCCGGTAATTACACTTATATTAGATATTCTTACATTTTATGTAAAAGTCTTCAGTGGTTTTGAGATGATTTGTCAAGTTAGGGTTAGCACTTTAGGCCTCTGATTTGTTAATATCTAACATAAAGTCTCTCCTGATTGGGGCATGTTGATTTTTTTTTTTCAATCATGATTTTTTATTTTATTTTAAAGATATGGACATTTAGCAGATATCAATGGTGTAAATATAGAAATGAAAAAGGATTAAGTTTCACGATGAGAAGTGTGGGATCAAGCCTTTTGTATCAAGATACGTCAGGCTCTGTTCCATCCAATTTGAACATTCTCATTTATTAGTTATCTATCAAGTGGAAAGTCCAATACGTCATCTCTGAAATACCCTTTCATCCCTTTCAGCATAAAGGGACCATTGGTAGATTTTTTTCCAGACCAAGTGTGGTTTTCTCACCACAAGCACTTCGAAGCAGATCGAAGTTTACAATGCATGGCTATCAGAAAGTCTGGCTTGGCAGGAACTAGCTGGTTAACCTCTTCAGTAGAAAAGAGAAATGATTGTATTAAAAGCAAAACAAGGGTTAACATTGGTCCTGCTTTCCACCTCTGGAGACAGCTCTTAGTGAAAAAAGGATGAATTTTGATTTGATACTATTTATGGTAACCGTCCAACACTTGCAAATTAATCCTTGAACCATATTCTGATGTTAATGGATATGGATAACAGATAGATAAATGATTTGAGGGGGGAAAGTATTATGGCGTAAGCGTTGCCTATTGCTCTGGAGATGCTTTATCAAGTCCAAGCACAATAGTATCAGTTTGCTTTTTTTTGGTCCTCCATGCTTCCCTTGCAGCGGCTGCCCAAAGCCCCACAGTGTGAGAGCAAATGCATCATTGGAAGTATAGTATCAAACATTTTTGGGCCTGGAAAGGAACTTCATTTTTCAGATGCATTAAATTCTAAATATATATTGACCGTATCCTTTAGCCCAGAAAGTCCCACAGCAGAGGCGTGCCTCTTTAATCATTCTTTGACTATTAAAAACGTTGTTACTGAATCTTTAAAAAAAGTTATTAGTGAACACAAACCAGCTGCGGAAAAATGGTCCAATATTAATAGGATGCCTCTAGATGCAGAAGAATGTGTTTCAACAAACATTTTACTGCGCAATCAAGCTTGTCTGCAGACCCACCACAACTTTATAGTGTTTTAATGAGCACCAAGCATCAAGGTGATACATCAACCAGTTAAATGCTTTATATGGGAAAAGGAAAGAACTGCTGAGGAGGCAGCTGACAGCAGATAGACTCTGCATGGAGGCCCTGCCTCCTGAAGCAGCGTTTGTGAAGGGGGGAAGAAAATCAGTGTTTGGATCTGCAACATTCAAAACTTTTCTGTACACAACCTCAGCGGAAAGGGGTGTGTTGAGGGTTAAGGCCGGCGTTGAAAAAAAAAAAACAGCCGCAGCCTCTCTGAATGAAAGCATTCTTCTTGCCGTGCGGCTGACCAATAACTTCTCCTCATCCTGCGGCCCGCGTTTGACGCGTCAGCCGGGCGCGCCCACTACCCGCCCCGACCGGAGAGCGTCGAGGAGCGGAGTTTAGTTTGGATGGACGCTCGGAAAGACTACACATCCAACAGAGAGGACAGGGGAGGGAGTCCCCCAGCCACAGCCGAGGCCCAGGAAAACCGAGCGAAATAACTAAAGTTAGCGCGGTTTCGTGACTGATGCTGATTTAAAAGAAGAAGAAGAAGAAGAAGGTGGCGCTGCACTTTGGTGAGCGATGCACTCCGGCTGAGGTAGACTATGGATGTGGCAGGAGTTGTACTGTGAGCTGGGATTTCCTATTGGAAGGACCAAATATTTATGGTTCTGTCTTATTTACTGATACTTTTATTCTCGCTTTAGCAGGACAGACTTTTTTTTTTTTCCAGATTCTGCATTCAACATTTGTCCACTTATTTTACTTAACTGACTAGTTTCATGGTTTTGCCCAGTAAATTCTTTCCCTCTGCTCTTTAGGATTGAAATCTTGTACTAACTGTTGTATACTTAATTATTACTTAAAATTCTACTTACCTAAATATGACTAGTTTATCTAATGTTTGTTATCAAATGTAGGTTGTTTGTATTATTTTCTGTGGATTTCACTGCTTTTGTCCATGTAGACTTATATACATATGACTAGTGTGATGGTCACATTTCAACAGTCACACATCTGCGTTATTGCAAAACTTTTTTCTCTTTTAGAGTGCGATTTAATTTATACTCTGTGTTATTTGGGCAATTGCTTTTTGTTCATGGTTTTCTTTTCATGGTTTTGAAATTTCATTCTGAGGGCACGTTTTATGTAATGAAAAAAAGAAATAGATAAAAGAAAGCCTGGATGTGATTTAAGCATCTTTCACCTCAGACCATAAATTTAAGACTTGAGTAAAAACTGTCATAGTCATGACCACCATTTTAGCCTTGATGATAAAACCTCTATGCAAACACATAACCTTTCAGTTAGAGTCCTGCTTACTGTGGCTTTGTTGTTGTATAACTTTAATTTCCACATGTAGAAATTACGTAACAACACATTCTGCCACATTTACTTACCAACAATATGAATCATACTACTAGGGCTTGTCCTGCCTCATTTGGATGGCATCTCACTATCTACATTTGTTTATTCCAATGGATGTTGACGCTATGTTCCAGGGTTTCTCGAACACACCCAGACCAAGCTTCAACACTGGAGTTGAATGATAAGGAAGCGGAGCAGGAAAGCCCACTGCATCCTTTTGGAGACGAGCCAGACATAAACATTTGAAGTGTGAGGCAAGCACTTGTGTTATAGGTTGATTATAACACTAAGGTATTCTGTAAGACACTTTGTTTATTGGTCATCTTATAGATGTTATACTAGCTGATGAGACTTTTCCTCTCACAGATAACAAGACTTAATATCACTGCGGAGATGGGTGAATCCGGCGAGGAGTATGGAAACTACAGCTATGATTATTACCTGGAGTATGGCGACTTGGAAGATCTTAGAGTAGAACACAGGCAAGAGGAAACCATGCACATAATCTCAGTGGTTGTTTACATAATTTCCTTTGTGCTTGGTCTGATTGGGAATGGAACAGTTATTTGGGTGACAGCATTCAAAACCAAAAGGACTGTCAACAGTGTGTGGTTGCTCAATCTGGCAATTGCAGACTTTGTGTTTGTTCTTTTTCTACCCTTCAGCATTGATTACATACTGCGGGACTTCCACTGGGACTTTGGTGTGGCCATGTGTAAGCTTAACTCATTTGTATCTGTGATGAACATGTATGCCAGTGTGCTCTTTCTCACAGTGCTAAGCATAGACAGGTATGTTTCTCTGGTCCACCTCAACTGGTCACAGAGGTATCGCACTGTAGAGAGAGCCTGGGTTGTATGTGGCTGCATATGGGCACTTGCTGGAGTCATGAGCTTTCCTGCACTGATTTTTCGTGACACCCTGCGCTTACAAGACAAGGTGGTGTGCTTCAACAACTTCCATGCACAGGACCCACATAAGGCAATAATGAGACACATTACAATAGTGGTCATCCGTACCACTGTGGGCTTCCTTTTGCCGTTTACTGCCATATGTGTAACAGGACTTCTTCTGACAATTAAAGTGAATCAATCTGGGAGCTCGGTTCGTGTGTCTAGCTTCTCCAAAACAGTCACTGCAGTAATTCTGGCCTTCTTTTTATGCTGGGCACCGTTTCATACTTTTAGTATAATGGAGTTATCGACGCATTCCACAGTACACCTTCATAATATACTGAAAGCAGGCTTTCCTCTTGCCACTAGCTTAGGTTTTTTTAACAGTTGCATTAACCCCCTGTTGTATATCCTCTTGGGAAAAAAGGTTCGACGTATCCTGAAACGCGCATGTCTGGACATAACTAAGAGTTCACTTAGAGAGCTCAGCCAGTCAATATCTGCCACTGAGATCGAGTCTGTGCCTGAACTTCCTCAGGAAAATCCTTCAGAGGAGCCTTTAGAGTCCTCAGTTCTATGATTGCAACCATCTACAGACTTTTGTAGTTGTCCATGAAAAACATAAGGGTAGGAGGCTATGACGTATGCTGCAAAAATTTAGGGGATTATCATACCCAGTCTTTCCAGCTGTAATGTTAAGATTTTCCTATTTTGTTTCTTTTGGGTGGAGTTCTGCCTATTTCAGCTGACAATTACTCTCAATGGAAACTTTGAGGGAAACTATAATTTGGACATGGGGTTGGTATCTTTCCATTAATTTCAATTTGTATGGCCCAAATGTGGGTGAAAGAGCTGATTAACTTGAAAGTTAATTATTTGTTCATTGTTAATATTAAATAGAGAATGTGTTCAGTGATAGTAAAATTTCTATAACTGGGTTTTGGACAGCTGATCAGAAAAACAAGAAATCTGCAGATGTTGTGGACCAAAAGAATTTTTACTACTTTGAACCAAGATCAATCATCAATGCTAAGTTGGCTTTTTGTATTTGTACAGGTGAAGTATGATGATGATGATACCTGATTACAGTCTAATATTATTATGTATATTGTACACAGTCATATATTAATGTATTGGTTTTCTAAATAGTTGAGAATGTAATAAATGCTTTATTCTAATATATTCCACATGAATAACATATATGGCAATAAAATTGTTCTTTTGAGCACATTCTTTAGCTTCTTAGAAATCTTTTTTTGTATAGTTTGGCTTGATATTCGCAGTGTGTGTTGTGGCAACCATAAAAAGATGAGGCTTTGATGTACTAAGTAGACACACATGAGATTTCCAGCAGGATTTACTCATTCTTTGTAACTATGCAAAAAAGCTGTGTGGAGATCCAGATGAGTGTTTCCTTTCCATTTCCTGAGGCCCTGTTTACAAAATCAGTCATCTCCTGTTATTTATCTTTGTTGAACTCTGACTTGTATGGATTACGTCACTCAGTTAGAGTAACGTACAGAATCTGTAAATATCTAAAAAGAAAAGTAGCATTTGACCCCTTTTTAACTGGCAAGAAGGTGATTGGCTGTTATCACAACTAAATAAAATAAAAATCCTGATTTATGATTTTCTTCTAGTGCTGTGCTTTTTAAAGTGGAACAACAATAATGGGTATCCAGAGCCCTGCTAAATGCTGCCACATCACCACTGACGATCACAGCTAGATGCAGAAGACTATCTGCTGAGCTGAGGACAAGGGGGGACATTATCTGGCTGACACAAGTTTGTCAGATCACTTCAATCGGGGAAAAGTAGCCGTCCTCTTTGGATTACAGTGCGGGATTACTTAATTTGTGACGCAGCAGAATAACAACACGGTGCGCAATCTGCGTCGCAAACTCACATCTCAGGAGGACAAACACTGAGAAGGTAGGAAACCGGCCGCCGCACGGAAACACTATCTGCTGCGTAATGACACATTATTTATGTCCTGGGCGCCACAAAAAAAAACAAACAAACAAACAAAAAAAAACAGCCCTTGAAATCTTAACCTTGGTGCTAAAATTATCAGACTGACGTTTGTTTCTTTAGCTTGATTTTTAATAAGATATACTAAATTATCGGACTCTTTTGGACGCAGCTGATAATTATCGACTAACGGGAGATTATCAAGAGCCGTTTTACATCAACACCCGCTAACGTTTGCTAGCTGCATCATTTGGTTAAAAACAAATAATATTCTTTTACTTATATATGTGTGTCTCTATTTCCAACACTTGTAAACTGGTAGAGTATTTCTACCGTATAGTCGTGTTATTTTTAAAAGACGTCGATGGATGAATAGTTTGCTCCTTTTGTTATTAGCCACAGTTATAAGTAGCTAGCTAACGGCTGCTTCTGTTTTGGTTCTGGTTGTCTTTTGTGGGGCTGCACGGCTGTCCAGGTTGGTAGTTTGAGTGCCAGGTTTGAGTTTGTTTTAGGTGTCTGTCTGCACTTTGAAAAACGTGTCTGTCAGATCGGATGGGCCTTACACACACCGATGTCTCTGCTCTGCGTCTCTTCCAGCATGCTGCGTTTGCCTGTTGTGAGTCGTGGTCTCTTTCCAGCAGCAGTCAACAAGGGAGCAGCGGCTGCAGCCAACAATGGTAATAATTTTCAGCTTCATCTGCTGATTAATTTACCTTGCCTAATTGTTGTGTACAAGGCTTTTCTTGTGTTGCCACAGCATAGCCATGTTGTGTGTTGTGTAGCAGAACAGCCCTGTAGTTTAGTTCCGTTGATGGATTACATGCAGGATTACAGATTTGCCAGATACCGGAGTGAGTGCCAGGCTGCAGCTGGCTCAGTTTGGCCATTACCAATCAGTGTCACCAATTTGCCATCGCCAGGAAATATTAGGAATTCGTTGCAATAGTTGAAATCCTATGAGTGATTGCTCTGTTTCTCTCTTTCCTCTAAGCCCGCACCGCAGCTACAGCAACAGCAGCTGCTAGTAACCTGGTGGAGGTCTTTGTAGATGGGAAGCCTGTCATGGTGGAGCCAGGAACCACTGTGTTGCAGGTAAAATGATGTCATCTGTGCATTTACATACAGTAATGCAGGCAGTTTCCTGATGAATTGAGCCATCGTAACATTAACACCTTGGCTGTATTCTGTCATAGGCATGTGAGAAGGTAGGCATGCAGATTCCTCGCTTCTGCTACCATGAGCGTCTGTCAGTTGCTGGGAACTGTCGCATGTGTCTTGTTGAGATAGAGAAAGTTCCTAAGGTATCTTTTACACAACACTTTTTCTTTTTACTTTAGAAAGCTCAGCACATCTGTTAGTCTTCTTATGCTTTGACTAACAATGCTGGAATATAGCTATCCTTTCTTGATATAATGAAAAATCATTTTACATGTACATTCCAGCCAGTGGCAGCTTGTGCTATGCCTGTTATGAAGGGCTGGAATATTTTAACCAACTCTGACAAAACAAGAAAGGCCAGGTAGGCTCATACTCACACCTAAAAGTAATTTTAGACATCGTAGACTGCTGTAGAGTTGATATTTCCATGTAATTATATCTAGGTTTGTGATGGGCATTGTTTAAATGACATTTTACAGGAAACTTTATAAACTCATATTTGGGATAATGGTTATATTTAAATTACATTAGCTCTCTCCCAAGGAGAAACACTGTCACCAACACTTAAAACTATTGTTTAATTTTTCACAGAGAGGGTGTGATGGAGTTTCTGCTGGCCAACCACCCATTAGATTGTCCAATATGTGATCAAGGGGGAGAATGTGATCTGCAGGTAAATGAAAGATTTGTTTTCATATTCTTCATATGCCTGGTGTGTGTATTTATGCCAGACATTTTTTTTAAATTTTGGAGTCTTGGAGTGTTATTTGTACAACAGATTAACACTGCTGAATGTGATTTTGTGTGAAGGACCAGTCCATGCAGTTTGGCAGTGACAGGAGTCGCTTCACTGAGGGTAAGAGAGCTGTGGAAGACAAAAACATTGGCCCGCTCATCAAAACCATTATGACTCGCTGTATCCAATGCACTCGCTGTGTGCGGTGAGTCTGACTTCAATATTTAGAGTGAGAGAAATATGGGCATATAAATTAAGAGTATGAAAATAAGTCCTTTTTTTTTTCACTTTTTATAGTTTTGCCAGTGAGATTGCAGGGGTGGAGGACCTGGGCACCACCGGCAGAGGCAATGACCTGCAGATTGGGACTTATGTGGAGAAGATGTTCATGTCGGAGTTATCTGGGAATGTTATTGATATATGCCCAGTGGGAGCCCTGACTTCTAAACCATATGCATTTACTGCTCGTCCTTGGGAGACCAGGTTTTTGGATTCTGCTCTGCGCTTGATTAAGACAGTAAGGTCAAAATTTTATTTTTTTCTCATATTCTGTTTTGTTTTCCATAGGAAGACTGAATCCATTGATGTTCTGGATGCTGTGGGTAGTAACATTGTGGTGAGCACTCGAGGGGGTGAGGTGATGAGAATCCTCCCACGTCTTAATGAGGATATTAATGAAGAGTGGATCTCGGACAAAACAAGGTTTCTCTCATGTTACACAGAGCTTGCTTCACAGAGCTAGATTTATGTATGATGTGGGGTTCACTGCTGAACTTTGCCTTGCTTCCATGCTGACAGGTTTGCTTATGATGGACTTAAGAGGCAGAGGCTTACTCAGCCAATGGTGAAAAATGAATCTGGGCAATTGGTTCCCACAACCTGGGAAGATGCACTGAGTCAAGTTGCTGGAGCAGTATGTAATTTATGATAAAATTTCATTCTGTAAAGTATGGTAATTCACAGCTTGTGGTTTTTACTGAGGGAGTGGTGCACGGAATGTGTTTTACCTGACAGATGCAAGGAGTTGAGGGAAATGATATAGCTGCTGTTGTCGGAGGCTTGGTGGATGCAGAGGCTCTTGTTTCCCTGAAAGACCTCCTGAACCGTTTGAATTGCGACAACATTTGCACTGAGGAGGTGTTCCCTTTGGCTGGAGCTGGGTAAGATCATACAAAGAAAAAAAAAGAGAATGCCGCAAAGGCATTTGAACTTTTGCCGATAATAAGATTTTATTTTTTTTTACACTGACATAGATCTGACTTGCGGTCAAACTATCTTCTAAACGCTGGAATTGCTGGCATTGAAGAAGCTGACCTGCTGCTTCTGGTAGGCACCAACCCACGCTATGAAGCACCTCTTTTCAATGCTCGAATCAGAAAAAGGTAAATGGAAGGTAGTTACTGGTTATTGATCAATCTTGAAAACATAAATTCGACTGGTGTTGAACAAAAATACATAATGTTTTCTGAACTTGTCACTTCTGCTTTAGCTGGCTTCACAATGAGTTGCAAGTGGCTCTAGTGGGAAAGGAGGTGGACTTAAGTTATACCTATGACCATCTTGGGGAGTCTGCCAAGGTCCTTCAAGAAATTGCATCAGGAAGTCACTCATTCTCAAAGGTAACAGTGAGTTCTCTGTAATGTATTACATGCTGTGGGTTAACTGAAATATGTTTTCAATTTTGTGAATTTTATCCCTTTATGGTAGATATTGGCCAAAGCAAAACATCCTGTTGTGGTGGTTGGAAGCAGCTGCTTGCAGAGAGAAGATGGAGCTGCAATAATGGCGGCTGTATCAACCATTTCGCAAAATGCTCTTGTCAGTAGTGGAGTGGAAGAAACTTGGAAGGTCCTCAATGTTCTTCACAGGTCATTGTCCTGGAAAATTACAGTAAAAGCTTCCAGTACTAGGGCAGGGTTCGAGATGGATTTTTTTATTTATGTTTATACTTTTTTTTTTGCCTGTGTCTTCAGGGTTGCCAGTCAAGTGGCTGCACTTGATCTTGGGTACAAGCCAGGAGTAAACACTATCAGAACGAATCCACCCAAAGTTCTGTTCTTTTTAGGGGCAGACGCTGGCTGTATTACTCGCCAAGACCTCCCAAAAAATAGTTTCATTATCTATCAAGGTCAGCTGTTTTACTGCACAGCACCTCTCATTTACATTAACTTACAAATGTTATCTGATAAAAGCAGTAGAATTTTGACACATTTTTGCATGCACAAAAATCTAACAAAGATGAATCAGAGTAAATAAGCAAATGAATTCCGTTCAGTGTACAAAGGTTCACTGAAAGGTTTGTTGAGTTATTGTACAGATTCCAAAGCAAACACCCCCTTTGGATGTGTTATATAGCATTCTCCACCATCATTATCACAATACCAAATGAGGACAAAAACCTGGTCTGACTACTCATTATTTTCAGTCCATGTCACCATTCTGCAAATGTTGAAATTAAGGCGTTAATTTCAGTGTTGTGTGCCATAACTGCCCAGGTCACCATGGTGATTTTGGCGCTCCAATGGCTGATGTCATTCTTCCCGGAGCGGCATATACAGAGAAATGTGGCACCTATGTGAACACTGAGGGCCGGACCCAGCAGACCAAGATTGCAGTAACTCCACCAGGTGCAGCCAGGGAGGACTGGATGATCATCAGAGCACTTTCTGAGGTGAACTGCAATACATGATAATATTATATTAGCAATAAGAAATAAGATTAAATGCTGTTTTCCCATTTGCATTTAAGCATGCTGGAGTGACTCTGCCCTATGACACTCTTGATGAAGTACGTGCCAGACTGGCAGAGGTTTCCCCAAATCTGGTGCGGTATGATGACGTTGAAGAGGCCAACTACTTTAGGCAGGCACATGAACTCTCTCAGGTTAGCTGCTATTTTTATCACGGACGTGTTTAATTGACCATCAAATTTTTAAATGTTAGCTTGTACAGCTAATTTAACTCAGTAAATTTCATGGTGCTTGCTGGTGATATCTGGCTTATCTCTTTCAGACAGTGAACCAGGCTGTCCTAACTGAACCTTTAGTCCCTCCACAGCTTACTGTGAGGGACTTTTATATGACAGGTGGGTCACTGGTACTCAATTCAGTGGATTGTCTCTCACCAAAGCTAGTTTATAAATTAACATCACAAAGTCCATAACAAAAATTCAGTGGACAGTAGCAGGGCAACGATGGGTTGTCAATTCAGGGATTATATCATTTTTGTAAGACATATTATTACCGATACCACATTTTATAATCATTATATTTTTACAGCATGCCCTTGTTTTTACTGACTGTTGTTTTGTGAGCATTTTATTTTCTTTTTCTACTATTTAAGATCAGAACAAAAATTCTAGCTAGTTTTGCATTTTAGCTGAATAAAGTAATAATTCAAGATGCTCTTTTCACAGTCGTCAGATTCTTTCAGAAACAACCCCAAAACCAGGGGCTCTTCATGTTGAGCAAACTTAGGATAAACATTAAGCTATTTTTTACTGCTATTTCCTATTTGATTTTTTTTTCTGCTTTTAATTACAAATTCATCAAAATATTTTTCCATGTGTCATCTGTATGCCAATGTTAATCACTTGTATTACAGAAAAAACTTGACCTATCCTATGCTCTTAATCTTAACCCACAGATCCGATAAGTAGAGCCTCCCAGACGATGGCAAAGTGTGTGAAAGCTGTCACAGAGGGAGCGCAAGCTGTGGATGAGCCAGCCATATGCTAACTCATGCAATGGATAGCAATCCAATTTTTGCAAGCAAAAAACAATCATACGCACAACTCTTATTTGCACATTCGTAGAAACATATTTATTTGCACTTATGTTTTACAATAGTAGATGTTTCACTATAGTAGATGCCTCATTTATAAAAATTATAGCTCTAACGCACTTTACAAACCTGCAGAAACGTGTCTATGCTTTCCTTTGAGTTTAAATGTAAGCTAAGGTTTAACAAATGTCCAGGTGCGACCCTGACAGTATATGTTTGCACTTCATTAAGACATTAACACGGTAGATGTGACCAAAGGTTTTATATTTAAATACTCCCGAAGTAAATCTAGGATTTGTCTTCCTGTGAAGTTGCTAATATTAAAAGTGTAATGATTATATTTTCCTAAAGATATACTGATTATGTAGTATTGCAAGTGTAGCCATTTGTGTAATATTTAATAAACCAGATTTCTGTAGCAAGCCTAATGAATCTTTGCAAATCCCCTATTTGACAAATGTTTAAGGTAATAAAATTATGTTCTGCTGCCACGAATGGCACTTTCTTGTTTGGTATTGCACCGACTGAACTTTTCCAGTCTGCAGCCCCAGCATCTGATTGGCACATGGTCCATCATCAGTGCAGAGCCGGCGGTGTGGCAGCAGGGCTGATAAGTGATTCATATGGAGGATGAGAGCCGAGGTCCAGGTGGACTTCACACTGCAACACTTCACTGGGACTCTTACTCAACATGTTTGAACCCGGCAATGTTAAATGTGCAACACGTAGACTGCACAGTCTAACTGCAGCTTCTCTGTCAAAGCGATTAAAATGTCACTTGCACACTGTAGGGGCTTTTAACAAAGTTGAATTTCCAATATGGTAGGAGAGGTTGTTGTTGTTGAGCGGGCTGTTGTCATGTCCCCGCAGTGCCTGTAGTGGTGCTGTGAGGAGTCTACTGTGGATCCAACAAAAATCCTCAGCAGCCTACCTACTGCTTGTAATTTGCTCTGGATATCCTATATTTACATTCATCCTTATTTCAAGACACACCGAGGTCGATGAAGATCGCTGTTACTATCCTATCTCGACCATCGACGCACAAATAGCCTAGCTGATTCTAATAGACATTTCGGCCGTCTATCTGGAGCGAATACGTTACACAGCCCATACCAATTCAAGGTAAGCCAAATCGTATACAGCCTCGACCTCGATTTCTGAGTGTACCGTTTCGCAGAGGCTTTGGGCGGCCTGCCGTTCTACTAAAGGCCGCTGCTCCATCGAAGCTAAGAGGCCTCTTAATTATTAGTTATTTGTTTTATATTCTAAGAACAGACCGAAATTATACAGTGGCTTTAGTTTTGCCGTGGCGTTACATAACATCGGCCGTTTTAAGCCTTGAAGCTGTCTGAAGTGACATGAAGTGCCTTCATTTCATATCGATTATCACCGAGGCCTTCGATGATAGGCCCGAAGCCTCGGATGTAGACCCTTTGTTTGGTAGTATTTCGCTTGAAATTAATTATGTTTGTGTACATTAAACCCCCATCGGCTATGGTACATCATTTATTGTTTGAACTTAATGGTTCCGCTTTCTTTTTGTAAATAAAACTAAACTGAAAATAGACCTTTATAGTGTTGCCGTTTGCTTATGTTTCCGTTTCCTGGTTAGCTACCGCCTACTAATTTGTGTTTTTAGCTTTGATAGCGATTGAGCTAACTAGCAAATTTGATATCTCACGTCTGGTCTGTGTTTATGATATTGTATTTCTGCCCATACAAGGGTAAGGCTGTGTTTTATCAATTACGGTACTTATGTGTTTTACACGTGGGTGTGTTTATATTTTCTTATAATAAAGTTAAAACATCTGTTTCGCCTCCAAGCTAATGCTACTAAGCTATCTCTCTGGATTCAAGCAGCAGCTGTCCGTCCGGTTCTCCGTGTTTAGCTCAAGTTTCTAGCTCAGGTTGATCGGGCTGGAATAAATGAGTCTCTAGTCAAACTGTCCTTGTATATCCAAAAAACAACTCAGCTGTCAGGTACATGTTGTTCTATCAGGCCCGATTTGAAAACACATGAAGTTACCCGCTAAGCTATCACTGAAGCGGAGACACCGAGGCTACAATTTCCATTTAAGAGTATGGTCATTAAGAGCATCAGGCTCTTTGAATGCTTGTATAATATGACTCATGACACTTTTAAAAACAGTCTATGTGTTTGTTGTTGAGAGGAGGAAAAAAAAATCTTTTAAATTGAGTTGCTGAAGTGTTCAGCCAGTTTGGGAATGATGCCTACACACTAGGAAGTAGCTTAGTTTTAAACTTTTCCGGCTCACCGCCGTCATACAACGTGCTGTTTTACCACCATCATATTATTTTATAGTGCCAGCTGTTAGCAGAAATGAATGGAATTATATAAATTCATTCTCTGTCAGTTATTTTCAATGAGATCACACCACATCATGTGCAAGTAACTGTATCCAGAGTCAGATTTTTTTTTTTTTTTTTTTTTAGATAGGCAATAATGTCTTCATGCAAGTATTTAAGTGTATGTACATTATTTGTTTTTCATAGGATCCACTAATGTAGAAGTGTAATCAACAGGCAATGATGAATGAAACTGGTTTCAAATATTGGATGTCATTTAAGTTTTTATTTGGCATTAAACATCTTTATGCAGCACATAACTGATACTTCATTGTAATGTTAACTTCCTGTTACCTGAATAATTATTTTTATCTATACAACTATACAAGCTACGGACTGATTAAACACCTGGAGAAATTGTGACTTTCCAGCCTCTTAGCTCTGCATGTGCATGCCTGGTTTGCTCTTTTGTTTGAATTAATAGTGATGTAATTCCTGTTTTTTCCTGACTTTATCCCATCAGCTGATGTTGTCAAGGACAAGAGTCACGTGATGTATGAAGGCAAACACATACACTTCTCAGAGGTGGACAATAAGCCATTGTGCTCGTACAGCCCAAAGCTCTGCAAGCAGCGCAGACTAAATGGCTATGCTTTCTGTATACGGCACGTTCTAGAGGACAAGACAGCCCCCTTCAAGCAATGTGAATATGTGGCTAAATACAACAGCCAGCGATGTACCAACCCCATTCCTAAGTCAGAAGACCGCAGGTGTGTATGACTGTTTTCATTTGTGGTAGATTCCATTTTGCTATACAGAAAGCATAAGTCAAGAGTGTGCACGTTGTTCTGAGAATCTGTGCTTGTTTTCCAGGTACTGTAACAGTCACCTGCAGGTTCTCGGCTTTATCCCCAAGAAGGAACGGAAAAAGAAACACGATGCATTGGAGGATGGAGGAATTGGTGGAATGCGCTCACGGGCTCATCTGGAGTCAGTGGCACTCAACATAACTGTGCCCTCTTTAGCCTTGAAAGCTCCCAATGGTCTAGATGAACTTCCACCATCTCCCCCCTGTACACGCCTGTTACCCCTCCCTGATGGAGAACTCCTGGACCCTTTTGCCTTTTATGAGGATGACACAGATGGGGAGGAGATGGGTACTCCTCGGAGGGGCAACGCCATCAAGAAGAAATTACAGAGTCGGCTGGTTCTCAACCAGAAACTCTGGCATGACACGGAACTCTTCCAGCCACCTCCAGAGCACTTTAGTCCTTCTCCTATCTCCCGTGTCCACCCCTCCTCACCACTCAACACTCATCTCCCACGACAACAGCCAGGTCTTCTACAACCACCACAGCACTCCAGCATGACTTCATTCATCTTCCCAGGACAGCAGCAGGGTTTATTATGCAATCCACCACCACCTCAGACGGTCAACTTTCTGCCTCCAGGGATGCCCGCTAATGCAGCACCCAGCCCTGTCCAACCTTCTGGGCCATCACTCAGCAGGAAAATGCCTTTCACTGCTACTCACTTGCCTGTCAGTTGCAAGGACAATGGCAGTAACAATCAGCGGCATGTGGTTGTCATGCGTCCCACTGCCTTCTCACCTTCTGCCACTTGTTTGGTCAGATTGCAACATCTTGTGCAGCTTTGTGCCAAGAGACACCGGGAACATGGAGACCTCTTTCCACATCTAGGTGCTTCATTTAAATACATTTACCTCTAGTTTTGAATTCATTCAATGAGAATTAACTCACCAAAATGGATTAGCTGATCTAACAGGTTCTCTTTCAGGATTGGACTGGTCAGAAGATAGCGCTGATGAGGATAATGATGAAGAGGAGGCAGAGAGATTTGTTCCTTTTCAGACTTCTTGGAAACCACAGAATGGGTTGGTATCCTAGAAGTGTACATTACTGCATGAAGTTTGACCTGATATTTTCCATCATGACCACTTTCAACTGTTTCCTGAATAGGTTGGAAGATGACTGCGGTTCTTCACGGAGAACACGGCTCCTTAGACTTTGCTCGTACCTCCGGGAGAAATACAAGCACATGTGCAGGCAGGAGAGGGCGAGTATCCGCCAAAAGAGATACCGTTATGCCTTCCGCAAAGCCTTGTTGCACGCTGCCATTAACAACCCAGACTGTGCTGGTCAGCTGATTCAGGACTTTGGAGGTGCCGCTCAAAGCTCTTCAAGGTATTCTAGAAAATGTGATATTAGTCCATTTTTAATGTGTTACTGGAATTACATGTATGCAGTGAGATATAAGTCATTTATCAGTAGATACCAGGTTAGACATGTTAGTCACAAAAAAAGAAAATTGTAAATTCACAGATTTGGTTACATCCAGGATTTGATTTTGACTGTTTTCTACACTTGTATTTTTGATTTCTTGTGGAATGGCTTTTCTGTCGTTTGCTCAGTCCTACGGCTGTGTGTCTTTTCAGTGTTGCTCCAGCAAAGCAGCAGAACATGGATATAGGGACCTGCACTGGCAGCACCAAGGGCCAGGCCTGCAACAACAGAGCTTTGCCCTTCACACAACACTGCTTTCAGCGTATCCTTTGCACAGATTCACTAATTGTACAGCTGGTCACGAAGAATGCAATCCTGTCATCTAATTTAGGATCAGTTATCCAATCTTATTCAATCAAATCTAGTTTTGCAGGCTTTTTTAGAAAATGCATACCGTCTTGTACAATTTGCCGACGTTTCCATGTTATTTCCTGAATTGTCCTCTGTAGACATTCTGTTGAATCGTTCTCAGCAGCTCTTTGCTAGTTGCACAGCCAAATTTGCAGATGGTCAGCAGTGCTCCATACCTGTGTTTGATATCACGCACCAGACACCCCTCTGTGAAGAGCATGCCAAAAAGATGGTGAGGTTCAGCGTTTTTAACAAGTTGAGCATGTTGGGAAATGCACTTTAACGTTTAAAGTACAGCTGTTCATTCAAATCTAATTCATTATTTGTCATGCTTCTCCTGAAGTGTTGCACAATAAGAAAATAATTAAATAGCAGAACAACAGGCACTAAAATGCATAATTGATCAATAATACATAACAGAATAGTAAAATGGATAAATCGATCGGTAATAAATAGACAGTTACAATTCACATTCTTAATGAACAGTGTTAGCAGTCTGGGGATAGAAAAAAAATTTCGGCAACCAATCCATGACACTCTGTGGCCACTTATCTGATGGAAAGAGGGCAAACAAGCTGCGTGTTTGGTGGCAGGTGTCCCCCATGATGCTTTGGGCTTTCCCTCTGCAGTGATTGGCAGATTTTCATGCCAATTTCACTTTTCTTCTCAGCTGTTTGTGGGCCCACTCAGTGTGGTTACATGACAGGAAATAAAGTCACAGTATTAAGAAACCAAGTGAGAAAGTAAATGAAATCAGTGTTGATATTAACATGAGTGATTTCAGTGTCAGCCAGTGGTTCGGAACTGGATGTGAATCACTTACCTCAGTAATAGCGTGTATTTGCTTTCTAACTGAGACAGTTTGGATGATTGATATTCTCAGGTAGTTTAGCTTAGTTTAGCATTAAGGCTGAAAACATGTGGAAACAGCCTGGCTGTGTCCAAAGGTAACAAATTCAGTCCACCAGCGCTTGTGGAGCTCCCTCATTATTAACAAGTTATTTTGTTTTCAGTCATTTAATATTCTCCTTTTTGTTTGTTGCAGTTATATTTCATGTGGGTTTATGTTGTGATGACTCAATGATCCTTTTCCAAACAGGATAACTTCCTGCGTGGGGATGGAAACCGACGAGTGCAGCACCAGCAGCAACAGCGAAAGCCACGTAAAAAGACCAAACCTCCGGCACTCACCAAAAAACACAAGAAGAAGAGGAGGAGAGGGCCGCGGAGGCCTCAGAAACCTATCCCTCCAGCTTTGCCACAGGGGAACCTGGGAATGCCTTCTACAAGTCTAACAATGCCCTCACAGGCCAGCATCAGGTGAGCTACACATGCTGTCTGTGAAGTAAAACATTTAATGTGAAGGGATCCAGAATGAAGAACGACACGCTCACTTACAGTCTAATGTTACACAAGTGTGAACAGCTCCTGCACTACGGCCTGTTTTTCACTTCTCTTTTTCAGGAGCCCATCAACGCCAGATCTAAGTACAGATGAGCTTCCTGATGATATCACCAATGAAATGGCAGACATTCCAAATGACCTTGAGCTGAACCAGGAGGATTTCTCGGATGTGCTACCCAGACTACCTGATGACCTGCAGGACTTTGACCTGTTTGAAGGTTCTCTTACAGTTCATTGTTATGCTCCACTATGCCTTATATGTAAACAATAACGGCTCTGTGATTTGTGATTAATGATAAATGTTGTGTTTATAAAGGTAAGAATGGAGAGCTCCTGCCCACCACAGAGGAGGCTGAGGAACTGGTGCGTGCGCTGCAGGCTATGGGGTCCTACCCAGAATCCTTGGTGTGCCTGACCTCCATGGGAGACCTGGCCCCATCTGAAGGGGTGGACCACAGAGCCATGACCGTGTTCCCTGGTCCAGTCCAGCCGGGGACCATGGGGGATCTGCTCAACAGCCGCATCCCCACTGAGAACTTCACCAGCCTCGAGCTGGAGGACAATATACTGCAATCCACTGGGGGGCACTTTCCCCCCTCACCACCATCTCAGCCCGCTAACCAGCCCCCAACATCGTGCTCCAACTTGACCTCATCTTCTTCTACAGTAGCCTCTTCCACCACCTCCCTGCTCACGCAGACCTCCATGACAGAGCGAACGTTTTCCCGGACACACACATCTCATGTCCTGGCCAAGTCAGATGCGCCCACGTCGTCTCCCCAAGGCAGCCACTATAGCAGTGAGCATGTGCCATCCCCGTACAGTGACAACATATCCTCCCCCCATGCCAGTTCCTTTCAGACTGACACCCCTCTGTTACTGGAAGGCCCTCTCAGCGGAGTACCAGGACCCCCACGCTCGTCATGGAATAATCTCCCCCTTCCCATCACCGACCCCATGCAGTTTGGCAATCTCATAGGATCAGAAAGTCATCTCATATCCACTTCCCTGTCCACCCCCCCAGCCACCACCCACTCTGTGACGCTGCAGCCCATGGCGGCGCTCTCAGCGATGCCTCAGAGTGGTTTGACAGGTTTAACGACTTCCCCCGCCCCCTCGTCCTCCCTCCCGTCCTCCTCACACGATCTTCTCGCCTCCACACAGCCCAAGCAACAGCTCCCTCAGTTCAGCGCGGCCTTTGGCCATCAATTGGCCTCCCACAGTGGCATACCGAAAGACGTGCAGCCCAGCCACAGCTCCACAGCACCCCCAGCTGGCTTCTCCATAGTTAGTGCCACTGCTGCTAGTGCCAACAGCGCCACACCACCCTTCACTCAAAGTTAATGAGAGCAAGCGGCCTGCAGTGGCTGCATGATGGTCTGTGGACTCACACTCACTTACAGTCCAGCCGACTGGCTTCTGATTGACCGCCCCTCTTCATCTGCTACATCTGTGCAATGTGGTAATAGTGCACTATTTGATAATGAATTTGCACAACCTCAGATTTTCCTCACTATTTTCGTTGTTTTACCTTGTAGCCAGACGGTTCCTTGGATTCTAAGTCAGTGTGAGTTCATGCGTTCGATGCCTTGTGGTATTGTCAGCAGGGGGGTCACAGTCAAATATTTTGGATTTTTTGAAGAAATTAATGGGTGAAAGTTGGCAGAAGGATTAGCAGAGATTATCTGTGTTGCAGTGCTCATAATCATAGAATACATAGAAGCCTCAATCAGTGGTCAGTTTTGTTTTGCTTTGCCAGTTAAAGTCCTGTCTTAAAAGAATCAACTATACCCTGCCTTGCTCAGATGGCCATTGCATTTTTAAAAAAAAAAGATTATTCCACCTTTTTCATACACTGCTTCTGTCATGCCCTGAAAAACGAGTACAAGTTGTGGTATTTGTGACTCATTATGTTTCAAGCTATTTAAATATTATCATGATATAGAATCTTACTGAGTCCGATTTCACAGTCATATGAACTTACCAAAATACTTTTAAACAGCTGTTTTATATTGTGTATACTATATATGTGCTCATTTATTTGTTTGCTCAGACGTCAAAATCTCTGACCTCACCATTGGTTGTGGGGCTCTGAGTGGCCTAGTAGACACTTGAAGGTAAATATAGTTCCTTAAAGCAATAAACACATTAATATAACTCTAGCATTTAATATATTTTATTGGTCTCATTACATGTAGCTTCATTTGCCGAATCAATGCTGGATCAGGAATATACTTTGGCCTCTACCGTTGTAAGCTCTGTATTTAAACAACAGTATCACTCAACATTAGAGCGTACAAAACCTGGCAATCAGATCAAGCTGACATTTTGTCTCACGCCATACTGAGTGGGGCTGATCAATGAGTTTCAGTGTTATAGCAATGGTGACGACAGAGTAATCCAGGGACTTTAAGTGTCTACTCTAAATGGTGCTCTCTGGTCCACATGTACAATGGTCTTTAGTGACTTTGCATGGAAACCCACTATAAGATGTTAAGTCCGCACTACCCTGAAAAGATTTAGGATGCGAATTGGCACTGGAAATGAATACTTTACTCATTAACTAAGTGTAATGTCATGGTCTAAACTGGCGTTTTGAGCACATCTGAGGGAAAGCACTGTCTGCTTTACTCAGTTTTAGAGTGATTTTAATTGAAATGATGCAAACCTGGGGCATGGATTTAATTTTAGAAGTTAATGACTCACACAGCAGTAAAACCGCGGCTTTTGATAGATATATTAGATATTTGACAGCTCTGTCAGACATTGTTGAGTATTAGGTATATAGAGTAGCAGTCTCTATCTTGGGGTTTGTTGGTGAATTGTTGAGTAGCAATGGATTGAAATTGTTATTTGCGATGTATTCAGTGGAACCTGTGTCTTGTAGAGTGAGTCGTTTTTAATGGCTATCAAAATGGTTGTAAGTTCCGTTTGAAGTCGGAGGGATCAATGTTTGTCTGCTGTGTACGGTTTCATTTTGTTTTTAAAGACGAGAATATTTTTTTGATAGCTATTAAACAACAGGAAGAAGTCTGGGATCACATGGGTCAGTGACCTTTTGTGTAAGAGCACAATAAAAATACAACAACAAATTATGGTCATTGATTTGATTCTCAGTGGTATGAAACATTGGAATATATGCATCGCTATTTAATTTCATTTTGTGGAGAAAACCAGATTAACTCAGATTATGTTGCTTTTTCAACACAGATTTGCACAGGAGTGGATGAGGTTGAGGGCGTTTCCCATGTTCCATGTCTGACTTTATTTTTTTATTTCATTTTTTTCTTGCTTGGATGGTCATGAAATGAACAGCTGCCATCATTACTAGCTCTGAGTATGCTCCAGACCCCACCCCACCCCACCCCACCCCGTTTCCAGCTGCGAGAACGCCCAGTTCTGTCTCTCCCTTCCAAAGAGAAAACACGTTACGAAGTGTAAACCTGTAGCTTCACCAGAGACGACTGGGCCTCTCAATGACTGCAGTGTTTGTCATAGTCAGGTTGGAAAAAATGTTTGCAAGGCAATACTGCTGTATCCACATAGCATGAGATTAGTTGCAGCACCAGTTTACTCTCTCAACAACAACGTAGAACAAAATCAACAGGGCTCGTAGGTGTATGTAACTGCTTGAATTCAGAGATGGTTGACAAATTCCTATACTCATTGAATGTACTGTATTACTGTTTTTAAAGATAGGATGAGCTAATCTAGTCACCTTTTGTTATTGGTCCTTGTTTAATTTGTCTAAGGTATTTTTTGTATACAAAGGTTTACATTTTTATGTATATTTTTCTTGTGTACAAATTATGTAATATGTGTACAAACACTGTATGTAATATCTGTATATAGTGTGAGAAATTTGATCTTTTGTTTTTGGATGTATAAATAAAACTTGCTGTGAGGTATTTGCTGACGCAGTTTGATGTGTGTGTTTTTTGTGTTATCAAATTAACAATTTGGGGATTAATGTGTGATTTTATGGATTCTACTATTTCGAATTGAATGTGGATCCAAGGACAACAGCTGTTTTTAAAAGGGTCATGATTTTCCTGCTCCATCTGCTTTTATCTGCTTTATTCTCCTTTTTGAAAAATGACTATTAACTTAGGAGTTGAGAAAAGCTCAACTTAAAATGTATGCAAGCGCTCCAATTTTCCTGAATGTTACTGGGAAAAGCTAGAATCCATCATTCAGTAAATTTTACATTTTAAAATGTAAAAATCTAAATATAAAATATGAACATTTTAAAATATAATATTATTTTGGGTTACCTGTGTAGAACCTAGCCTAAATTCAAAGTGTAACATACTAGTGCAACTGGGCTGGGCGGGGCGGGGGGGGGGTTTCCTTGAGGCAATGTAGGTTGATGTACGCACATGTTCTGAAATTGAAAGGAAACACTGTCAGAGAAAAACACATTTTAAGACATAAATAACAGCAAAACATTTGATCAAATCTGTACTGGATTTTTATTCTCTCCTTAATCATTTGACAACTTCCAATAAGCCCAACAGCACTGGCTTGAATTAGCAGACATGAATACTGGACTATGAACTGTCAGCAAAGTCACACAAAACGAAATGAACAATTTAAGTGATTGCTATCCATGTTTACTGAAACTTGAACACATCACAGAACTAAACTTTGCTCCCTCTATTACATCTTTTGGGTTATAAAAATAGTTTAATAGAATATATGCCTACTTGTGCTAAGAAATGACTCCTAGCAATCTCACTGCTTTATTACGGAACAACACACAAAGGGAAAAAAAAAAGTAAAATAAAACTGGTGTCATCGCAACTTAATATTGTGACCTTGTTCAGTACCATTTTTTTTTTTTAAATCAAAAGAACTTTACAAAGTGCAACGCATAAAAAGATAAAGAGTCATCTTAGGCCGTGTACAAGGTGCAAATTGAATAGAATATGTTCTAATTTGGGGTGAAGGGCTTACATGGCACATTTACAAAGACGAAGCTGAACGAAGCGCAAGACAAGAATAATTTTTCAAGAGCAAAGACGGTGAAATAAAATATGGGATGAGCATGGAAAAGATTGAGTCTGGTACCTTTTTTAGATTTGGTTTCTACTTAATTGACTTTTACTCATTCAGCTGTATTTCAGCACAATCAGCAAGCAGGAAAGAAAAAGTTATTTTATAGTTTGAAATTAAAACGTTCCATTAAATTATCAAATGAAGGAGAAAAAAGAACAAATCGACTGTTTGGGAACGCTTTTTAGTTTGTTTTTTTTTAGCTCAGCGTCAGATGAGAAAATTGACATTCCTCTTTCTTTACTACAAACATGAAGCTACAGCCGGCAGACAGTTAGCTTGGCATGAAAATAGGAGGAAACAGCTTAGCTGGCTCTGTCCAACAGTAACAAACTCCACCTAACAGCATCTGCTCAGTCTCTGAGCGGTTGACAAGAACAAGCATAAACTCTTCAGAAGTTACCAGTCACCTGAAACAACACAGAATCGTTTTTACACTCCTGTTTAACAAACAAGCTAAAAATATGATAATTAGCCTTAGAGATGCTGGTAGATTGATTTTGTTGCTTGTACACAGAGCAAAACTGTTTCTGTTCTGTATTAACAATATTAATCCTCCAGATAACAAACTAATGCCATGCGCTGCCCTGAGGCAAAAACAGCATATTATCTTGCTGCAAAAGATTTATCTCTCCAAAAAATGAAATGAGTCGATTTGTTCTTGCACATTCTATTTTGGGGAGGATGATATGATCAGATGGAAAGGTTTTTGATCCTTTTTCATCTGTCTTTTGGAGTACTGCTGTAGATGCTTTTTCAATGAAAGAGGGATTAAAGAGAATTACAAAGGAAATCATAACAAAAACATTTAATCCAACTTTTTAAAAGCTGACACTAATCATCACAAATACTCTAAGGCTGCTTCACCTCTGTTCAGCAATCAACATTCCTCCAGTCCTGGAGATGTATGCTACAACGCATACTGCTCAGGCCTACCAATAGCCTTTATGCTGTTGTGTATGTTTACACCCTCATGCACATTCCTTAAATCTACAGTCAGAAGCAGCAGCAGTGCCACTGGTCTGAATACTTCCTGGCTTTTTGTTAATATGAACATCTACTGTGTGAGAAGTTTATGTTTATAAGGATTTACTGTACAACTGGAAAACCTCTCACAAGTCCAAATGGAAAGAAACAGCCAGGCAAATCTTACACATGACCAACTCGAGTCCAAGCTATGGGACTTCAGGTGGACTTTTTTTTGTCCTAGATAGTATGGTGCATACCTGCAAAATACTGTAAGTCCCGTGCTACTGTTTTATGGCTACTTTGTTTATAGTAAAAGGCATTTATTCTCAAGTGCAATTAAAGCTGTAGATAAGCTGAGGAGATATAGTACCTCTGCAGTTCTTAGGAAGACTAACAGAGTCTGCCAATATAAACTATATGATGGCACTGCCTTGTTAATGGAATTTATGGATGAAACCTCAATTTATGTCATCATTCAAACACTCACCAAAAAAAAAACCAAAAACAAAACATGGGATGAGGCCAAGTCCAAAAATCCAACAGAACTCATCAGGGTTGCAAACAGAGCATCCAGCGTTTGAAACTGGTCAGGGCTTCAATGATCCAGCCACCTTTTTTTTTTTTTTTTATACATTCTCCAACATATTTCAGACATAGCAAAGAGGGTAGAACCAAAGCAGAATTAAGAAATGTATAATAAATCAATCGTAAAACACGATAGAGGGCAGCCATTTCCATTCACTGGATGAGTACTTAAGAGTCTTACAACTAGAGAAACCAAAGACTGATACAGAAAAGAACAAGTACAAAAGGCAAGGCAATCTCATTTATGGCCATTTTAGTCTCTCAAAATATTTACCTCACAACCATTATCTACAGTTTGCATTTGGCCATTTGTACACAGTGGTTCCATTACAAACGCCCTATTATTTTTTCATGAATCTGTAGAATTAGCTTATTTACAAGTCTGCACAACCACCCTATAGAGCTCTTTCCATCTCCCAGAGGATCCAATCCACTTAAAACAGGATACCTGAGTTTTCAATAGATTCTTCAACCTACTTGTTGCTCCTCACCGCACATTTCACAGGATACCTCGCACAGCCACACACACACACACACACACAAACACAAACACACAATTAATTAAGCAAGGAACTTTCTCCAAAAGGATGCTGAGAATAAACCTTTGTGAAGAAGCCACAAACTCACCAAAACCAAAAACTCAAGAGTCCTTGCAAAAAAGATAACTCACACCACCATTGCAATCAAACCAATGTGAGGGAGGTATTGAGAAGGGACATCTTAAAGCAGACAGCAGTCATTGCGGCTCACTGACTGTCCTGAATAGGAGCCTCTGGTGGTGTGCTAGCGTATAAGCAGACATTAAGTAGGCCAGGATTTGCTTCAAGAAAATGAGTGATGGAGACCTTCTTGGGAGACTTCATCCTGGCTGTGGAGGTCAGAGAGAAGAATCTGACTGCTGCCACCAGGGTGGAAAATTAGAGCGGAATTGGATGTAGATCCTCTCACTGAGCAGCAGCTGTCTGTGGCACAGAAAACCTGACAAACAGGAAAAAATGGGAAATTTTTACCCACTGAAAAAACAATGGCAATCCTCCTATCACTGCTGTTACCCGTCCTGGGAGAGGTTTACCTTCTGTGCAGTGACAATCTAAGAACCTCCAAGACTTTGTCAAACACAGCTCTACATGATTAGACCTGAATAAAACTGGATCAGGTCTGAGCTATAGTTGGTCAACCTTAGCTGTACTTTCAACTTAAAGCCAACATTTGCATGCTTATATGTTTATGGTATATATTCTTGGTTTTGCGGTACAACATAAACTGTACCGCCTATACCAACACATTCATCACAGCTGTACAATGCAATTTAAATTGCAGAGTTTTTCCCTCAACGATCAAAGTCCATTGGTTTACACTTGATCCCTCTATATAGTGTCTGAACAGACTGTTTACACAGAAATAACTTTTTGTTATTTTTCAATTATACGATTTCATGTGATTTGCCCATGAAAAAAAAAAAAATTGGATGTAAATATACAAACTTCAATTACCTCTGAAGTCTCTGCACTAGTTCAGCCACCAAGGAGTCACAGATGCCTGGATGTGTTTCTTCTGCCAGGAAAATGGCCTCCCGTAGTTCTTCTGCGACTTCTGGCTTGCCATTACTTGTCCCTCCCTTTTCTTTCAGCTGGAACCATGAGAGATTTCAGATAACACTGTAACAAAACTGTCCAAATATTATATTTGCAGAGTAGTTTCTGATGAAGACAAGACAGATCTAATTCTGGCTGAGCAGTAAAGGACTTAATTTACATCTATTTCAATAGCTTTGTTATGAATTATCCATGCTGTGATTAGGATTTTTAAACATTTTGGGAAGCTTAGTAAAACAGTTACCTCGGTAAACAATGGAGAAAAGATAGATGATAAGCTTTGTGACAAAGGCCTCTTTGGACTCTCCAGCACCTGGAAAAGAGATTTTAAGGTAAAGACCTCTGACACAGAAAAACTAGCCCTTTCCATTAAGAGATGCTAAAATAGTCGTCTAAAATTTTTTTTCTCTACATCTAGTGGATAATCTGACCTGTTTCCTCTGAAGCTCAGCAGGCTGTGCTGCTCCATTCTGAACCTTTTTAAGATCCTTCTCCCTGATGGTATTGAAAATCCAGTCATCATTACCAGCGTCATTGCTGCCAGAAGCTTGGTCATCTTGCTCCCTATAGTGACACTGAATTTTAGGAACTTCAGCAATTACACAGAGTTGCTTTTCTTCCAGGATGCGAATTTGCCCCTTCTTTAGTCTCACATAGCTGGATGTTGATGCTGCAGACAACTTACTCATCAGATTCATCAGAACTGGATTCATCCCGAGACTGCTCCGATTTCCACCTCTTATATCTGTCGATTAGCTCTGTCAGGTAGGACGTCTTTTTGGAATGCCTTACAATGTACTTATGTTTTAACAGCTCTTTGGCAGTTGGCCTCTGAGGAAAACACAAAACAAATAGGAAACGTGCACTCTCTGCTTTTTTATGTTCATGGACTTTTATTCCATATAATAGAACAAGAGTCCTTTAAACTTACAAAACTGGGCTCCTTATTTAAACAGGCTTCAACAAATTCTTTAAGTGGTTTACTGTAGTTTCCTTCCAGGGTTGGGGGATTATTTTTTGGGATAAGGAATAAAACCTTCATAGGATGAAGCTCAGAGTGGGGCGGCTCTCCTTTAGCCAGTTCAATTGCTGTTATTCCTAATGACCAGATGTCTGCCTACAAAACAAAAGAAACACCAGGAAATAAGTTGATAAATTCAAACAAACAATATTGAAATATACTTTAATTAAAGCAAAACAATCTCACACACTTCTTTACAAATGTGTGTTCTGACACAGTGCTCTGGGGAATGACATTAAAACTGGGTGACATCTGCTGCATGGGTGTAACAGAGGAAGCTCAAACTGAAGACAGACACTCAGTGGTTGTTTTAACAAACCACACTGACTCATTTTGTGGTTCTTCCAAACTATGTGCTTGTATGTAATTTCTAATCTAGACAGCCTATCTTCTTGTGACAAAAACAAGCACACAGCAGTCAACAGAGCACTGAAAGAAAGAATCCACTATGCCAGAGATCACAACTAATTTCACAAAAAACTTTTCTCTTTGGCACCAAAACCAAACAAAAGAATGGGATTGTAATGAAATCAAGTGGAGTTTTAGGTTAACACTTTGTTTTCGCATTTTGGTCAGAATCATGTCAATAAATTGATTTTGCATATTAGCATTCTCGAATTTCCATCCCTAGGGGAGACATGAGAGCTGGTTTGACACCTCAATATGGAAATCTGAATAAGATACAATATTGACATTGCACGGTCAACATTTCCCAAATGATATTTTACTCTCTCTGTGTGGGCTGTTTTTACTGTTGCTTAAAAAATTCTTTTTGGCCATTTTATACCTTTATTATTCGAAGGGACAATGAACTGTGACAATGAAAATTGGACACAGACAACAGGGTAGCAAGCAGCAAACAGTGGAAGTGCAACTCAAAAGTGGACACTAGTTTCTTTTTGTATTGGGCCTATTCAGAGACAGAGGCACACCCACCACCACAGTGTTCGCCAGCTGATGTCATGAACTGACATTAAGCTCTTCAAACCGAGCTGACCACAAAGTGATGCAGCTGTCAGTCCCATAGATGCTTTACAGCTGTATGTGCGATAGCTTGCAATCGAGCGTGACCAGACCAAGTTTCCTAACTTCACTTTCACAAAATGACTGAAAGATGACCATATATATTTTAAACTCACATTTGCATTTGCCTTTGTCACGTAGCACAAAAACAAATTCTTTTCCAGCACTAAACTTGACTGTGATAACAGGACATGCAAAAATAATTCTGACCTTTGAATCATAGGCAGATTGCTTAATAACTTCAGGTGCCATCCAGAAAGGTGTCCCGACAAATGTGTTCCTTTTTATCTGCGTGTCCGTCAACTGGCCAGCCACTCCAAAGTCTGCCAACTTCACATCACCTTGTTCTGACAGCAACACATTGGCAGCTGAAAGCAACACGGATAGACATAATGCAATGAGCTTCATACGCTGCTTTTGAAAACATTAAGCGTATAAATGAACATTTAGAATTTCATAGAGATACAGAAATTGCCATTGTCTTAACCATTTCAGTAATACAGTTTTTAACTTCATCTGGTAGTAACAATGTTTCGAAATTGAAAATCATAAAGACTGAGGATAAAATGGCAGAGAACTCTGATCAATAGACGTCCTTTTACAGGGACATAAAAGAAAAGAGATTCATTAAGCTCCTGTCTACGCTTTGTAGACAGGAGCTTAACCACAGTAACATTCACCTGCTTCAGTATTGGGAATGTCATCAGATAAAATAGGCTTCACTTTCTCAATCAAAACACTGACACCACTGCACAACAAAACTATTCACAAGCCTGTAGTTAAAATAAGGTGATGACATGTGCCATTGTTACCTTTGATATCTCTGTGGATTTTCTTTTCGGAGTGCAGATACTCAAGTCCTTTAAGGATCTCTCTCAGGATTGTAGCTATCTGAGTTTCATCCAGCGCACCTGGTTCCAGCTAGAATGAAGGATAAATTAGAGAATAACAAGTGACTTGAACAGATGACACACATTTTTACACTGTATTTTCACAATAATAACAAAAATGGAAAGTTCAAATCATCTTAAAAATTATTTACTGACTTACCAAATCAAGGGCTGATCCTCCACCCAAATATTCCATAATAATCCATAACTTTGTACCCTGAAAAGTAGATCAGCTAGTTAGTCTGGATAATGTTCACAGTTTGAGCAGATATTTCAACTGATTAATTGACAGCTTTTACTTTTAAAAACATATGCCAAAAATAAGTCTCTGACTCCTTCGGAGGTAACTACTCCTATTTTTAAATCATAGTTGTTTTGGAGAAGACTGCACAAGCTTATTGTGTGCTCTGTGGCGACAAACCTATCTGCTAAAATAAGGGAAGGTTTATGATGTATAATAGAAATTTATGGTCAACCAGTTTTTATTAAATGCAAGAGGCATGATTAATGCACAGATGTTTTGCATCTGTTAGAAAAACAGGTCCTTGTTACTTAATGTAAAAAAGGATTTCATTAGGGGAAAAGATATAAAATAACAGCACAGCTCCCTTCTTCAGATTGATGACTGAATCACGTTTTTGTCTGAAACCAGCTGAGAAGCTGAGAAGCTTTGAGTAACACTCATTTCCCGCAGTTTGACTTATCAATTTGAGTGTGTTTTTGTGCATAAAAAAAACCCCCCAAAACAAAACAAAAACGTTTTAATGGACTTTGCCTCCTTTATTATTATTATTATTTGTTTGTTTATTATTGATGCTTGTTTGTTTAAACCTTGTTTTCATTTTCATCTGCGGAAATTCCTGCTAACAATAAATAAATTGTGGCCAACCAAAAAACAATAACTGAAACTAAACTAATACTAAATTTACAGACCAAATGACTACCAGTGTGTATTTTTAACAAAAACATGTAAATACATACATACATTAAGCATAAATAAGCCTTAATTCTCTCTTTAAGCCAGCAACAAATTTGAACTAATGGACCAGCATGTCTCTCATTACAGCTGCTAAGTACCACAGTAAATGCTGTGAGAGGCACTCTAAGCACCATCACATGTAGGTTGAAAATCTATTGAAGTTACAAAATATGTTTTGCGGCTGAGTTGTGCTGTGGACACACCTCTCACAATGGACCAAAACAACTGAAGGATTTTGCTCATGCTTTTTGTCCTGCTCTGGCTTGGGTTATTCACAGGACTGTAAAGGTTTCAGAGAATTACATTCATAGCAGAGGGTATCATATCATATAATGGTCATACTGCACTTTTTATAAAAGGGACTAGAATTCCTGCCCTATTTACCATAGACGTATGTATATACACCGATACTAAAGCTCAGTGTCAGCACATGGACCTTAAAGTCAATGTGTAATTTAAAATCCAATAAGCTGTAACAAAGCTCTAAAGGTGCAAAAAATTGGCATTGTACAAAAACTCTGGTTGTTCTCCAGCGATGTGTCATTTTATTCAGACAATATTTGTTCCATTGTTCATATGCATTATTTATTGACCTACATTGCGGTCAGTGCACACACTTGCAGGAACATGCTACTTGCATATGTACTTAAGCATGGACTATTCAAAAGTTCACTAAATTGTTTTGTTTTCTGATGTTTAAGCTTACCTTGAGATATGATCCAAAATACTTGGTGATAAACGGACTGTCACACTGGCTGAGAACAGTGATTTCCTGTTGAATGTCCTCAATTTCATCCTCTGCCTCCTCCAGATCAATGATTTTAATTGCCACAACTTTCTGAGTCCGATTGTCAATGCCTTTAAAAACTTCACCAAAAGAGCCTTTTCCTATCCTTTCCAGCTTGGTAAAAAGCTCCTCTGGGTCAGCTCTGAAATTCTTTGTGACAGAGAGAACAGAGTGCATTTTAAATAATAATGAACCACGTCAAAATGCCAGTTGCACAAATAAAAAACCAAATGTTTAACTAAAAAGCACAGGAGTAAACTAAAAAGGTATTCACGCAGTCATTACAGAGGCACACAGCTCTTCATACAAGCACAAAGTAGAATTAATTAAAATTATGATATTCAAAAGAAGGAAAGATTTTTTTAAAGCATAAGGCATCATACATTATACAACAAATACAAACATCTGGACAAAGAGAAGATCTGCAGAGAGAGGGCAGTTGGTAAGCAGTATCCTCCGGAAATCTTAACATCTTATACATTGTGATGAAATACTGTCCTGTTGTGAGCGTATTAGTTGTTTGAGTTTCAGCGGGTTTGCAGCCAGGAGCTGAAAAGTTAAAGAGAGTTGGAAAAGAGGATAGGTATGAGTGAAAGGGGAGTGGAGGCTGATGAACGTGATGATGACCATCAGAGCAAACAGGTGTTATCATCAGAAACTGAAGGGTCATATAACCTCAATTGTGTGGAACTTTATTGGTTATTAAAAAATTACAGAGTAGATCTGCAAAATATGTCGGCAGTTGGTGCCAACCAAAATTGGAAACACAACAAATCTTTTCCATCCCACCAAGCACTCAGAGAGTGTGACAATGTAGTGCTAACATTGGCCCGACTCCACACAACCCACAACAACTATTCAGTCAATTCTTTGGCAATTAGCAATGCTGGTGTTAGTGGGACTGTTGTTTACATATTTGTGCTTTTTGCGTTCTACCTTTAAAACCTTTTAGAGATGTAAAACCAGGGCATTTTCTCTGTTGTATCTAACAGGTAGTACAGAGGTGCTGGAGCCAACCCCAGCCACGAGGTTGGCATACACCCTGGACAAGTTGCCAGTCCATCTCAGGGCCCCAAAAATGACTTAAGTAATACATTTTCAAAATAGATCTTAATTGATTTTATGTTGATGAACTATGGGCTACAGTCAATTAAGTCCTTATCCTGACTCCAAGTAACCTGATAAATGATAATAATACTCAAACTCTACTCTTTTAGTTTGTAAGTTTTCTGTTGTGTGTAGAATCAAAGACCAGGATGAGATAAAGGCTGTGACATCCCCCTCCTCAGCCAAGACAAACTATATACAACTGTTTTCATGGGCTGAATGGTACCAACAATGACAAAAGATCCTAATGTGAAAACCCAGTAGGAACTCATTTCTGTTTGAGCTGCCTCGTGCTTCCCTCCCTCACAGTTTTGTGTGTTTGGAGTTGTTTAATTAAGCACCTCGGATAACTAGTGCTCAGTGGAGGATGAGTAAAAATGTCCCTTCCAGTGTCATAATAACCACAATGCTTTGCTCATTCAGTGTGTTTTCTGCACCAGGCAATTCTGTATACCACTTTAGATCCTTCATTCACGAATGGTTAGTTGTTCACCAATGCTGCTTTGTTCATGCAGACGATATTCAGCAAGTTCTCCCTCAAAAACATCCAATGCCTTATTGACATGCTTGACGCATAATGCTTCTAAGTGCCCCCTTAATTTGTTGTCAGATTAATTAGTGTCAGCTGCCCAAGTTTTCAGACACAAAATACACAATGGTCCTTATCCCCGACTGCATTCACTATGATCACGGAAGCAGGGGTAGGCATTCCTTGGCTTCCTTTCCCCAAGTTAAATATCTGTTCATTTTATGAACCTACAGACTTCTCTGTATTAACTGCTACTGTGAAAGCATGATTTGTTTACTATTCTGTCATGACAAAGATTCCCATGTCTAAACATTAGTTCACATTTCCCTAATCTGGTGGTGCGTCCAATTTGTTATGCCTAAACCCTTATCATTTGTTGAAGAACCTGCCTTTATATATTTTACACTCCGTGCTTTACATCTTGAACCAGACCAACTTTTTTTTAAAACCCTCTCAGTCTAAACTGTGTGGCTTTCAGTGACACTTTAATCATGACACACTGCAACATAGAAGTAACTAAGGCGTAATGACCTCTCCATTAAAGGCTAAACAGAAACTCAGGGACTACAACCTGACTGACTGGACTAAATGGCTTATTTCCACAGCAGCAAGGAGATTGTAATGGTATTCAAGTGGTCCACTTAAATTTCCATTCAAGCATAGCATTCATTTGTGTAATCTGACTGAGCAGGGTTTGCTGTGTTATAATTTTCGTGATTAGAAGTAGCACAAAAACAAGTCTAAGCTATTTTAATGACACTGTATATTTTCAATCAATTAAAAAATGTAAATGCAACAAATTTTAAACTTGGTTTAAAAATAAAGAACTGAAGCAATTCTGACTGATGCTTAATTTACCAGGTAACCCTGGCCTAAAATGATGATCTGTTGGCTCACATAGCATATTGCTTTAGAGTCCCTCAAGAGAGTAGTTTCCTGTAAAAGGGCTAATGCATGGTGGTCAAACCAATATGGAAGGGGAGATGAGCAGCTGCACTCTGAAAAACTGAAGGGGAGGGTGGGGGTGCTGCATTTGACAGCAAAGGGACTTTACATCAAAGACAAAGTGGCAGGGCAGTGAGGAATAAAGTTAAGTAGAAACAACACAACCAAAATACTATAATAACATTGGTGTGGTCAGTCATCCAGGTGAAAATTATAATGTCACGGTTGACCTCTATGAAAACAAAGGAAAAACAACAAGGGCACTGTGACCACAGACTACACATGATGGGAATGTACTTGACATACACACAGTCAGCAGGTTTACTGCGACAACTAAAGCTCCCTGACCCTCACACTAAAAGCATGATTGTTTCCCATCTACACCATTCAACTGTGTAGTCAATTTAATCCATGAAGCAGACCTGTACCAGTTGTACACATGCCTATACATTTTTATATACCTAGAAAAAATCAGCTATGTTGTCTGCTCTTGATGAGGACCTTGGTGTGGCCTGCTTTACACAATCTCATAAAATAAGGGTACATGCTGACTGTCAACTAGTGCCCCTACATACCCTTGTAGAGAAGGCGATCTAGAAAAGTAAAAATAAGTAATTGAGCCAATATTTCATTAGCCGCCCATAAAATGCAAGTACACTACATTAACCATTTTTGACTCAATGTCAAAAATATGGGTGAAAACAATAACTGAAGCAACGAGTCAATTGATCGATTAGTCAACCAAAAGAATATGAAACAGCAACTAATTTCTTAAACTAGATTATTGAATATATTAATGATACGCAAGTGCTGATAGGAGAAAACCAATTTGATGACATAAGAGGTGAGTGCTGAAACAATTAGTTGATTTATTGATTAGTGGAGCCATAATGAAACAACAATGTCATAATTCAATTAATCATTTAATTAAATTTTGCATACATTTCAAATTGTGTATGGTCCTCACCTTTGAATGTTAGAAGTGACTACATTTCTCTATTTTATAACCTGTTAACTGAAATGTATCCACTCAGAACATGTGGCCTTGAAAATGGGTGGTTATTATTTTATCACCTATACAGCTGCCAGATTAATCAAATATCACCGTTTTAGGATCCCTGCCTCCTACTCTGCGCATCTGTAAATCCCAATCCTGAGAAAATTCCATCACTGGGATTTCATTATATCCCAACTTTCTACACCAAAAAAATAACATCAAATAACAACAGTAATCAATTCAAATGAATATTCGCTAAAAACATAAGTTTTGACAGCAACCCAAATCAAAAGGTAATAAGTATATTGTGGCACAGATCATTATGACATGATATCACCTTTTGAAGGAGGTGAGCACACAGTGGACTGCATGTTCAGGTCACAGATAGGAGAAGACCTGATACAACTCATCAACTGGTGCATCAAAGAAAAATCTATCAAATTGAATGTCATTTTTTTTAAAGCCAAATTGGTTTTCCATTGGTATATTTCCGTGCTCTATTAGAATTGGACCCCGATTTTAATGTCAAACTATTACGTTTTACATCTCTCATACAAAACAGCCAAAATGGATACAGCAACTTGCGGGCTTGAAATTGTGATGGATATATATATATATATATATATATTTTTTTTTGTGACGGTTCTAATTTAGGAGTAAGGTCGATCATAGTAATGAAGAGCTTATTGTTTTCCAGCCCGTTAGTCAATCAAAAACCTGAGATTAAATGACGAACAAGATATCAGCCTTCCCTGTCTATAATTCAGGCCATTTGCGGTCTGGAAATAAGTGCATTATTGCAGAAAAGCAAAGGTTGATAGTAGTGAACAGGATACTGATGTCGTACTCCCGCAACGCAGGATAAAGTTATTTAGGGGATGATATTTTAACTTCCGAGCTGAGGGTGGGAGAAAATGTAAAGTAAAATGTGTCGGGAGCCTGGAACAAATCAACTTGCTCTTAAAAGTAAGCTTTTAATAAGATATAATGTATTTACCTGAATCCCCGGCAGTCCACTCTGAATAGGAGAGTGAGCCATAGCGTCAGATCGGCAAAGATGACGCCTTTCCTCGTCTTTTCTGCTCGCCTCACCGGAGGTCTAATTTGTGTTTCCGCTCACAAACTACTCCGCGTTGCAATCTGGTTAATGTATCAAAACGGAGTCGTGGCTCGGTTTCAAAAGAAATTAGCTCGACTAGTCGGCTTGTACTTCGAGCTGCCTGCCCTCTCCTCACTCGCCTTCCGCAGTTAGCTAACGTTAGCCTGGCTAGCTACTTTAGCAGCTAGTTAGCAAACAGCTGAGTAATATTTTCTCCAGAAGCGGTCTCTCAGTAAGTGGTTGGCGGCTCCCCGCTGGTAAGATAGAGGTTTGGCCTGAAACAGTCGCACAGGATAAATAAATGCACACTGTTATATAGTTGTATCGCTTGTTGTTCTATTCATCACTTTTCTCGGTCGCCCGGCGCCATCTTGGTAAATGTCATTTTCATTTTTCCGGGGACCAATCAGAGGAGACCCTGCACGTGTCGTCATCTGTAAACGTATACGTCACGTTGGGGTAGAGGCTTACACGGGTGCCCCACACGAAGCACTAAACTATCTGAAATCTGGACAGAATTTTTAAAGTTTTGATTTTTTTTAACTACTACCCTCTCTGTGGTGGGGTCCAGTCTCTGGTCTACTTTTGGTCCGGTCTAATCACTAGAGGGGGGTCTGGTCTCTGTGAAGGGGTCCCGTCTGTGGAAGGTTCTGGTCTAGTCTCTAGGGGGGGTCCATTCCTTTGGGGATCTTAATCCATCCATCTCCCGGTATTCTGTTTTATTAACCTAAACATTTTCGGGCCGCGAATCGAACCCACGACCTTCTTATTGTGGGGCAACAGCGTTAACCACTACACCACCGTGCTGCTAAAAACACATAGCAGAAAACTGCTATATCAGTTTGAGGGGTCTAGTGACGTCACCCAGAGTTTTGTTTTTTTTCCCACTTCCTGCATGAGTGGAGGGGATGAATGGATGACACCGCTGACCCCCACAGGAAAATCACTGTGGTTGTATTTCGCGCTAGCCAAGCACATTTATTATTTATTTAATACTTATCTGGACTGTGCCATTCATACTTCAATGTATCAACTTCTTCAAATTCACACTTATTTTTATTTTCTTATTTTGTACTGTGTACTTTCTACAGTCCATCTACAACATAATTAAGTCAACACTTTCTAAAGGTAGTACTATAAGTCTGTAGATATTTCTAGTTACATTTCTATTTCTATTTTGTTAGCATACCTGTAACAAACCAAGTTTCTGCTTGTGATTAATAAAGTATTCTGATTCTGATTCTGAAAGGCAAGGACATTCAATGTTTTTAAGATGAAGAAGTAATAGAAGGTATAAAAAGTACAATGAATAAATCCATTTTGGTGGTGTCAAGACCCCAAAGACAATAATTGTAAATGATAAAACAGTAAAAATGACTATACTTGAACATAACTTACAGATAAATATAAAAGTTACATCCAAATATATGCAAATATTATATTAAATAATATGATTCATCTGCTATATCAGTCACTAAATAAATTATATTATTTAGAGTTATACTGAATAGCTTATACTGTTAAAGGTCTTAGTTTGCTTTGCTCACTTATTGAGACTTATTTTACGATTAAAATATGAAATATGACAGTACACACACTCAAGTACACACCTACATGTACACACACACACACACACAAACACACATAACTTTTATATCATTCACATTTTGGTCTGTGTAGCTTTATAATCGTCATCATGATTTTTAATTGCGTCTCTCTTGGCCATCTCAACCTCTGTCTTCTGTAGCTTGTTTTTATCATCATTTTCATCTTCATCTTCCTTCTTCCTAAATCGGCCCTCAATTTCTGTAGGGTCAGTGTAGGTGTAGAAATAGGCCATAATAGAGAAGATGATACACACTGCAACCAGTAGTGAGGCAAAGAGGACGTACTCCGCCCACTTTGAGAGAGGAGATGAGAGATAGAGGGAGAAACAAAATTAAAATTTGTCTGACATGTTCACTAGAAACAATGAATCACCTTTAGACACACAGGATTAGTTGTTTAGAGTGTGAATAAGTAGGAATACTGCTTTTTTACCTGTTTGGGAAGCTTTGCAAGCTCAGCCACAATCAATACGATGAAGTTGCCAATGGCAACAGTCAATAACCAGCCTGCTTGCAGCACAGCTTTCATGTTACTGGGAGCCTTGAGCACACATAACAGCATAAAATGAATGCCATGAACAAAGGGCATTATTCATACTAGTATCCACTTTACAGACAAAGTGAAATTAATATTGTAATAAGTTCTATACTTTGTTTTACCACGGTACTATAATGGAATACATGCCTGGAGACTGTGGAGACAAATGTACCTGTGAGTAGGAGAACTCCAAGCCAGTAACAGAAAACATCACTTCACCAGCAGTTATAAAGAAGTACTGTGGGATCTGGAGCGCCATGTGAACCGAATTGGGCTTGATGTCTTCTACCACAGTAATAGACTCATGACACTAGAGTAAAAAAAACACCAGGGGGTTAGTGTCAGTGGTAGATTAATGCACATATATAGGCCATTATAGAACCAAGATAGTGTAAGAGTGTGACTCATTGATATGTTTTAAGATTTTATGGAGGATTATGAATATTGTAGGATTTAATCTGTTTTCTCAGTATAACCTTTAGTAAATAAACAGATTATTAAATGAATACAGTCACAGTACAGCCATTTAAAATTTACATTATTAAAAATAATTTTTTGAACTTACATTAGGTCCAAAGACCAGAGTGCTCTGGACAAAGAAGGTGTATGAACTTCCAAATCCAAAGTCTTTGCTGTATTCACATGACTGTGATCCACTCCATAGTTTGAACTCGGCCCTGTTCATTAGAAGAGAAAACCAATTTATAAACTGCATTGTATTCATAAAAAATAAATTGATTAATTAATAATAACAATATAAAATATTTTAACTCTTACTTTCCATTCTTTATCTGGGTGTAGTTGGAATTATAGAACGGCTCAATCACGTCGAAGTAAGCAGAAGCAATTGATATGTTCAATGGTGTACTCATTCCATTTACAAATCTAAAATTGTGACATATTAAACAAAAACAATACAAACAAAAAATGTTAAATATTTGGTTCGGCCAACCAAATGCAAATATACAATCCTTCATTCATTCTCAACTATTTAATATACAGATAAATATTAGGTATTGTTGGTTCAACAATTTTGATCATTTGAATTCATTTTACCGGATTGCATTGTTGCCTTCTTGCGGCTTGGAAGTTAAATCACTGGTCTGAAGAAATAAGAGAATGGATTTGGGTTAATATAACCATTTAAAATGTTGTTTGTTTGATATATATATTACTATTTTGTGCCTCTTACTCACCATCAACCAGTCATTAGTGATGTTTGAAGGAATGAGAAGTGTTTGTCGTTGTCCATCGGCCAAACAAACATTTTTGGTAATTTTGGGGTTTTCTACTAAAACTGTGATTTGTCCCACATCAAATGTGTAGTATCTGTCACTGGCCTGCAAAGCAAAGAATTGGTTAAAAACTTTGCATGCCATTGATTTTCACACAATTTATCATCCCCATTTCTTGCATAGTATTTTGTGTTTTGGTTAATGATGAAAACGTACCTGAGCTCGAGGAATAGTCACAGGATCATTATTGCCCAACTTAACTGTGACAGGATTATTGCCCATGTTCAGTAATTTGAGATCACTCTGAGATGTTGATGGAAATGTGGGTAAAGTTTTCTGAAAATTTGATCAAAAAAAAAAAAAGAAGAAAAACCCCAAACAAAATTAGATTAAATTATATCTTGTTAATATCCAGAACTCTGAGTGTAATGCGCGTGTTGGCATAGTAAATTTGAAATTAATCTCTGAGCTGACATGTAATTTACAGTATACCTATAAGGAGATGAACACATTGCTTGTTTACTACTTACATCAATTTCAATCTGAACCAGAGCAGCACAGACAAAAGCTATAGCTGCCAGGAGCATCCCCACTGTCATCCTTTTTAGAGGTCTGTTGAATAAAAAAAAAAAAAGAAGAAGAAAAGAAGTAATATCTGTTAGTGATGTGAGACAATTAAAATACATTTACATTAAATAAACATATTGACAATAACACAGAAATACATTTTCCCTCACTGCAATACTTACGTGAAGTTCAGCCCACATTTTTTGATTAGAGGGTAGACTACACTGTCCATGATAGGCACCAGAGTCAGGATCAGGATGGGATTGACAGTCTTTCAAAAACATACATTTCACTATGAGAATTTTCCCCAAAAAATGCACAAAATGGGTTCAAGCTAACATGATAAAGTACAATAAATAATTCTAACTTACCTGCATCTGATCAGGCTGTATGACAAGACTCCCCTGCAGACAAAAAACAGTTATTAGGACATGACCACACTGCTATAATTAAGTGAACATGTATTTATATTTGTTTTTATCACCAAACTTACAAAGTATCCATTCATGTTCGTAGCTTGCAGAGTCCATCTAGAACCCTTTAAAACAAATACAAATGATTAGTAATTTTCAGTTTGCCAGCAATGATGCTGCTTTTTACAATGTAATATAAGTTAAAGGTACCTTTTGGTCAAATAGGGTCCAAAACATTGGCAGTGGGATGTATAAAAAGAGGACCTTCAGTACCATTTTGATTTGAGCAATAAGGAGTTTCTACATAATAGAGAGGACAAAACATGAATAGCCATAACATAACTGAAGAAACAGCATGTTAGAAACCTAAGAGAATTAAATGAAGTGAATTTACATCATATTTTTCTTCAGCCCAGTCCATCCAATGCTGCCTCTTTGGGTATTGCTTGCTTCTGTGCCTGTAGCGGTTTTTAATGGCAAACTGAGAGAAGAGAGGGGTTTTTAGAACATCACACATTAATGCAAAACATGATGATGCAAACAATGTAAAAGAAAACTCACCCCAATGCATTTGCAAACATCTAGCATGATGTTCCCCTGTGGTTCAGCTTTGTAGTACATACCACTCCCAATGATAAACACCACTGTTGTGAGATCGCAGGCAAAACATCAAAATTACTATACATTATACAGTATATGTAACAAACCTTTACATTTCAGCTTCACGTGTAAAACTGTAGTCTCCAAATATGTTTAAACATACCAAGTGCAACCACCATGAGTGCTGCAGGAACACCGAAGGCCAGGGAATAACACTTCTGCGGAACGTGGATGCCACATTCCTGAGCTGCAGATGGAGACAGATAGTTGGAATGCAACTGAAACTCCGATTTTGTGCATGATTGTGTCATGTGCTTATGTTTCTTGTCCATGTTGACAAAAGGGTCCTACTCATCTGTACCTCTGATGATTGGAGTGATGATGGTTGACAGGAGACTCCCACCGTTGATGCACAGGTAAAATACAGAGAAGAAAGTTCTCCTTTGATTTTCCTGCACAAAGAAATATGTCAGCGGAATGCTAGACTTGATGCATAACCAACCTAAAGTAATTATTACTATTGAATTCATATTGGTCACGGTACATTATTCACGGTTCCCAGGGATGAATTTTTGAAGAAATTAGCAAATGTCTGCATGTCAACACAGTAAACTAAATGACAAACATATCAACTAAACACCAGATTTCTGTGAGCATATTCGCAGACTGATGTTTTGGAGTATTTATCTCAAAGCCCAGTTGTTCAGTCTCACAGAACCACTGCTATGGCTGTAAGTTTTTCATTTTAATATCATATATACCATAATATTGTATAATACGTTTTGGTTTTTTGGGTTTTGTTTTTTTTTTTGTTGCCTTTTTTACAATTTCTAACTTCATTGCAATTACACGTTTAATGTGGTCACCTTTAAAGGGTAAATATTATAGAGAAAGAGTAAAACCTCTAACCTGGTGGTCACCAAACTGATCTCCACCAAAGGCAGCCACACAAGGTTTGATGCCTCCTGTTCCCAAAGCAATTAAGATGAGTCCCACCATGGACAACACACTGAATGTGAAGAAGGAAAATGCACTTGAGCAAGGACAATATGCCATGAAAGCTCCTGCAAGAACACCTGGATATGACTCAGTAATTTCTGTAGCAGAAAAAAAACCCACACATGAAAAGTTAAGTCGTCTGGTGTGCCATCTCTGTTCGAGTCAGTAATGTCATGGATCGCACTGACAGCCATTGCAACTTGCCCAATTGCATAGACAATAGACAAGTAGATGATAGTCCTGAGGGGGAGAGAGGGGAGAAGACACAGAATAAAAACTCAGATCGTTTACCAAAATATCATTACCACGCACATCTAACTCTTTTTAATTCAATTTTTATTGAATGTATACTATCCTGCACAACAATCTCTACTTTTTCATAAGGACTTATGGTGCATTATTTTTCTTGGATGGGGGGTTTTGGGCAGCTTTATGAATAAGGAGCCATTTAAAAGAGAAATATAAAGAATGCATAGGGATGTAAAATGAATAAGACTAAATGGATATACTTAATTGAAGTCCCAGTACTGCAATATTGTGTAATATACCTCCACCAATGAAATGAAGTTATACTTTATAACAACTTGCATACAGATGTCACTGATTTAAACCTGCATGCTTATATCAAAGGAACCAAAGAAGATGCTCACTTAAACTTTCCCAGCCACGAGTCTGCCACAACAGCACCGAGGATGGGGGTGAGGTAACACAGAGCCACGAAGGTGTGGTAGATGGAAGTGGCCAAGTCATCGTCCCAGCGCAAGAAGTACTTGAAATACAGCACAAGCACAGCTGTGGACACCAATGAAAAATGTAAGCTTCTTGATTTACTGAATATAATAATCATAAAAATCATCAAATATCTAACCGGCCCTCTAAATTAAATGGCAGAAAATGCTCTTAGCTGCCAGTTTATTAGGTTCATTATCCTACCTTCACCAAGGGGATAATGTTCCATTTATATTCATATAGTTTTAGAGAAAGTGCTTTAACTATAATCATCTTATAAGCTGAGAGTATGTGGTGCTGTATTATACGCAGATGTACTTCTGTAATTAACCAAACTCATCAATAAAAAAGCACTAACTAGCACCACAAAGTTGCCCTTACAAGAATTTATCATTACATGGAATATTACCGAAATAGCCTCACATTATATTACAGTGCATTTAGTTAGGGGCATCCTAATAAATAATAAAGTGTCAGCTGTTGAAAATATGCAATACATGTATTGTATCCTCTGCCTTCACTCCAGTTTTTTTTAAAGGTATCATGGTTGCATTATGGATCTAAAATTCTCACCTCGCATCCCATAGTATGAGAATCTCTCACAGAACTCATTCACAACGATGAAGAAGATGCTGAGTGGGTAACCACAGACCTCTTTACTCTGATCGATAAAAGAAAGAACATTATGTTCAGCAGTGCTGTGTGAGGTATCAGAAGTAGTAGATCGTAAAAAGCTGTTCAATTGTTGATTAAACTTTTCTTTAGTCATATGAATTTCTAAGGTAAAGACTAATGACTAAAATGATCAAATAATTGTAGCAGAGTATGACGTAAATGAAAATGCATGCCTACAAATGTAAGCGGTACTATAACATTGCCCACATTCAAGGTCTTTTTCATACCAATTTATATTTTCACAATGTAAAAATACCAGTAGCTGTATTTGTAGAATAAATGTGGGATGTGGAACAGCATAATATGGAAATACTCATGTAATATATCCAATTACAATTACATCAAAATGCTGGTGAAGTGGTGCTTGAAAATTCTGTAACTTCCTGCAGCACTACAGTGATTTGAACTTTGAGACTGATTGCTTAGATGCAACAGATTATCATTTAATCTCATTGAGCAATAAAAAAAAAAAAAAAAAAATCAAAAACAAATTTCACCGAGTCAAATTATTAAGTTCTTTACCGTTCCTTTGTTCTTCTTTTTCTTGGGATCTTCCTTATCTGTGCACAAGATTAAACTAATTAAAAAGACAGAAAAAAACCCTACAAAACAAATTCCCTTTTCCACAAAAAGAGATAAATAAAACAGCCTATGAACTTTCTTCTTTTTCTCTTGCATCTTTCATTCCACCTCAACATTTCAGTTTGGAATAAAGAAACAGTGCAATAACAATGAAGGCTCTGCTTTCATTGTTATTGCACTGTTGGTGTCTGAAGTTTCAGGATTGGAACATTTTTGCAGATTTAAATTAACTCACCTGCCATGATGTCTGACACTGCTGCCTCCTTTCCACTGTAGTCGGCTATTCCTTCTGCAATTCCTTCGGGGAGCAGTTGATAATTTGTCCAGCAGCAGTAGGAGTGTTATTTTTGCTTCTTGTCTGTCTTGATCTGTCTGTCATACTGCTGTCAGCGTTGCTTTTATGATGGGTGGGAACACGAGATATAGGAGATTGGAAGTCCACACTGTTCCCTCCTTGAAAACTCATAAAAAGTATTTATTCACAACAACTTTACAACTGACACAACTGTAAGAGTGAACACAATGGCAACCGTTAACCCGTTAAAACCAATGCACATCTGTTTTTAAATGCCGTTAGAACTGCAACCAAATAAGATAGAGCAATAATTATTTTTTTATATGAAACCGGAAGAGCAACACTTTGATACCAGGCATTCAATGTGTCCCAGAGCGCTGTTTCCTCGCGCTAATGGATTTAAAAAAATCCGGTAAAAAGTGCAAACAACAACAATATTGTAATCTATTGTGCAGCTGTTTACAGCACTTCCGACGATGGAGTATTCGCCATCTCGTTGTAAACATGAACTATCACATGTTTTTACAGCGTGTCACTTCTCGCCACACTACCTGTGTTACGACAGGAAATGACGTCATTTTCTCGGGAGATGCAGTTTTTCCACGATAATAAAGGAGTGGATGAATAAGTACTCATGACTACGAGTGCAGAGAAATGAGTTCTTTTATTTAAAAGAAAAGCATATGGGAACAGCTCTGTTTACAGCAGAACAGTGGATTTGTGTTAAATAAAATAAAAAAATAAACAAACAAACAAACCAACAAAAACCAACCCAACGCTGCCCAAATATAAAACAATTTCTCGAACATTTGAATCAACACTAAAATGGTAAAAGCTTCATAATACTCCCACAGTAGGCGTTGTGTCTGGTTCCACACCTCATCGCTTTGGCAAGAAGGTGAACATTTCTTTACAGTGTATAAGCCCCACACAGCAAGACACTTTGCAAATATTGCACACACTCCTTTATATACATTAATAAACAACTTGGAATATGCTTTTGTTTTGAATGGCTTTAAATATATATTTAAAAAAAAATCTTCCACCCTAAGACATTGAAGTGATTTAAGGTTGAATGTAGGAGGCCCTTTTGCAATTTATCATTTTTGTAGAAATATAACTTCATGTACAGGGGGATGAGTGTTGATATTTGAAGCATATACTGTTCATCAGACATCAATACAGTGGCCTATAAAAGTGAAATATTTTACATAAAAAAAGCACAATGTGTAACGTTATCAAAATCAACAAAAATGGGCTGTTGACAGGATGCAAGTGTATTGTAATGACATGCATAATAAAGATCCCATCAGGAATGTCTCCATGGAAAACCAAACTGCCCAGTCTTTTCAGACTGAAACAGGTGAAGGAGAAAACAGGTTTGTCTCATCACACATCACGTCTGGCCATGAAGCGGGGTCTGCGTCCCGTTATCTACCCTGCACAAAACCCTTTGGTCTCAGGTCTGAGGTCCATGTTAACCATAAGGTTACCATCATACCACAGAGGAAGAACTGGGGATGCCCTGGATGGTGGCACTGGTTGGCGTGCCACTGATAGCATTAAAGATGTGAAGCGAGTCTGGAAGAACGCTCTTCATGCCATCTTCAACAGGACTGATCTGAACGGAGGAGCGTGGGGAGGAGAGATGAAATATGAAAAAATATGATGTTAGATCTCTGAGTGACTTTCTGTAAAATTTGCCCTTATTTAAAAGATTATTTGACTCTTACAGAAATTCACTTATTTCCTTTCTTGCAGAGGGATAGATAAGAAGCTCAAGAACAGTTTTCAGTCAGGAGGAGAAATAAGAAAACTCAATAAGAGCTGTTTGGTTTGGTTGAGTGGTGGAAAACAGATGGCCTTGCTCTGTCCAAAGGTAACAAAGTCCACCTGAAACTGCCACTAACTCTTAGATGTCAAATGTTACGCCAACTTTTTTGTTTAAGCTGAACAAAAAACAGCATGTAAGAAGGAAATGTCAGGATTTTACAGTTATTATACAGTGAGCCTACAATTCGACCTGATAACAGCCCCTGACCAAGATAACGACGCCACAGCCCCTTCAACCACTGCTTTGTTAACTTTTGCACAGAGTCAGGTTAGCTGCTTTCATTTTCAACCATTATGCTCAGCTGATTGGCTACTGGCTGTAGCTTCTTATTCAGTACACAGATACAGTATAAGATCAGTAGCAATCTTACTCTCTGCAGGAAATTTAAGTAAAGTAAAAAAAAACCAATCCACATAGCATCAACATCAAGCCATTAAGTGTATAAAAAAATCCATATACACAAACAAAAGCAAATGCTGAAACACACAAATTCAAATATACACCCATTCTGTTCATACAAGTACAAACATATATGCAAATAAATCTTATACATGCATACACGTGCAAAAACAAACATCAACCCAAAGACATTGGTTATTGTTGGTCTAGTCAGTTACGTCAGATTCATAGCAGAACAGTTTACTGCAGAGGCAACACAGGTTTTTTCAAAGATTTCAACTTTTAAATATCAAGAACGCTAAATGTCCTGATGGACAGCAGACATGCATGCTCGGAATGAGAACACTTTATGGTGAGCTGATTTCTTAGTTATTGCACCAATGTGATTATTAAGACCTGTCTTTGTTATGACCAGATAACTCTGTCACCAACTTAACAAGGTCAACCAAAGGTTGATCTGATTGAGTTGATTTTCTCAATTCAGTAACTTAATGTTATTTTTTACTTGGTAGAAAGATCAAGGGATTGCTTTAAAACCAGGATCTGTTTGTAATTGAAATCCAGCAGCCATCAAGATAAAGGATAATATTTTAGAACAGATGCCTGTGACTGGCTGGACCAACAACAGACAACTCGGTTTTTATTGCCTTCTAATCCTTCTTGCATTACCATCCAATCTGCTCATGTCAGCACAAGGGAAAAACAGAGAATGGCATTATCAAAGTGTTCATTATCAGTCACGTTATCAAACATTCATGAGTGTCACTTCACTTGCCAAAACCTGCCTCAGAGAGTCACAGTTATGGATTTAAGATTAGTAATGTAAAAGTAAGTAAATATCTCAGCGATGATGTACTTACTTGCTCGTGCATGATGATAGACAGCTCTCTGGCAAGGTCTCTATAGTTGGCTTTCATCTCATCATGATACTCCTGTTGGTCCTCTTTGATTAGTCGCTCATTGATGCCTAAGCCATGGCCACATGCCTCCACAAAATGCCTGCTCAAAAAATAATTAAACCAAGAAGTGAGAATAAGACCGAAGAGGAAAAACTGATCAAGCTTTAATTGTAAATTCTGACATGTTACCTGAAAACCTCTTTCAACTGTTTGACTTTGTTATCAGGGTACTTCTTTGCACCTGCATCATCCAGAAAGGCTCGGGCATAGGCAAGAGGTCCGGCATTCACCTGAGGGATGAGCCATGTCATTTGTTTTCCGCATAACAAATTAATGTGTTATGCGGATAATTTCATGAATGATTGTATAAAGACAGATAGAAAATATAAAGCACCTGGACACTGATGCTGCCCTGCAGTTTGAGCTGCAGGCGGATCATGTCAACTTCACTGGAGGAGCAGAGCTGTTTGATCTCGGCCACCTTCTTGCTCATCTCATCAATAGCCACCTCGATGGGGCTCAGATCGGTGTGGTGCTGATACATGACTGCAATGCGTTTCTTTACATACGGGAAACAATGTGTGGCTGTGGGATAGAGACACAACAGTGAGACGGGTGAACATTTTGCATGTGAACCTTTTCTTCTTGCATGTACTTTTCTCAGTTTTATGGCAAAGGATCCATTCAAATGTACCCTGGAAATCCACTGAAAGCTTTCAGATAGTGAAGATAAGATAAGGCTGAACTTTTTTTGCACCATAAAACAATAAAGCTGTGATTATGCTTATGAAAGGACCTTGACAAACAGCTGACATGTTCAGAATCTAATCTTCCATCGATGCATAGGAACGTTCTGCTGAGTAATGCAAGGTGCAAACAACTGACCAACTAATATGACAGCCATCCACATAACGTATATTTGAAACCGTCTTCGTGTGTGACAGTAGCAAGCTCTGTTCCATTGTTTGAGAAGATGCTAAACAGCTGCATAATGTCCTAAATAGCTGTGGAGGAACTAGGAAAATATCCCTGATAAGATGAGCTGGTTCTACAGATTTGTAACTTGTAAAGTTTAGAGCTGGAGTTTGAAACACGTGGTACACAGAAAGAATGAAAAACACTAGAAAAAAGAGAATAAAGGATGAAATTATTTTTACAAATATATCTATGCTTTAAAAGCTCCTCTTATAAAATTTAAGACATTAAGTGACTTACTGGTTAGTATAGTCCTGCGTTTGCACTGCTCCTCCACACCGCCCTGCTTTTTGCCTGATATGGTAAAAGGCATCTCAAACACAAAGCGACGAATGTTGTGGCTCTTTTCAAATTCTGTTTTCCTGTCCACCAGCTCCTTCTCCTCCAGGTAAGGGGTCACATGTGTCACTTGGATGTATGCATACTTAGAGTCCAGGTCTTTGGGATTAATCTGCGAAAGATGCATGTTGTTATAAGAGATGAATGCTAAGTTGTGTCAGTTTTGTTGAGAAAATTTATCCTAATCACAAATGAAATATCAGCAAGGTCTCACCCTTCCAGAGTCCTGAATCATCTTCACGTTCTCCTGTCCAAACTTGTCAGAGTACAGCTTTAGGAGCCTCTGAGATATCTCGGACAGAGGGGTAAATTTGGGTTCTTTGTAAATATACTCCTTACCATCTTCATCCTCAAAGAAGCCCTGGAACAAAGATAAACCATAATCAGAATAGCTAAAACAGCATCTTTTTAAAAAAATAAGACATAAGGGAGAAAACAATGCCACATCAAACCATACATGAGTTGTGAGTTGGAGTCATTGTGATAGTTTGTTAGATGAAATGGTACGATTTTGTTTAAATCTAAGCTCTGGGCTCAAAGGTCGAATATATCAGACTCTAGTGATAAACAATCTTTAATCTAATAGCCGAGCACAGAGATTAAAAAAAAAAAAAAAACAAACAAACCGCACTCCAAACACTAACTAGTGTCAGCTCAACAATGTAAAACAGACCAAGCGAGAGAGGTGGGGGCATGGATTCACACTGTCAGTGGGAGCACTTATATTAGTCAGTTTCTTATATTTAAGAGGTCCCATGAATAGATAGGTGAAGCCATGCATTTACCCAGTGAGAGATAAATCCTGCTATTAGCCCTTCGAGGGTTTCCTTCTGAGTATGACGACACTGAAGCTACAGTAAAGGAGGAGTTACAGGGCAATGCAACGTGACATAGCAACAACTGCATTAGCAAAGGAGCACAACACAGCCTAAAAACATTCACTTCACTCCAATTGCAGTGGTGGCTTTTACATTGATTTACCTCAGCCTCTGAGTCAGTAAACTGGTACTGCTACAGGGTGTGGACAACAGAAAATAGATCAATGTTATTCCATACAAACTATCTAAATAACCTGATGAAATTTAACACTTGTATTAATAGAACTACATAACCAATTAGACCACGTTTTCAGACACGCATCTCTAGTACACAAGTAGAGGTTACCACACCCAAAAAATTATTTCTAAAATGTCTAAAATCACTTTAAGAAAGAAATAGTCAGTACTAAACTCGTATGAACTTAGCTCAGTAACACAGAAGCAGAGACACTGATATAAGTGCAGAAGTGGATAGATGCCATGCAACACAACCCTCCCCCCCCCAAAAAAAACAGAAAGCAGTTGTGACTGATTGTTACTGTAACTTGAAACAACAAACTATGATTGAGAAGTGCAATGGATTACAGCAGCACCAACACCACACAAAGTCTCAGGCTGCTCAGAGAAGCCAGCAAGGTCTAATGCGAAACTTACCGCTGCCTTCAAAGAGGATAAAAAGCAGAGAAGGGTATTAGAGTGGATCATTAAATGTCACCTCAGGTAGTCATGCTCTTTAAAAACAAAAGCACCTTCAACAGCCCTCATGCAGAACATGAATTACTTTGCCATTCAGCAAACTCAGCAACAAAATTGATACTTGTGCTCTTTTGTGAAATAAAATTTAAATAATTTTAAGTATAGTTAGAGAAAAAAAATCATATAATGAACTGACATAGGAAAATCAAACTAAAACTAAAAACAAATATTTTTGTTACACGCCCTTTGGAAATTAACAACCTATTTTGTAGCTTAGGAAATTAACTCACCTGGCCAAAGAAAGCCACTCTGAAGTAGGTGCCCAGCAATCTCTTGCCAGTGTGCATGACCTCTGTTACTTTGCTGTACGCACGATGCAGTGTGTCATATAGGTGAGCCAGTTTCTGTGCAGAGATGTACAAATAATCTGATTAGGTTGTGTTGATATTCATGGCTAAAACTGAGCAAAATTAATCGGGTTGTTGTGGGGAAACACTCGAAATTTCTCGGGGATAAGACCTTGTACCTCAAAGTCTCTGCGCTTCTCATAAATGGGGATTATGAGCTTGTAGATGTCAGAGATGAGCTCATAACGCTCAGCTTTCCACAGTCCGTCTGCACACTCCTCCAATAGTTCCATTAGGACGTCCTGATGGAACAACAGAAGGGAGGAAGAGAAATTTTAGTAATTAAGTGCTTGATAAGTCAATGCCTTTTCTATGATGTTATATGATGTGAAGACTACAAGGAACTAAATAAAAACTTGTGTGTGGGTTTCATGCTCATGTGATTTTTCAATAAATATGTTCAAAGTCAGCTGCAAATTCTAAATCTGTGATGAAATATTGTCACCAGCCATGACCAAGCAACTTGAACAGTAAAATCTGAACATCTAATTGTAATCAAATAAAGATAGGAATTCGTGTTATCTTGTAAGCATGACTATTTGCACAGTGAACTTGAAAGTAAATGAAATAATTGGTATTTTTGTTGGCATTAGTAGTATGATAGATGCAAGTACTTCATTGAAGTGGACATCTTGCATGCCGACATCCTCCATCATTGCTGCTTCTTCATCAATGTTCGGAGTCACGACACGGAAAGCTGAGCAGCCCTGCTTGAACATGCCTGAAGCATGAGATGAAACTGAGATGAGATTTTAACAAATCAGCCCAAATTTTCTTTTGACAAAACATATGAATTTAAAAAATTTCATGGAGTAGTGTAGCTGATGTTGCGTTGGATGCCCAAAAAATGAATTCATGCTGATTTACTAATTAATACAAAAGATTATTGCACCTTTTCTCCTCAGGTATTCAGCCACAAGTGCTGCCACGTGCACATAGCACATGGCCGCCTGTAAACAATAAGAACAATGCAGGTTAGCATTATCCAATAAAGGAATATCAGTACACAATAAGCTATTATTCAGTAAATCTTGTCTATATTTAATATTTGAAAACACATAGGGCTATCAGAAACGAAGCTGAAGTGACTTTATCACAGGTTAAACTGGCCATTATGTCCACGGACCTCTGACAGGTCTCCGTTCTTCACATGGATTCGGGCCATGCTATCCAGCCAGGTCTTGCGTAGCTCGGGTGTGCTGGCATAAGACTTGGCCAGGCTATACTGCAGGTCCACCAGCATCTCTGGATCTCGCTCATGCTCCTTCATCTGAGCTGTGGCCATCAAAACCGTCCTGATGCGTTTGGTAAGGTCCTTCACATCTGATGGGAAAGCTGTGTTCTGTTGTGTAGCAGGAAGAAATTAGAGCAACCAGTTGTGGTGTTTGTAGTTTAGGCACTTCTTTTTTTACAACTGAAGTAGAATATTAAGTGTAATTATGAAACCAAACTATTTGCTGACCTTAATAGTTTTGTCACTGTTGGCACAGTTGTTTATAATGGACAGAGACTGCTGGAAGCGGGTACTTCCGATACCAATGACATCAGCAATCAGCTGACTGACAGCAATCACGACCTAAAGTAGAAGAAAGAAGAGAAAAGATCAAACATTGTGTAACCCTCATATTTTATTGACATTGGCTTTACTTTCTCAGTGTCCAACCTGTAAGTGTGTCCGGACAAAGGATTTGCGACCTGTGTAGTCAAAGTTGCTCTTCATGAGGAAGTAGAGCAGATGGGCTGCATCACTCCGAATGGAGCTCAGCTTAGAGTTACAGCACTTCAAGATCTCGTAACAAAATGCAGCACACATATCTGCACGCCCTTCAAAGAACGTGCAGGGAAACTAGAGGGTGAATAAGACAAGAAAAACCATCAACTACTTTGAAAGCCTAAGGCAGTGACAGAGAGAGTATTGACAAAAACAAACTCTTTCAAACCTTGTAGATAAAGGTGCGAAGTGAAGTGAAGACCTGCTTGAGGGCCGTCTCTGACTGATTGATCCGCAGAAAACAGAGATGGACTTCAAACACCTTCTTCATGAGTGGACTGTGGCCATGGTCAGAGCACAGCTGTGCCTGTGGAGAAAGAGCATCATCACAGAAACTGAGGAAAAATCTAGTTTGGAAAACAACAACAGTGATTCATGTGAATGAGAGTAAGCAGTAATTAGACCCAACATTACCATGGATAATAGTGCATTTGTAAGAAAAATGGTACTGCACAAAGTAAGCTGTTACAAGCTGCTACCTTGAAACCCATGATGAAGATACTTAGGGTGTCCAGCACAGTCAGACACACTTCAGTGGCGATGTTGGCCTCTAGCAGGGACTGATTTAACACGTCAGCGTCCGAGTGACTATAAGCTGAAGAAGACAACAAAAGGCTGTAGCTGTTCCACCCCAACTAATAAAATCACATTATATCTTGATTATAGCGGCAAAGTTGATGTTAAAATGATAACATTTTATACCCAAAAAACAAGTTTCATTCCAAACTGAAACTAAAAATTTATCTCAATGTGTAAACATCTTTATTTATTTTTATGAGCATATTTATCAGTTTTGTGAAATGCATATAGTATTTTGGAATGAAACCTGTCTAATTAACATGGACTGTATCTCTCTGTTGGAGAATGAAATGTGAAAGGAGGCTCAGAGCAGATGAGCTGGGCAAAGGCATGAGAAAATATTACAAGCTAATGTTCAGTTAATATGGGCATGCTCTTAATTCAACCAAATGAAAAGAGAGCTGCTGAGAACAGTCTGCAAACTGCCTGTCAACCAGCTACGTTCTTACCATGGTCTACAGATATTCCAAGAATACTTGAAATCTTTCTTACACTGAAAACACAAAGAAACTTTATTAAATGATGCCATTTACCAGACTGATCACACAGCTTAACCTTGTTGGATGAAATCCAATACACTGCTACTCATAACTACTTTGGCGCCAGATTTATTTTAATTAACTTATGAAATATCCATGTCTTGTGAATTATTTCCTGCTTGGAAGTGGGCTGGGTTTAAACAGATGATGCGGAAGAGGATGACGATGATGATGAGGTTGTAAAGCATGAAGAGACAGATCACACAGACTGAGGCGGAGGGGATTGGAGGTCCTCTGGAAGAGGATGTTTGATGAACAAGTGCAGTTTGGGGCACTTACTGTGGTTAAAAGTGTATGAGTTATCCAGGCTGCTGAGCTGCTGTAAGCGGGCATGCATCATTCCTGCCCTGTTACGGGACACAGGCAGAGTCTGAGACTTCCGCTCATGTGCTACAGGTCCTGCCCCATCCTGGTTCCTGATGAGGAAACAGGACAATGTTAGATGAACAGCTGATGACCAGCAGGGCCAGAGTTAGTAAAGCAGGATAAGCTGAAAAATATGCACCTCAGACAATAGAGTGGTGTAAATATCACTCAAATATCCTTCGAGCTATATCAGATTCAGTTTATGAAATTTTAAGCTGAAATAATGCATAAATTTTTGGGTGACATCACGCATGTACCCAAAGCAAGACCTACTGTTGCAACGTAAAGCTGTAATGTAAGTTACATGTTTGAAATGCAGTTTAGTGATAATAGTATAAAGAGGCGAGCAGCATTAAAGGGATTAGTTAAAGCAGTGGGTAACAGTGTAAGCCATGCATGTGAGAGCCGGAGAGTGACTTAGCAAAGCAAGTAGATGTGTCACAGCACTGCAACTTCAGGTTGTTAGAAGACATCATGCAGTTAGTTTGAGAAAGTCAGTTCCACCTTTAGGCTTACCCAAACAGGAGAGGGCAGGAGCCAGGTTTTATTTCATTATGTTAAACTTGCCAGCATTTAAGTGAACAAAGATAGAAACAGTGGTGGTAGGTTAGACAGAGTGAAGACCCGAGCCCTCTGGGAGCCAAGGCCAGAGCTCCCAAACAGTGGAGAGAGAGTAGATTAATGTACGTTTGGATTGAATTCACTTTAAATAACTACTGAACATGTGGACACAACCTCCAACAGTCAAACACTTTTAGAATTGATGTTTTACAAAAATAATGTCGGCAAGCAGATATATAATTTTTGGATACAATATCAGGTTTAATGGACAATTAATGAAGAACAGAAAAAAACATTTAATCTCCTCATAATCTAAATGAGTGATTTTCAACCAAGGCCAGTTGGATTTCAAAATTCATATTGAGATAAAATAGCAGAAATTTCAGATTAAAAAAAAATGAGAACACATTGCGTCAACTGTAATATTAGAACCCTACATGCTGCAACTTTGTGTAGTAAAAACTAATCAGCAAAGGAGCAGAAAAGTTGTAAGAATCGAATTGCTCCAATAAACAATAGCCATTTAAATGCAAACTGAACTGAGCCAACCTAAACAGTCACAATTCGACTGTATGAGTATATTTCTGCTGTTGTACATACAAGTTTACATAATCAACAGTGCTAAACCACATTCTGTTTAAAATCAAAGTGACCATGTATGGAACATGATAGGTGGCTCTGAAGTATGAATACTTCATATGTAACTGGGTTGTGGGAGTATGTGAGACATAAAAGGTTGGGAACAACAGTGCTAGGAGCCCAAAAGCCTACACAACCATGATATGTCAAAATAAAAAGCTCTAAAATTATCCATGCACCTTATTTAAACACTGACGACAACATTACCTTGCGATGTATCTCTTTCCCATGTATCTAAACTGATGGAGGCAGACTCTGAGAGGAAGAGCAAATGAAAAATCAGTTGCCACACATCGTTTAGTATTACTGAGGATATAAATGTTTACTGTAGCATCTTTAGAATAAGATGTCTTACTCCACTAGAGTTAAGAAGTCCATTAGGTCAACAGATGAAGCCTTGTTCCAGTAAGTGAACAGAGCATCTGGAGGAGACAGTGATTGATGTTGAAGGACCAGTTAGTTTCTTGGATTGTAGAAATATGAACAGACACAATATTTAAAGTAATAAAACAGGCAGAAAAGAATGTGATTTTACCCTCAGACATGCTTTTAAGCACATGTAGGAAACACATAAGGAGGCTCTTGATCTCCGCCTGGTCCAGTTTATCACAGCGCAGCAGGGTGCTGCCCAGGGTTGAGGCCGGCTGGTTCTGGGGGGGCAAAAAGGCTGGTCAGACACAGGCAAATGATCTAATCCTGTCAGGGCTGTCAGCCATGTCTAAATAATGTCTGTCTCAAAATAATATAAACCACTGTTTGCAGTCAATGCCCCTTTTGGTTTTTGGCTAAAATAATAAAACCTGACATTTCTGCAATTTGTCTTTAGAAATCTTTAAAAACTTGGTCTTATAGTTTTTTGGGTATTGATCACAGTCAAAAACATGAACTTTAGGATTTGTCTAGTTTGCTTAAAGACATAGAAAGAAAATTATGTATTTTCCTGAGTTTAAGTCCTGAGTGGTTGTGACATTATTAGTATCAGTTTTCTGAAGGCCTGGGATTAAGGTGGTAAAGCTATGCTAGTGGAATCGTTCAGGGCTCTATGAGTGATGGGAAAACTGGCAGTGGAAAGCAATCAGGATTTTTCCCTGCTGAGGCAGAGAGCAGGAAGAAAACAGCAGAGGAACAGCAGCTCTACCACAGCAAGGATTTGGCGATATACCAAGCACGTTCCTTTGCCAGCAGTTAGTCTAGACCATGAGACTGGCTGGGGATGACTTCATGGAAAGCATGAGACTATGGTTTAGGTTTTTAATAGGATGTTTTGAAGGGAGGAGAGCTTTATGGTTAATGTTTTCCTGAAAAGTGTGAGGCCGTCGTACAGTTATTTTAACATTTTTATATGTTAAAAAAAAAAAAAATCTGTTTTAGCCAAAATAAAGCAGATTCTTTTGTTTGGAAATTACTGTAAATTAGGTCCAAGGGTTTTGATAAGTTATACCACACATCACAAATTAAAACGTCTTCAACAGACAGACAACAAACAGCAACCCAGACAGTGAAAAAATAATCCTTTGAGTTTAATTGCCCTCTTCTCAAATTAAGGTTGAAGCTGCCTATTTGTTAAAGCGGAAAGAACACAGCACACAAGAGAGGAACTCCAAAGTGAGAAATCCCTTAAGAATGCATGCTGGTCAACATCTGAGATACAAGGCAGAGAAAAACCCCTGCGGCCCTGAGGTACAGCGGGTCTGCTTATGGCACCAGAGAACAAACAGGCCAAAGTCTGAGAATCGTCTGGCAAAGAAAGGGCTTAGATTTTAGGACACTAATGATGACACTAGGACACTCTCACAGACACTTTCACATTCCCAGATGGGACACTCCTAGACGGAACGATGGCTGTGTGAGGGAGGGAGGCATTTTGTACTTGAAGTGAAACGCTTGGCTGCAGGGCGCTCTCTGGCATACTGGGGACAGATAGCAGGGAGAAGTCCATGGTGACACGCTTGTTGCGCCCGGAGAACGCGGGCTCCTCACTCTCCGTAAAGAAGCGCAGCACATTGAGAGAGTGTCTCCGTACGAACTTCTCCGTCTGCTGCGACCAGCCGTAAAGGTAAGGTGAGGGAGTCAATGACACAAGTTAACATGGAGGAACTGTCTGTCACAACAAGGGGAGGTGTGGTGTGATATCCCTAGGGCACAGTGAAATGAATACTGTAGGCGTGAAATTTGATGTCTGCAATATGTGTGAAATTATTTCACAGACGAGCTGCCCTTTCTGAAATGATGTACCTTGTCCAGAGAGTTGCCCTTGTCGTTGTTCTTCTCAGACAGGCTGTTCCCAGAATCAGTGCTGATGAGTGAGCCACGAGAGTCCGCGTGGCGCACAGAGTTTATGTTGGGCGTAGATGACGTGTGCGGTGAAGCTGTTCAAAAAGACCCATATATTAGTATGAACAATATATGTACATATATAGTTTTCATTGTTCAGCATTAATGTTTCACTCACCAGTGCCTGAGATGACTCCAAAAAGGTCTTTGTGTAAGCTGGTGTCCAGAAAGGTGCTAGACCGAGGAGGTGTCATCAAAGCGTTGGTAAGAAGTGAATCTTCTTTTCCATTCTGAGTGAACAATGGTTGGTAAAAAACATTTGCATTTTTAGTAGCATTGTTATTATTTTGGGTTGTTTTTTGCCATTTTAATGCTTTCATTGTTGACAGGATAGTAAAGTGAGACAGGAAATGAGAGAGAGGGAGAGAGGGGAATGACATGCTGCTGAGTGCAGCCGGCCGGAAATCAAGTCAGGGACTCTGATATTATACTAACTGCATGTAAATATTGGTATATTTTAAAAATTTCACAGTTTATTTAGTAATTTTTGTATAAGCAAATGTCAAAAATGAAACAATGCCGGACAAAGCTCTACAAGGAACAACATGTAATTGAAAACTGCTCCAAGAACTTCCTTATAACCTCTCTTTTTATTTTACTACTATGTACCAGAGATTTATATTGTTGGGTTGTGTGATGCCTTGAATTTTTATTTCCTTTGTGATATGGCTGAGAAGTGTAGATAACATGCTGAAAAGAGGCCACTAGGTGGCTCCCTTACATTGTTGGATTGGCTGATGGGGAACGGGGACACCTCCTTCACATTCAGCCTGCTGACATTCTCTTGGAGCAGACCAAACAAGGGCAAGTAGAGGGTGGCCAACCTGGCCTGCTGACTCTGGAAAGCAAATGGATCACTCAGCAGAATATCTCCAGACCACATAAACATGTCCAGATACTGACGTGAAGCAAAAATGTAAAAGACAAAGGGAAGAAAGTGCTGCATACCTTGGAGATGTAGCGGTCATCAAATGTGTGTTTCATCATCAGGTTCTTCAACACCTGGATGGATATCTGACGAATCTCCCTGAACTCCTGCAGAGCTGCATTGACTTCCCTGAGCAGCAGCCCAACCAGGAAGTGATTCTTACAGAAGTCATCTGTCAGCGAGTAATCCAGCTGGAGGTCTGAAAGGGAGAGAAGAGGACCATGAAGTGATTAGGACTGGCTGATGGAAAATTAAGTGAGGATGTGAGAAAAAGTGAAGTCATAGACCGCACAAAACAACAAGTGCAAATTCATAATTTATCATAAATCTGAGCCAAATGAAATGTGAAAGATATCATATCATACAGACTGAATTTAAACTGAAGGAGTAATTAACACATTTACCCTCCCGGGTTACTTATTTGTTTTTGGTGAAATGTTTACATCCACATACAGCAAAAGATATATATATAAAAGAAAAAAGACAGAGAGAAGTATTGACTTCCGTAAATGACAGCTTCAGGCTGTGTGACTGAGCTGCTGCTCTACATCACCAGTAATCTTTTTGGACAAAGATAAACAGGATTAAGGCCGGTGATTGAACAGCAGCAGCTGTTTGCAGATAGTTTCCTACAGCATTATCACCAGGAAAGCATTCCCAAATAAAATGCACACACACACACAAAGATTCCCTAAAAAGACTGTAATCAAATTAAACACAGTGCCAACTTTTATCTTTTTAAAACCTTAATTTTCAGCATGCAAGCATTAAATAGATTTCTTAGAGATGACATCTGATAAATTGTGTTCTGGAATCAGTTTCATTTTTGAATCCAAAACAACTGAAGGGAGCAATAACTACTGAAACCACACAGCCACCCACACCTGTACGAAGAAAGAGCCAAGCTTCTCTTACACAGTACATGACTACAAATTATAGGCAGTGTAATGTTTCTACACTGTCATGAATCATACGAATCATTCCACATCAACCAGTTTGCATCAAAGCTGGAGGACAATTCAATTCTGATTGTGAAGGGATTTCACAACTTCCTGGTTATTGTTGGATGGTTGGATTGAGGTCAGCTCATTTTGGACATAACATACAAGCAGCACACTTTGCACCTACCTACTGGAGTATCGTTTGACTCCACTGTATCATATGGCGATAATAAAACTAATTGAAGGACAGAAAAAAAAGACACAGAGTATGTACTGTAAAATCAAAGACTGCTAAAACTGTATAAAATCTGAATGAGCGGATGTATATGACAAGCTGTTTTATTTGTGTTGCTGTCGTGTTGTTGTGGACAATAAAGCAGTTTCATTTGATTCTATTTTAGCAATGGCAACAGACCCCTCAGATATAATCTGATGATTTGCTCACCTTGAAATCTCAGTATCCTTCCCTTCCCAAATGGCATGGGCAGGTTTAGTGGGACGTAGTGCTCGTGGTTGCACACAACCCGCAGGAACTCAAACTTGAACTCAAACAGTGTCTGTATTAACATACAACAGAGACCAGTGAGGGAGCTTTAATGCAGGACTCAAACACAACCTTGTCCAAACCATATTTTGGAGTAAAGGCTGAAATCCTCCATTCGAGTGCTGACTGATTAGAAGTCTTTTGTAAATCATTTTTACAAACAAGCAGTCAAGCAGATGGCTTCTGTGATTGCAGTTTCTGTTTGTAACAGTAATTGGTACTGTCTGTGTACCTTCGGGTCTCCAGGCATAAAACAGTTGATGTAGTTGTTGATTTGTTTGAACACAAATCCTCTGTCCATCAGGTTGAAACAGCGCTGCAAGATAAAGGAGCAAAACAATTTTGCAATTATTCACAGCAAACAAGAATGACATTTACATTCATATAAACCACTACTGACTACACCGTTCATGCTTTCTCCTGAGCCTGACCTTGATGAAGACTGCCAGACTGTGGTTGGCGTTCCTGGCAGCATCCAGGTTGTCTTTGTACTTCTGTGTGATGTGTGGCATCATCATGTTCACCAGTGTCTCCACTGTGTGATGGAAAGATGCTGAGAAGCGCTGATTCCTGGACAGCTAAAAGACATAAACTAAATGTATAAGCATGGCGACTTTCCGTAGTGGATCCAAATGACAGCTATTGTCTACAGTGTCTATTGTTATTGAAGCCGAAGCTGTGTGCACAAAAAAAATTTTTACTTGTTTCACACACACAAGCACTGTGTACCTGGTGTTTAAGTAAAATTTGCTTTAAATTGCACACACACACACACACACACACACAAAAACAGAATATCACAAGCCATGCACAGCAGATGAAACTCCCCATTGTTTCTTTGCGGCCTCCATTTTTATGCCAGTGGAGGTTAAACACAGAGATGTGGTTGCTTATGGGGTATGAACAAATGCAGCCAATTAAAGTGCACAGCAGTGTGGGACAGACTGTGGATACATAATACTTTGCCTGTGGTACTGCGGCTGTCCACAAGACTTGGCATGTCGTAAACTACAGTGAGGAATGTGAGCTGTGATGAAGCAGACACGAGCAGACACCTCCGAGTCAAACACACAATTTGTGACAGACTTACCTTCACTTTACAGCTCTCAATCAAGTACTGAGCCATGGATTTGACCAAGGCTTCAAAGAAATACCAGGAGTACTGTAGGGCAGACAAACACCAATCACAGAGCAGTTAAGAGCAAATTGGCGTTAATTATAATCGTAAAGCATGTAATCCTTGAAAGAAAAAAAAAAAAACCCAACCAAAACCTGACAAATATGTTACCTTGAGTAGCTTGTTACATGTGAGGAAATCAGTGGAAGGCTTCAGGATAGCAGTCATGGCTTTAGCAAGCTCTTCGTGCACAGTTCGAGTGGTGGAAGACGTGTATGGCTCAGTCTTGAATACAAACTGTGTTGAAAAAAAAAAACACATAGCCAGAAATATGTGAATCTTCCGGTACAAAAGAAAGACACATATAGTAAATGGTGGCATTCATGATTAAATTTTTTACCTTTACATATGATCTCAGGTAGTGTTCCAACCCCTCCTCATGGCACTGAGCAACAATATGGATCATGACTCTAAAACGAAATGACAGCAAAGGCAAGAGTGAGAAAGGTTTGACAGATTCTTCACTCACAAAATAATCTGTTTAATTCAACTACTTTATTGTTTTTACGTCAGAAAAACCATACTGACTGATGGTTATGTAAAAACTATACAACACTGTCCACTGCTCGTAGTAACTTCATATCATGGTCCTCTTTATCAGATAAAAAGAACCAAATTTTGGTGTTTAAACACACTGTAATGTATGGAAACAATCTCTGGAGATTTGTGATTTTAACATCAAAAGTAGCTTTCCACATTTTTTTGCAAATACAGTATGTACATAATGGCAAAATTATACTTCGAGTTCTTCATAATTTACATGATATCCCCTGAACTTGAGACGATGACACTTGCCTGGTGACATTGACTGCCACGTCTTCTTGGGTGGCACTGGTAAGCACCCTAAACAGCTGATTGAGGGTGGTGGGCAGGAACTTGATCATCACATGGCTCTCCATGGCATGCAGACTCTGAGATAGAGATACATGTTTATGAAGGATTAAACCACATTGTTTTTAATGTACAGTGAGCAGCATTAATGTGGAAAATGTTCATGCCGATGAGCACATAATGTTCCAAAACAACAGGAGGGCACAAGTGAACACATCATGCCCATCACCAGCACTGTGCTTGGAACATGCAGACAGTAGGTACTTGTGCATCACTGCCTGTGCACAGGAAACTAACACAAGCCATGCCAAAGTCCTCTGGCCAGCTTCCAGTCATCACAGCTGACCTGCTGTTTGACCCTCTAGCTATTTTTCATGTTTGCTGTTGTGTACATTATAGAGCCCAAGAGATGCTCTGGACCAAGTCTTGTCTTCCATATCAATGTCCACCCGGGGGGGCAGTGAAGTGAGATCCCCACAGACTTGAATATTAGAGGGAGGGGAAAAAAGGTGACAATTGAGCTGCTGGTGCCCAGAAAAAAATTGACAATGAACTGCACCAGCCATGGGAAGACTTCAGACAGATTTACTGCTATCAGTCTTTGTAGGTAAGATACAAATAAATTCTTTATGAATGGCAGTGAAAAAAAAAAAAAACCCAAAACAAACAAACAAACAAAAAAAACGTCCAGGAGAATGTGCTATTACAACACAAAGAAGAAAATTCATCTCTGTGATTCAGCATCAGCTAAGTGTGACGGTGAGTGTGAAGCAGTGTTTAGCTTATTGTTATTGTTATTGTGCCTAACTTACCCTTCACTTATCTACAAAACTATCTAATATAATTCTATTTCGACTTTCTCTTTTTGCACCATAATTAAACACATGCACTCAGTTACACAGGATATACCAAAATGTATTGTATGTCCGATATATGTACATAGAAGCATACAAACATGCATATATTATACATGACTCCTTCAAGTTTTGTCTTCATTATAGACAGCTACTCTTAGTCAATTAGTAAATCTACAAAATCAATAATAGCAAGCAAATGTATATATATCAGTGAAAATGTTAAATTAATCTGCTGGTTGCTTTACCTTTAGGTACTTGACCAGCTCTCCTCCTGATGCCTGGGCTGCGGATGTTATGCTCTGACAGTGATGAAAAAAATTGTGCAAATGCTGATCCTGAAATGTGAAATGAAACCCACCAAAATATGACGGTTATTTCCTTGGTGGTAATAGATACTGATAAGATATAGAGATGAAGCAAGAGTTTTAACAAGGCACTTTACATCCAGCTAAAAACAAAAACTAACCTGAGTATAGACAGTGGACACAAGGTGAGCTGAGACCTTGAATAAAGGCTTTCCTCCATCCACCCATTTGACTTCAGGACCGGAATGCTGTAGAAAAAAAGAGTCCTCAGCTCAGAAATACAGTAAATATTATGCTCTATATCCATGCCCTCATCCCCACAGAACACTTATGGTTATATTGTAATCATTTTGTGGGCTGTGGCATACGCTTTTTTCCTCACAATGATATGAAATTTCTAAAGAAAGAGCGAACACACAAGTTCAACTCTGACTCCAATGAGGCCACGCCATCCCTGTTCACCATCGGGGGGGATACACTGTACCTTGCCAGCGCCCTCCTGACAGCTAAGGTATCCGGTGGGAAGGTTGGCAGCCACAGGGATCTGACTCTCACTCATGATCACCCGGCCGTCTTTCAGCAAAGGGAGCCAGGCGTAACCCACTGAGAGCAGAGACAGAAGAGAATGTAGCCCGCCAATAGACAAGCCAGCAATATCAGTAACACACAGAGAACATAAGTGTGTGTTTGCAGCACCACTGTGTTTTACCTTGCATCTCGACCAGGTCTCTCTTTTTGGTACTAGCCTTGCTGTTGCTATCACAGCTGACATGGTAGAAGGTGAAGAGCAGATGGTGTTTCTCATGGAGCTGGGTTGGCAGCTCAATCTTGAACTAATGGGTAAGAGCACAAACAAACATTATACATATTGTACTTAGTAATTCGACATATGCAATACTGCTTTCAGTGCGTGGCATGCATCAGTGAGGCTTTCCTAACACATCTAGCAGTGCATGCCAGACCTCATCGTAAAACTCGGGGTTGTGCTGGTGATGTAAAACTGCAGCAAAGGCATTTTTGGTAAACAAGGGTCCTCCAGGTCGGCCGTAGATGCACTGTGGAATAACAACAGCTGATTAGCTCCTATGGCAGGGGAATTTATTCCTTCATTATTTTCAGAGCACTTTCAGGACACAAGTTTACCGTCAGCGGGACAGCCTCTTCATCATCTGAGTCCTTGAACTCGATGCAGACGGCTATGTTTCGAGCCTGAGGGCAGACACAGCGAGCAAAATAGACCCAGTGAGTCTCACAGCTAAACGAGAGAAAAGTCCCTGCTCCGCTCTGAGTCACACCGTGACACTGCACTGTAAAAGTTTGTGGTACCTTTGCAAATGATTTCTGGCTGTCATACTTCAAGTGCTTCGGGTAGACGTAGAGGTGATTGTTGTAGATGGTGAAAGGCTGGGAACATTTGGCTATGCACGGCACAAACTCCTCCACTTCGAAAAATATCCTGGTCTTCTCGCTGACATCAAACTGCTTCACAGGAATGTAGGATGAGGTAACACAATCTATATAGAGAAGCAGGACAGACCAAATAAACCGCCTGCAGACAACATGGCTGATCTTGTTTGAACAGAAACAGCTTTCATCTGGCTGCGTGGACTGAATTTTAGTGGGCTTACTTGTCAAGTCAGGGGCTACACTGTCAATGGTAACATCAAGGTTTCCTAGTATAACCGGCAGCTTGGCCATTTTCTCTGGCCTGTGGAAAAGGAAAATAAACTCCAGTTAACTTTTGCTATCATCTCCCAAAGACTAAATAAGAAGCAGGCAGGCAGCCTAGACATGAACACATTTTATACGACAGCATTCACAGATGTGAGCAAACAAGTTATTTTCAAAACTGACCAGCATTTTCCAAAGTGCAACCTATAGGAGAATATTTTCCATACTTTCCCTTCCAGAACATCTGCAAATCGACTCAGAGTGTTTATAATAGACTGCACTCATAGAAAGGTTACTAACTTCCTGAAATCAGCCAGCAGTTTGAGCATATCATCATTGGACAGCTTGTTGCTGTCCTGTCTGTACAAAGCGGAGAAGCGAGCACTTTTGTCGAGTGTCCCTGAAGCATCTTTGAACAAAGGCCTGCAAGAAAGAGAAGAGGAGTCGTGAAAACTTCACTCACATATACGTGTTTGAATTTGTTTTTGAAAGATTATTCTTTCTTGGACAAAGACAGAATATTTGACAGCTACAACTAACAGTTATTTCTATAACTGATAAACCTAGTTGCTTTTTTCTTTCTTTTTTTTTTATCAGTTAATTGTTTAGTATCACAAAAAATTCATAAGCATACATCACAATTTTCAAGAGCTGAAGGGGAGCCCTCCAAATTTATTCGGCTCAAAGTGACACACAACATAGAAAGTACCTAATTCATTTGATGACATTGAGTGTGCCCCGTGCTGGGCATTTTTATTTGATTGAAATTACTTAAACTGGAATTGTTTATCTATCAAATTGCTAACAACTAATGTTATTGAAAAGAGTGAGAGAGCTGAAGATACTTCAGTCACAACTGAAATTAACACATTCAATCTGATAAATCTTTGTAGCTCCTTAGATCAACCCATTAGTTTTGATTTGGTCAATGGATTGCATGCACAAAATGCCAGTAACAAATTGTGATGTGTGTTCATCTTTGTATAACTTCAACTGTCATTGTTAGGAGAGAGCAAAATGCAGCTTGAACTGTTTAAAATGATGCAGATTTGTATTAACAATTGCATCATATACAGTGGTGTCTGATTGACAGAACGTACACATGAAAATCTTATTTGTTAAAAGAATAAAGTACCTTGCTGCCCAGGCAAACGGCATTCTGTACTGGCCTAACCGGCTACATGCCAGCTTGGCATTTTTCAGGACCTTCTGTGCCACCTGGTGGAAAACACTGATATTTGAACAGACACACAAAAGCTGGGCCACATTACTTCCACCATTACAACATTGAGTATCTGAGTATTCAGCATGCTCCCAGACATACACACACTCTTGAAAACTGACACACAGATACGGCAAGACACTCCTTCATCAAAGTGCTTGCACATGCAGAGCACATTTCACATTTTTTCTTGCCTGAATCACATTACCAAAGTCCCTTCAGGGTGCACAACCCACATTTCTACAGCCAAAGTCAATGCTTTCGTTGAGTGTCCGTGCAGCTGGTCAGCACTCAAAAACAAGGATGATTATCTGGTATAATGTGGAGTAATCTGGTGGAATCTGCTGAGTTTAGTTCAACACAATGCTGTGTGAGGAGGTCGGTCGGTACCTTTGTGGAGTCTGAACTCTTCATGTACGGCTCGGCACAGTGGTTGATCCCGCCTTGAAGCACCTTTTCTATGCGAGCCACCAGGAAGATATCAGGGTGAGGGCACGTTACTGAGAACACTCCCTGTGGAGACAATACGGATGTTGGAACAAATTTAAATATGTATTAGCACATTTCAACAAGAAACTAAAGATATATTATTTTAACATTCACCTGTCTGGGATACTGCATGGCTGCCTCTGACACTCCGTGGACCAACCGTTGCCCTTCAGAGTGAGTGTCTCCTCCCCCATTCATATACTGACTGCTGTTGGGCACCATGCCCCTCACAGATGGGTGGTTTAAGTCCACATGGAAGTCAGAGGATATCTTTCTCCCATTCTGGATATCAAACAGTGACAGAGTGACATAGAAGGGCTCCACCTAGAAAGAAGAAACAAGAATAATTCTTAGACGAATGATGCAGATGATATTTTCTTCACGTTAGGTTTTGTTAAGATACCATAATAGTATAGTTTAATGTGGGTCACTCTGACCATTAACTACTAAATATAGAGCTATTGCACGACAACTTCCTTTGGCTTCAATTAAAATAAAAAGCGTGCTTAAATGACATTCAACAGCTGCAGAAAAGAGCTCAGCACAGCAAATGTAATAGATTAGATAAATGGTCTACCTACTGTCATGCAACATATCACTGTGCCATTTTAAACAGTAACAATCAAAACAATCTGCACTGTGTTGTGTTTCCCAGTAACATGAACTAAGAGCGTTTTGAATAAAGATATGCAGTAGGGAAGCACAATTTATCAAAATACATTTGAAATTGCTATATGGCCAAATGCAATATCTTATTTTGCCAGAGTTAAATTCGGCAAATTTTTTGATCAAGGAAAACTATCACTAACATTGGAACATTATAAGTGTTTTGGTATAGAGCATGCTATGGAGATACCCAACATTACAAATCATATTCTCAAGTTGTAAGAGAACATGCTTATCATAATTTTCAGTGACTGAGATAAAAAAAAAAACAATAGCTGTAAACTAAAATTGTGACACACTGGAATTCACACTATCTGCCAAAATCTGATTTTACTTATTTGATCCCTTAGCTTCAAATTCAGCAATTAAATAGGTCCACCATCTCATTAAATATAAATAAAATAAATACACAAAATCATGGACTTACATCTACACAAAAACAAATTTGATCTTACACATCTGGGCAGTATCTAATACTAGGGATGCACTAATCAGATGACAGTGGATTTGTTATCATTCTCCCTTATATAAATATGACTCCAAAAATTTCCACACATTGAGGTTTAGAGATTTTAAACATGGGGGGGAAGCACAGGTATTTGGTCACTTAGCTCATCAGAATCACTACCACAAGAGAAAAAAAAAATGGAGTAATGCACTCCTGGTTTATTCATGGTAGCAGCTATTCCAATTAAATGTCAGTGGAGGGAGCTGGGTGAACACACTTCACAGTATTGGCTCTGTGAGAGTGTGTGTGTGTGTGTTTGTGGCATGTCAGTGTTTCTGCAGAGACAGAACATTTTTACTCTTTAATAGGCTGTTTCGGCTTGGATGCACAACAGGACATCGGACTCCATTATGCAGATTGTTTGTCATTACTGAGTCTGTAGCCCGGTTGCTATGCCAAAAGGAAGCTCAAATAATGAGTCCATCCGGCCTCCTATAACAAACCATCTCCTCCGTCTTTAGCCAGGCAGCTAATGATATTTCAGTTACTTTGGACCTTTTGTGACCAGGAGATCAGCCTTACGTTTGTTGTTGGTCCCTCTTCGTTCTCGGCCACACAGCTTTGCAGATTGAATGAGAGGTCGTTGCAGTTCACCAGAACACGTTTGCCAAACTTTTCCTCAAACTGCTTCACATCCGGTTCTATTCCTGAGAAATCGAGTTTCTAAAACACAGTACGATAGTATCACATTTCCTTATGAAATGCAAGAGAGGGTTTTATTACCACCTGGGAATGAATGATTTTAAATGGACTTTACATTCATGTACCTGTGTGTCAGGGTCCAGGGTGAACAGCTTCAATCTGGTCTCGTTCCTCATCCTAGACTCTATATCTCTGGTGCTCTAAGGAGAAGAAAGGAATTTCCTGAATTGGTTTAAACCCCAAACTGTCTGAATTGCCAGAAACTCAGTCTAAAAGATTTACACTCAGTTGGTTTTATCATTAGGATTTTTTCTCTCTCTCTTTTTTTTTTTTTTGTCTTTTGCTCCCATCTGGAAATAAAGCTTCCCACTTTGCTGGCTCAGTGGGGAGAGTAAGGTGGTACCAGCATACATTTCTGTGCACTGTAACCTGTCAAACTGTTTTACAGCCAACTGTTACCCCCAGTTTCCGTGCACATATGACTTTACTATTTTGTACCACTCGGTGCTGAGGAGTTTCTTCGAAAACATGAAATATCTATTTCCATAAAAAAACTATGTCTGCAGCCTTGAAGTCGTTGTTGGTAAAATATTTAACAAACAAAGATTCAATATTCAGGTTTCTATCTTTTCTATTTATTGCAACTCGTCATATAGGCATCATTTTCACAAAGCAAGTGTCAGCTGCTTCCACAACAGAACATCTAGCTATGAATGTTGTTGGATGCATATTTAGAGGTCATATGTGAAATCTGCAGAGTTAATGAAAGGGTCATAGTGTAGAAGTTATTATTAAGTATGTTTTTTGTGTATTATGTCAGGTCTTAGCAGAGAAAATGTGAATTTTAAAAACCAAATTCAAGATAAATTTTGGTTACAAAGACACTTTGTTTTCTTCACAGTCGAAATGAGTAAGAAAGATTTAGTGGCTCAAATCTTTGTGACTGAATGTATGATGACCATCCAGGGGAGAAAGTAGGACCTACCTGAAAGCTGTCCATACTGCCAGAGGAGCTGTCCGACTTTCCAAGGTCATCATCTAAAAGAAAATACAAGATATCATTTGATCCAAGATGGAGAGCACAAACTGAACCACCTTGTGTTGCAAGAACCTCTGAATCACTTCACATGTTAAAGTTATTAATTCAACTGTGCAGGATTGAGAGGAAGATACTGCAGGTCTCAGTTGCACGCTTTAAGATCTCATCAAGCAAAATTGGTTTGTTTTTTTTGTTTTTTTCACATGCACACTGCGATTAATAAAAGCTGACGAGTTAGGAAGATTAGTGGGGCGTTTTGTGCAGAGGCATTCAGCCTATTTCCTCCAAAGTTAAGCCTCCTATGAGAAAGGAGGCGAGTATTAAAAGCCTGGGTGGTCCAAGTGTCACATCACCACAGATGACACAACCAGGGTGGATTGACTTGATCTTCCATTGCAGTTAATTATTATTATGGATATAACAACTGATGGTATTCTTCATTTAGCTTACATAATGGTACCACTGCTGTTTGTATAATCACATAGATTAGTGAAATACTTTACCATGAAAATGCAGTTTACAGTTATATACAAATACATAAAGGATTATCCAACCTGTAAGGTTGCAACAAATTATTCTGCCACCTTTTTTTCCTCTATTGATCATTTGGAAAGTAAAATATAAGACAATAATAATAGCCCAAAGTAAGAAAGATAATTTAAAATCAGACAAGACTGCAGTCACAAGAAAATGCTAGATCGGATTTTGACTATTTTGACTGGATGTACTCAAGATAATATTGCTTCACATATTTTTCAGGGCCTTAAATGCTGGATAAGTTTGGACAACACACACACACTCACACACCATCATGAATGTCTCCATTCCTTTTTTCCTGCATGGCAATCTCAAAGCTGCTGTGCAAGATCTTGTTGAGTGTGTTGATCCAGTCCTCCATCTCGCCTTCGCTGTCAGCAGCCAGCAGGTAGGTGCTCTTATCCTGCATCTTCAGCTCAAAAGCAAACCTCCGCACCTTATTGTTCTGCAGAGACAACACAAAGAGATACAGACGCAGATAAATAATTCAAGAGCAAAACAAAAAGTTGGAAGATACAGTTCTGTTTACGGAAAAGTGGGGATCCATATTTATGATCATTTTGCCAAGTGAGTTGCATTTGATATTGAAATAATGACTGACAAAGTTCAGTTTTCATTTTTAAGAATCAAGTATCCAACTGTGGAGATGGCAGGGCAAAAGGAATGTTTTATCTCACTCTCCAAAGATAACACTAAACCATTGCCAGCTCACAGAAGGCAGTTAATGTTGAGATTTACGATTTGAATCATGACTTGCTTCACACATTTTTGTATCCTTATTGTTTTGCTGTCTGAGACTACTTGTCAGTGTGTCATGTACTTACAAAGACTGTTGAGCCCCCATGAGGCAATTATTTTAATTTGTGACATACCAATAAAATTGATTTAACTTGAGTTTATTACGCTTTAGTATTCTTGTTCTTCTCTGCTATATGGCCACTGTGCTAGTGTGCAGGATCACTGTGATAAATAGAGAAAAAAAAAAGTTTTTGTGGCCAAGTAAGCTGAATCTCATAGAACACAAAGTATGACAGTCATCAATCAATCAGCATAACGTCAAATGTGAAATATGGTCACGATCTGCCATTCTTCTGAGTTACAACATTAAACAGGGGCCAGAAGAAAAACGTTATGATTTCGCTGTGAAGTTGACCTTTGAACTTATGAATACAAAATTTTTAACTCATGCTCATTTTATCCAAATAGACAGTTGTGTGAAATGTTTGTTAGAATTGGTAAATTAATTTTCCCATTATGGCCAACAATGTAATGTAACATTGACCTTTGACTTCTAACCACCATCTGGTTCATCCTTGATTCCACATGAACCTTTTTTTCAGAAAAGAGAAATAAAAACTTACAAAATCCATATTCAGTTTCCAAATACTGGCCTAAGCCATGGACACAAATCACTTTAGTGTAGACACAAATCTACAAGAAAGTGAGTCACTGTTTTGGGAAGAGGTGGGCAGTTAAACTCATATTTAATTTAATTGCTGCAAAAAGAAACTGGACAACATGAATAAGGGAGGGACAGAGTACTTCCATCTGTGTAACAAAGCTTCTCGCTCTGCTGGGACCACAGCAGAGACTTTCTAAAGTGAAATGGAGCTGCTGAGTGAAGCCAACACAAAATGAGCTGGATGTGCAGAGGTGAACTAGGACCTCCTAATGGCCAACAAGAGCAACACGACTGTCCAATTTGGATTTGCTAATTATTTAAACTCATTCAGAAACTTTAGTTGCTGATTCAGCTGTAGGTTGTCCTGCTGCTGCCTCAACTCTGTCTGTACATTTTATTAAAACAGTCCATCAGTGTTTCTACGGTAGAATAGGGAAGTCATTTAATTATTGTCAGCAGTGAGTAGATTGTTGTGCTGTGGTTATCGCTGCAGCTTGCCTGCGGTGTTGAAACAGCGGAGTGGGAGTGATTGGGAGGGAGAGAGTGATTATCTGCAGGCTGGCTGAGTAAACATGGAGAGGGGTGCTTGGGACAGAAATAAAACAGGAGTTTTGATAAACAGACGTTAATCGTCTGATAGGTGGGAGGTCCGGTCTTAATATTTTAGGCAACACAACACAAACACACCCTCAGGGAAATTAGTGGACAATCCACAAAAATATGGTTTAACTTTGCCCTGTATCTGTATTCTTACAGTGAGTGAGTTGCAAAGAGAAAATAAGGGAGTTTGAATAACATTATATATTCTTCGTCCCTTTTTGATCCACTTTTACGTTCAGGAGCTGCTGGCCGCTCAATTAACACATGACAATGCTCCGTACATTTGATCATATGTTGGCATCTTTACAAAGCACAGGAGCAGCTCGAGGCCCAGTATGATGTCACTTCACATGCCATTAGAGTCAAACATCTGCAGCTCCACTTATAGAGCAGAGTTGCAGATGTTGAGTCACATGGCACAATAAACACCTCACTCAACTATATATGGTATTCCAGGGATTATGAAATGCTGACACATGACTTTCTCTCTGATAGTTAGCATCAAGCTATAGTCACAATCAATGAAGTCAAAACACATATGAGAGCATATCCTTAATTTAAATATATAACACACCAGTAGAACAGAGATCATATGAAAGTATTTCGAAATGTGATGTGTGCCAAGGCCAGAAAAAAAAAGATCTAAAATCTGTAATGATTTTATGGGTTGAACTTAACAGTCATGGAGTTTTTAGGGATTAGCTCATTACATATGAGGCAATCCTAAAAAACAAAACCAAATGGTTGTGTTATGAATGTATAAATTCTACACGACAAGCAAATATATGTTTGTTTTAAGTGCTTTTGGAGGTGATGCCATTCACTTTGTCCTTGTGAATAATTACAACAGGTTTGTTTTTGGGCTGTGGGACATCCTGCCAAATGAAGTCACAGTTCAATGGGGGATAAATCTGACTAATTCTCATTAGCAATGTTTAAAAGGATTGTGTCTATATAAAGTGTTGGACAGGTTCTCAATCAAAAACAGGTACCAGCCTGACAGATATTTAATTCAACCATAAATGAAGCAAAGTGAGGGTTTACTCAGTATAAATAATCCTATCATTATAGTCTCTCAGTTCTTTTTGGTATATGTACTTTCTTTGGTTGCAATTTTTAAGAAATCTAAACAAAATATTATTCATGAAAAAATGAATTTATTTAACATGATGATTTCTTGTTTTAAAACAAAGAGGAACGTTCAATGCGGGTATTTTGTTGCATTATGTACAAAAGAACTGAACCAGGAGACACATTCTTGCTTTCTTTCACCACAGGAATGTGGTTGAGGGAAAGTCTGTGGTTGAAGACTTGGGTGGTGTGGAGGTTTGGTGAACTAAATGGATCGCACACACACACACTATGACCTGCACTATTAAGACATCTTTCAAAACATTCAAATACCAAAGGCACCCCTCTGCTCCTCCACATGATAGGAATCATGTAGCTCTATCCAAACACTCAACCCTCATGATTTCCTGATTGGTGCCAGCTGGATGCTTCATCGGCAAAATCAGGTTCTTTCCATCTACTGAGATGATATACGAATGATAATGCACCCAGTGAGTTTTGGCCTGCATTCAGATAGATGCAAGCAGGTGGCATTGATTGCGAGGCCGATGTAAAGTGCACGGAAGTGAGACTTCAGCATTCTCAGCCAGATGAGAGTCAGCGTTGAAGCACGACCTTGGGGAGGAGAGAGCTCAGGTTTCAGGGAAATGAACAAGACGGATACTTTTCAGCAGGAGTCCATCTTTGTTAGAGCTATTTGTGTTGACGTTTTGCCGCCTACGATAGTTCAGGTTTTAGAATGTAATCTTGGGAAGTACAATTGTGACATCGACCATATTCTCAGTTTATTCCTGGTAAATGACTTTTTAATTTCCTCTGGGGACCTGGCTACGCCCTGAGCGACCACAGCACTGAGAGGGATATCCCGTTTGGCAAAGCAGGTGATAGGTCATCCAGGTTCACTGCAGTTCAACAATCATTGTTTTCGTAGATAATGGGAATATTCTTGAGCGTACCTGAACCACCCCCATACAGGAGTCCAGGAAAATGGTTCCTTTGGGCTCTTTGGAGATCTTCTCATCCTTGTAAAAGTTCAAATTGTAGGAGCCATCCCCGAGCTGGGTCAGGTGAAAATACCTCCTCTTGAATGACTGAAAAAATGAGATGAAATAATATTCAACTGATGTTCAGTCAACAATCAGTCATAGTAACAACAATGCTGGCACATGTGCATGAAATTAAATGCCTGCCTATTTGATGTTGTTCTTTAAAAAGATCAATAAAAAGACTAACACTTATTTTTATCATGACTCTATAAATTGTTTTCTCATTTAATCAACTAATCAACCATCAATCACGTGACAACCTGCAATAAGATCATTTGTGACATCTTAGCTCAAATAGACAATCAAACAATTGACTGATCATTTTGGGTCCTAACTAAGTGGCCACCACCAAAAGTGGTCTCACCCTCATGGTGACGCTGATGGCACTGTTCATGTTGCCTTTATACAGCCAGCCATGTTTGGTAATGCCGCCTTTTTGGGATCCTAGGGAGGCAGCATCCTGAAAGAGAAAAAGACAGAAGATCAGACAGTACAAACAACACTCCTGCTCAATATGGGGCACAATCTCAGCAAGTTATGTGACAACGCCTGGAAAATAATGGGACAAATCGCTCCATTTCTCAAGATTATGTCACCTCTTTCAAAGGTCAATATATTTGGAACCACAGGCAGATTCAGTGTCAAGAAAAGTCACTATTGTTATTGTGTCAGCAATGCTTTTAAATCAACCTGCGAAAAAACTTTCATTACTGTCAAAGGAAAACCTCTGATCTTGTGGTTTAGCACAAAATAGAGCTCAACATGACATAGGTCTGTCCCAGTCAAAACAAGCTGCTGGGAACATTAAACAAACCACAAGTGGGAACCTAAATAAACATCTTTATCTTCACAGCAGATCAGTGACACACCGATCCAATCATCTCACACTTCTAAGGTGAGGAAGTATGAAATCATGCCTTCCACATATGAAAGAGCTGCTACCATCATCCACCAGCTATCACAACAATTTCATTAGGGAAGGAATGAAGGAATAGAAGGGGGACAAACTGCAGCCCAGCCCTGGTTTATATCAGCCTGGGATGGCCAAAGACGTTTCATTTGTAGTTGTCATCATTTCCCGTAATTCAAAGACTACAGTAGGGTATTGAATCCCAAACAATTTAGCACAATGAAAAGAGTCAGTGGCTTTTCAAGATGCCAACATCCTGGTTCAGCGTTACTTCAGTCTCAGAGAGAAAAAGGGGGAATTTAAAAGTGCTGGCATGAATTTTTAGTATATTCAATGTGCCTTGCGGAGTAATTTGAAAAGCATCTGGAAAGGTTCAGTGCCTGTTTCTCCACCTCAATGTCTAGACAAGCCTCACCAGACCCAGAGAGGCAGACAAATCACTGAAGACTTTGTCAAGGAGAGGTATGAAAACAACTCGCAAAGTCAGAGCAGCAAATGGTAAATGTGGTTCAGCGCACACACACACACACACACACACACACATATACTGAGAGTTGAGATCTTTTTCTTTCATCTGCAAAAGGAACCTCCCTATTTCTGTGAACAGATGGAGGTCAGTGAGGAGGGTAAGGGTTGAATGAAGGCTAGTTTGGTTCTTGTCATGAGTTGTGCTGTTGTGTTGAAGTTCTCTCCCTCCTGTCCTGCCAGTGGCAAAGTTGACTCTGAGGCTAAGAAGAATGAACAACCTGTCACAGCTTTAGTCTGATGATCGCATTATCCTCAAGCACAGCTGCATTAACTAGCATGTGGTTAAGAGGAAAAAAACGGTTTTGTTTTCTAAAGAGCTTAAAGACCCTGAATGCAAACCATGAATCTCAGCTAATATTAGACACTTTGGTATGTATCATCTGAAGTATCGTGCAAGGAAGGAGAAGGCCCGGATCCTTATCATCATATATCTTGTGTATGATGTGTGACATTCTACTCTGTTAGATAAGGTTTCTATTAGCTGCAGCTTTGTATCATCTTTAAAACTCCAATCAAATCTGAGTCTGTCAAGTGATTAATGAGCTTCCTCCTCGTACACGCCCACAAGCCATTCCAGAGACACCAAATACTCATTAAATCTGAACAAGAATGCGCACCCACTCTATGTGAATTAGCAGAGGATGAAACGATCCAAATGTTGCAAAGCAGGTTTGGGAATTTCATAGTTTAAATAAAAGTCAAAATTAAAACTCATTTCTCTCCACTGAATTCAGCTATTAAACACAAAACTGGCTTTTATCTCTTTAACAACAGGAAACATGACAGACTACAGTGACTACAGGAAGAAGACACACTTAGTGGCATACAATAAAAACACAGAAACATGAAAACTCAGTTTCACATTATGAACTTTTTTTGGCATCTAAAAGGCTGCAAACAAAAATGAATAGCTGCACTTTGCACTATTCAAATCTTTCTGACAAAAAGACAGCACAAACTTACCTCATCTTTGTCGACATCCTCATCCACTTCAAACACATGGATTGCCAGTTTATCAGGCCTGGAAACTTTGCTGTAAAAATATGATTATATCCCATTAACAGGCATCTCATTTTGTGTTAACAAGACCAGAGAACAGCATATAACAGCTGGGGCTAACTCAGTGCAGTTGAACTATTTTGATATAATAACAATTCATCATTCATTCATTCATTTATCATTTCCCAAACTTAGACAAAATAAAGCAAACATAAAGAAATATATTATGGTTATTGGTTTTGACAGATTTATCTAACGGCTACAGCTACTACATATATAAGCTTATATGACACAATGAATTCTATCATGTGAATACAATAAATGGTAGCTTTGAATAATTTGCTCCACTTTAATTCTAATTTAGCCGTTTACTTGTAATAACGGTAGGTTACTTTATCAGTAGTGACTGATTGACATCAATGGCAATTTGAATTAAGAAAACCTGCTTTGATTTGTCTTCAGCAGGCTAATCTATCGAGCAATTGTGGTCTGAAGTGCTGTGATGGACATTAAGTAGTTTTTTCTTCTGTTTTTCTTGTTTTTTTGGAAGTAATTTTGCAGTCAGGGCAGCATCAAGGCAAATGCAAATTGCAGGAGTGGTGAAAAGCAGCTATTACCTGCTGCTGGAAAATGAAAATGTGCCAAAGGTAAGAATGATCTGCATCACCCCATATTGTTTTAGTTTCCCTGTATTTACTAAAGTAACAGAACATTTGGCAGCACAAACACTGTCAAGGTCACTATCAACAGTTTGTCAGTAAAACAGATACTCTTCAGGGAAGAGGCTGGAGCTGATGACACAATCTCTGGACAATGAGGGTGGTTTCCATTCTAGCTACAGTCGGGAATTATCCAGTGCATCATAAAAAGGAAACACTCTTGTTTTGCACGGAAATACGATTTTTTTTCCCTTCTGTGTTTCCTTTTTCTTGCAATTAAGTCACAACAGGAAACAATAAAGTCTAACTTGCGTGTGATTGTGTGTGTACTGTGGCGTTTTGGTTTAAAATTTCTGGCATCCTTGTATTAAGTAGGGAAGCTGTTGTGACATGCCCACCATAAGAATGTCCCGGTTGGGGTTCATATGAATGTAGAGTATGGGATTGCTGAGGTTTTCATGTTCAGACTTACTGTGGAAGCTGTCGAAAGTCTCCAGAATAGTCTTCATATTTGTAGTTGACAACATGCCAGTCAGACTTGTAGGTCTTAATACACTATGAGGACACAACGCAAATGAATTACAAACCATTAAAACACAGCACACTTCATTGAACAACAGAGATTAAGGGCTGTGTTTAATCATTGTGCTTGAAATGAATTAGTTTGTAATTACATCCCAATGTTCATAATAATTAAGAATGGCCACACTTGAAGATGGATCTTCTCCCCTGACTTACCAGTATAGATTGTACCATACATTGGCCAATAAAATGCGAACAAGCTTGATGCAGCAAAAATCAGAGATGTCTGTTTTGTGAGTGTTTTGCTCAGACTGAGATGAGGAGCTGGCTGCAGAGCTCTGGGAAGGTCATTTAGTTTAACTCCACTTTCAAATTGGCAGACTTCAGAGCCGACCCAACATGCACTCAAACGACATCACTTCTGATGATTTGTCACATTTTTGTTATTTGTCTTTGTGTAGCTTTATACAACCCTTAAGCAAATACAGAAGTTCTTCCCCTGACTAGCAAACAGACTCCGATCTGTAAAAGTGTGGTAAAATAGGATCTCTACGCTGAGGCTTACAGTTTCCTAAAATTTCAACAGATGGGCTGTTGAGCATTTTCTTATATTTTTCTGAGGAATTACATAAAAAAATATTTGCTTTAAGTCAGAAATTAAAGCCTTCCTGCAGTAAAACCTGTAAGGAGAGAGGAGTGCACTGTATGGTGACCTCAGTCTATCCATCCACCAACACAAACTGGGAGGGAGTATATCCATTTCTCCTGGAAGAGAACCATCTGTTCATTGTTAGAGTCAGAGATAGGAGCAGTCTGCTGGTATCTGTTCAACAGAAATACGTGCCTTTTACAAGAACTTCCCCGACAGGGAGATGAACTGCAACCTGATCAGGAGAGCGATCGGAAACAGGGAGGCTCTTGCTGGGCTAATCTCCACAGCTGTCCTGGTGATGTCACATAACACTTGACCAGGAGCTTTTGTATCTTTATGACTGTAGACAAAGGCTCCTTAAACGCTGAACTTTGACCTGGAAGGTGAACTGTTGGCAGCCAGTTTGTCTCCGGCTTAAGAAGAGCAGTGTGAACAGGCCGGATCGTGAACCGCTGTGCCGGTTCAGGCAAAATACATTTCCCCTCTCACTGTCATAATTTATCATTTAATCAGCAGTGGAAAGTAATTACAAGCACATTTCAGAGCTACTGCTTTCAAGTTGCTAAACAAACGCAGGTTGAAAATAATGAACATGTTGTTTTGCTAACACCAAACAATGCTTTGGGATGTGAATAAAGACTGAGATGAACTCCAGCTAAACCTCTCCATAGTAGACACGGCCATGACTCGGCAGGGACAGACAGCTTTATAAACCGAATCTGACAGCAAATAATCAGAGGTTTGTGAACTGTAGAAAATAATTGTGCTTTATCATCTGGTAGTCTCCTGGCATAAACAAGTATTACTGAGGAAATACAGTACAAATAGTCCAGTTTGCTCTGTAATGGGCCATAATGAGCTCATTTATCATTTAGGCAACAGCCACTGCAGGCTGCACACACATCAAATGGATTATGTGTTTAGCCGAACACATGAAATGAAGCGGTATTCTGATCCGCTGTGATGTGCTACTGTATATACATTACTATTATTAGCCCACAAATTGGATAATGACTCACAATTTGCAGCGTTGTGCTTTACCTTGTAAATGACTGACATTTCTTACTACTTATTAACCTCTTGTACCAGGTTAGGCTTGAAAATTTAATAAACTGTTGAAGTTATAGTGATCCCACTTTCTTATTTTGTTCATAAATGCATTTTTGTGTTTTTCCATGCCTACCACATTGTTTTGACTTCACAGTGTCTAAAACAAGCCATTAAATCTTCCTGCTCCCACATTTGTGTTGAAGTTAATGTTCATCTGCTTAATCTGTTGGTTTTGTTGAAGCTGCAGTATGTCACGCTCATATAGAGTGTATCCATAGTACTAACCATCCTTTTTCTAGATGTAAAAACATGGAGAATGGATGTATTTTTTACAGTGCTACTGTTTATGCAGTGTTTTGTTTTTTTTTAATTCATCTGCTATCTTTCTTGAGAAGTGTGTGTGGTCTGTTATCAGATTGTGCTAAAATTGTTCCTTAAATTGACTTTTTCTTCCTTAAAGTTTGAGTTAAAGAATGGTTAATGGAGATACTCAATTTCTCAGAAAACAACATTGTTCCCCTTGAATCACGTACCTCTTGTACAAACAGGCTCTGGGCCTCTCTCTCTGCATTTTCAGGCACGGTGGGGTACAGTGTTCTCCCTTGCCGCCTCAAAATTGATATCTGGAAAACAAAGCAAGACTTTTTTCAACAAGTGAAAGAGAACAGGGAACTTACAACAAACAGACCACAAGACACAGTCAACATAGTAAAAGTGTAATTGAAACAAAACGTGGGAGACGTTCCTCAAACTGGACACCAGTATTACGGTTTGTAGTCTCAGCTGGCCTCAGTTGCTCTGGGTGTTCTTTTAAATATTATTCTGTGCGCGGGAACAAACTGATGTCTTCAAAGAGCCGGTATGTGAGGGAGGCAGGATGCTTGTCCATATTGCTCAGCTCCAGGACCCACAGACACACCCTAGGTCTGGCTCTCTGCCACTGTTCAGGCATTGTGAGAGTAATCAGTGCCTCAGTAGCTCTAATGCTTTCTGCAAGCCTTTAACTCATAACTAACAGAGTCTGACTGCAATGAAGCCAAATTTCACAGAAGAATCTAAAATCGACTCTCTGCAGTTTAAGTAAAAGCTCACGATCTTATTTTGAATGGCACCATTTAAAATATGAAGTGGAAAAACGTAATAATGGAAAAACAATCAGTATACTTTTTATTCATCCACTCTTTTCCTGACAATGTGGCACAGTAATAACATCCATTTTCTGCCATTACACAACTGGCCAATAGTCGGATCAATACTGTTTTGGGCTACTTCCCTGTTGTTTATATTGCATATTATAAGAAATTCACCACTTATAAACACAATCCATTTTAAAGCTTCACTTTAGAGTCATGTTTTAAATTCAAAATATTCCATTGAAGATCCCACAGCAGGAAGGACTTGTCTCATACAGTTGATAGTAAAAGGAGCAAAAATGCTCTCTTCCTGACTTCCATCTGTTACGTCTCCTTCACAAAACATTGATGGAGGACTCTTGTGAAGGAGATGCAGTAACGATATCTAATGTCTGCTAAAAATAGCCCTCCCTCTTTATTTTTTTAAAAAGCAGTTGTGTGAAAATTAGAGCTCCAATTAAACTCTCACTAAGTGAACTGCAATGAACAACATCACCATCAGGTCTTGACAGGGAATTAAGTCCAAGTGTAAAAATAAAATGCATTTGATCACACATAATCCCTGCGAGCAAGAGTGAAATATCAACACAACCATTAAGAGTTCAGCTGACTGAGTTAAAACGAAGTAAGTCAATATTGGCTTTGTGTAAGTCGACTGTTCATCAGATGTGATTTCTTTGCCTTCGGGGGAAGAAGACAACATCATCACTTGAAAATGTGTGTTCATGGATAAATAAAATGTGAGAACAGATCAGAATAACAGTAATTCATACAATAATCATGATCAGTGAATGAATGCAGAATTGCCTCCTCCCTTTTCTCAATGATTTGGTGTAAACTGAACAGTGGTTGTGTCAACTTTGACAAATTCCATACTGAGTTTGTATGTGTGAACCTAAAGTCTGTGCTTCCGCCCAGCTAGCCAGGTTTCCTGCAAGGGAGATGTTAATCTCTGCAATCCAAGCAGGAGAAATAAACAGGCATAGAGGTAAGAGGGAACCAGGAAGTGGGCAACAGGAAATGTTTGATTGGGCTACAAGTCGCCTGGGAGAGCTGTTGGACTGTCTGGTGAAATTAGTCCTAAATTAGAAAGGGATGTAGCTGCGTTCAGCAGGACGTCATCAGCATTTTATTTCCAAAATGATATTTCCTCAAGTTAACACAAACTTAACTAATAATACCAAGCCCAACAGTGAATTGATCTATATGTCTCGAATGACTGATATATTTTTATTTTTGTCCAAAAATGAATAAAAGCTTGCAAATTAAGACCATTACACTGGTTTATGCGCTTCTTTATTATGACAAACATGGCCTCTGTAGTTTATTTTGAGTCAATCCGACAAACAGCTCTGCCCCTGTAAAAACGTATTAGTCACTTTGATGGGAAAAGTAGTTCCTAACCGCCACACGGTTCACTACTGTTTGAGAAATGTTTTCTAAAACTACAGTACCATGATTGTTTTTATAGATGATCAAACCTTTAGCTGTACCTGCAGCTCAGTGAAGTTATTCTAAACTACATGCTAACATCAGAAATGTTACTATTCCCACATCATATTCATGATTGACAGGCGTAAAATGTGCCAAGTTAACAATCCTAGTTTAGCATGATAGGATAATAATGTGCATCTAGAGAAATTGCTTTGCAGGCATTTTGTCATAAACTGAAGATGTGGAAAAATTTCATAGACAGTCATTATGTTGTGTCGAAAAAAAAAATGTCTGCACAAAATTTCATGGTAATTAAAAAATGTTTCAAGTTTGAAATAGAGTGGATCTGGAGCAGAGTACCACAGACAGAGAGAGGACAGAAAGTCAGCAAGCATTGAAGGATTTATGGGATTGGTTGAAAACAACAAAAATACAGAATAACACCAGCCTGATCCATTAAAGACAAGCAGCATATGGTGTTATTCAAAACCTTTTGGAAACTGGGGGGGTTCAAGAAAAGGGAAGAAAATAGTGCACAGATCTGTGGTCTTTGAGACAGGAATCGGCCATACAACCTGGAGAACACTTCAAATTGAGGCGTAGAGGAAAGAAGGGCCCCTCCTGATAATCCAGAGCAAATTTCTCCAGAAAACTTGCAGAGACCAGCACAGAACGGTGTTACGCCAACGGCTTTCAGAGTAAAAACAGATGGCTCACAAAGGAACAGTACCAACACATGACTATTGGATGTGCCAGTAGGGATAAGATAAGGTAGAGAACTAAGTGTGTCTACTAAGAAACAGACAAAAGCAGGATTTATTAAAAAAAAAAAAAAAAAAAAAAGACAGAAGCTTCTGTCTGTTTTGGCCTTGATTTAGCTGTTTATACTTAGTTACTTAGTTTATCTCAATGAATACACCAGCCACTGCACACCCTTCACCGAAAGCACCAAACACTAAGCTCCTTGACACAGACACTGATTGAACTCTTGCTCGGACTCGAGTCTCGCGAGGCTGAAACAGATGTTGGGTTCAGTCACTGTATGCCTTGTGTCTTTTTGTTTCCCAGTCAGAATCACCTGTCTGCTCCCGACAATGTGCAGTTTGTGTCAAGCTGGTATGTTGTGTTCATAGCAGCGGGCTGGAAACACGTGATACAAGAGAAGACTGGCTCTTCTCCTGACTGGAGAAGACTCAAGGCTGCCCGACTGTAACTGAGTCCCCAGCTGCCAGAGTAGAAGAAAAAGTTCCGTTTTTTTTTTCTTTTAACTTTTATACAGTCCAACACTGCAGTCGTCATTCTTGGATGGACTTGTGATGGCGCTACTACTTCATACTTGTATGATCTATGACTAAAACTGGAGAAAATAGATCCTGAGATATAGATGATGTGTTTCATAGTCGGCCCCACCAAAAAAAAATCCCATGTGAAAATCGGACAGTTTTGGTTTTACTATCTGGGAATTTTCTTGCTACGAGATCCGTGGTGGAATATTTATATAAATCTGTTGTGTATTTAAATAGGGCATCAATTATAGCCCTTCTATCCATATATGATCTAGAGACATTTCACATTAATGTGCAGTTTGGAAAGGAACTTTAGAGGAAGCATCAGTAAGTATTCTTCACTCACTTTCATTTCAGTAATATTGTTTTTTATACTATTTTATGCTCCATGTGTAAACATTCTGACAAAAAGACATTAAAGTCATCAGGGGGAAGAAAAAGACTTTGCTCACTGCAATAAAATTCCAAACTCTATTAAGCTTCCATGAGGCCATGAGACAGAGTAGCTGGGTCAGATTTGAGGATACAGTGCATGGTAAAAATGTCTTTCACAGAAGTGTTATTCCCTGAAATAACAGCATTGAGCCAGATTTCCAGTTAGGATTTTTTACCCTTGATGTGGAAAGTGTGAGCAGGCATGTGTCCTGTACATTGTGGCTGGAGATAACACTTTCACAGCAGAGGAGACAGAATGAGCCGATTAAGTAGATGACCCTTGACCCCTCTCTCGCTGCAGCTTGCAAGGGTGTAAACAAAAGGAAAGCCTTTGTGAACGACCCCACCCAGTACTCACAACACTGGCCACGCCTGGGTTAAAGGAAAATACTGCAAAGGCCAAACAAATACAACAAGGAAAACGTGCAAGCGGGTGGGTAAATAATGATGGGGGTCAGATAACAATTAATACTTTGACCTTGTATGGTTATGGAGCAGAATCTGGAAAAAAAACCTTTTCAACACTTTATGAACAGGCAATAGAAGTGTATAACTTCTACCATTAGGGGTAAGGGAAAATACCTCCATTTTCAAAGCACTGACTTGCGGAACACTAATTCTGGTAGTATTATTACAACATCTCAAGATACATACCACCACTTATATTTTTCCACAGTTAACTCCGCTCATTTACTGCAGGGAGGTTTTCCTGGCAGTTTTTTCTAAGTGTGAATGTGTCAAAGCAAACACTCACCTCAAAGTCCTCCATGGGGAACTGCAGCATGTCTCTGAGGACATCGCTAAGGATCTGTGTCTTTCTTTGCACCAGCACATTTTCATAGTCCAGTGGCTCGATCACCTTGGGTTTCACCTGGAGAACACAGACAAAATGTTACTTTAGACATGCTTTATATTGTTTAAAAGAAATAAAATGTTGCCCATTGTATGTTGTTGGGCAAATTTAAGGTGAACCCCAATGATCCTGGAAGACCTCATAATGCACAAACTGTTCTGCTCTCTAACTGAGACTAGCATGTCCAGAGAAAATCAATGTGATATTCCACAAGAACATCATAAAAAAGGAGAGGTTGAAGCCATGTCAGTGCAATAACATCTTTAGTCAAAAGATCTGATGAGTGCAGCATCTAATGTACTATAATGACAATACAAGTTGTAAGTACATTCAGAACAAATTTTTATCATTGCTCACATTAAATTGCATGCTATTATAGTCCAGTCCAATTGCTTGGGTACTTCACGGTGCAGTGCGAATAGATAACTCTTGACTGAGATTGACTGAACAATCAATCTCTGTTGCACGGACTACACCAAAACAGATACTGAAAAGTCTTGTTCTGCTCGGAGATAATATTCCACCTTAGCAGTGACAAGATCCTGAGGAGTTTTTCCCTCTGTGAGACCAAACACACGTGACATGTACGCATCAAGGAAACAAGGAAACAATCATACTTCACTTCAATTACAGGCACTACAACACAAACCGATCCTCTGTAATATAAAACAAACATCCTCTTTTACTTAAGGTATACTTAACAAGAACCGAGAGTCAGACAGATAATAGTTTTAGCTTGCAAATGTTATGTTGTTTTGTAACTGACCATCAAGAGCAGATGTGGCTGTACTATCAAAAGACATGATTACAGATTTATGGTACATCATGTCATAGTGTCTGCATAATGTTACTGTATTAACTCAACAAACTCTACCAGGCTAAATAGAGCATGTGAGCTACAAGGATACAGTGGCCATTAGATGGAAAATAAGCTGTCATCACTTGTTGGTGAAGGGATGGGAGGATAAATGTAACAGCAAGGGAATCAGCGAAGTTGAAAATGAATAGTGATGCATCGGCAGATTTGCGGGCTGAGCGACAGCGTGGCTCACATCTGGGTCTGATAATACTAGCATGATCTCAGAGCGGGTGTCATGGATAATGACCTGCTTAAATACATGTTGCTGGAAGAACCTTTGTTCATAACAGAGCACCAGCCCATGCTGAGTACAGAGGGGGCAAGAGTTTGTATCAGTTTCAAGGACAAGGAAGGGGACAGCATAGCGGAGATGGTGCCTCAGTGTCTGCCAGCTGAAGCAGGTTGTGACTCTATCAGACAGCCATTTATTTATCGCTTCATCTCGACACAAAGCCCGTGTATTAAAGCTGTTCAATTCACGTGCAATCTCACTTCAGCGGACCATTTCCCTTCTACCACAGGAGAGAAAATATAGAGAGATTAATGGAGGCAGGACAAATCTCTTCAAATCTCTTTAGTTCTACATGCATGATAGCACACTGCAAAAGACACTGAGACCACAAGAACGTCAGGTACGCACAGCTGCAACTAAGAATCACTGACAGAGATAACACCGTCTGTGAGTGAGAGGGAGTTTTGGTCACAAGTTAGAGGATTAAAGTCTGGGGATGTTTGACCTCCTCACCCAAAAACAGAGGGAGAGGAAGAGCTTTGCATTTTGTCATTCCACCATAAGAATAAGAAAAAAGTGTTACTTCACAAATACCTGCTGAAACTGAAGCATAAAATTTAACTGGACTAACAAATAACACAGCTACTAAAAGATTCCACCCCACTGAGGGAATCGTGCCTTCTTCTCAGCAATGACGGATTCTGTTGTTGCTGACTATTGTTTCCCTCCAAACCCCTCTTGGCTCTTCCACATTGCTTTGTCAGTGGCCTAAGGTGGTCAACCACAGAGTACACTCAGCATTGAAGAAAATGAGCATTCATAAGCAAGAGCTCTGTCATTCCCTCAACCCACAGCGCTGTACTTGAACTTTGAGCGACAGTTTGAAAATAAAATTCAACCAGCTGCATGTTCAAACATCAGTATCTTTAAGTTCCAGTCACCCCTGGTCAGTGCACAACACAGCAACGCATGAAGCCATCTCTTCCACTCCCTCTCCACAGCAATCCAGCAGCTGTTTAGCTGCAGCTCCCACTCCTCCCATCGGTGCACCCTCTCACAGCCTGAAACAATGGTGCTGTGTAGTGCCTCTCTACTCACTGATACATCAAATCTTTAGCTGCTGACAGTTCAGTTGAGTCCCGACCACGGGGCACTAAATCGTCACCGACATCAGATTTGACTTTGGAGCCAAATAAAATATTTTACAATCCAGGGTAATCTTTAAGAGTAAGCCTGAGGAAATAGTGTGCTGCTTCCAAAGTGCTGGTAAAGTTCAACTTTCCTCCTTGCTGATGCTAACATTGCAAATTTCAAATGTGAGCTGGCACTGCTCAGAACAGTGAAGGAGATGACAGACCACCTGACACCTGCTGCAGGACTTTATGGCTGTAGTTAAGATTTATAGCTCTGCACACCGTAAGATGAACTTGTACACCAGAATAGCTTTGACAAATCAATGCAGATTTTTCATAAAGTCCTATACTAAGAATAGTGAGTACTTGAATGACTTACCACCACCTGTGGCACTGTATCTACCTCAGCCTCAGCTGCAGCCAAGCTCTTGAACTGTTGTGGACTCTCAATGACCAGCTCCTTCTTTGGAGCTTTGCTAGCCCTTCCTTGCATTGTCAACAGCTGTGATACAATATCTCTGGGCAGGATCCCAAAGAAAAGTGGTCAGCCAGCATGTCCGATCGGCAAAGATCCTTGTGCTGGATAAAGTTTAGGAAGTTGATCCCTCTCTCAGACTGACACTCACTGTCACCCTCCTTCCTCACACTGCTCTGACTGAGAGCAGTGGACTCACTCCCTGGCTGAGAAGGTTGGCCCCTCCTATACTCAGCTGTGCTGCCTGAGGGAGTTAAACACCCTTTTTCTTTCTCTGTGTCACACACACACACACACACACACACACAATGACGCCATCTGACCCCACACAATCCACCTGCACAGTAACACAGGCATGACTAAGGCAAACAAAAGAGACACATTCTTCAAGTATTACATTCTGGTCAGGCACTGTCCACACCTTGTGGAGGGCAGCTGAAATAAGAGCTGGTTTAAATTTCATCAGGGGCACCAAGCCAGGACAGCGTGAAACAAACTGGGGTACTTTAATCGCATGCGCACATCAATTGTCCAAGAAATCAGTCGAGCATCTACAGAATACACACAGTATGAGGGCGCTACTCATGACTTCCCTGAAACATTACAGATAAGAAAGGTGCCAGACAGAGCTGATCAGATTGTAGCGAACCCTTCACAGACAAAACGGACGACTCTTGGCCCACATTAAATACAAAGACCAAGACAGAAAAGCAGATTGTTCTACTTTCTCAGTACGTCAAATTAAACCAATCTCAATATGAATCACTTATTTTTTTCATTACTGGCCTGCTCACACTACATACTACACTACATAATCACAGAATTGACCCAACTTCGGTGTTGCTGCTTGTTGATGCAACTGCTTGAGGGGCATTCCAACATGACGCAGCCCCGGTCATCCCACCTACGAGTGGGCCCGACCTACAGATTCCTCGGTGGGCCACAGCAGGGGAGGATGTTTTTTTTTCACGCCTGCTTCTGAGAGCAAGGTGAGGGGGATTGCAGCTGCTCCCATCCCACTATCACACAGCCATACGGGCTCCGCACAGAGATTGGTAATCGATATAATATCAATATAAATATTTCCTAATAACATATATAATATAATCACATATGACATAATTAACACTGGCTAAAGTATCCTGAAAGGCAGGATCTGAAAAAAAAAAAAGGTAAAAATAAATTCTGTGATCAATCACTTACAGATCCAATGAAAGTCAGCAAACTTCAATACAGAATTATTCTAACTAAAGAATTGATTATTAGATTGGTCAGTCAACACAAAAAGAATCAGCATCTATTTTATATAAGAATATTGTTTCCCTTATATCTTAACAGTAAGAGAAAACTAAACAGATTTTAAAAGGTTACCACCTGCCTAAAAAAAAAAAAAAATCCAAACAAAACCAACTTGATACATTTTGAATTTTCAAAATGTATCTGGAAAATTGTGATCAACATTTTTTAAACGCAAAATGAGTTGATTAATAAAACAAACAAACAAACAGCATGTGAATTGATTATGACAATATGTTCGTTAGTCATAGCCCTAATTATAGTTCAGCCTTGGTTTACAAGACTTCAACCAGTCCCCCGGTCACTATGCAAAGCCCAGGCACTCCCACGTCTTCTCAAATTCCACCTACCACAGTCGACTCATTATAGCACACAATAGCCTCTGGCTATGTGAAATATTTAAATACCTGTTTTCGATTTTTGCCTCAGGCTACATTATGACTATGAACATGCACAACTTAGCAGTATAGCGTGAAGAATTACAGACCCCTGACTCTCTCTGCTTTTAATTAGTATAACAGATTGAATGAGATAAGTGTTGCTGTTGCCTTGTCTGTATGTGGCACAGCGACACAGTTTAATTTATAGTTCAGTCAAATGGGGTGAAATGTAACTGGGTACATTTATTCAAGTTGTACTTAACTACACACTTGAGTAGGCCACTTGTACTTTTCTTGACCATTTCCATTCATGTTATTATTCAAACACAATTGAAAGGCAAATATTGTTCTGCTTAGTTGATCTGATATACTTGGGAGCTTCTTACTGGTTACTTTACAAAATTTTAGAAACAAACTGAAACATTCCAAGACTTGACAGGATATAAACAGCAGTGACTGATCAAAGTTACACAGGAGCAGATGCTGTACATTCGATCAAGTTGTTTTGAATTGCCATTATTGCAGTTTCAGTAAAGCATTTGGATACTTAATCCATCACTGACTTTGGTAAAGCTTTGACATTGTTTTAACATGAAAACATTGTCAGTATTAGCATTAACAGCTGAACAACTTTCTGGTCTAGAAGAAACATCAGTAGATCATCATCAAACTGTCTCTTTTCTCACCAAGAGCTATTTTGAAACTCTAAATGTGCAATTTTGCATTTCCACCAATTTATGCTTCTCTCTCCAACTTTTCTTTGTGCATTTGATCAGACAGCAGGTAGGACACATTGCGGGAGAGGTATGTGAAGTCCCAGCTGAAGCCCAACCTTGGCCTGGCTGTATGAGTCTTTCACACAAAGCCCCAGGATACTTCAAAAGTTTTACCTTATCTTAACCTGGAGCTAACTGCTTAGGGCAGTGAAATTGGAATAAGTCTATTCAGAAGGGAAACATATTTTGCCAGAGAACCACGTCACCCCTCTACCTGTCTACTACAAAGCACAGTACACAGTCTGACAGCCAAATGAAAGCTGACAGGGAAGGTCTTTGTGTAGGACCTGAAGTGATCTCCCCGCTCACATAAACCTGGAGCACCTTACCAATCCACATGCGGGGAGTATCTATGTATGTTCAAGAGATATTCATTCAATCTTTGCATCAGATGAAAATACGAGTCATCATATATCTCCTGTCACACATAACTATGCGCTCATCATTCATTTTAAAACAAATCTTGTAAATAGCAAGTAAATGCTTTCCAAGATAATGAAACATGCATTAATAGATACATTTAATACTTAAACATTTTATTATCTGCATTACAGTGGATGTTTGAATGTTTAACATACATACATACATGTATGTATTTATATATATATATATATATATAAAATGTTGAACAGTGCTTTTCCATACCCACCCCCATGCTTTCTAACCACAATGGGGCTTTTATCAGACATTTTGTAAAACACATGCTTGTTTATCTTACGACACTCCCTGATGCGATAGTTAAACACTGCTTCATACTTCAAACCATATTATCCATGAAGTCATTTTACATTTAGGCCAACAGACTCTATAGGAACAGCTGTAGACATGATTACTCAATAAAAAAAAAAAATGTATTAAATACAAAAATGTTAAGGAATTTCTGAGGTCTATCTTACTCACACGAAAGCGTACAGTGATAACAGCTGGACATTTCCCTTTGTGTAGTTAATCGTGCAGAGAGAATAATGTGATGTTAAACGCACTAAATGCTTAACTTTGATCTCCGAGTTTTGTACTAAGCTGGACTTCCTCTCCTGGACATCTCATATCTGCACCAGAAGAGATAACTTCTGACAGACTTCCTCTCTAAACAGAAAGCTTGGTACTCAGTTCCCAAGTGGCTGACAACTACACATTAGTGTGGCACAGTGCTCACATTTTTCTTGGCGCTACAAATCAAATGCAGATACTGCAACTTCAATTAGATCCTTCCATGGAAATGAATACAAATGCAAGTTTTTTGGTGCCAGCTGGCACATGGATCTGAGCTGAAAGGCCAACGGAGCCCTTTTTAGTGGCATAACAAACACTTGTATTGAGCAACAACTAGTTTCAGTTGCTAGAAGCAGACCAACAGGATGATTTGGAAAAACTGTCCTGTGGTCAAATGCAGTTTACTCCCTTGGTCCAAATGAATGTGAAGGTTTTGCTGTTGTTTTCTGTAGCTTAAATTTTGCATCACTGACTAATTTTTGTTTACAATACTGAAAGGAGACAATAACACAGTAATGGATTTAAAATGAAATCTCCTCAGGTACAAAATATGGAATTCATTTAAACACAACAACACATATATACACCACATCAGATGATATCAGACCTGACCCAATTCTTTCCTTTCCTATTTCATCTTGTTTGTTGTTTGTTGTTGCTGTCCTCTCACTACTTTTATCTTTATTTCTTTCTGGCTGTTTGATTCATTTTCCAGTAAGCATACATTTGCTAAAAAAAAAATTATATTAAGAACTGGACAAGGCTACAACTGGACTTCTAAGTTACATAACAAGGCTTGATGCAATTGCTGGGTCTTCCCAGTATGAACCAAAGCAAAAACAGGGTGTAACCTGGAAAGGAACAAAAACATGGTGCACCCCGCCTCCTCCCCGTTAGAGTGGTAGCACTATGACCCACCACCCTGTAGCTTAATTTAAGTTGATTCCCCAGAGAGTCTTCAGAATGTGATTTCAATGTGGAAATAATATTGACACCATGCTATGTACACATTCTCTTTTAATAAACACAATAATAGTAGGATGCGGGACACAATGGCATAAAAAAGGGGACATAATCATAGCGGCGAAGCCAATCAGCTGATTGCACTGGACTGCTTTGAAAATTTGGGATGCAAATTTAATCTACAATTATTACGTTTTGTTACAATATAAAAAGACTATTACTGATGAAGATCACAACTTAAATGTAACAAAAATGTCTGTGAGTGTGTGTAAGTATGTGTGTAATAGAGAGAGTTTGGTTCCTGAGTGCACCAAATTTTCATTCTATTGTTTTATGCAATTACAATAAAGAAGAAAAAAGCATAAACATATGAAAAATGCCATGATTGAATCTGAGGTTGCTCGAGTATGTTTTAAGAACCTGAGTGCTGGAGGTAACAGATAATGGTCCACTGTATCAGTCAGCAAGTGAGGAACGAACAGACACACATAAACACCCACACGCACACATACACACATACAGACACACACACACACACACATACAGACACACACACACACACAATCACACAAATCCAAACGTCAATACAGTGACGTTCAAAACTCTTACAGTATGTTCAGGATGTTTGAAATGTCTCAAAAGTAGGGAGCTATCAACAGGAAAAACAACCCTGCAGCCGAACAAAGTGTCCTGCTGTTTCATTGTAAATCCATTAGGCCGAGACACGTAAGCTGAGAGAAGGAAGATGTTATTAGTCGTCTAATGTCCTAAAGGGATGTGAGGGAGAACACGGTGTGTACGTAATGTTGCAGTCATTCCACCTTGAGAGGAAAACAGAAGCAGAAAATAGCAAACCAATTATTTATCCAGATGTGTATGATATAATGGTAATACGAAGAAGCCAAATAAAAAAATAATAATTTATTAAATCCTGCTCCTATTTTTCTATTAAAATTTAAAGTATGTGGATAAGTTATTGAATTAATATATTATAAAAATATATATCAATACTGGAATAAATAGAATAAATAGGTAAATATCTAGCAATATAGATATATGTATGTATGTATGTATATAACTTTTGGGAGTATGGAATATGGGAATAGCCTCTCTAGCAATCAAAAAATTTTTATAATGCCACATTTAAAATATCCTCATAAAAGAGGAAGAGAGAGTGTTAATCATTTCATGGATTTAGTCTGTAAATAGTTTCTGGGAAATGACATGCTGGCTTATTTTTGTTCAAGCACTCCACAACACAAGTCTAAGTTAGAATTACTCCCAAAACATCCTTGGATGAAAGATGCTTTCATCTCTGAGCTGGAAGATTTAATCACACAGCATTACTGCTGGACTCAAAACATTTAATAAATATAAAGGAAGGAAGATCAACTTTTCTGAACACAATTACTGGCCAAACATTGGCACTGCTAGGAGCGAGTGAGTGAGTTACACCTTTGGTCAGTCAAATGAGTGCTGGAATTTGCCCATGATGATTTGGTCCTGTAATGTCGTCAAGGGGCATTTAGAACAGAACCACAACAGTTTTCAGCTTTTGTTTTTCCTAAAATATCGACTAGGTTCTTTATTTTTTTCAGCTGCAAACTGTATCAAGCCTTTATTTCTTAATACAACTTATTACTGTAGTAAGCACATTGTCTCATTTTTGGTTGCTGGTATTTCATATATATATATATATATATTATTTTTTATTTATTTTATTTTATTTTTTTAACCAATGTGCGGCTCCAGATGACTAACCAAAATATGGAACAGTCTGTTGTTTAAACAACTATAAAATCTGAGGTCGAATTCTACCAACGAAACTTCCTCTGCAGTAACAGTAACTTATTAATTTTTATGATGACAGAACATTGTGCTATAGCATTCGTAAGTTTATTTTCTCTGAATATTTAAGATAATAAATTGTTGGTTTGGCACACATGGCCAAGTGGTGTTATATGTGGTAAAGAGGAATAACATTTCTGCATGTTAAATTATCATCTGCCTTTTTAAGGTATGGTGGTATAGATTTGTTTCTTACTTGTCCACATTAGCATTACGGATGCGAAAGAAAATTTGTCCTGGACTTTAACGCAATCACAATATATAATTCTAACCAGTTACTGGGTTTATACCTTGTTTTGTCTAGCTAGCTATTTTCGAGCACAAGAATGATACACAAGACTTTAACTTCAACAGCTTACACAGTGCTGTATTTTCTCATATTGGTGACTTGTTGTTAAAGTCATCCCACCTCTTGAAGCGAATGAGACGTGAACGTCCTTGAGGAAGGAAAAGCCTACATTGTTGTAATCAGTAGGTAAAATAACAGAAGTAAGACAACCCATGCAGGCCATGTAATTGCTTACTCCATGCCTCGAGAGTAAAATCAGCCTCCGACCGATGGCTGTGTGTCTGCGGGTGCCTGATCTTTAACACTACTCTGTATTCATTTAAAAACCTCTCAAATAATGACCTGCAGCAATCAAAAGGAATTAAAAGGGCGAACATAATGGTTTATATCTTTTTATAACCAAGCTCAGTGGGATTAAAAAGGTGCATATTGTGATGAGAAATGACACAGTTATTTAATCCAATAGCAGCACATTTAGTGCTCAAATTTAGACACTCTTGTGCAAAGTTGATGTTGGTGACAATCCATGAACCATAAACCAAGAAGTGATTCCTCATATCTGACAGGTAAGGAGTCATGAAAATAGCAGAACAAAGGCAGCCCACATAAGCATTTCAGCCATTATGTAAAGAGTCAGTTTATGAACTTATGTTTAATATAGATTATTATTACATGATTTTATAAAGACTCATTTTAGCACATTAGCATTACAGCTGTTGTACTTTCATGAGAAAAATTCATTCATTGTAAAAAATAAATAAATAAATAAATAAATAAATAAATAAAATAATATTGTAACTGTTGCATCAAACAACAGCATTGTAGCAAGTTGCTAAGGTTACACTTTGTTTTCACCATTTAACTGATATTATTTATTGATTTATTTGTGATAGTTTCAACTCAAACACTTTACTACCTTTTAAAGCTCCATTCACTCTGACTACAGTTGGCCAAAAATGTGCCTGGTAGCCACATCAGCTGCACATTTAACTTAATTTGTAAGACTGCTAAATGATGACATAGGATTAATTGACCCTGTCTGGATGAAAACTACATCCCGGAGCCAAGAGAAGAAACTTTGTCCTTGACCTAATTCCCTGCTCTCAGCCTGGGCCACTGCAACTCAGCTCTCTGCTGTGATTCTGATGAACCAGCGACGGAAAGGAGACATCACACACACACAGTGTAAACACGAGCAAGAAGGGCAAGACAAGCTGGTACGGAGCAGCAGAAACCCTGCCAAGCCCGCCGGTTCACAGATGAAGAGCTGTGATTGATTTCCAGCAGACACAGAGCTCACTGTCCCCCCCCACCCCCTCATCGCACCCATCCCTGCCCACAGAGGCTTTAACCCATGCAGCGCTTAGAGAGAGGCAAGATCAAGCCCTCCTACTGCCCTAGATTTAGTACTGTTAATGCTCGTGGATAAATATTCACAAGGCTGAAATGAAGGAGGAGGAGGAAGTATGGCTGAATCTATGAATCTGTGAAACGTATTAGCACTGTCTGAATCATTTATCATATTCATCTTCTGCATTTTGTGGATCCTAATAGAAGAAATCATGGAAGAAATGCAGTTTGAACAGTTTGCTTTGCAAACGTTTCTGATTAAATGCCCCACGTTTTACTGGATCTTTCACACATTCAAAACTGAACTCAAAGTGGGTCCAGTTTCAGGATATCTACCGGCTTTCTATTTAAATTGAATTTTCTATCATACATAAGTATTATGAAGTGATCATTGTTGAGCAGGAAAACTACTTTAAAATCAGCCTTAACACCAAATATTTCAAGTCTGAACTACTGTTTTATAATGTTTAGTTTAGGGCTCAAACAATCCATCAGTTAATTGTTTAAAAGAAAATGAATTAACAATCATCAGAATACTATACTACAGGTAGACCAAGCACTTTATTTACTATTATTATTTGGTCCAGTTTTTGTCTATGATATATATAAAATTATATATTGATTCCCTACAAAATAATAGATGAATAAATAATGAATAATGAAATGAACAGCACAATACCAGGCATGTTTTATCAACACACACACACACCTTAAGTATTCTTGGTGTTGGCAATGCACGCGACTCTCTCCGACTCAGTGCTCGCTCTGCCTCAGATGGCCCAATAGGCTCAGCTGCTCCCTTACAGATGTAGCCACTACAGTTCCTCTCTAACACAGTACGCAGTCCGTCAAACACAACTGTGCTGGTGGTGCACCCCATTCCTCCAGGTCCAGGTCCAAACAGGCATCAGTCAGGAGAGCCTGCCAGAAACCCAGTTTCCTCGATCGTCCCCTGCTCTTCCCCGGTCCATGGTTAAACTCTGACCCACAAATCCACCGCTTCTGACCCGGGGACTGAATGCTGGTGTCCGTGAAAAAGGGATCCAGAGAGGAGAGCCAAGGAGGACAGCGAGAGCATGAATTTATTCACACACAGAGAAAAACAGTCTCACTGTAATTCTTAGCTACCCCAGTCTGTGCTTATAAGAATACCTCAGTCAGCAGATGAGATACAGTGAGTGAGGTAGAGCAGAGAACAAGGGATGGGGGGATGAAGGATGCTGCAAGAGCTCTGCTGCAGCTTCAACCAATGCTGAGCTTCGGTGCAACGCAGGCTCCAAAGTGCATCTGTCTCACTTACTCAGTCACTTGCTCCTCTGAGCTCCAGTGAGCTTTCCAAATCCTACCCTTTTTTTTGCAGCTGATTTCTACATTGTCATATTGTAGCTTTGACTCAACAAAAAACTAGTTAACCTCTTTAATTTTAACTTTCCAAAATTAGCCTCCTCCAGGGAGCCGGGTAAGTAATTGCAAAATAATTGGGTTATACTCTTATATCCAGAGGGAGAATCTAATTCCATGGTCAGGCAAACAGCAATATGGCTGAATGCTTATTTAGTTCAAATGAGAAACCAGGGCCAATGGTAGAAGGAGTGGATGAATCACACAGAAAAGATGGCATATAATATCCAGCAATCAGCGACCCAAGTTTCGCTGAAAAAAATATATAACACAAATAGAAAATACTGTTAAGAAAGTCACAGATTTCTTCACTAAATTATTTAAATAATAAAAAAAAAGTACCATACACCCACTAAAAGAAAATAAAATGTCCAAATCTCATGAAAATCCCACTGACCTGACCTGAGCCTCAAAGAAATCTCTGTTTACAAAACATACAAGGACACGGAGGGATTTCAACCTTTCAGGCCAAGACATCAAATAGGTTTTTTTTTGGGTTTCTTTTTTTGCTATAAAAGATTAGCTGCTGCTTGATCACAAGCCAGCCGCTCTGATAAGTACATAGATATATATTGGAGTGAAACGACAAAAATTTGATCACATGCAGGTCTTTTGAAATGCCAAGGAGTGATTCACCTTCTCCGGCCCATGGCCTTTGCTAAAAATGCCTCTAAACACGAAGACAAATGATAAAAGAAGAGCATAAATGAAATCTTGGATGGAAAAATAAGCGCCCTACAACTTTAGATTTCTTTCACTCCATTTCCAGAGAAAGTTTCATTTTATCAGTGTCCTTATTAATAAGAAATTATTGGATGGTGGATTTATTAATTATTATTAAATCCACCTGTGTGTCAAGAGGGTGCTAAAGCCATTCAGCAGACCAACAGAGATGGACATGTTCTGTCTGCAGTTTCCCTTCTTCCACATCCTGATTATGAGGAAAAGAAGAGAAGACCAGGAAACAGACCAGTGTATGTTTGGGTTTATTTATTATTGTCTCTTCCCTTCCTGCAGCAGCAAGTTTCCCAATAATAGACCCCTTAAAAAAAACAGACAACAAAACAAAACAAACAAACAAAAAAAACAACAACCTTGTCACAGTGCAACATACAAACAGCAGAAATACTCTATTAACAGCTGGCAAAAGCTGTGCTTACTTTCATAATGCTTACTTCTGTAACAAAAAAGCGAGCTGGCGCCTGTCTGGGAACTTCCTTTTAGAAATACACCCTGTGAGAAACCTTTCATTAAATGGTATTAAAGGAACAAACCCCTGTGTATGCATGCAGGCACACCCCGACAAACACACACATGCGCTACTGAAGAACGTGACTTCATGATGGTGCACTAACTCAAACATGCTCTCGTGTTAATATTTCAGCAGCGCTTGACACACTGAACTACATTCGAGCGTACAATGAGATGAGCTGCGAGGGAAAGCAGCTGAGCCTGCGGATGAGGGGATTCAGCCAGACGGAGGATGAAGGAGAGCGGGAGAAGCAGGGACAAGACGCAGACTGATTGCACCCATTGATTTGTTAGGAAACACATCTCCTCTTCTGCTCTATCCGCTTTCTCACAACTCTGATCCAGTCTCCATCCCTCCATTGCTGAAAAACAGGGATTTTCGGCTTGCTATATAGAATAACAACAAGCAATCTACTTTAAAACTGGTAAACCTGCAAAGTCATAAATCCACTTTTTGAGGATATGTAGGCCAGCAGTGATAAATAATTTGTTCTTCTTGTTTTTTGGTTATTAAGTACAGTTCAAGAGTTTGCCACGAGGCCATGTCTTTTCTAAGCAATAACACACATCTGACCAAAAGCATATATGTGTTTGACCTCTAAACTAAGTTTATCAACAGCTGTCAATTATTCCTCCAATTTATTACTCAGTGAGTCTTTACATAAACAACAGCACAAGCAGACATAATTTCAAGTGTCACAGCTGGCCATCATAAATCTTTACCCTGACGACACAAATGTTTATCATACATGCAAGGACATGTCTGAACGATGTAGAGAGGTTGCTGGGGCGGGAGGGGTGCTTCACTTGATCTTGCCAAACTAGTGCTGTATTATAATTATATTTATATACAGATAAGAAATGTGGCAAATAGGGGACATGCTGTTTTACAATCTCCATCTGGAGTCAAACCAAAGATTGGCCTGTTGTGTCAAGTGTCTTAATTACTAAATCAGAATAATGCATTTATTCTCATTTCAAACATTGCAGCAAAGGTCACCTAGTCAAATGCAACACAAACTGTTAAAATGTAAGAGGAATGGAACTGCAGCTGCCCATCTGCATTGGCCTATGCCTTACTAGCAAACATAATGCAGTGGCATAAAACATATCTGCCATGTTGGATTTGCTTCTCACGTAACCAGCATATCCCATGTTTGGATCCAGCCCTGTTACTCTCATGTTCCCTGTTACTGGTGATAAATTATTGAGGTCAGGCAGGGGATTGCCGAATCACTGGCTGTAGCAGTGTATCTTTCTACTGCCCTTTGTAACTCACAGAACAATCTGCAACAAGCCCCCTCATAACCAATGTAGGCAGAAAAGAAACACTTGAAATGTTTTCATGTCTCTGGTTGACTGTGACACACAGTCTGCCTCAGAATAATCAACATAAGATTCGTTACTGCCAGATACGAAACATATTCCAGTGGCTTTGCTCAGTTTAAAAACATCTATTCTGTCCATATCTGGAGCCGACAAACCAAGTGATACTGTAGCCTCTAGCAGTACACAGTCGGACTGTGTCAGCCATACTAAATGTTAAGTTGGAGCTCTGGGCAACGCTCGGCTGAGAATGGTAGGGGGGTTTAAAAGTTTGCTGGGACACAGCGTGGGTCAATCTGTAGAAGTTCAAGCGTGAACATGGTCTGTGGGATATGGGCTCGGATAGTCCACGCTGCACAGCTCTGCTCAAATCTGCAGCAGCTGCAGAGGAGATAAAAGCCGGGCTGAAGCACTGCTGGGAGCGTGGAGCTGCATGGATTACTGCTGCTGTTGTTACACGGCAAAGCTGTACTCTCTGCAGTGGGTTATATTTCTGGCAGGGTACTACAGTAAGTATGACCCCCATAATGCACTGGTAATGCTGCTGATCCTTAATGTCTTCTAATTACAGACACAGGCTTTCAGATTATATTGGTATGAGTAAACATGTCAATACTCTTAAACTTTAACTTTAGGAATTCATTTTATTTAGAGTTAGGTATGTAACAATTCAATATATTATTCTATATATTATTCATATTTTCTTCCAAAAAAAGACTTTATTTAAAATATTTTCAATATTGGTGTTACAATTAAAGCTTAATTTCATTATCAATTTGAATAGATGAATTTATTTTCCAAGTTTCAATTAACCCAAGATTCAGTTCTGGTTGTTAAGAACTCCTTAATCAATAGCTTTTCAGATGTACCGAACTGTTTCCAGTTTTGCTTGAGAAGCTCTAACTTGGACCTATAACAGCATAACTGATGTAACCACAGGCCCAGAGACACACTGACACTGACTTGCGTGTATGAAAGGCAGCAGTGATGTCATGTCTCATGTTCTGTTTCCAGTTTTTATTTCTGTCAACACCATGCTGACATCCTTATTGATTTCTCACTAGCGAAACAGCAAATGAAATGTCTCCACTTGGACTCACCGACCATAGTCACAGCGTCTCCTGCATATGGACGCCATCACTGACCTCCAGGAACCCCCCGCTAAAATAACACCACTTGTGCTAATGCAGTCATTTCAAGCTGTTAACAGCAAGTGGTGGGTGGAGCCAAATTAAAAACATCAGAGCCAGAACATGTGGACCCAGAAGGGTCAATTTGAGTTTCAAACCCACATGCAAAAAAATGCCAGAAATGTCTCTGCATGGCTCGGCTTAGTAGAAGGGGAGTTCAGGAGGAGCTGGCATTTCATCTGAGGAGTCTCTCTAGGATGAAGGTCAAGTCTGCAGCTAGTCATGTTTCCATGGCTGGGGTCTGCTTTGGGACTGTGTTGGGAGTACTGTGTGTGTTTTGGATGTGTGTGTGAGCCACAGTGTGGTGCACCACAGTGACATCACCCACATATCCAACAGTGCAGGGCTGATAAAATAGGCTGGCTCCCAGCTGGAGCTCTCTAGGGACTCCAAAAAGGAAGTGGCTGTTTCCTGCTGATGTGTGTGTGTCTGTGTGTGTGTGTGTAAACCCTGTCATAACACAAACGCCTCTCGCTGCCCACTTTCCCTCGAATTCAATCAAAACTCCTGACCCATTGAGAGCTTTGTGGGTTTTTGTCACAATAATACTGTCCTCCTCCTAAATTTAAGAACGCAAATGGAAGAAGTGCCATTTTACTGTAGGGGCCCAGAGCCAGGGGCTATATTAACGCTTGACAGAAAATGTTAGGTGTTTAGTTTCCTGTAGAGTAAAAATTTCAAGCAGTGTCTCAAGTGTTTTTGTTGAGAGAGAAGTTGTTTGGATACTGCCCCACAGTTACACATGTGGGTGGGCTTCATAGATAGGTGGGGAATCTCAATAGGCCAAGTGCTTTACACTTTACGTACTGGATTTACATAACAACCCCGTAATACGTGACAGGTGAGAGGACCTAAATTATTGTCTGAATAGTAAGAGCATATACAAAGTTTAGTCTCTCTTTGACATTGAGCTGAAACCCAGGTTATCCTGTCCATCTTAAAATGGTGCAAAACAAATAGAACAGAGGCCCACATCCTCTTCCTTCTTCTTGGTATTTTGGGATGGTTTATTTATCCCAGGAGAAGAAAACGACCCATTTTCCTGAGGGGTACTGCTTCCTTTACTTTGTTGTGGTGCAGAGTAAGTATATGTTGCATGAATGACACAGGTTCAAATTAAAAGTATGGCTACACACACACGCACACAAAAACACAGAGTCATTGCATGCACTGAATGTTGCGCCTGCTCTATTGCATCTGCAGTGAGTGAGGTTCGCTGCAGTGGGTCCAGGTTATCATAGATGGTGCTAATCAAACAGTGTCTTGCCACAGCCTCTACAGCAGTAAAAACCAGTAAAGGTGGTCGGAAGCAGTGCCAAGACCAGAAGGCCTGCAGTCATCCTTTTCCCCCTGCCAACTTTGAATTCAATAAAAAGCACAACACAAAATTCATTCATTCATCTTCTAATGCTTATCTGTTTCTGGGTCACAGGTGGAGCCAATCCCAGCTCACATTAGGTGAGGGCAGGGTACACCCTGGACAGGTCGCCAGGCTATTGCAGGGCCAACACACAGAGACAGACAGAGACCAACAACCACTCACAATTTAGAGTCACCAATTAACCCAAACATGATGTCTTTGGACGGGGGAAGGAAACCCACACAAGCACAAGGAGAACATACAAACTCCGCACAGAAAGGCCCGGGACCCGAACCCGTGACCTTCTTGTTGTGAGGCCACAGTGCTAACCACTATGCTGCCGTGTTGCCCAAGGCTAAATTAGCTCATTAAAATAAACAAATACATCTGAAGTATTGACTCAAGCAAACCAGTGCAGCACAAATCTGATCCCACTGCATATTCAGAATGACCTCTGTTAAATACAATGCAGTTGCCTTGACTTCCACTTAGTTTTTCTTAGGTAAATAAATGATGAACGGTCTCATTGTTGCGCAGCGTACAATAAAGACCACCACAGGGGATCATTAAGGGAAGAAACAATTATAGAAACAGCTTAATATCCAATTGCTATTCAGCTGAAAGCATTAAAAGGGCCATGCATGCACACTCACACACACAAACTCACACACAGAGCAATCATCTCTCCTCCGAGGAAACAACGTATAAATGCTTTTACCGCCACCTCCAGGCTGAAGGATGAGACTGCACTGAAAAACTAGTTTTTAGACAAGGGTATGCATGAAATAAGCCATAATATTGAACGAAAAAACCTGAACTTTTTTCTATTTATCCATACTGATAAAACTCTCTTTGACTGAAGTGATAGTGATGGTTCTGACTTTAATAAACATAGTACTGCTGTGTGATACGATAGTCTATAGAATCAGCAGGCAGTACTCTGCCCTCATTGGTATAATGCAGCCGTTGTTTTCTCACATGCGTGTCATTTCCAGCAGTTCAGTGTGGAAACAATTAATCCCGCCAGTAGAGTCACTATAGCGGAAGAAGAGGTGACCATTTACAATTTGGACTCTACAGGGACAGGGTTTCCAAACTAACAGTGTTTTCACAGCTCCAAAACCTCATTCAAATCACAGACACGAGGCAGACCTGCTGGCTACCAAGGCTGACGTAGACTTTGTGACAACACTGTCATAAATACAGTGTAAACTAAATGTCACTAGCTTTATTCAATACGAACAAGGAAAATTATTTTCAGGTATCATGTTTCTACAGAGACATAAAAATGGTCTCTTCATTGACAAGCACTCATTCTTCACTGTGGAGACTCAGTTTGGCCATCGCGTACCTGCACCAGATCAGTAGCCAGTGCCCAGCTGGGCAAGGACATTTCAGAGCTAATATGTCATCACGGCAAGGTTTTGACATGCAGTCATGTAGTAAGGAAGCTGAGAGATCCTGAAACAAGACCACACAGGTCTGTTATGAGACCTTCACACAGTGAAACAGCTATACTCTGTGACTCAAAGCTGCAGGTCTAGAATCGTTTGAAAAGCTGTGAAGGCCTCACTTCTGGCTGTATGGCGCTGACACAAACAGTCCGCATTACTGAGGTCAAATTTCATAAATCTTAACAAAATTTAAAAGTGAGACTTTACTGTCGATTAAGTAATTATTTTAGTTGGTGTCAGGTTTAGTAGAATCAAGTTTTGCATTACTTGTATTAACATGTTAAAGTATTTAAACAGTATTCAAACTTTTAACAACAATTATACCATTATTCAGCAGATAATTCCAGACTACTCCCTGAAAACATCTTCAATCTGTTGAAGGATAAAAGTTTATTAACTCCCTTTATCACACTGAGAATATCTGAATTTTGACTTCAACATTATACATTTTTTGAAAACCATGACGCATTTATTGAAACATAACGATTATAACACATAAAATACTGAAGAGTGCCCTCTGATGAATTTGCAATCCTTTAATGACAAACTGTATTAATAATTGCGGGAATATGCTGGAGACATTAATTCACTCAGCAAAACCCCCTCAAAACTTGGAACATTTTTCCATAACAGTGATTAACAGGGACTCATTATGAAAACAAACAGATGCAATCAGCAGTTACCTATTAATCCAGGTGTATTGCTTTCTATTTGGAAAAGCTTAAGTAAAATATCCCACAGCCTTAAAAGGAAAAGAACCCTGTCTAACAGATGGTCCATACCAAGATTTACTCAAATACCCCAGAGTGAAGACTGAGAAGATTAAACAGCAACTCCTTCACTTTCCAGTCACCACCAGTTGCCACACAGGCAGTTGATGGTGCACTTCTGAACACGGAATAGAGGTTCAGTAGTGTCAGGTGAGAAGAAACAAGTACGAAAGGTGTTACTAATACTGTTAATATGGCAGAGAAGCAGTGAAAGTTTGGATTTATCTCTATGAGACCCATTTTAATGTAAAAGCGGAACCAACCGAAAACAGCATACGATCCAAAAAGAGCTCAATATTTAGAAGGTTTTTTGTTTTTCTGTCTGGTCTTGGTGGTGATTTGAAGAAGGCCCCTGTTGCAGGAGGCGAGGATAATTGGTGGCGTTGGTAGGGGGCAGTGTGAAAACCTTGAAGGATCAGCTAATCTCTGTTGGTTGTAATCAGTGGAAATCCTCTTGAGCCTGGTTCAATGAGTGTTGTTGACAATCAAGGGAAACAGAGCACGGAGCAGGAGATGAACGCATGTCCTTGCACCTGCAGCGCTGAAGTGGCAGCGGGGTTATCCGTAACACTGTACCACACAGCCGCACAATGTGACTGCACACGGAGGACAAAGAACTTGTATGAATATAGCAGATATGGGAAAACCTTTTGTTACTTAAAATACACCAATCTTGAGTATGTTGATCTTTTGTAAACTAGGTGTAAGCTTATATCAGGTAATATAGCTCTGTCTGGCATTGAGGCCGTATCATCTACTGACCCTTTAAAATCACTTGGTGTAGTTGAACATTGAACAAAGAACACAAACAAGAACATTAGTTCAATTCTTGATATGAATTTAGACATGAAAATGGAAAAAAAAGAAGAAGAATAGTCTGGTGTAATCAGTGGTTTATCAGCTGTACAGTTATTTTTGATTGTTTCATACACACGATATTGACTTTAGAAAATCCAGGAGCGGCACCACCTTCTTCCTGTCGTAGCCACATTTGCTGGTACTGCCTAAGCCAACCAAGCTGTGCCCCAACACCCCCTCTCAGAGGTCCCCACCCTTCCTGACGGAGGAAACACATGTTGTGGGATACATCCCTGTTTTAGAACAGCTTGACCGGGCCAGTCAATATTGAACAGTATATACTCTCAGGGCCTGTCTGTCGTTATTTGTCTACTTTTAACTTTTAGGAACAGCAGAATCCCCTCATCTCTTCACAAAGGAACACACACAGCGCAGCCCAACCATCTCATGATGACAAAAAAAAAAAAAAACCTCCCAATTTGCTGCTGATCCCATCTCTGTTGTTGGCATTTTGCGAGATTTAACCTGCCTCATGGATCAGGCTAATGCCTCAATGAGCAGGACGGCTGCTATAGCAACTAAGATGGATTTGACATATTTGCAGGTCTCAACTGAATCACTTGAGGAAAGTGTCAAAATGGGGAAAAAATTAACGACCTGGAAAACTTCAGCTAAATCCACAATCCCATTGGCACAAATGCCGATTATAATTTTTTTGATTATCACTCATGCAACATACACATTTTGGAAGGAAGGCATAAGAAATTTCAAATAGCTGACTTTCTTTTCCGCAGAGCAGTGTGTGTGGGGGATGGTATTAATAGCCTTAAAAGACAGAGTGGAGACGCTAATAGGAGATTAAGTGAAGTCAGGGATACTGAGCTGTCTATCTGTGCAGCAGTATGTGCTGTGAAAAACAGCGATGTGTAAAAGGGCCACCACTGTGCAGGGTGTCTTCTTATGTACTTCATAAAATTACATTGATGACATTTAGCACGTGACACAGGTCCAGGATCACTCTGTTTACCTCCATCACAGACAAGTGTGATGAAAACCACGGCTTTAGGCACACTGCCACGCCACCTCTCCGCCATAAACAGAACAGAACTAACTTTATTTATCCACAGAGGGAAGAGTGACACTCAGTACAATCCTGCCTCCCCAGGCTAAGAGCCTGCAAAACAAACAGGGAGCAAACAAAAACAAAGTGTCAAGGAAAGGTCCATCTCTACTGCACACACAGGCTTTGACTGAAAAACCAAACACTGATTAGCAGGGTCACATGATTTCCTCCCCCATAACACTCTCATTTATGTCTTCAGGCTCTCGTCCAGTGTTCCCCAGTCTCATTTTTCTGAATGTCAGCTAATATAATAGCAGACGAAAGAACTTTTTTAAATACATGCCCTGAATCTCAGTGAATTTTTCACTTTAAACAGAGCTCATTTGTTTACTGCGGGCTGGGAGTACACAATGGAAAAAAGGACCTCAGTGTTTTATGTAAATTTTTCTTGAATGGGCAACTCCAACAACTCATCAAAATTCATTTTACATCGGATCGTCTAAACGTTCTACTGCACCCATTCAGTAGCCACAAGAAAGAAGCTGAGCACATTTACTGAAGGGCTGCACCTAAATGTAATTATGAGACTTATACTTTACTTGAGTAATTATATTTTATGCCACTTCATAAACATTATTATTTAAAATAGAAATACAGAATTGCTGCATTTATCTGATGTCCGAAGTTACTAGTTTTTAAGTTACAGCTTTTCATATTGAATTCCTAAATCTAAATCAGACCCCTAGTTTTTCAGTGTAAACAAACAAAAGTTGGATAATCATGAATCCTCTTCACAGCAATATAGCGGAGTCTGTTTAAAAGAGTTGAGGAACTACATTAGCAATCTTATAACCTGAGATAACTGCTTTTACTTTTAGTATCTTAAATACATTTTGCTGATTATAAGACAGTTTCACTTGAATGTATGAGCTCACATAAGATAAAAGGTTTTTACATTGGATTTTTATGTAAACTTGTTGTCAATACAACAAAGGTGAGATGCCCTGCCTCAAAACCATCCTTTCCTTGGCCCTGGCCGCTGTAGGTTGTGCCTACAGGGGGTGGGAGGAGGTTGCCCCTCTTTGGTCTACTGTGTGTATCTGAGTGAGGAATGCCAACTATGCAGTCAGCCTGGTTAAAAGCCATTACAGTTTCTCCCCTGTGGCCGTGGCATGTCCCCTCCACACTCTGCAAACGCGCAAGAACGGGTGTCGAGATTTGCAAAGATTTTAAACTCTTTAATCAAGCTAACAGCATGCACAGTGGGAAAGGTGAAAGCATCACAGAGACTATTTAACTTCACATTCAGGAAGCTCTGACTTTCATTTACTTACTAACCAAATGTTGCTCTTCTCCGATGCACTGGTTGGCTTCAACTTAGTACTTTGGAATCTGATCATATCAGGTATAACTTTCACTTTCATCTCTGCAGTCTGACAGTCAGGCTAGAACACAGAGCCAGAGTTTTAAGTGCTTCCCCACAGCAGCCCTTCATCTTCAACACAGAAGAAATAAATTCAGTGTACTGTAAAGCCACATGTAATATTCAATTTACCTCAGCCTCATATGAACATTAAAACCTGCCAGTTTACATGCTATTCATATATTCTGCATGTACCTTTTAACTCAAGATCTCAACAAGAGAACAGTTTTCTTTAATGTTTAGTTTAATGTTAATCCACCACTCTGCGTCACACCACCACATCATCCAACCGCAGCTGAGCCTGGTGTTATCTGCGCGGAGAGAGTGAATGTTAGGTCACTGACTGCAGCAAGGTGATGTGAGGGGGGCCGAGAGGGAGTGATACTGTGTTCAAAGCAGATTATCCTGCTGTTAGCCCCAAAACTAAACCCAGGTAGCTGCATCGATCACATAGAAGAGTGAGTGACAGAGAATAAATAAACGTCTTCTTATAAATGACCAGGGTGACACGGTAGATGGTGAGGTTGCCGTTGTGAATTTGATTAATACTTTTGTCGGAATAACAAGTTTTGGACAAATAGAAAGCTTGAGCCAGCATGAAAAGATGATCAAATTATTATAATTCATCTATGTAAAGGCAATTTAGGTTTTTAGGATATTTGACCCAAAATAAAAAATATTAATGAATTCCTGGCTTTAGAGGATGTCGGTGGATTACTAGAGTAATTCAGCTTGTCTGGAAATTTTTGTAGGAAAAACAAACAAAAAAACAAACAACAACAACAAAAAAAAAACAGAACAGAGCAGAGCCAGAGCTATTGTCATAGCTCAAAATAACACGTGTGAGACTTCATGTTTATCAAGGTTATCAAAGCTCAGAGGATTCAAAACATTACAGTGTAAAACAGCACATCAAAGAATCAGGTCAAGCCCACACTCATCAACTCAAAGAGTGAACTTCCACCCGCAGAGGAGTGCAAATCCTATAAATGGCAGATTCAAAAATGAATAAAATGACAATGGTAAGGCGGAAAAAATAATGAGAAGGTTGCAAGTGTCAGCTTGTCGTACCCTCCAATCTTTCCTGTCATGGTAACAGCTGTATTCCAACAGTTACATGTTAATTGTTAGTTGCAAAAAAGGGTGGGAGGGAAACATTACTTTTATGGAGAAATTAAAGAGGTTAGGAGAGCATATACACCTCCCAAAAAAACAAGCAGGTCGGAAAAATTTATGTGCTAGTCATTAGTGCGCTCTTTTTAGACATTTATCCATCAGCCAACATGGATGCGGCGCTCAGTCTCCTTCCAGGATTGTTGTAGTGCTTTTTAGGGCTTAATCCAATGAGCTTAATATGTCGGTCTGTGCACGTACTTGTGGAGCAACGAGTGCTTTAGATTTGACCAGTGTCACCTTGTGGTTAATATTCTGGCTGGTGTTTGGCAAACTCATGAATCCGTATACACCAACGTCTGCTATGTTTCTCTTTTTGACTTGCTCTAGTGTGTGCTGGGCTGCATAAAGACCTGTTTGTAATGGCGCCATTGATATGACTGTTAGAAGCAGCTTGAGGTTAATTGAGACTCACTGCCCTGCAATCTTGCACCTTCCTTGCAAGCAAGGCTCTGATGTAGGGAAGGCTATAAGAGCACATGGCAATGCACCGATGTCAGCAGAATAAATAGTGTCTTTAAAGATATTTGAAGACAGAAGACTATACATTTCATAAAATCTGCTCAATCTTTGCAGGATTAGCAGCCCTGCTAGCAGCTATGCACAAAGAGGGTGTCATTTGCACCGATACGAACCAAGTTGATGCTAAAACCCTGAAATTGTGACAGTGCCTATTTGACTGCAGCACTTTAAGGACCAAGTGTACTGTACGTGTTTCGTGTTTGAGTTAGGATTGTTCTGATATTCGTTCTTTTCAGTGGCAAGGACACTACTTGGCTTTTAGTAGTAGCAAGGACGAGTATGTAGAATAAGATAACAAGAAGTAACACTTCAAATTATATTTGCACCCTCATATATATATATATATATATATAGAGAGAGAGAGAGAGAGAGAGAGAGAGAGAGAGAAAACTGATGGACAGCAAGACAAAGATTCTTCTTCAACTTGATATTACATTCTGAATTAAGATACTCAATATTTTTTGTACAATATATAAATCAGCAACGTCCATTTCACTGTAATTCCTTATTGGATCAGAGATGTTATCAGTTTACAGAGGAAGACAAAGTAGATTAACCACATAATATTGAGAGGAAAAGAGGCCAGAGCGGTTGTGAGTCAGTAAGTCGTACACAGCTGCACTTAGGTGTGTGTCCTGCTGACTCAAAAATAGCAACCTTAATGGCCTCAAAGATGGAAGTTAAGCAATTCCTGACTTGATTGCTAAGCTGTCTAAGCACATGATAATGTGCTGCAATCATGGCTCCATAGCAGGATGTATGCCTCAGCAGTGAGATGTGAGAGTAAGTTTGACTCATAATGATGTGCTATAGATGTATGAATTTGAATTTGGCCTTTTAAAAACATTGTTAGGAGGCTTCTCTCAGAGCGACCACCCAGCAGCTCTGCTGTTCCACATGAGCCTACATTTGGACGGACAGGACAGCATGAAAGCAAAACACACTGTCAGAGGAGCAGAGAACGTATTCCAGCTTTCATCAAAATAAACTTCACCTCAAGCCGTGACTGTAGAGTAGAAAGACTACTATCGTCTTCTTAATGACAAATGATGGAGGAAGCTGTGATGAGGCAATATACGTTTTCTGGACTTGGGAAATGTGTTTGTTCTGTGCGAGTGAGTGTAAAGCAAGACCTCGAATGCTGCCATGCACTTGTTCTGGACCTCAGCAGGCTCTTTCTGTTATGGTAACCTCTTCTGTGTTCCAAAACACAGTCCTGCTCGATCCGGCAGGGCGCTAAGACAGAGTGGGAGGTTTAACAGTGAGCCCTGCCCGGCAATTCGTTCAGCCCAAATACAGCCACAGGAAACCTGCTCTATCTAGGAAAGACAGGCCTCTGCGTTCCCACAAGACGATGAAGGACAGGAAGTCATGGGCACTTCCCGTTCAGGCATTATGGAAAGATCGTGATGGCAGTGAAATTTTATCTACTATGAGGAAAACATCAAATGTACCACAACTCCGACTTTCACCGTACCCCTAGAGGGATAGCTGCTGCATCTGTGTGACGGAAATTCCAATATAAAATGAGACAATTATGTAACAACCATGAGATTGATGCACACACACATCAATCTGAGCATGCAGCCACTGACGCAAAAAAAATCAATGGATTACAGATGACGTAGTACACAGATTTTTTGTGGGAAAAAGCAGTGAAACATTGTCACATCCAGCCAAAAAAGTTGTTAATCGCCTAAAAGTCTCCTGATGAAACAACAAACCAATCATTTGGTTTTGGTCTATGCTCAAATGTTTAACATTTTGATGTGTGGTTAAAATATATCCTGTCACAATGAAGCATTTGTAAAAAACAAACAAACAAAAATCAGTAGCTGTCTATCAACTGTTCTATAAAGACAGGCCTAGTGTAATCCACCCCAATGATATTTACTCAGTACTCATTTGGACTGAAACAAAAACAATCGGTCTGTCTGGCGAATGGATCATTTGCTTTGGCGTGGCTACTGTGGTATTTGTGTGCACTGACCAGGGTCGGTCAGGGGTGGACGGAGGTAATTTTCAGTTTTTGACAGAATGCTCTGTGTTATCCTCATGTGCTCTGCTGAGGAATTCTCTCAAGCTTCCCACTCCGAAAGAGCTCTGAGTGGCAAATCTACTTGAAATCATAACCACAACTGCCAAAAAGCACGTCTAAACCGGGGAAGATCAATCTTACAGCGAGCTTGATTGGTCTGTTTATTTCGCACTTTTCTTCAAGCTTGGCTAAGGCTGGTACAGATGAAATATATCTACTTCAGTTACTGTAAACTATAACAGTGCAAGATTGTTAAACTCTATTACAGCTGACAGGTGTCTTGTCTCTTCAGACGTCAAGCTAAGGAGGAGTTACAGCAGGATCTGAATATGCTGCACCAGGATTTTTCCCTTCTGCTTAAAACTGAGTGAGGATCAATATAAACTGTACAAATAAATATTAGTCTGTGGATAACACTAGCTTAAAGGTTAAAAGTTTTTATTTATATATAGTTAAAAACAGAGAGCTGTGAGCTGTTTTTGGCATATATTTGGGCTTGTTTCATCTACACCATAACAGAGAGTCTTTCTCTTAATGGGTGCATTGGTCACTAGAGCAGCCTCATGTATTATTGACCCATTTGGAGAACTCATCTGCTCTCCCAGCTCCATCCCCCTGGGTTTGTGCTTGTGGAGTTGCATTTAACATCACAGAAACAAACACAGTTTATGAGTTTATCCTTTTACAGCAGAGCCTGCAGTGAGATAGACGACAGTGAGACAGAGAAATACAGATGGGAATCTTCTGAACAGCTCAATCTTGCAGCATATGTGACATCCAGTGTCAACTGCAAGCACACAAGACACAGCAAACTGCCTGCTTCACTTTCTTACAGTTTGGTAGACCGAGAACAAACTATTTGCGATGATACTTCACCAGTATAGTCACGAGATTAATGCTGCTTCTATTAGGTAAATCTTGAAATCTAGCGAACACATATTTGGCACAAATCTAGCTTCACTGCATGAGAGAACATGACTTTATCTCTGCAAATGTTTAAGGAGGAACATTTTCTGTCAAATCCACTTGCTGAAAAAAGTCTCAGATGTGCTTCCTATAAATATACACACCCACCTTAGGTAATCCTGGGATTCCCATATCTTGGGAAAATAAACAAAACGTGAAAAAGAAGGGGAAAAAAAGGAAAGAAAAGTGGAGTGGTTCAAGTGTGGCTGATTAGCTCAAGATGAGTTATGTCAGTAGAGAGTACTGTAAAGTAAAAAAGGCCACGGTCTGTGCTCCTGACCTCACATAACGTAACGCGTGCCTTCTCCTCACTGCAGCTGGAGCTCTTTGTTGGTAATGTTTGACTTGAGTAAACAAAATGTAAAATGTAGCCTGTTACACATTGCAGGAAAAGTCGCATAGGTAAGGCGAGGTTAGAGAGATTAGACGTCTGCCGATGAAGGCAGGACGAAGGATCTCGGGCTGTTCATGTAGAAAGTTAATTGGGTGAAAAAGACAAGACTGGAATTGCTGTCCACTTGCCAAACAGATAAAGAAGCATCAAATTGTCCATCAGCCATTTACACAAATACAACGACCCCCAGGAGGCACAGAGCATCTTGTTAAAGCAATTTAGCAGGCAAATTGGACATTTCCCACAAAATTGAACACTAAACAATGAGGCTAAACAGCTACACATGGACTCTGCTGATAGTTGCCAATGTTGTTAACACATTTTAATGTGAACAGACCCAAGAGCACCCCTTTGTGCTCTGGTTGCACAGTGATTCAGTTCAGTAAATGGCATCATTCTCGTGTTAAATGATGACAGCCATCTCTTGGGTCAGCATCCAACAGGAACACTCAGGATCTGAGTGTGTCATCATTATGAAGCAAGCAGTTAGGACCATTGATTACAATTACACAACTGCTTCATACACTGTAAAAATAAACTAAACATTTCCAACTGCCATTGATTTGTTATGTACCCATCAGCCAATACGTTAATTACATTTCCATATTGAATCCAGACAGTAAAAAAAAAACAGTCCAGACAGTCCATAAAAACAAACAAACAACAAAAAAAATTAAACACTCCACATAAATCTCCAAAAACAGAATGACGTAAACGTGGCAAGGCAGCGTCCTCCGTTCCATCGAAATGGATCAACAAACCAACAAATTTAAAGATGATGACAGCAATCATGGAGCTAATAGTGATTTCAACATGCCTTAAGTGTGGAGAAACAGAGGGATGGCTCTGCAGAGGGCTTCGCCCTTCAACAAGACCTTATGCTCTCCAGTTCAACAATAAACAAAGAGGCTCTGGCCAGTGTGAGCCTTCACGAAAGAGCACAGATTATTGGGAGAGGAAGAGAGCAGCACAATGCACTTGACTCTGTAGCATAACTGACAAAGTCTCACAAGACTGGTGGATATGTACGCACTATATTGTGTTTTATCATCTAACATATGTAATGTGTTTCTGGGTGGTTTAAAAGAGAAATATTTGTGTTCTTAGTAAAAAAAACCAAAAAAAAAACATTTATCATAGGAATCAGAATGGATGACAATCACCACAATCTTTCCTTTATGTCCCTGTAAGGCTTCCCTCTATTCCTGCTGTGGTATGTACATGTTTTATGGAGGAATTAATTATAAGCTGTGCGGACAGCGGTCTTGTGTGCTGTCACATTCTTGTCCCACTGAGAAACTTCAGCAAACACTTGAACTCAACAATACACAGCCATAAGGTCCTTTCCACAGCTCACATATCCAGGAGGACCAGATGGTTGGTCAACAGCAGCACAAGCTTCATGGACTGGAACCAGAGCATGAAATGACTGTAAACATTTCACAATGAAGTCAAAAAAATAACTACTGTGAAATGCAAAAATGGCTCCGTACTCAAAACAACCACGAAGAAATAGAATACATCCAGAAGGAAATAAAAGAGAATCACAAAGAGATGAAAAACAATCACAAACAGATGCAAACTGACTGCTGTCTCAGTCAGTTTGTATGTGTGGTTGGAGGCCTGTGTCCAGGGGCTGCTGTTCCATAGTCTGTTGATGAGTTTAGACTATTTGGAGTTAAACATAACGGCTACTACATCATTCAGATTATTTAATATCAACCACCTGCTCTGTATCAAAACTTTTTGAGTTTATCAGCATGACCAGCTACATGCATCAGTACACTGACAGAAAAGCAGGTCCCAGGCAGAGTTCCTACAGGTTAGCTCAGTCCTCCTGAAGTATGTTGATTTCTCAACATGCATACTCATCCATCTCTGCCCCCTTCCTTCAGGCGTCCCTGGCAGTGCACCAGAGTGAGAATGAATAAATAATACGAAGGTGTGGTTGGATGTCTGGGATCTTGACTCAGGATTCCATTTCCCTAACAGAGAGTCCGGATGGTGTCTGTTTCAGTTACCTAGCAACTTCTTCCTGGAAAACTGAAACAATCGGACGGAGCACCAAACACTCGGACGCAACAAAAGGGGGTTGACTCCTTTTTCCTCTCTGAGCTCTGTGGAAAACTGATACCGGGGAGGTGTACTGCGAGTCCCCGCAGCCCTGATGTTGCGAGGTGGACGGTGAAATTTGACATTATGTCACTCTCACTGAACACTTGTGTGTTTCTGAAGCATTAAATAGAAGCCACATGCTTTCCCATGTTTGAAAGTATTTTGTCATCTGGATGAATCCCTTTGTAACTGATGCCCTCGTTGACACCTGAACCCCAAACTGATTCTCTACAGTCTTGGCAGGAAATAATATATGTCCAATACATAAAACAGGTGAGGATGAAAGTAAAAGTTCTCAAACTTAAAGCATCTTATTTTTTTAATCAAAACTTAGAAAGTGCACTAAATGTCCTTTAGAAGCTGCAAAACAAAACAACAAAATTATCAAATCTTTCAATACTTTGCTCCCTTCCGCCTATAACATTACAAAACGACTCCATTCCTCAATCCCTCTCTCTGTCACATGCACCATATTCAGTTCCAATGACTCTCTCCCACTCAGTGTCACACAAACAGGTCAGGGTCACACACTCACAACATCCCCTCTGGTTTTTCACAATTAAAGCCCACATGTGCTCCCTCTCTGCTGCCGCCGCCTCAAAAAAAGAAGTGAATTCCTCTGACATGACACTACTGACGGTCCACGGCTGTATTAAAGAGGACGAGAAAGAGGAGGAGGAGGTGTGTACTCACAACCAGCACGGACGTCCTCACCACCTCTGAGACACTTTGCCGGAGTTCGGCCGCCGTGCCGGGCTTCCCCAGACCGCGCGTAAATTTCCTGGTCTCTGGTTGCGCCGGAGTAGACATCGCTGCGCACCGCTGTTTGCATCAACGACGGTCCGATCGAGTTCAAAATGAACGAGAGCTTTAGAGGAGACTCATCACCAGGTTTATCCGTCTGTCTGGGCCACAGGAGTGTTGAAAAAGCTGGGTCATGTTGCGTTTGCGGCCGTCCTTTCGCTTCCCCCACCTCTCGGTCTCATACCTGTGGCTGTTTTGGGTTTTTTTTTATAAAAGAGACAACGTGCGCCACATTATCCCGGGGCTCTGTCTTCTCTTCTGCGATTTCGTGTTGTCATAATAAAGTATCCTCTGGAGAAATGGCTCATTGGCCGCCCAGCGTCAGGCAGGAGATGTGTAATCCGGTTGTCTCCTCGGCGCACTCCGCCCCTTACCGGTTTAAAGGCCTGCCCCCTCCAGACTGAGATCTGCTGGGTCTGGACTTCGGACAGCATGAATGACTCAATCAGTGTTTTCTCCTGAATACAAAAAATTACACTTCTGTGTAACATAAATCTTATTCATCGAGATTCTACTACAAACCTCTGTTGGTCTTCCTGCCATCTAAATAAACTGATCTGAACTCACTTGGTTTCATATTTTCAAAGAAAAATTAGGGAAAAAGTGATCAAATTGGTTCACTCACATAACTGCCGAGTATACAGATTAAGATCAACAGAAGGGTAAAGTAAAGCAAGGTGATATACTTTACCTTTCATTTAAAATGATTATTTCCAATAAACTGTGTAAATCTCCACACACTCACTCAAAGATCTCTTTGCAGTGCTGTTTGTTTGCATAAATCACTATAAGCAGGTCAGATATCATCAGTAGTTAAAACCATCATGTGACACCAGTGACTTTGGGATTAACACCAGCCTCCCAGTTCAAACAGAGGATTTAGTTTCAGTTTAGATAAAATGGTGAATAAAACTAATTAAAAATTTGGTAAGAGGCGCTTCACTGTGCAGAACAACTTGCTATTGACAGCAGCACAGCAGTAAGCAGGAAAATACAGAGTGGCCTCAACCCAACTTCTTGATCAATGATGCCCTCTGTAGGGGATGCCTGTAAACACACCAAATAGCTGCCTCACATGAACATCTCAGTCTTTCTATCTCATCCACAAGAGCAAAAAACCCAAACTACACAAATCAAAGTCTGGTAAGTTTTTTTTTTTTTTATTGCTTTCATTTCCAAAGAGCTCTCTGTCTGTCTGGAAAAACATTGCAATTCAAAGCAGAACTGAGGTTGTCCATCTCATTTGCTTCACTGTAAAACCCTGTCAAATGCATATTTCCATTCATTTAGAACCAATAAAAAGATCTGCATACGGGAGGCAGCCTGGTTCAGTGAGGGCGACAGCGCTTAGAACTGAAAGTCTATATTTCGTTTCACACATAATCCTTAAAGCTTTCGTGTACACCCATCTTCATAATACAATGATTATGAACATGTCTCACATTTCATATGGCTGAAGGGAAACTTCAGATTTAATTAAAAAAATAATAATAAAAAAGAAAAAAGGAAAACAGTCCGAGACATACTCATACAACAAACATCAGCAAATATTTACTTTACTTGAAATGACAGCTACCTGGCCACATTGTGATCAATCCTAGGGTTATGTTAATAATACAACAAAATAATTTCATATTTTCATCACCTTCTTTTTAACAAGAACACATTGTGCTGGGTCAGGGGTGAACACAGCATTGACCTTTAAAAGGTCGCCTGTTTTACATGATTTAAAATTTCATGGTATACAGTATGCGAGATACTTCATAACCCCAATGTAACAAAATAGCTTTAAAAAGTCCAGGACATTGATATAAACCAGTTTGGCACTGAAGTTGCAGGACATTTTCAAAGCAGCTGTTTTCAGTAAAGTGAACAAGTAGACAAAAATGATGATAATGCAATGATATAGTTTAACCATCTAAGAAAGAATGCTGAATATCTATATCAACGTGTTACTGCTGTAAAAACAACCAATGACAAAATGTAAAATCAGAAAAAATAGGAAGTGGTTCAGATCATTAGAAAAACTGTATAAAATGACATCCTTAAAAAGAGGTTTCAGAGTTGAGAGTAAAAATGCCAAAAAATGCAGTCTCTGATGCAGTCTAAACCAGCGGACATGTCACCATTAAAGCATTAAAAAGCACCAAATGTGCATGGACACATGTACAAATGTCCCAGATATGTGTAGAAAAGAAAATCAAAGAGTCCAGAGGGACAAGAAGGGCTGATGCAACCTGAAGGAGACAGCATATGGAGACAAGTCAACTTAGTGAGGATGGGACTCTTTGCTGTTCAGGACACGAGTGCGACCGGAGGGGACTGTAGCACTGCGGATGACTTCCATCCACCTGCAGGTGGACAAAGACATCTTTATTAATTCTCTGACCTTCAGGATGCAACAAGACAGCAGATAAATGCAGCAAATATGATTGCAAATGATAAAGCCCCTGTACCGCTCGAAACTATATTCACTCTCGGTTCGGAAATAATAGATGTGGGACTTGAAATGCAGTTTGAAGACGTAGTCTTTGTGGATGTTTTCAGACTCCGAGGGGATGGTGACTGAGTAACCCAGCAGGGGAAGGCTGGCCAGGGGATAATCATCCTACAGGAGAAACAGTAAATAGTAAAGGCCATTGAATTGAAGGTTTTATTTTGTTTGTGGTTTGTACATAATTACAGAAACAATATGGGTTGGAGGAAAAACAAATGGTTAATTAAAAAACAGAACTTCTAGTAGTCACCATACGTGAGAAACTGCTAACAACTCACAGAAAACTGAAACATGACTATCCCTGACTAGAGACAGACTTTATCACAAGCCCAAACAGTTGGGAACCACAGGTTTAATCTTTAAATCTGCGTCATATTTAATGGATTTAATTTATTACATAAATGGTATTGTATCTATGGCACTTAGTCTGAAAAGTTACATTTAACATGCTAAATGTTCATAACTAACAAGTTAAAAAGGGAGGATAGTTAAAATGTAAATCTTCAAGACATTTATAATTCTTAACAATAGATGTTACAGCATAAAGTCACAAAATACTTTTTTATTCCTCATTTTCATTTCATTTATACAACTTCGCTATGTTGGTCTTACATTTAATTGGGGCTGAAAGAGTTTTTCATGCATAGTGGGGTTGATAGTTCTTGATATATAGTTTCTGTTTTCTTTTTTTCTTTTTTTTTTTCCCAAATGACCCGAAAGACCCAAGAAGTCAAACTGTGAGATGAAAAACTGCCTGGGAAAGTGCGTTCAACCCCAAACTGACACAGAGATTTGACATTCAATACAGGGGTGTGATGCTTTTATGCCTAGAGGACAGTAAACGCTTTGACAGGCACTGGGTCGGGAGGGGTTGCAGTATGTTCCCTAGACAAACAGCAGAAGTTGTGGGTTCATCACCTGGTGAGACTTGTAGAAAAACAGGCTGAAGTTAGTGAAGACCACCCAGAGCTTCTGCCAGCCGTTGCTGTTCTTGAACTTTCTCAGTAAATTTCCTGATAGCTGATTCTGCAAGAGGAAAGAATAAAATTTAAACCCCCAAAACTGAGCAAAATCATAGACATTCATCTGTAAGATCAAGATGTTTATTCAACTAAAATTATCCAGGATGAAATTTAACTTCAAGTCTTATACTGAACTACAAAATACCGTTGTTTTTAAGTTTGCAACTCATACTTGCACCTCAAAACCTTTCCAACCATGTATTCATGATGTTGATTTCACCTTCGCCTTTTGCTCACTATCAACTGCAGCATATGGTTATATGGTGTTATATCAGATTAAAGTTGGTGGGAGGGAATTTAAATCCTGCACATATGGCCAATCATAGCAGCTGTATCAAGGATACATATTTAATTAATCCAAGAAATATTATCATCAAATACAGCTCTGCGTACTTTTCATCCACCTCCTAATGTTGAAGTATTATCCTCCTGAGTACCTGGGTTGGGTATCATTGTTTTAAAACAGAGCTTAGAGCTACTGGCAACAGCTTTTGGCTCATCTGTTACATTGTGATTTATGTTCATGGTGCTTCTGTCATTTATTTAATTTTGAATCTTCAACTGTCTCAAATTTCTATAAAAACCAATAATTATATGTTGGATCTACATGTTGCAACATTGGCTCAAATGGTGCAGTTCATATAAACACACACATACAGGGCCTCTCCTGTCTGCCTGGCTCCTTTACCTCTAGACTCCCGCAGGATTCACTAAAGGAGAGGCTCTGAACACGGTACCAGCAGATAACAGACAGAGGCACAGGTCCCTGGCCACTGGGGGGCCCCACCGGGGGGGCCATACTCTCACTGACTGGACTAGGGTCATCTACCACGGAGGAACGCACAGACGCATGGGGAAAAGAGAGAGACAGAGAGAAAAAACAGACAGGGAGGGAAGGACAGAAACACAGAGACTGAGTAGGTGAAACACAGGCATGCGGTGGGAGGGGTTAACAGGGAGGCCGACGGTGTATCCAGGCAAGGCTGTAAAAAGGACGTTGTTACAGAGGAAGAGCAGAACTAGATCAGGACACAGCTGGGCTGTAGGGAGGCTACATTCCAAAACAGGATCTGTTCTGTAAGTACGAGACGGGGACGTTTAGCACATCTACGTACTGCTCTCTCTCTATTTATAAAACATCTGAGATCTCAAGTGTGAGGAGGGGAGAAGGACAGAACCACACAGGAAAGCCACAGTTGTGAGATTAGATAAGGAGGTTGGGCTGACTGCTGTTAGCCAGAGGAGGGAGAGGTGGGAACAGTATTTTCACTCAAGCAGAAGAGCAAGTGAAGCAGCTTTAGGTGACATCTTTAGTGATATAAAAAATAGCTCAAGAATACTGATGTCAAATGTTTAAGGCCCATTTTTTCTCCTTCCCAACACTCTGCATGGAACATGTTTTTTTTTTTCCTCATCAAGATTTGGCCAGTGGAGGCTCCAGACTCAAAAGAGTGGGGGTGTACTTGTTTGCTTGTATAGTTGAGGATGCCAATGTGCAAGCGTGAGGATAACGTGATTCGCATCCAGCTGCCACTCTACCGATTGACAGTGGTAGTAATGTGCCATTGCAACAAACAGCAGTAGAGGAAGGTTAGCTTGGATGAAAGCAATACATTATTTTAAATATTACTTTTAAACATATTTTAAGGCAGTTACAGTTGTTAAATAGATATAATAAAAATCAGTTGTATTAAATAATAATGTGAAAGTGTAAAAATGTGAAAGAGGTCATTTGTTGTATGTTGTTTAAATAATAATAATAATAACTTTGCTAATCAGATATTGTGAAAAATAAATGAGGAAAGGGATGAGTCTAAAGTAATTTTAGTTCACACGCTCAAATTTTGCAATGAAAATATATTAAACCTTGCAAAGGTGAAGAAGCGCAGCACAGGAAGATACTGTTCCCACTGAGAGATAATCAAAGTGTATTCAGATACAGCAAACACTGAGAAACAGAGAAAGAAAACAGTGAGGCAGGAAGGGTGGGGCAGGTCTGAGGCTGAGTGCTGCGGTTTTGGCCGGTACCTCCACAGCTATGCTAAAGTCCACCATGGACACACTGGTGTTCCTGTGCCAGCACACGTGTACCATGGTGTTACCACGGTGAAGGGCCGGCTTCTCCAGCGAGGTGTGCGACGGTGTCATGTCGTCTTCAGACTCCGCTTCCACCAAGGAGTCTTCAGGGCATTCTGGGAAAGTCAGGAGGTTGTTACTACTAGGCGATGAGCAGGGTGATGAGGGGGGAGAAGGATGCTCAAACACAGACAGCGTCAGATCTTTCACAAATCAAATGCAGTGCTGTGTATCAGAGATTTCAATCTGTGACAGAAAGTTTTTCTGACTATTTTATCTTTCATTCTTTGTTGGACAGCATTCAAACATACATTTCATATTCAGTTGTGCTTTTGCAGGAACTTACTGTTACTGTCTGTCACATTGCTGGTCAGCAGGTCATATGAAGGCCCATTGCTGGTTTTTGCCATCTCTATCGCCATCTTTAGATCCTCCATCCACTTTTCCATCTCTGTTAGTGAACTAAAGTAAAAAAAAAAAACAACACAATAATGGAGAAAGTAGCATGTCTTTTGAGCCAAACAGGTATAACTCACAGCAGGAAGGCCCAGTGGTTGGAAATAATCCTGTTAATAACAATGCCACACATTAGTGCCATGTTCGTTGAGGTGTCCTGCCAATTTTTATTTAAAAAGACACCAAGACTCCATTTACTCATTGATAGAGACTGGACTGGTTTGAAAACACAATAAATGTTTTTGCCCTTTTTTGTAGTAAAAAAAGAGTAAAAGTAACAATCTAGAACAAGTTATGTAAAAAAACACACACACACACACACACACACACACACACATATACATATATATGTAGATTCCATTTTTTAACCCTCTCCAAATCTGCTTTTCTTTCTTTTTGTTTGAAGTATGATTGAAACAATGATTACAAAACAGAAGGAGGAAATGTTTTAAAAATGCAGATCTTCATGACTGGGTGCAGCGAAGGCAGAGTTTCTGTCAAGCCTTAAAGGAAAAGCCCAGGGCACAGGAAGTCAACTAAATGGTGACTCTAACCAAGTCTGCTATCTGCTACTGTAACTTTCATTCAAAGTGAGCTAGAGAGACCAAAACCTAGGAAACTATACGTTTGCTATTAATATGTAAGACTTCTACAAATTTCTTTTCAAATGTGAGGACTGAAAGTTGCTTTTGTTTTGATTGCACTTTATTGTCACATGAATCTAAAAGGTGCTCTTCAGGTTAATTTGAAGGTGAAGGTAATGTGGCCTGCATGTGTTGACAGTCACTGTTTTTACCTTGCTGCCACCACCACCGACTGGTGCTGTCCAACCAGTGTAAAGGCGTGAGGCACACCCCACTCATCTTCACTCACTCTGATCTGGAAGAGCAACACAGAGACACAGAAAACACATTAGAGCGCAGCGGTATCTAGGACAGCAAGAACCAAAATAGACAGAAAGGCTGAGAAGGAGGGAATGAGGATGAAAGAAAAGTGAGAGAGAAGCCAGTTGTCCTGAATGTGTGTATTTGTGTGACTGCGACTGTGTGTGTGTCTGCACGTGTGTGTGTTTGGGTGGAGGCAGCCATTGAGGGAGCTGTAGTTCAGCAGTTGGAAGCAGTTCGATTTGTCCGTTTGAAGCACTTCATGTTCAGCTGAGAGACACAGCTCTTACTGTCATGCCGTGGAGCGGCAGCTGGCCGTGCACTTTGAACTGATTGGTCGCCGTCATCCCTCGGCTTGTGTACAAAATGACGTCGTTGAACTACCGACAGCGAGGCAGAGAAGGAGACACAAAAAATGGAAATGATTTAGATTTGAAGTGAAAATTATCTGAGTCCGATTTTATTTAAAAATTGAAGGCAGATATTTCATCAAATGTGTCATAATTATTCATCAGCACAGATCAAAGCTGTCAGCAAGTCAAGGCAAACCCAATAAGAACACTGTCCGAGTAACATATAGCAGGATTTATATCAAGCTGAGCTCACTCAACTACATAATTAGATCAGTAACATCTGACAATGAGAGAAAGCAGGCGTTACCAGGAAAAACATTCGTTGCTGTAGGCCTTTTCCAGAGAGTTTACTGAGGCAGCCTAACCTGATGAACTCCTGAGAAGGAGAGGGAAAGAAACACATGCATCATTTATCATTACAGATATGAAGATGCCTGTCAAAAAAACAACATCATTTAGCACACGTCTGGAAGAAGATTGTTAATTAAAGCTTTAAACTCACCCGACCAGGAACAACAAGATTGTCAACGCCAATCAAATCCTTCTTCAATTCCAAAAGCTTCTGGAAGTTTTCCATCTTGATTAAGTTTCCCTGGAGCTGCTCCACCACCTCAGACACATCTGCCAGAGCCGCTAGAGACCAAACACGGGTAGGAGTTCATTGGACATGCTCAGATTATTATTGCTGACTTGTAAACATTGCTATGAGTGTAGTACCTCTGCAGTCCCTGAAGTCAACATGAGTAGCCAAGTAGTGTTTACACAGGCGCTCGAGGATCTGCTTGTAGTGGATGAGGCGGTGCAGAGGTCGCAGAATGAAGACATTGAGGGGGATGTAACAGACCTTTTGCAGCTCAAAGTCCCTGCAAAGAGCCTCCAACTTGCGGGACACCCTGCATGCCTTCTCCAGCTCCAACAGAACCTCAGACTGCTTGTGCAGGTTTGCTGTCAGCGGCTATGGACAGATTTTAAGTTGGTTTCCAATTACGTTACCATTTTTACAGTTTTAAATAATAATAATAATAATAATAATAATTAAAAACTACTGTGTTGTAAAAAAAAGCCTTTCGTTAATCTGTGTGAGTGTGTGCATGTTGTGTGAATGTGTGTATGTGATCTATACAGTTTACATTTGTATATATTGTACTTGGATGTTCGCGCTATTATTCCACTTCTTTTTTTTTTGTAATTTAGCATTTGCATTGTAGTTATATGTTGTAAAGCACATTGAGTCTGCATTATGTATGAAATGTGCTTTAAAAAATAAACCCTGATTTGATTTGAAGTCAGTTCTGACCTTTAAACCTTGAAGGTTCTTCAACATGACATCTCCGATGCGCTGGTAGTCTCCTTTAATGTGAGCATTGGAACGTCCTTCCCTAAAAGACGTAAGCATCAGGAGTTCTTAGACATGTACAATGAGAATCTCTTTCTAATAATCTCTTTTAAATAGTTTTTCTGATTTTGCATTTTTTTCTGTATGTCTCTGTCTAGTTTTCATTTTGCATTTGTGAAGCAAATCTGTAATATCTTGCTTTGAGTTAAGTGCTATAAACATAAATGAATTAGATATTTGATTATTCATAAGAGTTGAGGTTTATGGAAGAAGAAGCAGGCTCTTTGAAGTTTCTGAGAGACTGACCAGCAGGTGTCTCCCCTGAGCATAATTCTTCCCGCTCCCAGGGAGCGAAAGTATTGGACTGCCTTTACTGGACACATTTAGAATATTTTTTTATTTAGTACAACATTTTTGGGTAATTATCCTGTAAAACACATTCCTCTCCACATATTACCATTAGCTTTCTAATCAAGGTCACAATGACAAATGTACATCCAGTATGCAATATAATATTTGAATATGCAAAACCATGAACGATACGTGGTGCTGGATAATTTGCATACCCATTTGAATTTGGCTCTTATCAGCAGCATTGACTTAATATAACTTCCAGCTTTAATTTGGAGTTCTAAAGATGACAAGCCAATGTCGGCTTTGAAATAAAAATACTGTATTATACTGCAGTTAATGCCTGCAGGCTTTATGCATCACAGTCTGTGATTCAGTGTGTGTTAGATAAAGCACAACATCATTAAGGAGATCAGACAGCAGAAACCCACGGGCGGGAAAAGGCAAGGCCATGGTACAGCACGACTGTTGCTATGGAGATGGAAAGCTGCTTGGGTCAACCAAAGAGACCACATCGTCCTCTCAGACTAAATGCCAATGAAACTCATTAAAAAAATTGGGCAGAGGTTGTGGCAGAATGGACCAACTCGACATATCAGTGAACGTGTCTTAACCCCTACAGGGAACATTTAGGAGGAGGGGGGGGTCTCACCATAGAGCCAGTCTCTGCTCCACCTCCCTGAGAAAACCTGTGTGGAACTTGTGCAGAGGCTCAAAGGTGGACAGAATGGTGTTCTTCAGAGAATCTGGAGTTGCCTCATCTTGTCCCACAGCACTCTGGAAAGACTAATAATGAAAAAAATAAATAAAATACAGATATAGATACATTAAGTTTTCAAGCAATTCATAAAACCAAGAAATCTGTTTTGACACACGATATTTCCACACGTTTCAACAGAGAAGTGTGACCGATGGTCATCTTTCTAAAAAATAAATAAAAGAAACCAAAGAGTAAATGTGATGGATCTGGGGGTTAATTCTCAGGACACAAACATAAAACATTTTTTCTGATTACTTTTCTCAGCACCTGATTATATTTGAGGAAAAAACAAAAAAGATTGGCCTGTTGATAACACAACCAAGAGAGATACAAGAGGGATTTGGGGTGTTTTCCTGTTCAGAAAAAAAAAAACACAATCATGTAAAAAATGCCACTTAGGTGTAGCAGGTTTGAAAGCTTTTTAAAAGTGGTCAAAAGAATTATGAAATTCTAATGCAGTGGTTATCTCTTGGTGGAGGTGATAAGCATCATGCTGAGTATTTTCTTTTCAATTTTTTGGTCCCTTGTTCTCTGCTCTCATTCTTCTTACGCAGCTCTAATTTGTAAAGTTATCCTTTCTCACGGACATAGATTGGCCAATTCAGGATCATTAGGACAACATGGATCAATAAGTTAGAGCATATTTTCACAAACTGTTTCCTAAAGTCTTCTATCTGTGTCCCATTGTTGCACCTCAGCCATGCGGCATCCCTTAAATCCTTTAATTGCATAAGGATGTATGGAGGAATTGATTGCCAATCATTCTTAATGCAATCACTTCCCTAATTTAGCCTGAGGACGAATGCTGCATGTTGTTCATCAGGGCACAGCAACAGAAAACTGCTTTATTTGGCTGACGTCACACAAGAGGGAAGAGGGTTTTTAGCAATGGTGGGTGTTTCATAAAAGTTTTGAGAAGAAGCACCAGCTGTTGCTCAGATGACTTCACCCCAAACGGCAGCCTTACCAACAAGTGTAAGGGAAGAAAGGGGGTGGGGGGGGCACACACAAACCTCAGCGAGGACACAGGCCAAACTAAATATTTATGAGACGTCTGAAAGGCTTCTCGGCAAAATTACAAGACACAAAGAGATGCAGCCAGCAGTGGAAACGTGTGAGAACAGAATCAGACGACAGTAGCACTTTAGTACAGTCGTCATAAGAACATGCTCCTTGTTTGCAGCTGAGGGAGCTGAAGCGCGCATTTAATATCCTGTTTTCAGCAGCATTTCCTTTGCGATCATATCAAAATGAAATGGCGTACATATGCTTGTTGCAAGCCAGGCAAAACTAAAAGAGATTGAAATAGGGACTTGCATGCAGGGGGAACATGCAGCTAAATCCATCTATCTCTTTAAACACAAACAGTCAAGTATTCACAGCCTTGAATGAGACAGATAAATGCATTTCAGGGCACGAGAATTGGGAATTAATAAAAAATGTAATCGCATCTGCCAAAATATCCCTGTGTCACTGGCTGAATGTTTTGGCGATGGCTTTGTGATGGAGCAGCTAACCGGAATAATCAATGTTTTCTACCCGGGGGACAGTGCAGGGGAAAACAAACATTACAGCAGTGTGCTGCAGAGCAGTCTTGGCCTGTCTTACCACTGTTATCACCTCCAGGTCTTTCAGATATGTCCTTTCTGTGGTCAGCAGCTCTTTGGCGATGAAGTAGGCCCTATCTGTTGGAAACCTCTGCAAAGATATCACAACACAGAGGTTACGCCTGGAGAGCAATTTGGCACCTCATTGACTTTATTACCGATCTCACTCATTCCTCTAGTAAGAAAAACCCTCAGCTTCAGTCCAAGCGGAGATTTATTTAGGACCTGTCATCTAGGTCGACTGCTACTTTGAACATGGGAAAGCTTTGAAGCATGACTTCAAAATCTTAACAACTGATGCAACAGTGCAACCGTTGTTTACGAACCTTCCTCCGAACCTCATCTTCATCATCAGTGCGAACGCTACCGGCATCGTTGAGCAGGGGGCTGGTGAGCGGGGAAGGTTGTCGCCCGTTGGGACTGTGACTGCACAGCTCCAGGGACTTCTGACCGTTGACCATGCCGTGTGAGTGACCGGAGGACGCAGACAGGTGAGGACTGTTGGACACCACACCTGCCGGGGTCAAAGGGCATCCGCAGTGAGACGAGAAAAGATCAAAGTTAGACTGGTTCACATACACAGAAGAAAACTGTGATTATATTTTCTGACAAAAACAGAAAATAATTAGCAGGTAAAGTGATATCACTTTCTTATTCTAAGGTGAACATAACTAAAATTAAGCTAAAATGAAATTTCTGAATTTCCGGAAACTGTACAGATTACACCCAACTATTTCAGTATTTACAAGCAGAGTTTGACATGGGATCACAGTCATTCTCAGTTTCCTCAGGAAACATAATCATGTCTAGCTGTCTCTAAAAAGTGAAAAGTCAGCCATGACTCACTCTACAATCCAGACAGCGTCGACAGCCTCTGCGCCATGTCAATCAATAAGCAGGTTGAGACACATACTGCAGGATGAGCTAGAGGAATGTCTTACTTCCTGTCATCTACACTGACAATTTTTATCCAGCTTACTTACTTATATAGCTGCAACTTGCAACTTATCTTAGCACAACAGAGGGATTGGGCCAGAGAAAGAATTTTACAAATGAGTATGGAAAAGGAAATGCACAGACATTCACCAAATAACACAGCAAAACTTAAGGGACGGAAAAGCTCAATATCTCAAGTGACATCAAGAGCAGGAATATCAAAAGGAAGATTCATCTCTCTTCATAAAGGTCATCTTTATTGACTCTAAAATAACATGTATACACTCTTAAAGTTTGACGAGAGCAGCATTAAAAAGGTTAAAGCCCAGCAAGCATTTATAGGGACACTGTGAGTGACAGACGGAGGGAAAAGTTGAGAAAAGGGAAAACATGCAAGTTCATAAATGGTGTTCTAACCTTTTCTCTAAATGTCATTAAAAAAAAAAACCCATCTGTGAATGTAATGATTTTGAAAACATTCTCATAACAATGTTATGGTAATAGTATTCTAAAAGTCAGTCAGTAGTGATTATAATGGTGACACAGTAAATTGTAAAAAAGCTGCAATTTATCGGCTAAAATTGGTAACTTTGTTGGTGCATCATTGCCTAGTGTCTTTAATGTCAATTTTTCTGATTTATTATATCAAAGTATGAAATTGAGGTGACTGTAAGTGCTCCCTGCATATGACACTCACAGCCTTAAGTGTACGATTCCTTGGTCCTGGTTTAATTTGTGCATTTGAAATAATTTATGGGCCAATATTATTTTACCTGGTCCAAATTATGTTTTCACTTCAGGTATAGATGGAGAGCTGCCTGCACCACAGAGGGTTCCCTCACGCTCCAGCAATCTAAGAACTCTCACTAGTAAACATCTTTTCTAAATTATTTCAACAGGATGCATCCTGTTCCTCCTGAATTTTCAAAGTTGCACTGAGATTAATTAATGCAGGACTGTGAACGGAAAACTAAAAAAGCTCATAAAGAAATCTCACTAGAGCTATGGATTGAGCTTTTTGGATGCCAATGCTAAAAAAAAAAACAAAAAAAAAAAACCCCTGGGTGAATTGCAACAGCAGATGACAGTGACAGATGAGCAGAGGGACTCTGTGATTTGAGGTGTTGCCCTCAAACTGCCTTTCACACTTACAGTACAAACACATACACTGATACAAAACCCTGACTGTATTTGCCTGCATATTCCCTGGTTCCAGTCATCCTTAACCCAATGCTCTCCTCCTCCTCTAGAATAATTTAACTATTAGCTAGATCACTGTGCTGAAGGGAACTCGGGTACTGCTCATCTGGATTTTTTTCCCACCACACTGACATTAGTGAGAGACAGAAATAATGTACATGCAGTCAAAGTCAGGAAAAGAAAAAAACAGACAAGATTAAACAGCATCGTGCAGACAGACTGAAGGGCATGCACTGGACAAAGAAAAAGAAAGATCACAAAAGTGACATGAAGGTCATTGCTTTCTTAAACAAATAAAACAACACAAGTAAACATAAAGACACAAGTGCAAAAGGAAAATAAAGAGATCACAAAATAAAAGTGAAGCAGCATTTTGTTACCAAAATTGCAAAGTTTGTGGACACTGTACGGTAACTGTTAGAGGACTTGGCTTTGTGAGACCAAATTACTGCCAGAGATACTTGAGCCTGAGTCAAGTGTAGCGAGGGGGGAGTCAGCGGTGAGTGTAAGAGGAGTGAGCTAAACTACCACTGCAACACACTGATTTTCATCTCAGCCTGGTCCAGCCAACAGCATTGCTGGTCTCCAGTGCTATTTAGATAGAATAAAACTCAAGCTCCTAAACTTAACAATTGCCACAATTATACATCCAAATGTCTTAAACTCTTCAGAAATATTGATGATGAGCACACAGTTTTGCAGAAAACTACAAAAACTGAAACATTGAATATTTCCCTAAGAGAAATCATAAGGCCAATGAGACAACAACTGGACTGAGCAGCCGAAAAACTCTACAACACACTGACTTTAGAATGAGGTCTAAATCAAGATCGAGTAAACTGAAACAGTTTAAGAAAAAGTGCAAGCGGAGTTTAAAACACGGATTAACAGAATTACTCATTCTCAGCTGTCTCCATAGTTTTTATCAATTAGTGTTAAATCCTGACATGGCACTTGTGTGTTTCTGCAGAGACAAGTTAATATGACTACAACAGTGATGCTGAAAGTTGAAGCACCTCCATGCAGCAAAGGGGGAAAACCTTTGATGCGTTCCTTCCTTTATGCTCTGAGGTGTTTAAAAAGACTACAGAGAACATGGGGCAACGGAGATTTGAGTCCTCCGCTGACAGCAATAATCTACCACCCGCCGGACTCTGCTTTCCTTGCACTGTTGGTGCCCAGGAGAAAACATTCAAGCTCCCCCACGAAGATGGTTTGAGGCGCTCTGCATTAACAGCTGAAAATCTGTGCGCTATCATCATCACTAAAGGCATGGCATCCATCCTCATCTGTCTCCTCATCCAGCTGGAGGCTGCCAAAGGAAAACTTGTTCCTGGGAATAGGGGAAGGGGAACTGGCCTCTGCTGGATTACCAAACATCAGAGGACTGCTGCAGTTTCCCCTGTTATTGTCCACCTCAGACTCACTGGACTCTGAACCGCTTGTGGTGGAACAGTCGTTCATTTGAACAGCTCCCACATTTGTGACACCAGCCTGCCCTAAGCGTTTCTTCCCTGGATTGGTCCTGGACCTGCCCGGAGCTGAAAGCCCGTTGGCCATCATGCGGCGCTCAAGAGCAGCCATGCGTTCAGCCCGAGACAGGGCAGGACGTGATTCTTGCCCTGCTGAGTGCGATCCCTGGTTTGGGTCTGTGTCAGCATGTTGCCGCATTTTGTGGAGCTTCTGTAAGCGCAGAGAGCGACTAACAATGGGAGAGTACCGGCCCTCATCGAAGTGAGGTGGAGCAGAGCTGTAGCCGTTCTGTTCAGCATGGCTGTGTGTAGCTGCTTGATGGAATGTGTCCATGGCAGCACTGGTGACGACAGTCCTTGAATCCAGGATATGTGACACTGTGAGAGGGCTGCTGCTTTGTCTCTCTCTACTTTGAGCACTGATGTCAGCCACAGTGCTATGGACAGGACTGGGATCAGGCTTTTTGTACGACTGCGTGGGAGACTCGTTAAACTCATGGCTCATGTTGAGCGATGGTTTAGAAGGTAAAGGAGACTCCCTATACCGCATCCAACCCAGAAAGTGCTCCTGTTGGGCCCGCAAAGCCCCGTTTATGCTCCCAGAGCCAAACCCTAGACGGGGCATGGTCTGCTCCCTATAGCTGGGATTAATCCTAGAAGCCTGGACCCTGCCCACATTAAATCTTGTATCTACATCACTGCAGTCAATGTGTGGGATGAAAGAGCTGCTGCCTTTAGCAGTCTGAGATGCTGGACCTGTACGCAGATGTTCTTGGTGGGTCTGCGGTGTCGAGCTTCTCGTCTCTTCTGTCCTGGACACAGACCCCGTTCTGTCCTCATGGCTGTTTCTCTGGTGGAAGGGGCTCACCCTCATTGTCTGTGATGCTGATGGGTCTTCTGCACTCACCAACACCGACTCTTTCCAATGTCGCCGAGGAGGGGAGTCAACTCTGGCTCCCGGAGCACCCCTCTGACAGAAAAAGACATAGGCCAAGAATGAAATCCCTTTGAGACTATTGGCTGGCTTGCTAGTAATCTAGCCTAATTACATGAACTTGTGACACTGTTCTGATGAGCAAGTTTATATATCTATACAGGATACACATGAGCCTGGTAATAGTTATTTAACAGTACCATTAGGAAAAAAACAGGAAGAGGAAGAATTCCAGCATGAGGAAACAAGGGCTTAAGTACACTGACTGAAGATGACCAGAAGTCTTAGGCCATCTATGAATGTAGCTTAACCAGATGACAGTTGTTTGTGCATTGCCTTGGGCACTCTCACATACACCCCATGCACACAGCCAAGATTTGATCCAGCCTTGGGCTAAGAGAGTCCCTTGGAGTCTATGTATGTGCAAAAACAAGTGTGTCCTGGTTAAATTTTCTCTTATACTTTATATCATAGGTAGAGAGACAAAAGTAAAAAAAATAATAAAGTAACTTTTTGTAAACAGCAGGGATTTCTAAAAAGCTGGTTGTAAAGGGGATTTTAAAACACTGAACAAACAATGGTTTCTGGTGAGAAATGTTCATTTTTTTGAATAAAACTCAAAATGGTTCTATGAAGTCAGTGAGATGTCAAAGACCTGATGAGGCTAAACGTCATTTAAAGCTTTAGAAACTCACTTCTGCTGGCACTTCATGGTGACGCGGGGAAGGCAATGGCGAAAGGCGGCTGTTGTGTTGTACCCGACTGTGTTTCCTGGCAGACAGGACATTGAAGGTCATTACTATAAAGTCCGCGAGGTCTCACGCAGACCAAATGCCCCCATAAACATCTGCATACATATTTTACCTTTCAAATGGGATCTTCTTGAAGTCAGACTCCCTCACATAATCAATCACCTGCTTCTGTGTGCGACCGCTGCAGAGGGAAGCACAGGGGAGGGAATAATGAGCAGAGCTGTCGCTTGGTAAGTCATGGGGAGAGACTGTTGTGTTCCTATAGATCTGGACGACAGGGATCTGCTTTATAATATAATCTCCCTTTACCTGAATCTGAAGGAGGAACCTCGTGTGAAGAGCACAGGCTTGGGTTTCGGCTTAGGTTCCTCAAAGAGGCGGAAGAAAGCGTGGTATTCAACACAGATCTTCCAGAAGACTTTACAACAGTCCCTGCTGGCCATTAGAAACTCCAAAGTGTCCTGATATGAACTCTAGAACCACGGGATTCATTGTATTTATTGGATACCATTAAACTTCTATAATTTTATTATATACATTAAAAATCAGCGACATGACTTACATTTAAATCTGGCCTCAGCTTGATGAGGAAGCGTTTCCTCTTGAAGCTCAGTTTGCGAACTTTAGACCAGTTGAAGGCGTTAATCTTTGTGTGTCCCTGCAGTGATGAAAAATGAAATTCACGTTTTTAGTCACTGAATTTATTATTGTGACAACACACACCAAGTGTTGACGTACAAATCAGCATGACTGACCTGAAAGACCAGGACACCGGTGTGTGCCACAGCAAGGCTTAGCACTGTGCCCTCACGATCCTTGGCAGGGTGAAGGCGAATCCCGTACATCTCCAGACACCGTGCAACTTCTAGTAACTGAAAGTCTGATTCTGCTGGTGTATGACCTCTACAACAAAAAAGACGACAATGAGAAGGATAAAGCTGATATTTTATAGTTGTCTCATTATCAACAAATCATATTCAAACTAAGCACTGACAGATCCTACTGTGGCCTTTGTTACCCAGGACTGATGTCATGTATCTATCTGTAGTTAATTTTGTGTCCAAAATAATATGAATTTGACCACATATCTGGAAAATCAGCAATACAAATACATGCACTTGAGGATCTTGCATTTATTTGAGAGTATCAGATGTATGTAACTAATGCGTTGTGAAAAAGTGTGGAAAAGACTATGGAAATATGTTTATTTTTAAGACATGAATGTTACATGCTAGAGTTCATCCACCTTCATTTATCTGGTGTTTTTGGTCATTTTAGGTGATATTTGGATTTTTGTATATTTTTAAGGTGTGTTTTTAAAAATTTTCACTCTAAAAAACAGTAAAGAGCTACATCAATACAGTGATATACATGATTAGTCATGAACATGGGCAATGTTATTTGAGGTACTCCATATATACTATCTTGCTGTGTTGATATTAAAAGAAATCTGGAATAGAATAACAGCTACTTTATCCTGAAATCTATTTATGAGTATTATACAGAAGACAAATGCATTTCGTAAAAGACTAAGGCAGATAAGATGAGTGGCGTATGACCCACAGCATTCATTATACTTTCAGCACATTTTTGGACATACGTGTTAACTTCTGGCCTATCTTCCTGCTGTGTATCTTACTAATTGAGGTGGAAGTTCATGTCCAAGTGGATCTAGGTTTCTCGTGTTTAGCTGAGGTTTTAAAAACGGTGGTGGAAGTTAGGGAGGGGCTGCAATTGCTAACGAAATTTCTTAATTCTTATCAGTGGATAAGCCTTCCTGTTTCCTGTGTGAGGTACTTAATAAGAGATTTAACTCAGCATGGCACCCAACCAGAAGAAGTGCAGTTACAGTTATGAACTATGAAAGCCTCGAGGGAAGGGGGGAGGAAAAAAAGCAAGTCAAAGAGAGCAGTCAAATCTCATCAAGCTCCTTTCAAGTAGCAGCAGCTGCCCACTGTGTGTCCATCTCTAGCTCAAGTTACTGTATCGTAGAGGTGAGACAAGGGTTAGCAGAGCTTTGGCTCGTATTCAAACTCGTGCACTGATGATTTTGACATTTTGAGTCAAGATGGTGAGAGGAGATCTGGAAGGTGTCCAATAATATACTCCCAGAAGCAAAAGGTTTTAAAACTACAGACAAATAGTACGAAAAGTACTGAGTGAAGCCGAGCCACATTCAATAACCAACTGCACTTCACATATACTCCTGTGTTAGACACCTGAGAATGCATTGTGAAAAATTGGGGTTTTAACCTGCCAAAACAGCTGACAACAGCTGTATGAGTCATTTCGTAGGTTGGAGGAAGTGTCCATTCCTCTTTTTTAAAGTAATGCAGCCTTTTGCTGTTAGAGCAGTAGTCAAACCCAACTAGAGCTCCTGGGCCCAGAAGCTGTAAAACAACTTACAAAGAGTGGCTATTCTGAGCTGAGCTCTGATAAAGAACTGCACAGACGACTCTTGAAAAGGGAGCCATTTATTCAATTGCTGCTTTCCTGAATGTGTCACCTGCACAATAACATTTCCCTGTGGGACATGTAAGAGGTCTGAAACAACTAACTCACTCATGTACAGGAAAAGTTGTTTCAGACCTCTTCTGAAACAACTTTTCCTGTACATGAGTGAGCAGAATAATTTGTGTTGAGCGATGATTTCACTGCCACTATAAGCAGAGTTTAACCTTATTTTAAGACTGTACACAGCTCACAGACTCACATATTCTTTGAGTGAAACTCCATGATCTTGTCGATCAGGGGCATCTGATCTGGGATATAGTTGTTGTTGAGGAGGTGTGACCGGCACTGGCTCTCCTCAAAATCCCCAATCTCAGCTGAAAGGAAAGTGAGTTGAAAGGAAGACGTTCACTTCATTGTGGAAACACCAGCTGCAAAATACTTGTAGGCCATAAAGTGAAAGGACAAATTAACATTAAATTTCTCCATAAGCCTCTGGAGCAGCTCAGATGCTTCTTGGCACTGACTGACAAACTACTCATTTAAAAGTTATCCCCTGTAATAAATTCTAAAGCATTCTTTCATCAAAAAGATAAAACATAGATTCAAATTTTAACTGATATCCCTCGTCATCATCATCGATTTTGTCTTAAATCATTATTAGGTATTAGGAGTATGATTCAGATATGTCGGGTTGTGAAAATGCCCACATTTCACCAGGATGTGTGTGGTTGTTGTTGAAGAAATTCTCCCTGATGGTGTTCAGGCTTTTGACTGAAAGGTATCCATGGCAACACAAGGATAATCAATTTGCAACAGCGTTCAATTTGCTATATGACAATGTTTGATGATAAGCTCCTCTGGGGAAAAAGGCATTATGTGTTTTTCATGAGCTCTGGATGCTTTGGTCTCCTCAGCTAAATGACGAAACATTCATGAGGGACTCACACTGGATAATGTGGGAGACCATGAGCGCAGCACTGCCGTCGTTGCAGGTCAGGCGTCCACAGGAAAGATCCTGTTTGATCTGGAGGGCAAACAGATACCTGGACACAAATGCAAACAGAATTCACAATGTGTAAAAAGGTTAGCTGAAGTGGCAGTTTCCAGAGCTGGAGCAGGATCAAATGAACCTCTGGGTTAACTCAGTGAACAACATGAGTGGAAAAAAAACCCACCATATCCAACAACTGCTGCAGCAACATTTCTAATCAAGCTCAAAGTGGTCTGGCTCTTTTTATTTCACACAAAACTTTTTCTGTTTAGTCTTGGATGTCTAAAATTGTTTAAATAACAATAAGGTGATAAAATACTTTTTTTTTTTTTTCACCATTTCTTCTGACAGTGAGACGGCAAACTGGGTGGAAACAGAGGGAGGGGTATGACATGAAAGGCTCCTGAATGGACTCGTGCTGTGGCCGTTGCAGTTATGAGGCATTTGCGGTAACAATTCGACCAAATCATTGACCTGATGTCTTCTTGGACAAACCAACAGTCCACAACACAATTGTTTCCAGTTTTCATTGACTTAAAAAAACGAAAAACAATAAATCTTCAAACTGAACAGGCCAATTAAGATGCCTAAAAATGCTGAGGTCACAACCCATCTCCAGGAAGAGGAAGCGTAAAACAAAAAATGCTCCTGAGAGCTAAATCCGAAACATGGTAGCCATGACATGAGAGCTGTAAAGCAGAGAGGAGAATAAATCTTTTCAGACCTGGAGCACATGTCATTTATGTTCCTGCAATCACCTCCAGTCACAGCCAAAGTCATTCAGATTCACATGTTGCATATAAATGCACATGTCAATTCCAATTGCTACGCGTGCAGGACGTAGAGATGAAATGAGTTCCATGTATGCGGAGAGGAGCTCACCTCGTCAGCTCCTCCAGAAGCTGGGCATGATCTGGGGGAAAGAACTTCACAGCAAACCTCAGAATTGTGTGCTTCGGCCCTGTGTGTATGGGTAAATATTTTAATGACACAAAATAAGTTAGTAGGTTATTAAATCCCCAATTTTGTTTGAAAAAAAAAAAAAACCAACCCAAACCCCACAGCATATTTGCTTGTTAAAATGATATTCACATGGACCATTAGGGAACTTTGGAAAACTCACGTCTGAGCTGCTTGATAATGGGCTTGATATGGTCTAACCAAACCTGTGGAAAAGAGAAAAATGTATATTAACAAGTATCTGTTTTTTTATGTAATACTGAGGTATATGCATATAAAAGAGCCTCTATTTCACTTTCATCCTTACTCACCATCATCTTTTGATGGTTTTGAAACTCCAAGCCAAAGTAGTCACCCTCAATGAGGTTCATATGGGAGCAGACCAGGTCAAACAGCACTTTGCCTGAGGCTTTTTGCTGTGAATAAGTGGAAAAAACACACAAAGAAGGAAAAATAACTCTGGTTAAAATAACTGACATTTTATACACTTATTTAAGGGTGGGCAGCCAAACTTAGAGCAGCCAGAAACAAAATAGACTTGGGTTTGGTAAACCTGTCAAAGCCGTGTACTTGTTAATGTCGTCCAGATAAATGACAGCTCTGTCTGAAATCCTCTCTATCCTCCCTCTTTCTATCCTGACATTCAAAGGCGGAGTTGGCCAAAAGCCGCTGCAGCTAGTGGGGGAGTGGACCCCATCTTTGATCTGTGTTTTCAGCGCCACTGCTGTCACTAATGACAGATCAGCTGCCTGTGAGATTGATACAGAATAGTGGAATAAAGAGCGAGTCTCCCTGGCCACCTCTGTCCTCACTCAACCCACATCCAGTATGCAGTAAACACTTTGAAGAATGACTTTTCCGCCCACTGACACATCAAAACAATGTGATGCCACACAAACCTCAAAAAGCCACCAATTTTTTAGAAAAAGAGAGAGAAACATTCCTAGGTAAGGTCAAGTAAATGTCAGGGATTTCCACAGAAGCTCTCTTTCTGTTACAGACGCCCTAAGGAGAGACAGCGCTCTGTAATGCACACAACAGAAGAGTTTCTGCCTGGCTGCTTCCCCGTGACCGGTTAGCACTGGAGCAGAGCGTAATGCAGCCACAGATTGTGAGTGTTTACAGTAGAAGTTTCACCTTCCAAAAAAATTCCCTTCAAGCAGCCGAACTCCTCTGACATTTGCATGTAAATGCAGTGTTTCGAAGGCAAAGAACGACACCATCTGTGTTCCTATCAATGCTTAAAGAATAAAAACCTAATCTCTGCTAGCTTAGTGAGAGGTTTTACACTTCCACAACCAAATCCATAATCTTCCCCCAAAACAAGCCTCCCTGCTCTCACTGCTCCTCCCCGTTTCTTTCCTTCCAGAGTGAAGCACCACTTTCTCTCTGCAGGCTGCCTCACACAGTGCAGAGGGGAATCCTAACACTGGGGACCAGCTGTTAGGACGAGGTATGGCGATGGGGTTGATGAAGGAGGCCACAAACAGGCTGGAGGGAAAGAGGTCATCAGCCAGGAAAAAAAAACAAAAAACCACTCGCTTCAAATACACGCACTCACATTGCTTTCTGATGCTGCAACTAGCATGCAAAAACACCCCCTGAATGAATTTAGATTTCCAGGCAAATGTGCTCCGAATGAGCTCCAGCAAAATGGACGGGTGGAGAAAAGGAGTGCTGAATGCAGTGAGCACTCTCGCTGGAGCACTCTCATATTCAGCCTTATAAATCTGCTGTCAGTGTAAAATGACCACGAGCCAAGCAGAGATGGGTACGGCCCGGGCTGATTAGAGCCAGGCAGGGCTTGATTAAATGCAGCTGTTGCAGGCTTAGAGTTATGGGGCTGGCATCTGACACTGCTGCAGCCGGCACAATGAGAGCGCTGTTGTTAATGAAGCATGGGACTGATGGCCATAACACAGAGCCTCCCAGGACACTGTGCAACACAGCCTTCACTGTAAATGTATTGGAAATGTAAAGTCTGGTATCACAGAAACTTCACCTGCACCTCCTGAACTCCAAACACACTCAGGTGATGCCACATAAGCTACTTGAGAAATATTTTTTGCTTTTCCAACTGCAACACATCAACAAGTCTTCCCTGAAGCACGTAGCACTTACCTGCATGGATCAGTCATAACATTATGACCACTGAAAAGTGGATAACATTGGTTATGTTGTTGCAACAGCATCTGTCATGGAGGATGCAATTAGCAGGAAAAAAATAACTAAGACAAAGCTGTGACTTCTCCACCATGGCATGCAGCTGATGCTTGAATTTGAGTGAAGCCTTGTCCCCAGCAGAAAGGTTACAGTCTGAGGGAAACATCACGCTCAGCAGCTGACATTTCTTTAATCATGGACATTGCCAAGAAAATGTCACCAATCTGCCTTTTTATGACCTCTATCTATAAAAGCACTGGAGCTAGTTTAGATAGGAGCAGCCAATTCTACAGTGAGGCACTGCGTCCTGGTTTGTCCCCCTCAGTCCCAGGCCAGACGCACAGGGACGGTCCATCTGGACCCATTCAGTTTGAGCATAGGCTCCATAGCACACTACCACTGTTTACATGTGTATGAGCGCCAGCACGCTCGCATCGCTACACTGACCTCCAAATGCTCGAGCTGACAGGAGAATGTTAAATAAAGATGACAGTGATGTTTACACATGTGTCCGTTGGGTTTCCACTTCACGGTAGACAAAATAACCACCCCCCCACTTTTGGCTGAACCTCCATCTCTTGTTAGTAAGCTTCTGTCAGCACACACGCACACAACCCCCCCCCCCCCCATCATATAAAGGTCAGGTGTAAAGCAGCTGTGTGTGCCCTTGACTCAGCCCCTCCAGGAGTTGTTGGTATGGTCCACTCCACTTGTGATAAGGATTGCTCACCAAACTTCTCCTGAGGGGCAGTGGTGGGGGTTGGGGAATGGCATGTGTGGTTAACAGACTGGCAATGCCTTTAGGCTCCACACAGGCAGGAAGAACAAAGGGCCTGGTTGCTTGTGGTGCGCTGGAGTATGGCATTCAAGTCAAATGGTCAGCCATTGTTGGAAAGGGATTTCACTCTTCTTGTGTGTGTGTGTGTGTGTGTCTGTTTCTTGGGCTTTGCTTCTCCAGTGGCCCCTGCTGATTCTGTTGCACTTTATATAATGCAGCAGCCATCTCACAGCAGGACGTTTTTGGCTATGACATTCAGCAACATCGCAGGAAGCCAATCGAGGTCAAAGATGAAAAAGACAGTGTGATTTAAAAGCGGGAATAAACAGATGGAGAAATATAAAAGGTCACATTCAAAAATCAATCTATCTGCAGAGCTCACCTGATAAGACGGTGATATTATCCAAAAACACTCTCAGAGTGACTTTAGGTATTTTCAGGAGATGCAGCTTCTACATAGCAAATGAGAGGCAGCAGTCACAGTGGACATAATCCAAGGAATGATTTTGGATACTTTTAAGTGAACCAGGTCTCGTCTGATAACACAGCTCGAGGCTGGGCCCAGATTAGAGAAGTGCTTACAGAAGCAGGCCGATACATTCCCACACCAAATCCTTATTGAAAACATATGTGAAGACACCGCTGTCTGTCCCTTACTCCTTGCTCTCTTTCACAAAACAGTAATAGCATAGGGAGTACCTTAGCACAGGGAACATTTGCAAGGTATGTGTGTGTGCGCGCACGCAGGTATTTATTGTGCACTGTAAGGGAAAGGTAGGACAGAGAGGTCAGTGGCAGCAAGAGCTCATTGAGATTCAGGTCATGTGCAGCAGAGTTTCCCAGGGTGACTCGACTACAGAGGGAAGCTGACAAAGGGAGAACAGTGCAGGCTGGTGAACCTCCTGATAATCCTGTCAAATTACCTGCATACCCTCGCAGCACATACGGCTGTGTGACCACGCATATGTTTTCAGTGTTATAAGGACCAGAGGTGGACAGAGTACACAACTTCACTACTTGAGTAAAAGTACAGATACTCCTTGTCAAATATTACTCCAATACAAGTAAAAGTAGCTTAGTCAAAATATTACTTAATAAAAGTATAAAAAGTATAAAAAAAAAAACCTCAGGTAATACAGTACAATTGTCATTATACAATACACTGATGCGATTCTGCTACAGATGTTTATAGCTCAAAAATATCTTTTTGATATGGGTCTCTGGAAGGGTCCGGTCTAGTCTCTAGTGGGATTCAGTCTCTGTGGAGGGTTCCGGTCTGGTCTAGTCTCTAGTCTGTTGAGGGGTCTGTTTTTCCGTGCTGTAGCCCAGTCACTCACTCAATGGACAATTTCAAGTCACCAATTAACCAATTAACCTAGACATGTTCAAGGCGGGAACCAAACCTGCGACCTTCTTATTGTGGGGCAACCACTATGCCACCATATTAACCACTACACCACCGTGCTGCTCAAATCACCACACACATCAAGTTACCAATTAACGTAGACATGTACACTGCCCAGGCCGGGAATCGAACCTGCAACCTTCTTATTGTGGGGCGACTGCGCTAACCACTACGCCACCGTGCTGCTCAAGGTACACAGCACAAAACTGGTAGATCAGCAACCTCCATCTGTATTTTTCATTTACATCCCAGTTCATATACAGGTGCAATATTATATCATTTCTATATTATAAATATGATATATATATATATATATATACTTTATTTACCCTGAGGGAAATTCACTTACATGCATCATTCACACAATAAGACATACAGAGACATGCTGTCTCACCTTTACACTGCAATGTGCTTTACTTCCCAACATGACATGACATATACTCAAAAACTGTACTTAAGTCCCTGGAGGTCTCTGGTGGTTGTGCTGTGTCCGTTTCACCTCGTTTCACTTTAGCTTGGCTCGTTGACGCTGGTAACCATGGTAACTAGCAGTCCAGGCTGATTTCGCACACACAGAAGAGGGGAGGCGGAGTAGTTGAACACATGGACCGAGGCTTTATTCAGCTCTTTTCTTCCTTCCAACATTACAACACAGTACTTGGCTGCAGAGTTGAGTTTCATCACACTAACTATAAAGCTTACACTGGCTACAGATGGCGTTACTTCTCACATCATTCAACGGAGAGAGGGACATACACGCTTCTCTGCAAGCGTACACACAACACAACCCGGCTACGTGCTGACAATGTCACACATTACCCACAAGGCCACCTCCTTAAAGGGGAATGCTCAGGGCGGTAACACTGCGCAGTGGCCATGTGACAAGTGAACGAGAGACTCAGACCCAATGACCCTATTTTACGAGTTGTGAACGAATCAGCCATTCCTACACATTGAATATCCGGCAGAAAGACCCGTTCATGAACGAATATGAGCCTGTGCCGCGCATGTGCGGACCAGGGAAAAAAGAACTGAAATGAATCCGTTTCGGTGTCAAAAATCTCAAACGTGGGCTTGAGTTAATCGTTTCTTCGTCCATTTTCTATTGCATCCACACAACCAAAGTTATGTTTCGTCTTGAACACGACGTATGGCATGACGTAGCACAGACAAACCATACGCGAATCAGCAGAAAGTTTATTTTCTCTGAATTTTGCGGGGGAAAAAAGTGCAAAAGTAGCAAGTAACGAGAGCATCAATAGAAATGTAGTGGAGTAAAAAGTAAAATATTTGTCCTTCAAATGTAGTGGAGTGAAAATAAAAATTCAAAAATAAAACTCAAGTACAGATACTCAAAAACTGTACTTAAGTACAGTACTCAAGTAAATTTACTTTGTTACTGTCCACCCCTGATAGGACTACTTCAATGTCATTATTACTCAACTAAAACATGGATCATTTAACAAAGCCCCTGTAAAAGGACATCCAATGGCTGCGTTGGTGTCTACAGGCAAACTCTACATAATTAAATTATTTCAAGATCCTAAATTCCTCAAGATTTTCCACTCTTTTTTTCCCCATCTTTAAAACTCCTGAGCTGCAGATGAAAATTATCAACATAAAATGAAAGCCAAAGTGATGATTGTGCTGCCACAGCTGTCAGAGTTATTCTGTCACAGTGGGCCAGCCTCCAGGCCCTGGGAAGACAACCATGAAAATAATGTCCCCTGGATTCAATAGGGGTTTGAGAGAAAGATGAAGGTAGCCACCACCCACTCCTCCCCCTCCTCTCTTACAATTTCCTCCTACTTTTCTTTTCTGCCCTCTTAGGAGGCTGCCTGGGCTGCTAGAAACATATTGATTTTGCATAAAGAATAATTAAGTGTCCTATTGTGACTGTTGTGCTGCTGAATAGTTGACAGTGCAGAGCAAATGTGCAATAGTGCAACGGCCTCCCTCTGCTAGTCAGGGCACCATAAATCAGACTACAGAGGTATTAGTTGTGGGTTTGCATTATTAGTGCTGATAATAACAAACGGGAGTGGCAGCAGCAGCAGCAGAGGATGGGCCAACATCCTTTTCTTTGCTATCCTTAAAAGTATCATGTTAAAAATACACTGATGCCACGACATGACAAAATTCTGTCAGGGCTGAGATTAACTTGGAATATCATTAAAATAAACAGAGGGCAAGTGAGAGTTTCAAGGCAGTTGGGATTACTAAAAAGATCGGCCTTCTTTTCCTTCATCTGCAGAATCCCTTTCAGAGAGCTTCAGATTCGGGACCCATGCTGTTATTCCCCCCCCCCGAGCAAAGGATTAGTGTCACTCTGGGGGAGGATGCGTCACTTCGATTTTAGGCAGAAACTCTGTTTAGTTTAGCTAAATAGAGGCAACTGATACAACCATAAGAAAAATTCAAGAACAAAACTACATGAAAAGCCAAAGCCAAAATTAAAAACAAAAACAAAACTATATATAATACATATTCTCCCCACACAACTGTTCAAGTGAAATTATATTAAAGTTAGCTATCTCACACGTATCTTATTACTTACCACTAATTATCTTTTGATAATCACGATTCATTTATTTTATTGTGATCATTGAATTCATTGTGTTGATTATTTTAAAGCAAAAATCGTTTTTTATGCTTTGGTTCATTCGCTGCTTCTAGGTTTAATTATTGAGATTTTGGTGGTCAAATTAGTTTTTGCAGTTTAAACCAAGATCTGTATCATTATATGGCAATAAGCAAAAGGTAAATAAAAATGGTGTGCAGGTGTAATCATGGTTTGGATCATTTTTACCACCTGAAGAATTAGGAGGCAGTGACTTCCCTTTAAAGCTGTGAATACTGTAGAGCCCTGAGACTGTAAAAGTGCAGACAATCAATAGGTTAATTTAGAGATTAATTAAGTGTAACTGTGAGACACAACTCCCACAAGGACAGGCCAAAAAAGAGAAGAGCCTTTCATATTTAATCTGAAAGCAACCTCGTGTCAAGGATGTAATTCTTAATGATTGGGATTGATTAAGCAGTCTGTGGGCTGCAGACGTTCCTTGCTCGACCTTAAGGTGAGACGGTCTTGTTAAAGAATACGCCACAGAGCAAAGTGCAACAGATTGTCTAGTTAACTATACAGTTAAATCAGACATGTCAGCATGACAGGCTCAGGTTCTGTGATTACATCTGAGGCTCAGGGTCACTCAGAGAATGGCAATCTTAATACATTACATATCAGAATCTGGAGGAAGAAAAAAAACAAAAACAAACAAAAAAAAAAAAAAAACGTTCATATCGACTGGCACCATAATTCTTCATACGTCCTCTCCATCACAGGTTGGGAAAAACTGTAAGAGTAAAATCCAATCAAAATTCTGTCCATGTCTACTGAGCTCAAGCACAAAGCAAGCTGGACTACACCTTTCAGTCTCATACAACTATTCCCAGTAAACCAAGCCACTGCACACCGGTATTATTTCCATCTTCACTGAGCGTGCTTCCCCCTCAGGTCAAAATCTTAGATGAGTAAGAAACAAATGTACACATCTGTAACTGGATGTGTGCATACTTTAAATCTATTTCAATAATTCACTCCCAAATTTTGAGTGCAGACGCCAATAAGACTGGAAGACAATTTCAGACATCTCATAATGTAAGTACCTGGAACAGGTAGACAAACAGCTGTAGGATTACAGATCTGGCTCAGGCAAACCAGAAACAGGCCAACTACACTTCACCACAGCTTGAGCTCCCACAAATTCATCAGGTACTAAACAGATGGGGCACATTCGTGTGGAAAAATGATATCCAAGGTATGTTAATGAAGTAGAAGTCTATGTGTCACCCTGCTTGTATAAACAGCAGCCTGCTAATATTGGAGCAGACACACTGATCTACATAATCACTGTGATGACTCCCTATGTGCTGTGTGTGTTGGAGGGTTCAAGGGAGAGTGCAACAGAAGGAACAAACTAATAACATGGGATGTCATGAAGACATGGCGCATTCGCATTATTAAGAACATAATTAATATGTAGATCCTGGCTTTGCAAAATTTCGCACCCGAAGAAATTTAAAATTCGAACGAAGACAGCCGACAGTATTTATTTTAACTTGAATGCAATATTTAATATTTAATATTACATATATTAACAGATTTCTGGCTTGATATATTACTGTTTCTTAGGTTTGAAGAAAACTTTGCTGTTACAATTGAGAAGCAGAAAATTTCATATTTTACAACCTGCAAACAAGAAATAATAGAAATCACCTGAATTGATTATGAAGTAGTTGATGATTAATTGCACGTAACTAGTGCTGCACCAAATGACTATTTTCTATGTGTATGAGGTGAAGAGATGAATCCACAGTGTTGAAATGCGACAGTTGCAAGTGGAAAACCCTTTTCCCGACAGACACCATCACTCTGTTCAGGATTTCAGGCTGTGGGATCCCAATAGTGTCTGGAAACAAAGTGTGGAATCACTCTCTCTGAAACAAACACTGGTGGTGCAGGTTCCTGCCTCCCAACCTCTTTTCAGACCACTACAGATTTTTTTTTTTTTTGAGTGGGACACACTTTGAAGAAGATGAAACTCTGGAGCTTGTATGGTATTAAAGAGATTCTTTCCGCCGGTGCCGAAACAGGCAGGTCTCTTGAGAAATGTGTTGCTGGTTACTGCCTTGCTGCCTGTTCCCTCACCCATAATCTTCCCCAGTAATAAATAATGACAGTTGCGCATGCTGCTTTACTGCTGAAGCCAATCAATTAGCCTCCTCAAGATTAGCCTTAAACTACTTAGCGTCTGTGCAGCAAATCCAGAGCCCTCTGCCCTGTGATGTAGTTGAGTCACTGTATTGATAAAAGCTGTTGTGATCTCATATCCCAAAAACTTTCTGTACACATTCGAAATGTATATATATTGTGATTGCATGTGAACAATTTACAGCAGTTTTTAAGCTTAATGCATCCAGTCTGAAAAGTGAGGCATCATTACTTCAACACTGGTACCAAGAAAGTCTAATTTTCAACAATTTAACAGGTTAAGGATTAACAGGTCAGATCAAGCAATGGCAAATCCTTTGTTTTCAAATCCAATAAATCAATGACTAAAAACACCAACTCCCAGGATGGTTATGGGCTAAAGAACCCCTGTTATATTTAAACATGGTAATGGATTCACAATGAACCTCTAATTATCACTTGGCCAGTCAGCTGGGATTTCCCTGTCAGCATATAGTTGACCTTAGAGCACGCAGATGTAGCGACAAGAGCTTCAGACCAAGGCCGTGCTTCCTGTGGACGAGGATTAAGGATGACAGCAAAGAAAGCACTCTGAGTCTGAAAAGGCGCCCGTGATGTTGCTGATATAACGAGTGAATAGACAGATGTCTGTTGAATTTAAAGTACATGGCAAAAAGAAATATTTTGAATTATTTCTGGGCAACACATGCACAGAGGTTAATAATTGATACTCTGATCAAGCCAGATTTGTATTTCTGTCCAGAAAAATATGCTTTTGTAGGTGATGTGACATTTAATACATTTCCCTTGGGTGTGATAGTTTGGTTTTAAGATGAGTCATAACAGGGAGTCACCAAAATGCATTAAACTAATTTATTCTCTGGATGAATTATGAATGCCCAGAGCGCCGAACCGGAATGGAGAAAATTTTAGGGCAATTTGGCTTTTTATAAATAAAACATTGAAATTCCCATTCCACTGGGCTAAATAACATTCGACTGTGTGTATTGACAGCAGAATATGATCGAAAAGATGATGATGTATGTGAGCAGCAGTTGTAGCCACGCTTTATCAAAAAATAAGCCTGCAGTGAGAAAAATATGTGGTTGGGATTAAAAAAATTCGGACACACTAACCAGTCCGGTTTGGTCCAAGTGTCGAACCACATGATAATTCACTCCAGCATTGCAAATAAACCTCCGGCCCTTAGTGTGAACCAGCCCATGGCAGAAGCATTGGCATCTTTCCTTCACGATTTGACAAATGTGGATGCGATGCTGAGGTGAAATCTCACATTTGAAGCCGTCGTTTGAAAAACACAAATAAGCAAATAAAACTCATGAGCAGACATGGCGAAGGCAGTTGTTGCTCCACGTCCAGGCCGCTGGGTCCACCAGGAATTTAGGCCTCTGTGACTACTGAATACCAATTCCTCTCCACGGGAAGATGGAGCAAGACCAGTAACCATGGCAACATAAAGAAAATTTTGATTCCTAATCTCTGAGAAAAAACTAAACAAACAACAAACATAAAAAAAAAACAAAAACAAAAAAAAACAGAGACCTCCTCAACTGGAGGAAAAGGTGTGGTTAAGTTAATAGGTAACTAGAAGCCAATTTAACGATTCTATTGTGTTGTGGACGCTTTACCTAGAGGTGTAGTTTTCTGCTCTATTTCGTTATGTAATAATGTTATTACTGCGGCCATAACCATGGTTGTGGAAGATAAAATCTGAGTAAATGCCACACCCTGTTCTGCTTTTCAAGCACGCCCTGAACATTTCTATTTGCTGCGAGGTTAGTGAAACTTTAAGCCAACTGGCAAAGACGTGACCACACAGCCGCACGCACACTAACGCTGCTGTAATGGGAACACTGGACTCTGGCTCTGCAGTGCTGGAGTTAAAGGGCTCTCAGAGAGAGATCTGAAACAAGCAACTCTGACTAATTTAACAACACATAAACAATAGATGAGAAGTGAACATGAGTGCTTCTGCAAGAAAGAGCTTTAAAGTGCAAGTGTTTTGGGTCTGAATGCAGACCTGGGGTTTGTCTCACCAAGTGAGGTTTAGACAGCCAACACTGGGAGCAATACAGCCTCTCAATCTCACTAAGTTGGCTCACTTTTTAACTGAGGAAGATCTCCATGGTAACCTAACAGTATGCAGCATGGCTACCCGGCTCTGAGAGAGGTTTATCTCAGAGGAATGGAGAGAAGAAAAAATAAATAAATAAAAAATACATGTATGGAGGCTTTCTACTGACCAATCACTTTGTGACATGTCTTAAACTGGGTGAAAAAAAAAATATGAGCAATAAAAACTAAACATGCCTAAAAACATATATAACCAGTCAAATGTGAAGTTACACTGAAAAAAAGGCAGCAGCAGATAAAAACATCTGATCTTATTATATTACAGTGTTATGATTTTGTGATCTGGGTTTACTCATCACACTGTCCAGAGAATGATGCACTTTTTTGTGTTTGTTTTGATAGTATTATTAATAATATCAAATGACTCTGTTGTTTTGTAACATATTTTGGCACAGGTATTTACGCGTACAAGCAGGCAGCCTATATCTCATGTTAGCACTGGTTTCACCTGTTCAACTACATAATTGATAGATCCACAATTCACCCAGAAAGGGTTAGAAGACAAATGCAAGCTAATAAAATGGATTTACTTTAGGTTAGAAGTAGAGCTGGTCAGTAATCCTCAAACTGACCAGGACACCCCACCGTTTCTGTCACTTTCAACAATTACACCTTGTGCTCTGGCCCACAATGACACTGACAATATAAAATGGTGTACAATATCAGTAGTTTCAAATTATATCACAGTGTTTCCTCCTGATAAAGCAGTTCGCAGGGGAATGGGGGTGAAAAAAAAATTTCTCAGTTAAATTAAATGTAAAGTATTTTTATTTTAATATAAGTTAATCAGCAGTTCAGTCATAGTAATTTTTTGTACTCACCTTGAATAGTCACTGAATAGTTAAACCATTGGTTTCTCAGCAATTTCACAGAATAGATACTGATAATGATCTTTTTCAAACCGTATGGTTCTCATTTGGCAAGACAGTATCTTCTGTTACATCACAGTTCAAGTGTAATTTAAATCCAAATCCAATATATGTGTGTCAGGCTAAATGCCTCTATGCTGCCTCTTTGTTAAAGAGGGTCAATTGGGCTCGTGTGTTTGATCACCCAGACAACATTACTATGTAATGGATGTAAATGGAATAAAAAGCATGTGAGTCACAATAAAACCACAAGAACCATGTTTCCACCAGACATTACAAACAAGATTAGCCAATCAGTCCCAAATTCTGCTTCTCTAAAAGAAGGCAGATATGTTCATATATGAATCTAATGACAAACCCAGGATAATTTCTAACCTTGCATAACATTACGTAACAGCAGTCATACTGAGCGTTAAATAGGCACAATCATCTTTAACTGTGAGGTGAGCAGCAGCATTGAAGAGGATATATTAGCACTTAACAAGGTCGACCCTCTTATTCAAACCCTGAAGCTCACAAGGACACCAAACAGAAAGGATTCATTATGACTTCTACAATGGACAGCTAAAGTAAGCTATTCTGCAAGCATCCACACTGACAGATGCCCTGAAGCAGTCATTTGCTGCTATAGAGACTCTCAAGAGACCTGGACTGTCCAAAGTGGACAGGCCCCCACTGGTTGTGTGAAAGCAGAGGTCCCCTGAGACTCGTCCTTTGATATCTATTAAGGGACATTCTCACAATGGCCCCCACTGACACAGCTTTGATTCTTTTAGTGCTGGACTTCCGTGCATCACTTATCAATAGGGACAGCCAAAGAAAAGCTAAACAGTGGGGATACTTGGTTTAAAGCTCAAAAGGAGCCCAAACACACCTTAGGAGAAAAAAACATTGAGTCCATCATGAATGGTTGTGAGGGTTCATGGCAGATTTAATCTTCTGGCCTCGCATTTTCTGTCTTCGATTATGCAACAGTTCCCTCTTCACTAATGAGTAGTGGGTCAGAGTGTTGTCACATTACCTTTCCACCAGGCATGTGCTCTGTTGGGACTACTGCTTTAAAATTTGACTCTGTTCCTCTTTCTTTTGCCTTTTTCACCTCTAACAAACATACATGCACACACACATATGTCCATTCCTCAATATCTGCTTCATTCATCCCGACTGTCCTTCCCACACGGCTCATCTATCTGCCCAGAGACCCCAAATTCAATTACTGCCACGGTGCAGTGGGAGGAAGGCTCAGCTGCACAGGTAGGTCTGTGAGGAATTTTTCTATGCCGCATGTCAAGCAAAATGCATCATGGGAGCGACTTCACTGCGGACCAAGGCGCTGACCGAAGGCACAGCCAGGGCAGTAAATAACATGAGAAAAAGAGCAGCATATGTGGTACTGTAACGCACTTCATCAGCTGACATGAACATGAGGAGAGATGAGAGAAGAGAAGGTGAAGCCAGAGATCCTGGGGTAAAATAAGGCACGGCAGGATAAGGATTATCCCACAGTATCACACCGCTACTTGGGTCTGACATGTTAATTAGACCTCTGAATCTCAATGAGAAATTCATAATTCATTGAGGTGGTTCAGTGCTGCTGTGAAGCTGCTGAGCAGTGGAGACTAACCGGTTCCCAGGAGGGTTTCACCCTTTATTCTAAAACTATGAGGACATCACAGAGACTGAGACAGTCCTGACAGAGCGGCTGACTAACAGCAGCAGTGCTGCCACACCCATCAGGAACTGTGATATCTACCAAGCCCGCTGCTATATAGTCAGTGGAATTTAGCGCCACAGCTCGAGAGCTTAATGAAATGATCTGAACGCTGTGATCAAAGGGCACTGTTCAGTGGAATAATGCATGTGTGCGAGTATGAAGAGTCAGAGGATCTGGCATCATGCGTCTGTCACAAAGCGGGCAAATGTTGTGTTTGCCTTTGCCTCATCCTTTCTCTGTGAGTGACACAGGTTAACAGACACGCTGGCAGAAAGAATCGACTTCACCGCCGTCCAAACAAACATGAGCATCTTCCACAAAGATACATTCATCTTGGTTACCATAGGAACAAGACTTATTAAAAAGGCATTTCTTTTTCCCAAAGCACTTGTGCACAGTATAGAAACTAGTACAGCATAATGCTGTCAGACATGACACGACGGCTTTAGAAACAGCTTTCTTCATTAACTCTGTGTCCTTTCTGTCTGTCCTTCCATGAAAAAGCATAAACGATGCAGGAGTAATAGGTTAGCAGGATTGTCACGCTATGAACTCAACCAGTATGACCCCGTTCACAGTTGTTGTGTTGGCTTGTTCTTTATGAACAACAGTAAGATGAAACATAATAACAGTATTTATCATTCAAACTGTTGTCAGACACTGATATTCCTGCAGCAGACCCCCACACACATTGACATGATGAAGTCTGCCTGTCACATCTGGAACGTTACTGGTAATTCTGAGAAGAAATAAACTAAGGTCAGCATCAAACCTATTTGCTGAAGTCCTACTGGTGTGTTTATCCTTCTCTGCGAGTATATTTTCCAGCTCTTTTTAAGTTTTTTCTGATGTAAACAATTCAATGAAGTGCTTTAGTGAAAATTGTGTTTATCTTTTTGTCACAAAGCACAGCGGGTGGTTTCCAGCATCCCCAACCATGTTAGTATTCTTAGCCATCAGCCACTAGATATTTCCCACTGTTGCTCCTCTCCTGTGGCTCTGCGACCCAATTACATTTCAGGATGTGAGGGAGGAGGAGGCAGTATGTGGGAAATCAACCAGTCCAACCTCCACAACCCTCCTCACCCCCATCATAACCCAGTGCAGGATTTTCTATTCCATGCCACAACAAACCAAAGCCAACCAGCAGTTCAGGGTTCATGTGAGGAAAGTATGAGTATTTTCTGGCAGAGGATGGTTAGCCAGTGCAAGAATGATGCAAGACACATGAAGGGCACAGTCACATTAGTGAGCTCTTTTAATATTTTCCAGCTTCCCTGTGTATCATCCAAAAAAGGAAAATCTGAGAAAGGCTTTCATCTTTGTGCTGCATGCATGAGCCTTCAAAATCACAGCACTGGCGCCACAGCAGCACACAAATCTTCCATTTACATTTTTAAGGTGACACTGAGCTTTATGAACCAAAAAAAAAGAAAAAAAAAAAGAAAAAGAAAAAGACAAGTCTCTGCCACCCCAAACACAATGGCATCTTTCAGGGGAGCTGGGTCAATCATTAGTGAATCCAATAAGAGCTAATAATCCTTAAAAAAAAAAAAAAACAAACCATATTGTCAGGAGTCAGGAGATTTGAGTGCAGAAAAAAAAGCAACCTGCACAGTTTCCCTGAGTTTACTGAATGTGTTAGTCATAATTGGTGTGCAGTGGTGTATTCCCATGGTTTCACACTACACTTGCAATAATGCTCTGCATGGAGACACCCAGCCCCCAGCCCCAGCCCCCCCCACTCATGCACGGCAGATATCAGTGCAAGACAGAACTCTGCAGCACAGCAACCGGCTCACATGCTCCTTATCCTCCTCTATGCGTAGCCATGACAACCCCACACAGCCACCAGCTTGATTCCATTTGGCCTTTCAAAGATGAACTTGTGTCGTGTTGAAATTCATAGTGGTGCAAGTTCACAGAAAAGAGCATCATCTGAGGAATTGAACCCCCACCCCCGCCTACCCAAACTCTCAGAGGGAGTATACTGGGCGATGCTGCTGCTGAGGTCGCGGCAGGGAGGGATGAAAAACGACATACAATTCCTTACAATGGTAGGAGGACACATACAGGAGTTGGATGTGTTTTCTAAGAGAGAATAGCCACAGATTAAGGTGGGCTGAGGCAGGACTACTGGGACATCACAGTTTAATGACAGAAATGAGAAACAGTTCTATTTTAGGGCTCCCAAAAGTGAACAAATGTAATATGTTAGCAGAGCAGACAGCAGCAACAAACATCAGATGCCCGATGCTGGCAATTCCCAGCTTCTGTGCCACATCAAGGCCTTTCTTTGATTGTCTCCCCAGTAGGGCTGCAAACACTCTCTCAAGTGACATGGGAGATAAAATCAAGGAAGCACTATTTATTTGGATATTTTCTCCAACAATATTTTTATTCACAACTCTTGTTAAAGACAAGCTTAATTTACTGTGGGAGGGAACACTGCCATAGTCACCATCTTCTTGCATCTAGTATTTAGCACCTTTAGCTTCTTTTACAATCCAGAAGATCAGCATGGAAAGCTAAAAACAACCATCTGCATTACAGTTAATTTAAATGGATTTTATTATTACCTGTGCATGACTCATATTAGCGAAAGGGTGAGTAACAGTAATGGATTTGGAAAATTCATTGACATGGTGTAAAATGTAGGGGAGAATTGGATTCATTGCTTGGGAGCTGCATAGCTCTTCCATTACCCTGAATGCTCTAACAACCAATCAAATCCCATTTGCATTCATACTCAGCCAATGACAGCTCATCAAGAAATATCAGTGCCAAATCATCCTCTGTGCCCAAATCATTCAAGCACCACCTCTGTGAGTTCTTCCCCTAAAGCGCTGTGAGGCTGGGGAACCAGCAACTACAGCTCTGAGTTTAACAGGATTTAGCACACTGCTTCGAGACTAAACGGTCCCCCCTCCCTCTGTGCTCTGCCTTCGTTTACAGTCGACACATCATATTTGAAAATGCACAGCAAAAATCGGGAGAATGTCTGGTGGTCTGTAAGTGCACAAATAACATGCATGTTGAATTTCAATTATGTCAACCTGTTTCACTGAGCAGAGGAAATGTTGCAAGCTGAAATCCGAGAGAGTCTCTTCACATACACGTAAGCTTGGCCTGCATGCTTAGATGGACTGAACTGAGGTCAGTTAATTTAACAGTAATATTCTCTGGTAACTGCAAAAAGTATATGTATATAAACAGTACAGCAAGGGATGCGATAAAACCCAGGCAAGTAAACGCCTGAAAAAACATGGATGAATACATTCAGATATACAAAAATATTTACCCTTACGAGTTTTACGTATCACTAGGAACTAATTCTGTAACTAATTATTACTTTTTATTACTTATCTTTTGGTTGATAAAGTTTTAAAATAGAAGGAAAAAACCCGTGACAAACTCAAAGTAAAAAAACTTACAAAATATTCAGATTGTGATCAAAAGATACAAAAGCAGCAAATCCCTATAAGTAGGACTCTGATGCTAAGGAATGTTTGGCATGTTTGTTTGAAATGTGACTTAAATGACTTGCTGATTAACTTTCTGTCAACTGATCAATCCATTAATCAACTAATCATTTAGCTCTGTACTTTAATGGCTGCGCAGCTCCTTTGTGTCTAACTTTGTTACAATCAATGTGACTGTGGCTGTGAACATTATTCACAATTTGAATATGACCACATGATTAACACATAAGTTCATGTACGTAAATTATGGTATTGTATACTAATGACTAGGGCATCAGCGTTAAATTTAATGAGTACTCTGATCAGTCACGGCATTAGCTAAGCCAACTAATTAAGTTAATTAGTATTCAGGTTTTGTGCTGAAAATTTAACTATTCATGCACCTTTGATACCAAGAATTACAGTCTGTATTCAGTCTGTATGAGAATTTATCCACAATGGGTGACAAAATACAAACAGCCCAGCTCCCCCTTAAGGCTGCTGGTCAGTCCATCACTGAGGAACCACAGTGAGGCTGTCGATGAGAGAGCCGAAAGAGGCCCTTCATCATGTTTCAACTCATTAAGTCAGGAGCTCATTGCTTTTCAGTTGACAGCAAAGCACGTTGAAGCTGCTCTAATTGTTTCCCATCACAATGAATGGCAGCATATGGGGAAATGAGTGGAGACTGGTGGGATGATAGTAACCCCTCTGGACTGGTGTGAGAGGGTTGCTCTGAAACATGCAGCCCTGTCCTTTTGTGATCTAGCCCCATTTAGCCTGGGTGGTCCTTGATGTCTCTTGACAGTCTCTGAAAACATACTTCAGTTATGGGAAAGGGGGAAAAAAAACAACAACAACAAAAAAACTCCCCGAGCATCAGATGGTATTTTGTGTGGCTACAATTGGGTAAAAAATAGCTTGTCACAAGGACTGAGAGCCACAAGAAAGGGAGGAGGTGATTCTTTGTGCACTGTCTGATCGGCTGTGGCTATTGTTGGAGATGGCCGTGATGAACTATGGGTCCGAATATGGGAATGATGCACTGAGCATGGTCATGTGCACTGTAAATAGATGATTTACACCTTATCACATTAAATCTGTAGTAAAATCATTGAAACTCAGAGGGTTGACTCCAGACGTGCTTCACGACAGGATAAGAAAAGGCCTTCATATTGCAAATGTATTTTTAAAAAGTCTGATGGACAAAGATAGACTTCAATGTTACAAGTGCAAACACGACTACGGGGGCCGTCCAAACATGTGTATCTTTATCAACTTATTTGTGATGTGAACTGACTGATCAAAAGTGGATGCTGAGAGTATAACCCCCACCCCCCCGAATGCAGCTTTCATGCTCTCCACCTGACACGCATGCTGCATTCACAAAACAAGAATTCTATGTTCCGCTGCTAATAATGCACAATTTTGGCTTGAGTGGCTTTGCAAAGAAAGGTAAACAACAAAACACTCTGGAGCCATTTTACCAGCTGTGCGACTTTGTCCTAGTGAATTAAATGCTAGCATGAACATGCGCACATGACAACGCTGACACGCTGATCTTTAGCGGGTATAAAGTTTACCATCATCATTAACATTTGCTAATAAACAGTAAAGACAAACTACGACAGTTTAATGTAATTAAGAATTATGTTTTGTCAAATTTAATTGTCAATCCATGTGGAACAAAAAAAATGTTAAAATGTGGTGAGCTGCGGTTGTGTGAGGAAAATCAAGGGGTTCGCCAAAGTCTTGGATTCAATGCAAGAAAACCATAAAAGTGAATACTAAATTCTGCTTTAACGCATCCAGCAGTTCTTTGGACATTTGACAACATAAAAAAAGTTCACCTTGCAGTTGCATCAGATGAAAAGTTAAGAACTCATGAAAATCATCAGGATTAATCCTCTGGGGTCCCTGAATATGTTCAAAGTGTCAAGACTATCCATCTTATGGTTGTTGAATGTTTCTAATTTGGGCCAAAGCAGTGGGCCGACCACGCGTGGCTTAAAAATGTCTTGTATTAATCTAATGTTGACTTTACTCGTAATTAGGAAAGCAAAATTAATAAATTGTAGCCTAATGAGAGTGTGCTGCGGGAACATTTCGGATGAAAAGCAAATGAAAATGCCAAGAGATGAGCAAGTTTGTAATTAATGAATCCAGGCTTTTTCACTGCACAGTAGCCTTTTACAGGGGCTGAGCTGTGACTGTAATGGATAGAGCGATGGCTGAAGAGGACAGACTGCAGTCCACAGTGGCTCGTTATAGTTAGAGAGGAAGAACATAGTATTGGTGTAAAGTGAGAGGTGCGCCTCTCTAATCATAACTGCCTGTGTTGTTAATGGCTGAATGAGAAGAGGAAGGCTGCACATTCGGCTGTATTCTACCGGTGAAGTTCGGTTAATGGAGCCTGAATATTTCCTTCATTCAGAGGAAATGAGAGTGATTCTCCTCCCTCCTCACTCACTCTGCCTTCAGCATCCCATCACCTTTACCAACCCTTAAATCCATGCTACAATCAGACTCCTCGCAGGCAACTTCAAATCAGCAAACATAAGCATCAAAACATCAGACAGTGCTGATGTGTGTTGGCCTGAGGAGTAAAAGCCATACGGAGGGCTGCAGTCTGGATTTCCTGCTCTGATGAACTCTGCACCAGCACAATGGACAGAAGCAAGCCTCTGATTGGAATAAAAAAAAAAAATAAAAAAAAAATCAACAACAAAAAGGTGTCTCTACACTGATGTTTTGGCTCAAGTGGGCTTTTTAAAAATCAATGCCAGTTAACTGTTTGTCCAGGTTCGCGCAGCCAAACGTAATCACCATCAACACAAGTGTGTTCACAGCCAGAGTGCTAAGTAGGCCACAGCATGGCATGTGACCCACAAGATGGTTCGATGGTCCCTTTTTGTTTCTCAACCATCTGATACTCTGCCCGCTGAGGTGGAAACTTACCCCTTAAACCAGAGACGCTAAGCTGAAGCCATCAGTGTCAGTGACCGGGTGAGCTTAGACATCTTCTGTTTTCTTAAAGAGACACATTCTACCTTGGGTCATTTTTACTTTAATATTTTCTTAGATTTACAGCTATTTCTTAAACAATGCAGTAACTTCCTGTTGCTGAACAAAAGACTTGGTAATTGCTTGACAGTTGTGTTTTGTAGACCATGCAGTTACCACTCTTCGCTGCTGCAGGGGAGAGATTAATATCAGCAGGATCTGAGCCAAGTTGATGCATGTCTTCTTTTAATTTTCCCTCTCTCTCTCAGCTTGGACAAAAAAAACATTTATTTGAGAGGATCGTACTTGGTGGAGAAAAACTCAGAGCAAGTTAAATAAACTCTGGTGAGGTCTATGCCTTTAAAGGGGAATCAGGTTTGTCAGCTGGATACAGTTCATCTGAGACATGACATACTCATTCAGTTTTTAGAAGCTTCAAGCACCCAGCAAATTGGACTTTCAGATAATGCGAGAAAGGAAACAACTGGAACGCTGGACTAAATGTGAAAACTGGAGCATGCTTCCTGTTTTTCACTTTTTTTTTTTTTAGGATAACAACTCTTTCCACTCCGAATGTGAACCGACGACTGAGGAAAATGTACTCCTTGGACACCTCTGGCCTAAAACAATATCTCAAACCAGCACAAAATCTCTGTGGGTCTGATAAAGGATATAATGTGTGTTAAACTGAGCGTGAATAAAACTTTCTGTCAGCAAGGGGTCTTTTGTTACCGGCATCTGAGCAGCAACTTGCCTACTGACGGCAGCGACAAGGTTGATCTACCTCATCCCCACGACAATTCTATACCACCACAGCTCTGTTAGGTCCACAAAGAGGCAAATTAGATGCATTGGATAATGCACCGTTATTCCTGTGAATATTTAGTTAAACCTACAGCCCAAAAACTCACCATATTTATCGCAGTGATAATGAAACTGCCTTTTAATCTATGTATCTGCATCAAATAAGTGGGAAGAATATGAAGGTAGATATACAAAACCAAGGACACCTGGCTTACAAATCTGACATATAAGAAATTGGAGCACAGTAGCTTTCAACACTGTTAGGGACAGTCAAAAAAAAAAAAACACCTTCTGCATAACAAAACTCAACAAAAGGTTGATATCTCCTCTGGGAGCTGAGTTTCACTGCGTTGTCTTTACAGATTACCCCAAAGCAAGTAGAATAAAATCACCTTCTCACCTATCAGATGTAAGCATCAGGAAACTAATGTTCTCTACCTGCCTTTGGCTTTTTAGAACTAGCAGTTTGCTGTTCTTAGAAGAAAAAAAGAAAAAGAAAAAGCATACTGAGTTAGTTCCACATTCACAATTTTCTTGTCTTTTTACAGTAAACACAACTGAGGCTTTTAATTCCTCACTGAACCCAAAACATACAAAAACATAATATGGGATAAATTAGGGCAATCAAATGGGATCTCAATGTGAGAATCGGGTGAGCTGAACAATTTAGTACCACACATGATACCAATGGAAAGATTAGCGGTCACGCACAGGGAACCCCATGCTAGCGTCAGGAACAACATTTACCCACACTGCCTTGGGAAAGTGCCAGAAGGATACTGCTATCCTGCACTGCACACTCACTGTCAGTAAATCTCAGCAGCTGCTCTCTTCCAGGCAGGAAGGAGTGTGGTCAGAGAATATGGCTGCTTCTTCAATACTAAGGCAAATAACAGTCCAGTCACTTAGTCCACCCTGTATTCTACCAATAAATGTAAATGATGACATGGCAATTTCAGAAGAATGCAGGAGGGGAGTGGGCGGTGAATCTTATGATACTTTCATCCTGCTATAGAATAAGGCTGGTATTATTCTACAGGTTTTCTTACCAAAAAATTCATAGAAAGGCCTAAATCAATAGTCTCCATCCATCTCTCTTACTTAAAAGCTACCTACTGTGTCTATGACCTCTTTTCTACAGCCTCCTCAAGATGGGAAAGTCGCATTTTGCAGTTCAGGATAGTAAAAGATACAGATATGAAGCAGGGGATATATAGTTTTTCTGCCTTGTTTTGTCACCGATTGACATCAGTATAAAAAGAAGATTGCTGTGGGACATGCCACCTCATATGATTTTATTTTTGAGCTCTACATGCTATCTAAAGATCACATCCTCTGGCATTAAAAGTAATGGCCTTCTTAACCGCAATAGAGCAGAATCTCCATCTAAAAACGGGCATATGGCATTATCCTCAAGCCCACTGGCTACTATGGAAGATATAAATACAAGCAGTCAGTTTAATTTTGAAAGGCACAATAATCTGTCCTTACTTACAAGAGAGTTGAACTTAAGGTATTTTGAGCACATAATAGGTATTTAACGATCAGTATCTAATTTTAGCTTTACTTTAAATAATCTGTACAAAAGGATTAGATTGGAGTGACTAAATTTAGATCTTGGTGATGGGAAAGTTAATCCTCTAAATCCTGAAATTATGAATGGAATGGCAGCTCTTCTCATTCACAAAAAAAAAAAAAAAGAAAAGTTGCACGTCTCAAGTACCCGTCTGCTTTCCCATCATTAACTAGGAAAGCACCAATAGATCTCACATGACATTAGCACTCTAATGTGCCAACATGGAAATATGGCTTTCCCAAAGACAATCTGAGGGGCTGTCTAAGCCCAAAATGGAAGAAAAACTGCTCTGACACAGACGACAGCAGCAGTTTGGAAGCAATGAGCAGAAAATGCCATCGCAATATACCAGAAGAACCATAGCATTATGAAAAAGATCGCTCCAGTTTCATCCATGCAATCAACATCATGCAGTTGCCATGCCAACCTGTTACTAGACTGCTGCTTCCATGACGGAAATAGGAAATGCTCCTTGGCTACCTTACAATGAGGAGTCACATTCTGGCATCAGCATTCCAACCAAAAAAACCAGCTCGGGCACATCAACAATAACAACTCACCGAGATGTCGAAGACCTCTTCTGTGTCATCCAACATACGGACCCTAATGGTAACATGGCGTCCAGGAGGCATGGTCGGAGGTCTGTGCCCCGGGTCCAGCGTACTGATGCCAAGAGTGTCTGGGGCTCCAAGACGCTGCCCTGCTCCACAGGACATTGGTTCTGGGTCTGGCTCTGCCATGGTGCAATGCGCTGCTCAGTTCCCAGCCTGCCTGAGATGACAAAAAAGTCAGGGATACAAAGGCATATTCACATAACTGATCTCTTGCAAGAGTGCAAAAAAACAAAACAAACAAACCAAAAAAAAAAAAAAAACTGCAGTTGATAAATGGGATGTCACAAAATGACACCAGCTGTAGGAAAGCTCTTACAGAGTGCAGCAGGTGAAAACAATGAATGTATCAGGACCCAGAGGACAGACTGCACGACCTCGTGTGTCACCCTAACAGAGTAATTGCAAATGCTGTATTTGCACTCGCTGCTAATAGCTGATAATTGCTGCCGGTGGGAGAAGCAATTACTGTAAAAAAAAAAAAAAAAAAAAGGATCCAAGCATGTTCTTGATTTCAAAGCACAAATCAGACTTGACTTAATTTGATTTGACAAAGAAGTCACAAGGCTAGAGTGTAAAAATCAAAGAGTCCATACAATGACAATTGATTGAGGAGGTCGTGAAAGTAAGACACACAAACACACATGCAGAGTTTGGTTTCCACAGATCCCAAGGGCATGAAGTCAAGTATGTAATGACTGAACGATTCTCCAGCATCCCCGCGACCCGGAAACAGATAAACAGTAGAAGATGAATGAATGAATAAAAATGCTTTACATCACTAACTGAATGTGTAATTAATTAGTTGCACTGGAAAATACTTATCTAACAGTTAGCTCGATGGTCGCAGTATAATCGAAAATTAATGTATAAATGAGCTCATGGTTTAAATAAAAATGTACATTTTGGAAATGCTTGGTTTAAACTAAAGGATAAATAGGGTGATAACAGTATGAAGTAATGACTAATAGGGCTAAAATGGGCTAACACACAGACTCAGGTATAACCTGCAGTTTCACTCAGCCTGTGCTCATTCACTGTGTGGTAATACAATTCAAAGTTGTGGACACGTCCATTGTGGGTTGACTCATGAGGGGTCACTCTCTACCCCCCCTTACATATTCATGGCCAGATCCCTTTAGGCACTGCCGTCGTGCTTAATTCTCTCCTCATTACACATTCCAGCCGCTTTATGTCATCCTGAGACCCCACCAAGCGGTTCATCACAGTACAGGAGCCAGTGGGCAGTTGTTCAGCTGCCGCAGAAGTGAATGACTGCTGCCAAGTTTAAGATGAAAGCTGAATAAGTTCTTTTAAAGGACTGGATAATTCAATCCTGCAGAGCGCATGGAGAAAATAGGCCAAGGACAGCAGATACACCAGACTGTGTCTGACGGTACTCTGCGTGATGTTTAAGACAGACATGTTGAAAAGACTGGAGTATATCTAATGAATAAAAAGTAAAATGAGTTGTCACATAGCAGACAAGTAGGGCTAAACCAATGATAACATTCATTCATTCATTCATTCCCAGAGTACCCGGAGGAAACCCACACAGGCACGGGGAGAACATGGAAACTCCACACAGAAAGACCCCAGGCTGGGAACCGAACCCCTAACCACTACGCCACTAATGATAACATAACAGATTCATTTGACAAATATATTTGCAAAAGCACAAAAGTTTGGTATTTATGATTGATGAATGATTTGAAACAGCTCAATTTTTATACCTACTGCCCATTATTTTCTGTCAATAATCTCATGAGTTAAGGGACCAACTACCGAGGGCTCTGATGCAAATGCTGGTTTAAGATCTGCTCTCTCATTTTTCCTCCTAATGAGCAATTTAACTACATACAAACTACGTGATACATCTTAGTTTTAAATATGTGATGCCAATCTTTTAATTGAACTCATTCATAATTTTAACTATATGAGGCATTAAGTGCTTCAAGAAATCAATTTAGACATGATGCTGTTAAAGCCAAACTATAAAGCCACTGAGTTCAGAGAGAAGGTTTTCATCATTTGCACCTGTCTGTGCACTTTCATCACAGAGCCGAGAATGTGGGATGTTGGAGTCTTCCAGCTGAAGTGCACACAAACACTCCCTTGGGTTGATGGAAACCAGACCTAACACTCTGACTGGGGGCGTGAAGGGAAAAAGGCATACTTTTCGATTAAAGTCCAATTGCTTATGACATTTGATCCTCACACATGGTCATCACTCAGTAGTCCTTGTCTTGATTATTGGCAAGTGTCTCATGTCGAGTCTGTAAATTAATGTCTTATATGACATGCCTGCCATGTAATAGGACACTCTTTAAACAAAACACCAGTGAAACAGAGGCCAGTGAAAAAGTAGACGTGATTATTTCAGCCCCCCCCCCACCAGAGATCATGAATCAACCAGTCATGGCTCTGGCTCTGTGTTTTCCTCTGAATAGGTAACTCAGGTCCAACCAAATGCACAAATAAGGCACCAGTTGTACAGCCAGCATGTTGATCTCTTGGCCAGAGTGTGACATAAAGCATAGTTGCCCAATAAACAACTCCAGAGGGACATTTGCGGACCCCCTGAGTAATCCTCGGGGAAAACACCCCTTCCCACACACTGCCTTTGAACTTCTTTGCTTGAAATTCCCCACATGAGTGTAACATGGAGCTTTGACTGCTGGCTCCAAGTCTCTGGGGCTGTAACAGTGGCTCCTCTGTGTGCAAGAGCACACAGGGGCCCCTCAATGCGGTCCAACACGGCACAGCTGGAACCCTTTAGTGACAGCTGAATGGCCAGAGGCTGGGGCCAATAAAGCCAGCTGTCTACCTGAATGGATCTCCAAAATAAAAAAAAATAAAAAAAGAAGAGCTCAATATCCTCAGGGTTCTTCAACACAGATACTGAAACCTGGGTGTGGCTGGCATTGCACGATCAATATAACTCCCTGCCGTATTACTGGCAGCGTGACATGTGTTCATTAAATAGAAAGAAGAGTGACAACCAACAGGATGTATGCATGTTGTAACTAGAGCTGAGCTTCCATTTAAAAGCTTCTGGGGAAAAAAGAAAAAGAAAACCTGAATGGTGACGGAGAAAATAGTGCAGCAAATGGTGAAATCCAGCCCTGAGTGAGGTGTTTGCCCCCATGTAGACTCACCTAACAAGATCTGGTGGTGTGTGTGTGTTCACACCACTAATGTAATGTAGGTTAATAGAGCAGGTTGCTGTAATCCAAAACGACATGATCAAGCCAGCAGCACAGTAGATGGGAAATAAACGCACAGCTCGGATTCACCTGGAAACTGAATGGCACACACATATAAAACAAACCAAAGAAAAAAGCTTGACTTTCTGACGACATTTGATTCATTTCAACGTGTCAGTCAGAGGAATGAGCTGTGAAACAGGAGGAACTGCAGCGTCTCCACATCCACACAGCTGAAGCTGATCTGACGGTGGAGGGCAGAAATGACCCCGACAGGCTGCTAATCAAACTCACTCACACTTTATTTCCCCCCCTCGACATCCGCAGGATCACAAAAGAACACGGCAAAGATACTCCCAGGACTTAACCCTAATCTCCTCAAACAAGTTGAACCCCCCCCCCCTCCTCCCTTAAAGAGGACGGATCTTACCTCCTTCCCTCGAAATGCGGGCTTTCTCCTCACGTACGTATCCTGCGTCCCAGCTGAAGGTTCAGATCTCACATCCACGTCCGGCAGCAAAAGAATAAATAAATAAATAAAAAGGAACCCGGAGGGAGCTTTTAGATGCTGCTGCGACCGGAGGGGAGGCTTCCTGCGGTCGCCATGGCGGACAGCAGAGCGATCGTGCCGGCGGAGAGGACGGGATTAGACTGGAGCGAGCGGCAGATCCGCTCCCGGTGCCTTCAGTCAGACAATGAAGGAGGCGCAGCACCTCCACCTCCTCAGCGGCCCCGGGGCCCCGGCGGAGGGACAGCACCATCTAGTGCCCCTGAACAGAGCCTTCAGTCCAGGCACCAACAGGGCTGTGGAAAAGGCTCTCAAATTCCATATCAGGATGAGAAATAAAATAAGGAGCAAAGTTAAACATGTCTGTCTAATATAAAAGTAAAAGCTCAATCTGAAGCTGGATTCAACCAGTTCATCATCCAAAGGAAGGGGAACAAAGCGTGCTATTAAAGACTTTTATATCACCATCTTATTTTACTATTAAACTTTCTAACAGTCTTTAAGTTGTATTGATCATGTTTATAGATTGAGTGAAATATACAAACCTGTAGTATATGTGTATGTACCATTTCAGCAAAGGAAAGTGTTCTCAATGTCTGTTTTTTTTGGGGGGGGGGGGGGGGGCTGAATTTAAATAAATAATTATATATTAATTTAAATATATTTCCCCTAAATGCTGCCAGAATTGTTAAGTATGCTTTAGGATGTCTGTTATAATTTGAATAAACTTTCATTGATGTGTATTATAAGAGATGAAGTGGCACTGGTCTAAGGAGGTAAGCAGTAAGGGTCAGCCATGCATTGTGTCTACTGCTGCCAGATCTTCTTTGTTTCCCTGAGGAACTTTTTACTTTTTTTCAAGCTCCCAATTCTCCTTTGAATTAGTGAAACACACAGCACTCTGTTGTTAAGAGTAGAGATAATGATTAAATATGACGCAGGACTGACAGGCAGCAGGATGACAAACTCTGTGGGGCTTGAAATGCATAAAGACACACAAACACCTGGAATAAGTTCTGCTTTATTAAGACCTGACTCCCCCTTCGATAACACGCATGGAGTCCAAAATACTGCCACAAAAACACTCTACAATAAGTTCAAGCTGCTTGCTTGTCACCAGGCGAAGGAAGCCTGTGACATTAAATTGGCATCATCATGCAGAGAGTGCTGTCCAAAGAAGATCTACTTGGTACAATGTCCACAGACAGAACATATTTCATTTCTGTAACGGCCTACAAGAGCTCTGTGATGCTAAATCACTTGTGGATTGTTCCACATCTGAATAATATATCATAGGAAATCTGATGACACGTCTTGGACCACAATCCCCAAAAATTGATTAATCCAAGAACAGGGGAAACATTGGACTGGCTCGTAGTTTTTAAGAACAGTCCATATTCCTGTTGTCTGGTTTTCCATCTCTTTGTAATCATTTTAGATGTCTTTGTGTGTCTCTTTGCAGTCTTATGCATTTGTGTAATTGTTTCGTCTCTTTGTGATATATACGGGATCTGGTCCAGAGGTGAACTCAAAATCTATCCATAAATTAAAAAGCCAGCAACTGTACTGCACTATCTCTTGTCGAGAGGACGCCAAAAGACTCTCATCAGATTTTGGGGGAAGCTGCGCCAGGCGTGGCCACCCCTCCCGGCTCCAATCCTGGATTAGTCAATCAAGGTGTGAAAAGTCTTTTGTCTGAATTATGTAATGAAAAAGATAAAGAGTCTGTATCTCCCCATGGCTAAGTGTTGATTGCTTTGTCTTCCCTGATACTCCTCTCCTGTTTCATGGATGGTGGCCTGGGGCTTTGGCTGGGATGGGTGCCTCCGCATCACATCGCCCACTCCTCCATGTATGTAGCTGCACGCGGGGACAGGGATAAAAGACAAGCAGAGCACTCAGAAGCTGAAACTGGGATATTTTTTTTTTTGTCTTGTCTCTATTTCATGTCTGCTTCTCGCCCACCTTCTCACTGACAGGAAGAGAAGTCTCCTACGCGTTTGTGGTGGGGGACTGGAGATGTAGAAATCACACTCAGTGTCTTGGCAGAACTGAGGTAAAGATGAATATTTCAGTGAGAGCATGAAAACAAATGAGAGCTAAAGAGAGAAGAGGGAAACAGGCAAGAGACAATGCTGTTTTGGATTAGTTATGTAAGCAATCAGGACCTTGTGCCATGTTCTTACTTATCTCCTACCCAGTTATGTAATAGAAAATTAAATCACGAGTCGACTTCGCACTGAACACCACATGGTGAAGAACCACCTAACAAAATATTTTCTTGAAAGACTTTAATTCCACTTGAGGCATCCTCGCATTGAATTGCGTGCAGTGCGGCTGTCACAATGCCTGTTTGTCTAAAATGTGCCGCTGCATAGTTGCAAAGAGCGGAAGGTGATCAGAATTGAAGGGAGAAGGAGTATGAAAGCAGACATACAGGACAGCCACACAGTACCTGGGTACACCACAAGCCAACGGCAGCCACAATTATGATGCAAGGATATCAGCCACATCCAAACACCTCCAGATGATAACGGTGCTGAGCACAAAGAGACTTCAACCATAGGTTAGAAAAGCTTGGCCTGAATGACAGCACAAGCAATCATAGCAGCACAATATCAGCCTTGAAGCACCAGATCAAGCACCCTGAGGTACAGGCTGTGTAAGTATGCCTCTCAGACAGTCCAGTACACAGTACCAGGGTGTAAGATACAAAAACTGAGAGCACACACTGAAAGGCATAACCAAGTGGCTGGTGTAACTGTGACAAGTAGATGGATCAGAAGTCCCGATTGGACGAAGCCCCCATAGTTTCTGCATGCACCAACAGAGCTAAAATCCTGTAGGACTTCAACTTAGAATGACAAGCAAGCAGACACTGAGGACAGGAGTGATATCTGACAATATATGTGACAATGCCAGTTGACAGCAGCATCAGACAGAAGGAGCACGAGAAGTACCTGAGGCTGCAGGGACAGCTTGAACAGATGTGGCAGCTGAAGGCCAAAAGTATACATTACCTGCATAAAATCATCCAGTGGTCTATCCACAATACCTGACTGACACTGAAAACACATTTTCATTTCCAGAAAATATCTGTCCCTGAGGGTGCATGCCTGAAGAGGGGTTGGGGGATAGAAATGAGATTCAGTTCCTATTTTAATCTCGGAAAGCAGCAGCAGCAGCAACAGCTGTATCTCCTGCCCTGTCAACATTTCCCACTAACTTGGAATACTGGGTCATTAGAGGGACTTATACATTTCTCCACCCACTGCTGCTCCAGTTAGTCTGGAGTGGGTCAGGACCGCACACCTACACATCAACTCAGACATCACACCCGCAGCTGAGCATGTAGAGCACTAGCTACGGTCTAATTGCAGATAGTTTGGCTCACTTAAAATGATGGTGTCTGCTCTGTTTGAACTCTATTTGCAAATTCCCCAGTTATGTTTCATTATAATAGCTGCATTGACAAAGATGGGCAAGAAACTGCGAGAGAGAGAGAGAGAGAGACAGCCCATATGCATGTAAGTACCAATTTTATTGATATGTATCTAAAGCAGGAATCTGGTGAAGTGAGCAACATTTGTGCTCATTTTTATCTTGATTGAATCACATTCCCCATTAGCCTTTGATGCAGTTTGATCAAGGAGTGCAATTTGCACCTGTATTTCCTACAAGGGAATTTTTCTTGGGATGTGAATGACAGAATTTCCTAACCTTAGATGAGGCCAAACACTTTCCGAATCACAGCACAATATTAAATTCAGCACAGTTATTATTTTTTTCTAATCTGTCTGATGGATCTCAAACTGGAATCTTTAAATGCAAGCACTGATGTAATTATTTAAATTAATCATTTTTGCCAGCTGGTGCAAATGTAATGCCTGTCCCGAGACATTTTACATCTTAGCGTCTCTCCAGAGTTTGTAAGGTGAACTGAAGCAATGTGCTTTGAAATGTGCAAGTTACGGTAGAGAGGTGAGCGGACGTTAAAGTGGATTGAGCAGAAGGAGGAAATCTGTTTTGTACTAAAAGACTCTCTGAGACTGGAGAATCAAACTCCCTCCCTTTAGACGTCAGAGTTGGAGAGCTCCTGTCGGGCTCCTCCTCCACAAAAGAAAGAAACCAGCAGGGGGGAGCCTCATCGCCTGTTCTATTAAAAAAAGACTGAAAAAATAGAGAACAAGCGAGAGAAACCGCTCTTCTCACTGCCACTGAATGAGGTACACAGGAGGCAGGATCACAATAATTTCTATTACTTCTATTTCTGTTAGAGTTGGATAGAAATCATTTCCCAAAGGGAAACACACAGAAGAAACTCTCTCCCTGACTCTGATCACATGCCCATAAAAAGATTTTGTCAGACATATTTGGTTGTGTTTATGAAATACTACTTTATCTTTCTTCTTATTGTATTTTCAGCTCTGTGAGATGAAAACTGTCATCATTCGTGGCATACTGCTCTCTGTTTACGTTAACTTACAAAAGCCTTGTCAGCCTGGCAGTATTTTGTCTGTTCCGTACGCAGGAATACACAAAATCCTTCGGCTTTTCTATAAATCCAACTAATTAGAAATTCAATTTATAACTTCAGATGACAACATCAAACAGACAGATGGTATAGCTTTGGGCTCTGGTGTCTGTGAGAACAATTTCACCACAATTGTCAAGTGCAACAAAACAGAAATATCCATCAGAGACACTTCACATGAAACTGTGAGTTACTTCCTGTTAGCAACTCTCCCTCCCTCGAGGATTGCTTGTAAAACATGTTTTTCTGTTTCACTCTAATCGAGTGGGGAAACAATAAAGTAGAGACTTGTGATACAATTTTAACAGAGGAATAGTTTGACCCCTTAAAAAAAACAGGGAAAACTCACAAGATTTCACAAAAATGATGACTGATGAATACATAATGCCCAAAACACTCCCGAGAGTTCAGGTGAATTGGATGATTAGATTGCATTTGTTTGTATGTAGTTCCCTTTATGATCAGAGTTGAAATGTTAATTCTGCAGCTAAACTATTAACAGAAAATCTCAATCTTCAATCTCAAGCTAATGCACCTGGTTAGTAAAATCAAAGCCATGACACCCATGATATTAAGCCCTAGCTTGGGTCCGTCTGTAATGCCTCAATCATGATGCATGAAAATATTTGCTCTGAATAGATAATTCTCTTTTATACATGTCACCCTATTAATTTCCACATTTTCTTTGCATAGGCACAAATACCTTATTCTACACATTTCAGCCACCACCTGGCCCAGACTGAGACTTTAATGCTCCACTGATCAATGAGTGGATTAAAGTAATTTAAAGACTCATTTGTTTGGCCTGTGCATTGGAATCTCATTCATCCTCAACATTGCTAGACTGGCAAGGCATTCCTCTACGCCTCAGGATATCAGCCCCATGAACTCGTGTCTTCTGGGGTAAAAGTGCACGGGGCAGATGTGGCCTTTTTGTTTTGATTGCTCCTGGATCCCTCAGGGTCTGTACTGCAGTGTGAAAGCAGTGAGGGTGTGGTGGTGGCGTGACTCATGCAGCTCCCCCCCTTTTCATCCTGACATTTGACATACTGATGTAGAGGCTCTCAGCTGGAACAAACATGGCATGCTGTGTCACAGCTGCAATGTCTGTGCCCCTGAGCTCCCGGCTGGCAGAGCTGAGAACAGTTAACAGTGAGTCAGCACTTGTTTAATTCATACACCTACACTGTGAAGCTCTGGGGGTTGTTTTGGACCTGATTTTATTTTTATTTTCCAGCCTGTTCCCAGCTGAGAATTCAACATCTCACAATGCTGCCTAGCATTCCTTGAAAATTGATCTTGCTTCAACTCTGCCAGGACTTGAGGGAAAAATTGAAGCTGCAGAGCACGAAGGCCTTTTAAAAACACCGGTTGAAGAGGTAAAGCTACACAGTAACTATCAGGCTTACTCCTGAGAAGCAGCCAGTAATCCATTCTCATTAAAGCCCTTCCTCTGGATGAGCAGAATATTGTGCCACATTTACTACAAACACAAATGAAGCAGCTGAAGACCAAGTGATGCCAGAGGGATTCTGGTTCCTAATGAACCCCGCAGAGACCTTGCACCATCAGGTCCTTCAGACGTCTACCTGGCCTCATCAGGGTGGATAAAGCACCTCACTAAGCAATTCAGACCACACAGACCTACTCTGTACTGACGCACTTACATCAGGTAGCTGAAATTCACTGTCGACAAGAGTCTCAGAGGAGACGTCGGCACACACTCTCTGGCGTTTCATCTCAAATTAGTCAGGGGGCAAAACAAGGAGGAAAAGAACTAAAAACATTAAGGAGTTTGTCTCTTACTCCAATACTATTTTCCCATTTAAGTTTATGTGACGGATTAACTCAAAATCCATGTTTCATGTTATTAATACACTTTATTTTACTGTTACGTATTTGGTTCCCTTGTGTATTTTAGTATCTATTTTATTTAATGTTACTCTTGATAGCAATTTATTTTGAAAAAACTGTGTAACCACATATTCAGTTAAATGGTCAGATGCTGATATAATAAAAAATATAGATTAAAAAAAAAAAAAAAAGTCTTGACTAAAAGCCTGAATGTCTTAGGAAGTGAACATAGAAATGGACATTTTGAAATTTGAACTTTCCCTTCCCTTTCAGGTTATAAATAAATAAAATAGCATAGCATCAGAGACACACTGAGATCCAGCAGAGGCCTGGCAGGAAAAAATGTGTAAATTTGGGTGTCATCTGCATAGCAGTGATATGAGGGTAACTGGATCTAAGGAGGTGGTGTATACAACATCTTTACTTACAATGAATACCTGTTCTGTTACCTACGCAGTTCCAGGATTTCATTTTTGGCAATGAGGAAAAAACTTTTCAGCAAAAATCAGTGAAGTTACACTTCGACTGTATCTGCACTTTGTCTGTTTAGAGAAAAAGAACAAGTGGTAATACTTGACTTTTTGTCCCCCTATTTAGCGTTGACAAGTGATAAGTGGGAACAGTAGCTGTTTATGCACCAGCTGCCACACACCACACACTGGTAAAATAAAATACATGCTTACAGGAAAAGTTGTCATCAGCCATTTATCAAATGTTTTAAATGAGTAAATTCCGAATAGGACCACATAAAACTCTAGTGTAAGAGAGTGCAGTGTCTTTGCTCTTCAATAGAAACGCTCAATGCTTTTAGTCTTTAAGTCGTGTTGAAGTCTCCCCCCCTTTCAAACTGAAACTGACCTTTATTTTCTCAGCAGTGTCTTTCTAAAAAAAAAAAAAAAAAGAGGAAAAGGAAAAAAAAAAAAGGCCATATTCTCGGCTAAATTTTTTGCTTCTACTGTATTTGACTGCAAAATTTAAGAAGACCTTTTAACAGAGACAAAATAACTGCTTTTTGGTTGACCTTTCCCATGAGTCTCAGCCAAAATGGTACATTAAAAGCCTCACAGGATCTGTAGCCGAATGCTTAAGAAAACAGCATGGTTTATCTTTAGCACAGTCATTTGACGGAGCGTTCCCTGTTGCATGAGAAGCCAGGAAATAAGAACATCCAAATGAATAGTGGATTACAATACAACACACAGGTGTGCTTCACAATCATAAGAAAAACACACGAAGGTCAGTTGGCATCAATTTAAGATCTAGCCTTTATGACCTCACACTGAAAATCAGTATCAGGCCATTAAGTTACTTCTTATTATCAGAGGGAAAAGACAAGACTGGTGCCTGGATGGAGCTGCCTGAGTCTCTGACAGTTTTATTTCAACTAGCACCATCAAAATCTACCTACATTGACAAGTGTACTGACATGTTCAGACAATGCCATTGCATGAGAACTTATGGTATAAGCAGCTGCAACGAGGGCCACTGACACCCATATACTTTGGCTGAGTCCAGCTGGGATTATACATGTGCAGCAGTGACTATGTTTGGACATTTCACTTGAGCCTTGACATTCCTGCAAGCCACCAACAGATTGGATGTTAGGGAAGAAGACAGGGCTGCCCGGGTCTCCCAAAGTTCAACAAGAAGCTCTTCTCAGTGATCTTCAGCGTCAGAGTCCCAGTAAGCAGCATGACAGCTCATCACGCGAGGAACAGCAGTGGCTACCAGAAAAAGTTGACAGCTCTCTCTTTGGCTTCAGCTGTGAGAATATGGGCACTGTGGACAAATAAACATCTTCGTGTTCCACATTGTCCAAACGGCAAGCTGGATGTTCAGTGATAGAAAGGGAACTGTGCGCTTGGTGGTTAATAAATTCGAGGGGGGAGTGTGATTAAAATTCCCAAGTTGCATCAGTGTAAACTGTCAAACTGTCAAAACAATAGAAGCTGTAGTTAAGTTCTGTTTCCACAGTTGAGCACTGAACAGGAACATTGGACAGCAGTTACTGGGTGGAAAGGACACATTGTTTTACTAAGTGGCCTAAATGGCCTGATAAATAGACTAAATGTAGTTTGTGTCACCTCATGTTCGAAATATTCTCAGAAGCTAGCTGAGAATGATCAAGTTGTTTTCTGTATCAAAGTAATCTACTCATTGTTATCTGGACTTTGACGGGGAGCATCATGAACAGGAACTGCTAATAGCTGATGTGGTTCACTTTAAATCGTAGAAATTTACCAGAATGTAGATGAAGGCGAGATATACAATCAGGCAATAGCATCGAACAAACAATTTTAAAAGAGTGGGGTCTATATTGTCAGACATTTAAATAAAACCTCTGCTTTATAGAGATTAGTTAAGTCTCTTATTTATTTTTCTATTATATAGAGTAGAAATAAGCACAGAAGAAAAGAAGCGACTTGAGCATGGCACTGCATTCACTTTCATTTCACTCAAGCTTGGCAGCCTCGGTTGAGTGTTGAACGCACTTTTATTGTCTAGGTGTCAAATGTAATAGTGTCACCACTCAGAGAGGGAATAAAGAGTAAATGGTCACATAAAAAAATATAAAATCAACAATGAAAATGGTTACACGGGGAAAGTCTCGATTCCCGTGGCAACATTGATGTACAGCTGAGACAATGTCCAGATCCAGAAGTGTATGTGTTTGGTTTGCACATTTCCACAGCCTATATTAATCTCAAACAAAAACAGTCCTTGTTTTGTTTACTAGCCATGCATACAGTTGACAATTCCACATGTGTTGAGTCAGTGTCTTCATAGGAGCTGGCACTTTCAATACAAAATATTTACACAACCAATTGTTATTCTTATAATCGTTGCCTTTGTTCTTACTGTTTGTTACTATGGATTTGAATACTCTGAACACATAAAGAGTGGGATCAGGATTTTGGAAATCTTGAGCATCCGATTTCATATTGATACCAGGAGAGAAAAAGAAGGGGGGGAAGCAAAGTATGACAAATGTTGGCATCTCCAGTTTGAATTGCACCCATTCCTGAAGAGAGTTTAGAGAAATGGCCTGTAGAGATATTCAAACACTGATGTTGACAAGATGAACTGTGTGTCCCATCTGGATGAAGCAGTTAGTTATACTTCTAACTCAGCAATCTGCTGTCAGTCTTCCCCGAGAGGAAAACAAAACACACGACATGTGGCTCTGCTAAGTTTACTATTATATCTCAAAGTGAGAGAATAGGAAAGACATGACTGCACCAAATGTTTCACGAAAAGACACTGACTTATCCACCATTCTCTCTCCATTCCACCGACTGAAAAGAAAAGTATATATTTTGTATATAAGAAAATGGAGGTGTTTTCAGGTCACCTCTTTGGTTCAGCCCTGTGATGAGTAGAAAAACCTCCCACCAACCACCAACCACACAAACAAAGTTGGGGAAATAAATTGTACATACTGTAAATCAAATACTCCTTAATGTTGGAAATCCCAGAAATGTCTTATTGGGTTAGTGCACAGTAGCTACTTGCTACCAGTCACGGTAACAACCCTAACTAACAAACAAACAAAAATATATATATATATATATATATATATATATATATTGGTGTGATACAGCCAAAATCAGGAGAAAACTTTTTGTACTCATTAATATCAGATTGTTTAACAACCGAAAGAGTAGTGATCCCGATGTGTGATTCTCTGCTGATGAAAGGGTGAAAACGAACGAACAAAAGCGAGAGTAACATAAGGCGAGGACACGCTCCTTTTTGTCATTCGTCAATTTCTCTTGTGGCAGATTCCTGGCATTCAAAATGTACCCATTACTCACTTGTCCTTATTAATATCTTTGCAGATTTTATGCTCCATAGAGTTAACATCCATTTCGTTCAACCATGAATTTTATCTTCTGTTTAATTGGCATGTGCATATGTGTATTTGTGTTCGTGTCCGAGTGTATATCTCTGCTGCAAGTCCTAAGTAGACTTTTTTTTTTTTTTTTTTCTTTTGTCTGGCCTGTTCCTGGACGCCCCAGGGGCTATTGTATATTGCAAGAAGAGCAGCAAGGGTCATCCTTGTCCGGCTGGGCGGCGTAGTCCATCTGTCGAACAATCTCGGCAAACAGTTCGTCTACCATGGTTTTGCTCTTGGCCGACGTCTCCATGAATGGGCAGCCCCACTCCTCCGCCAGGGCTTGGCCTTCGCTGGACGATACCTCCCGTTCACTCTCCAGGTCCACCTTGTTCCCCACCAGGATCACAGGAACCTTCTCGTACCTGAGGACACACACACACAGACGCATTTTCCCCAACTTAGTTTAGCAAGCAATTACCCTTCAGAAGTTGCTAATAACACATGCTTTGTGCTTCAGTGGGTTTTAATTGCAGTCTTTACATAATGCTATTATTTAATCATCCATTATCCCTAAATTTTCTCTGTGTGGCACACGACTAAAATATGACCCAAAAAAAGTTAGTCTGTCTTTCAATGGCAATAATAGACATATAGCTGCATTTATGATTGTCTTGAACTGTCTCTCCCTGTTCATATGAGCCAGGCAGAATTAGGCTAAAGGCCAGGAAAGCAACTAGAGAGGGTCACTCATCTATTCCAGGTCAGACATTCACACTCAGGATCAAAGTAATAAAGATGGAATTAATATTATCATTAAGTACCCATATGCAGACACACATACACGGAACTTGATATTTTTGTATAGTGAACGTGGTGTTAAAAACAAATGAGACTAAGCATAAAACATGATCGCAAGTGTGTTCTAAAAATCCTAAATGTATTTTAAAGCTAATAATAGACCAAAATTATATAGAATACCAAGTACAACATTCGTACATCCAACAACATCACTCCTAATGTCACGATTGGAAGACAACAAATAAATGTGGTAGTGACATTTCTCATTGTAATTTGTGTTTCCAGAGAGTTCATGTCAGTTTGCAAACCACAGAGAAAAAAAAAAAAGATCCATCTTTTTATTTTTCTTTTGGTTTAATTACATTTTGCTCATTCTCAGTGCTGCATTGCATCCAGTTCTGATAATTTGCAGTTGTGCCATTGAAGGACAAGGCAGGTACACAAACTCAGTCATGGCCAAGCAAGGTAATGTTGTTTACACTGCACATTTAATTGCAAATAAAATCAAGTTACCATCCTGTTATTTGCACCTTTTTCTCCTCAGTCTATTTTACTTTCAGAGGCAACGTACTCTGGATACCATTTGCTTTCTGACCAACAACTGCCTTGATATTACTTCTTTTAACCTTCAATTTCACTGTCTGGGCTGCTCTCCTTGGCAGTGATTGCTTTGTTTACTGTTAATAACTTTTTTTTTTTTTTTAGCCCAAAGCAATATTCTTGCTACCAACCCAAAATCCTTGATTTTTAAAACTATTTAATTAAAAGAACTTTATTTGTTCAATCACAGGCAAAGTTGGAGGTAAAATATTTGCTTGGCGGAAAAAAGGAAAAAAAAAGTGTGTTGTTTTTGAATACTTCATATTATGATATCTAACTGGCTTTTTCAGAAATCACCCGCTAGGTAAAGTGTTTTCACGCTCAGCTGGGTGCAAAATGGGGGCCTGCTATGTGGGTGGATGGCCAAAATCGGAAACAAAATGGCATGTGTGTGGGTTGTTGTTTTTTTTTTGTTTTTTGTTTTTTTTAAATGGTGCTCTTTGATGTGGGCCTCCATGTGGTCTTTGACTGTGGAAAGAAACTTTTGACATCAAGAGGCAGCACATCACAGCAGCACCATCTTGCTGTGAGGTGCTAAATGCTGAAACCCCCTGATGCCTTCCATACCTCGTGCATTTAGTCTAAATCCTGACCTTGTGGAGAACAGGAAATGAGTCGTATAGCTCTGACCCCCTAGGATAGGAAGCTCTCATAATCTTTTGAGCTCTGAACTCGCTGCCATGTAGCTGGGGGTAAACATATTGCTGTGGAACTGGACTACTTTGTGGGCAGCCAGAGAAGGTCAGTTGAACTAAATAGGGAGCTGTGCTATAATTATTTAGAGGAAGGAGCTGTGACGCGGTTTCATCAATATAATCACTGCATCAGTTTTTGATATCAGAAAAACATGGCAGGCCGCTGAGCCTGTTTGTACACATCAGACATAACAAAGATCAAAATCATGCGAACCATGCTGATCATGCATGTTCACATCCTTTGCTAAACAGCAGGTTCTTTCTTTCATTGTTTGCTGCGCAAGGCTATTGTGGGAGGGCTTTCCATCTGTTGGACACAATGTTTGAACCGAGTTTAAATGTCTCTTGGACACTGAGCGACATCTGACCAGTCGTGCACCGACATCATTAGGGTTTTCAAAAGCTGTCTTTGCCCTGTGAAATATACAAGCTCCTAAATTATGTACAGAGGGGAAAAAAAAACATCCCCATCCTTGCTTGCCATGGTAACAGGTATACAACGATATGACTAATGCTGAGGAGATAGGACTGTAGAGGCAGTGGGCTTGATATTCCACGTCGGGCAGTGTGAGCATCCATCAGATGACAGAGGCTGCAGGTTTCAGCTATAAATGAGCTTATACCTGCCGAGAATAGGGAGCCAACTTGGATCCAGTCATGAATATATTATTCAGGGCAAACTTTAATCTCAATCCTGTCCCGTACTGAGGATCGGCTCGCCTGAGAGGAACTACCAGGATTTAACAGATGATCTCAGTCGGTGCGTACCTCTTTGGGCTAAGAGGCAGCCTGAATGAGGAACTACAGCCCACAGCTGACAGATCTCATTCACTGCATTCCTGGTTGTCTATAAAAACAGCTGTGGTTTTCCTGACAACTATTTTGGACCACTTCTAGTCGGCGGCAGGCAGTTCTTGCCTGGAACCTTGAATTCATTTTCCACCTTCACTGAAAAGCCCAAAGCACAGATGTGAGTGAGCAGATTGAAAGGTACACACGTGACTTTTATAGCTGCATCCGAGGAGAAGCCATGGGGGGCTCAGCGCTTAGTTGGTTTAGTTGGGGTAAATGGAACCATTTAGGTGTCTCCTTCTCCGCCTCGGGTTGTAGTTTTAACTTAAATTTCCCACTTTAAATCTCTCCACATGGCTGGTGGCCATGTAACTAACACATATTATCTACCAACACATGCCGTTTCATCACAGCTCTCACTTTACTGCCCCAATGTTCTGTTCAACTGTTCGGTCTGTACATTGGCAGTATAAAGCCATGTCTTATTTTTGTATGAACCATCAGTTCAAAAACAGAGATGGGAATAACGGCGTTAAGATACGCCATTACTAATGGTGTTACTGCATCAACTGTATGATAAGTGAGGATGATTGGCTGAGGTGGAATAAAATTTCACGGCAAGTCAATCAGAGGCAGAGGTACGCGCACACACATACACACGCACACACTGTTCAAAACACAAATATATCATATTTAATTTGAGAAAATAAAACTATCCATGACTGTGAAGCTGGAAACCAAAAAATTGGGGATTTTTTTTTTTTTTTTTTGCTGATTAATTTTATGCTGACAGTTTTTGAGTATTCATCAAATTAATTAATTGCTCTATACAACAGTAATTCATTATGGTGTCCTTCTGTTTTAAGGTGTTACAGAGAAGATTTAAATGGATAAAGATTTTAAATCTACTGGTGAGTTGTTCAGCAGTTGGGCTATCACCAGAGCTTCCTCACACATCAAACCTCAGTAATCAAATACAACAAACTAACTGTAATTACCACTGAAGTCCCACACAGGATGAGGAATTCAACTGAAGTGAATCCAAGAGTCACAACAAACATTGTTTTTTTGTTTGTTTTGTTTTTTTTAATCCATAGTGCAGGATTTGGCTCGGTCAGCTGTATGGAAGTTAAACAGCTCATTTAGGCCTCATCATAACAGCAGCACAGCACAAAGACATCTGGTACCAAACGAGAGGCTCTATATTTAGCCATAATAACAGAGGGGGAAACCGGCAGTCCCATGAGGTGTGAGATGGTGGCTGCCACGGATAGTGAGGCTCCGAGGGCCTCAGCACAAAGGGTGTTGGCCGCTGTGTGTTTGGACCCAAAAGTGGCTGATGTAAGGAAGCACGGCTTGCCAATGATGCCAAACACATACAGGGCTACTATAAAAGAGACGAGCCTCAGAATGCTAATAAGTAACTGGGTCTTGTTGTGTTTTCTCTGTGACACAATCAACACAAACAACATGTCATGCTTTAGCCTTGAGTTTGGGAGCCTGACAGCACCCGCACTCCGACTCCACACACGTGAGCTTGCCCAGACACAGCTTATCTATAATGCATGATGCATCAGCTCATCCCAGCCTGGCTGATGGACGGTGGGACTTGGCGGCCCAAGACTCTGTGGATTTGTCAACACTGTCAGGACAAGGGAGGAAAACTGTGTTTCTGTGTGCTGGGCCTCCTTTTGTGGAGCGTCCTCAGTTTAGATGATGGAGAAAATTCAGCTGAGTCGGAGTAGCAATAAGCTCTGGTCTTTTGGCACAAATTCACGACAAAGAAGGACTTAACCAGGAGTCAGAGTTTTATAAACATGCCATTGCCATCACATACGCTATCTGAATTGAAATGCATGAGGTGAAAAGGTGAAAAGGTGAAAAGGGGGGAGGGGGGGCAGACACGTCTCTTATGGATTGTGTGAAGGTTATGAAAACTAATTCAGTACTTCCTGTTACCTTGAAAATCTGATCTTATTCACAGATGGCGGAGACAGTGGCCAAGAAATGTCAAAATGGAAAAGATGCACGAGTCCTGAGCTTGACACTCTCCACAGTCATCCTTGGAATCTGATGTATTACAGCAATAATAGGCGCAGACTACAAGCTCCCCAGTGGTAATTATGGCGTCTGAAATAAATTCCTCCTGTTACTGTAAAAAGCACAAGGCTGAGAAACTGAAATTCAAAGTGCCACTAAATCAAAAATGTATGCAAATTGTCTTTCCGTTTGAGAGTGGTAATCAAGGAGAGGAATAAGCTTTGAACGGCTCAGACTCATTCGTTTGAGTTTTATAGCAAAAGGGACACGCTCTACTTCGTTCTCTTATTTTAGCATATACACTTATAGCTAATGATAGGTAGTTTTTCCTCTATCAAGATGTTGGAAACGCTGCTCCATGGTGACATGAATGCATCGCACTGTTTCTGCAGATTTATGAGCCACAGATTTTTGCTGTCAATCTCCACATTTAACCGCATCTCAAATGTGCTCTACCAAAAATTCAGATCGAGGAGATCACTTGGCTCCTGACAAAGTTTGACTTTTCAGTATTGTTTTTTTTTTTTATTTAAAGGAGATATATGTTCTAACAGAGAGCACAAAACAACACAAAATAAAACAACCCCCCCCCCGCACCAAATGAAAAACTTCATTTCACACTTTAACAGACTCAACCAGTTTTAGAATTAAGTATGGTAAATGCACGAATAAGCAGATGTACAGGTGTTCATGATAAGGTGCTGGGTGTGCTAGATTAGGCTTCAACAAACAGAAGAGTTTATTAGCTGCCTATTTTAACTCTTCAGACAATTTTATGAAAAAAACAAAACAAAACAAAACAAAACAAAACCCAACAACCCCAAAACAAAACACTTACTGTATGGTGTGGTAATTACAAAAGAAGCAATAAATCCCTAATGCTTTTTAACAGCTTGTAGCCTTGCTGTGTTTGTTGTTTTTTTTCCCTCCCTCATCATAATACATGGAGAGAGCTTAAAAAATCCATTTCAGTTTATAGCGGGGTTTCTAAAATAATTGACATTTTGTCGCTAACTAACAAGCGGTATTTAACACCATCGTCATCTCAGCAGCTTTGTGGTACAACACAGAACCAGACTTTATCAGACACATAAGCTCTGATAACATGATGTGACCAGCGACATGTAGATTTATGCTTTTCCTTTATATATGGAATCACAGACTAAAACATTTTGGGTTGAAGGCACAGTTGACCATTTGGGAAATATGCTTAGCTGGTTCCAGCTGGTTCCAGCTGTTTCCAGCTGTTTCCTGCTATTTCCAGCTCAGCTCAGTGTCTTTTGACTGAAGAGTAATATTTAACTTTGTGGTATCAATCCTCTCATCCAAGTGTTGCAAAAAAAAAAAAAAAAAAAAGAATGAGCTTGATGAGCTCCTGATAGCAGATTTAATGTTCGTCATGTTCACCAATTAAATTTGTAGGCTTAGCATCATAACATTTGCAAATTAGCTCTAAACACACACATACAAAAAAAAACCAAAACAAAGCATGCGAGGCTAATGGAAATAATTTGGTGTATTTAGTCATACACCAAGTTATTTGACAAATTTTCCTGGCAATGGCACATGAGGGACCAAATTTCAAATTTCCTCGAAATTTATAGATTTGTTGTTGAGTTAAAAATCCAAAATTTGAACTTTATGGTGATAGTTCAGGATAACTCTTGGGTTGGTAGTCCGTTGGATTTGTCACCTGGGTGCTGATTCTCAATCCAGTAGTTCAAGCTATACAATAGCTATTGAGATATTCCAGCCGGGATGGACCGGGTGATGAACTGGCCAATCAACTGGCTGGCACTGCCAACCCTAGAGCATTGAGTGACCTCCTTTATTCGAGTAAATTTACATAACTTGCTCTCAGTAATTATATCAATGTACCTGGTATTTCCTTTAGCTATCCTCATCATTTAAAATGAGCAACTCCCAAAAAATAACTGGTTAATTTAAACAGTTATTAGAGTGACCTGGGAGGGGCTATATTGTGGCCCAGCACTCCACAAGGCCTTTAACACATCATTTATGATGTCAAGTACACCATTAAGTAACCATGGCTGAACTTTAGCCTGGCTCTTTTGCCTAGTTTTCACAATAGACGCAGATTTGGGTTAAAGAGGGTCTGTCTGGGTGAACTGAAAGGCTGTTATTAATCTGAACATCTTTATCCACTTAGCACATGAACGAGCCCTGGAATGGTATCTCCACTGTTTGTTAGAAAATAATGTGTGAATTAGAGACATGTAGACTTAAGATATCAACAACATCAGCAGCCCCACACCACAGCAGGATGGCAGTCCTGAGTGTAAAGCTCTATTTAACCCGTTTCTTCTCCAACCTCTGCCCACAGTGCTTCTATTCTGTCACTAATTACAACAGATCCCTGGTGTACAGTTAACTGCAGCAAAGCTGAGTGATGAGGTCGTCAGCAGACACAAGCAGGCCAGGGCGTCATCATGTGCACCGGTGGCCTCTGTGCTAAAGCCTGTCTTTGCCACTAACAGCAGGCACTGATAGATGGTGACAGGGCTCAGAGTGAGAGCGACTCTGACCTGAGCATTCGCTCAGGTCAGAGTTGCTGACTGCTGAGGCTTCACACAACAAAACCCACACACCCATACAGCAGTTAACCAAAATCACTTGGAACAGCTAAAGTTCGAGTCAAAAAACATTTAGGAAAATCGCTACCCTTTTCAAGGGTTGTCATCTGTGCTTATCATTAGTCTGAGATGTTCAGTGAATAGAAGTGGTGCATTTAGAGTTACTACATTTCCCACAATGCCTTCCATCAAGTCCAAGAGAACATGCCTGAACATGTTTCTGTTGTGTGTTTCTAGAGAGATGGCAAGTGTCTGCCAGCTTCTTTCAGAAAGCAAAGAGGCCAGATTGTTACTTTTCACATTGAAAACACAACACCTTGATACTACATCAGAGAATACACAAAAACTGTTACCTTTTCTATTTCTGGTATGGATTTTTTTTTTTTCTTTTAGCACAACTGGAAATGTGGTGAAAAATAGGAAACCTAGAAATGAAAGCCTTGCTCTTTTTCAGTGAGCCTCTGTGTTTGCCAGATAAACCCCTGAAGTAAACACAATACAAAACAAGAGGAGGTGATATTGAGATGAAAATATGTAAATACGTGCATTTTAAACTTAGAAACCAAGACACAACATTTGCTGCCAGTGTTTAGTTAATCTAAGCGTTTAGTTACCTTAATTTGCTAGATTCATTCATTTGATGCCTTCTATTTGTAGTAACCATGGCTGACTCTTGTGGTGAAATGTTGTGTATAAGTTTCCTATGCCTTGTGTTGCCTTGTCTACACAGAACATTTAGAGCCTCTCAGCAAACCAAAGTCATCTTAGATAAGTATGGTCGGATGCTTTTAATTGCAGAAAACTTGTGTCTGTGTTTGAAAAAGCTGTAAAAAGCAGAATAAAGCCAGCCTTTCCCAGTTTTAGCATAAACTATCAATGAAATGTTTCATTTTGCAGGGCAAGTAGCAAATAAGGTCAACTATGTTGATGCTTAAGGGGAGATACTGAAGTATTTTGACCTTAACTCCTACAAAGTCTCTGATTCGGCTCTTCTTCAAAACTCATTACTGCATAAATGAACAAAAATGATCTGACTGACCAAAGACTGTGTGTACTTTCATTCTTTCAAAAACTTCAGTAAAGGAGAACTGCATACAGAATGTGGCTCACTGTTTTAAAACTGAATTGAAGACGATCCATGTCCTGATGTTTTTACAAAAACTCCACTCTTTCCAGTCTGTGTGAGCACAGAGACACATTTACATTTCCACAAACACACATCACCACATGGAACGAACGTAGACAGCACATACCTCTCCTTAGTCTCAGCTCGTACGGGGGAAACATGTTGACCTCATTCTTTCATCCACAGATTTATAGGTTTGTAAGGTGGATGTAAAAAAAATAAAAATAAAGACTAAAGGCAAATTAATATCTTCATAGTGGTAAGGTTTTAGTTTTAGATGCTAAATTGTAACACTAATGGGCATTAATGTCACAATTAAAAGACACAACACCAAAACAAAGACACCTTCTCTTCCTTTTACTGGGCGTTGTATAAAGTAATAAGCTTTACTAGTAAATAATGGGAGCTATAAGCTGATTTTAATGATACATGCTCTGTCTTCCCAGAGCTTATTGAACTCCCTACATTGACTGGAACACATCCACTGACACCTGCCAGGACTGATGGAACCACAGCCTGCATCACAACACAGGAACTGCATTAACAAATCACCAATAATCATCCAGCCAACAGTATCCACAGGACCCACTATCTGGGATTTCAGAAAATCATGTGTCACCAGGTGAACATACAGTGTGGTGTGTCTGCACAGTACTGGCCTGGAGCTAAGAAACACCAATAACATGATGGCTCAGCCACACAGCCTCATCTAACCTCTTCGACGTATCAATCAGCAACTCACTCTGGTGACCTCACATCAGGATCGTCGGCGCTCAGACACGAAACCATCTCACGCTTTCATTTGTGTTGTTCTTCCTAATGAGCTTGTGCGGCTTTCTAAATAAATTGCGGCCTCTCCCACACAAAAGCCGGGCTCAGGCCAGTTGTGCTTTTCTCTGACCCCTACAGTATTTCTGAGCTGTGCTTCCCTGAAGCTCTCTGCAGAGCCCCTATGGCACTGAATCCTGGGTATCCTGGGTACCCTGGCTGGGTGTTTAACTCAGGTTGCAGCATCCAGCACACAGAAGACATTCAGAGCTGCAAAGCTGCAGCTTGGCAGATCACAGGAACCAACTAGCATGTTATGACTGGAAGACAGTCATAACATGACAGTGGTTTTCTCCTCACACTGCTGGTGCTGGTAAGGACTGTCATTCCCAGGATGCAACTGTCTAGACTGAAACATTAAAGTCTGCACGGACATCGAGGAGATGAGGATACTCCAGGAGGAACAAATGATTAGTTTTTAGAGATGCTGAGACTGCAGTGCAAGGACATTTGCCTACAAACCAGCATTGTGGGGGAGACCTGGTACACCAAAATAGAATAGGCATATGGTGTTGTTCTGTACTCTGCCCTGAAGATGAACAGTCCTCAGACCAGGCCTGTGCCCATCTTTCACCTACAGAGCCCACACGACCACAATAATGTGTGTAAAGAATAAACTCCAGCATCCACACTTCTATGAATCTGGACATTAATGGGTTCCCCGAGCATCATTTCACCAACCTTTTCACTCTTATGATCTGGTCCCTCATCGGCTTGATGTCCTGGAAGCTCTGCTGGTTGACAAGGCTGTAGACCAGTATGAATCCTTGGCCGTTTTTGATGTAAAGGTCCCGCATGGAGGCGAACTGCTCGGTGCCAGCGGTGTCAAGGATCTCCAGCACTGAGGGCGACGAGTCCACCTCGATCTCTTTGCGGTAAAAATCCTCTATGGTCGGGTCGTACTTCTCAATGAACGTCCCGGTGACAAACTGCACGGTGAGGGCGGATTTCCCGACCCCACCGCTGCCCAGGACCACCACTTTATACTCGCGCATCGTGGATTAAAATCAAGTTGCAAAGGTATCAATCTCCGCGCGTCATTGAACTGAACTAAGAATTACATTCACCATCCGTGTCCCATTTCTGACCGGGCTGTCACTAAGACGGCGCTCTGCTGGCCGCTGCTTCAGCTATGGCAGAGCACAAAGACTCGGTGCCCCGAGATGGATTTCATTGTGGAAATGTCCCCCCCGTGCAGGCCAGACACTGACGGCTAGACGAGCATCAGAGCACCGCGACTGTCCGAAGCGAGCACCGGGAGGAGGTGGGAAGGATCGGCCGCTGATGTGGACCGTGCGGGTTTTCATCTGCTTAGCTCAGCCCTGTCTGAGCATCAGGAAAAAGACACATACATACCAAAAATAAAAAAAGAACAACAAACTTGCTCCATCGAGGACGCTGGAAAAACGGCGAACAGCTTTTAGCCCCGAGAAATGAACTGCGGGGGTGAAAATGTTTCCATGCGAGGATGCCGCCGCGGAAAAACAGCCCAGACCGAAGCTACCGGGACACTTGGCTGCGGAACTTGCGTCTCTTTGTTTCTGTTTCACCATCGTTGGCATGTCTCCGTCTCTCCCCCGCTCTCCGCTGCGAGCCCGGCCGCCATACTATCGGGTGGAGACCCACGGCTGCGGCGTAACTAGCCGGTCCCCGCTCGGCTCCCGTACTGATAGGGGGGCGGGGGGCGGGGGAGGAGAGAAGGGGGGGGGGGGGGCGTAAGGGACCCGCCCCTCCGAGACGGATGTGCGAGCGGTCCAATGACTGCACCCCGCTCCCCGTAAACCTCACCTGAGCCTGAATGGGGGCCGCACAGAGGGAGCCAGTTAAAAACGGCCGCCACATTTCCGTTCATGTGTTAAAATCCCCATCATTCTGTTGCCCCAGTGACATCGAAGGGGAGCTCGACCAATCACTGAGGCGACTGGAAGATGCGTATCCAGGGGGGGATAATGCGCCGGATGCTGTTGCTATGGTAACGCTGCATTTTGGGTTTTTTTCTGTCTAAATTTGAGATTTTTGGATTTTAAAAAATGCTTTAGCTGTTTAATATGCAGAATATTTATTCTTTTTTATAACCTCACTCAATAGCTCAATTTGAAGTCTGAAGAATCACGCAGAATCAAAATTGCCAGGCTAAAAGAGACAACACAGTCAGACCCATCTCTCGCTCTCTCTTCAACAGATTTAGGAAAACTTGGAAATCTGTACTTTTTTTGGTTCTGAGAATGACTGCTATTAAAATTATGCAAAATAAATTTCCAGTCCAAAATACAGCTCACAGAATGGCATTTATTTATTTATAATATTAGATTTCACACAATTTTGAATATACAGCAACAAAACTATCCACATGAAATGGATATGCAATATCCAGTTATGCACAAATTAAATTATTTTAACAAATAAGTTGAAGAAATGGGGGGGTGTATTCAAGCCAGAAAGAAACCAAAATTGTTCAATTCAAACTATTTATCATCATTAAGCCTTTCAGGGTTTGCCATTTAGGCCTTCAACAATAAATTCATGTTATAAAAGTATCACTACATGGGTGTGGGAAATTTCTTTGAGTAGCTAGATAATATTGAATTCATAGTTACAGAACAAAGGCAAACTTAGGGACAGATCAAAGATAAGGCAAAGGTAATAAAAAGTCTTCTTTGCCATCTGACTGCTAAGAAAGTGCTTAATATAATGGTTTCCCTAAATCAGTCCAGCCAGACACCTTTACCTTCCATTTGTTTTTGATCAGGTTATCAAAATCAATGTCAAATGACCTCATGTGTGTTCATGACATTCAAGCTTCTTGCCAAAAGGTGAAACAAACATTCAGAAATAAGCTTTTTATTTGCAGGTATAATAAATTAAAGAAACATATCATCTTTTTAATAGCAACTTAAAATGCAAAAGCAATCATGCTACTAAAACGTCAAGTGAATTCCTTACTTCTGTAAATTTTACTCACTCCAGGGTGGATTATATTTTACTGGTTAAAGGATAACATTCATGTAAAACAATCATTCAGATAACAATACTACTTCTATGCACTGCACAGTCTATAGCACAGTCTAATATGTTATTGTGAAGAGGAAAATAAACAAACACTGCAACTTCAGTTTGCCCCAGCAACAAGTCAAAAAAACAAACCCAAAACAGAAATGGCAAACTATTAATTTGAAACTTTGATGTAAAATCTGAGCTGTACAATGCACTTTTGAACTTAGAAAGCAATTCTGTGGCCTTGGTCATACAGAGGTTTGTTGTCCCTTAGAAGTGACAAAGGCAGTGACAAGGATGAAATGTTTCAAGCTTCACTTTGCTCCAACATTCGATCCCTTGACACAGACGGCTGTTCATAGGCTAAAGAAACTGATCAAAGCCCTTTCAGCAACCTCCAGCAGAGCTAACGTCAGCTTAATAAATTACATTCATCATAAAATAGAGGTGAATATTAAGAATTTTCAAGGTGTTTGTAGCTAAAGTTAAACAAGTAAAATATCAAAGTATGCTCCATATATTCTATTCAATAATGGGTAAAAATGTTCCCAATTAAACACACAACGTTACAATGTTAACAAATGCAACATCCGTAAGGATTGTCTGAGTTAACCACACACATGTATACACACATTTTTAAGACACACCAGTCAATTAAAATAACAGAAACATTAAAGGAGGGTTAACACACTGCAAAATAGGGAACTAAAACTTATATATATGTAATGTTTTCTCTTGAACATATTTTATACAACATCAGTTTTGTTTTTTACCTTAACTAGACACAATGGCCACTCTGTGTAAGTTTCAAACAAAGTTGAGTAATTGCATATTGTGGTATCCATTTTACACAACTGGACTTTACCAATAAGTCTATTTCCTTAAATTCTACTTTACTACACAAAGTATTTTACTGTGCATTAAACTAGTTAGATATTATTGGAAACAATTTATTCATCTTAAATGTGAAACTAAATAAATTTAGTATGGGTATTCATTATTATACATAGTACATACAGCACATAGAAATGTAAGTGAATGTCACATTAGTGAAATTTTATCATACACAACAACATACTATTGTAGAACATAACATTGTTGAACATGTAATTCTAAATGTGGTTTGAGTAGACTGAATGATTTTGCACACAAAACCTTTAACTGTGCTTAGATGTAATTGCATGCAGAATTCTTTAGGCACTTGTAACATTCAAATAATATAGTACTGACAAATGACTGTGATGTTAAGACCAACAGTGCATACACTTTTCAACTTCAACTTTATAGGATCAAATGGACTTTAGTTGTATAGGAGTGGGAAAACACTACATCCATTTATTGAATTAACTGTAATGGCCGTGGAGGCTCTTCTTAAAAACATGGCTCCATCTTTAATTTAAACCCAGGGCTAGTTTCACAAAGATACTTCGTACTAGTTTGTAGTGTAAGGCCAGGTAGTTAGTATGTTTGGTGTTTGGTGCACATGCAAGTTTTCAGCCCACATGGGCTTAAAAGATGTAAAAGAAAAAAAAGAGCATGAGCATAAAATGGACTATATCATCAGTCTTTCCTATATTACATTGTAAACAAAGTCTTTTCTCTGCAGTTAGATCACTAAAGCTTCCTGTTCCTGAAGCTTAGTGTGCACAGAGATACCTACACTATCAGTTTAACTGTGTAATGGATCACTTTGGAGCTCCGTTCTCAATCTGAAGTCTGACTATTAGTTTTTCCATGTGACAGTCAAAGTTTGTGTTTGTGAAACCTGCCTGAGAAGTGAAAACCATCACAGTCATTCTTTCAACCATCGTCTTGGCCGATAATGCAAAAGTTTTATTTATTTTATTTTTTGATGATGATGGGAAAAAATAATAGTTTGAGTACTGACTTAAAGAGAAAACGTGTCTGCAGTTAATGGATTATACAAAATTTTCTGCCAAAAAAACCCCCATGATGCACAGTATGTGCAATGCAAAGGCACACCAAAGGGTGGAGCACTGATTCTGTTTTCTGGGGACAACAGAGCAAAGAAACCAAGCTGACAATCAGGATGGACTTCCATATCTCAAATTATATTTTAAAAAATGAGGAGTTTAACGTTAAAATAAGTGCTTTTTTATGTTATCTTAGAATAAATTAATCTGGCACTAGATAAACAATCATTAATTTCTTAGATTTCTTAGACAATATAAGACATTCAAGAAGAGAATAAATCAATTGTTGCTCTATAACATGTCAAGATAAAATTTGAACACACTCCAATATAGGACCCTGTTACACCTGGAATTAAAATGATCTGTCTACACACTGAAAACTGATGTCTGATGAGGTGTTTCATGCTCATGTCTTAAAACTGTCAGCAAATTATATTTTTGTCTGATTTCTGATGCATTTCCTGATTGAGTTTATTCAGAAAAAAATCTTCAACCTATTTATAGGTTAATTTAAGACAGTTTGCATTTCAGCTCGATCAAAGGCTAAATGTACTTCAAACCATGTCAGCATTGGTTCGGGAAATAGATACCAGGATGTTTTTTCACATTTCTTTGAAGGTATGTCATTTCAAGTGCAAAGACAGGTCCATACAAATAATTCTCTGAGACTTTTCCCTACAACAGTTCAATCCTATTAACTGAGTTATGTTAGTTATTATTATAGATATAAGTAATATCTACACATTTTCCATCAGTGGTGTTATCAGCATGCAGTTTGTTGTATGTGGTGTGTTGTCTTAGCAAAGTATTTACAGAGTGAATATTTGGAACTTTTAACAGCAGCAACGTGGCACTGAGTCTTGGTTCTGGTGGTTACTTGAGGATGATCTGTTTCAGGGGCAAAAGACAGTCACTCAATAGTTTGGCATAATATTGTTGTGTTGACAAAGCTCATCAATTGCTAATTAAGCATACTGTCATAGTAAATAGAAAAATGGTTAGATTGTGATATTGAGCTTCATAATATCACTATTAATAAAAATATTCTCACACTTCTTGACAGTTATCAATGCTGCACTATTGCTTGGCTAAAATCCCTCTAACACTACACATGTAGAAGAAAAGTTTTGAATTAAGAAAGGACAATATTGTTTTTAAGGACCAAATTATTTATAGTTAAAACTTACCCCATAATGCCACCCCTACTACAGCAATCTTAATGAGCAATTGAACAGCTGGCATTACTGAAATATCAAGTTATCGCTCAACCTTCCCCACACATCCCAACAGAAATTCCTTATTGTAATTTTTGTTATAATGTTTATTATAATGAGCATTCAGTATGATGGGAACCCAGGCTAAGAATGTGTTGTAGAAATGTAGTCCCGACTTAACATCAGAACTGCATATTGAGTAAAGAAACACACCAACATCAAACAAAGCAAAAACATACGATAAAGAATGTGTGCAAAAGCACTGTTTGTAGATGGAGGACGTCTGTATAACTGTTTGTCATAAAGGAAAAGGGGTGAGATGCAGCTGAGTAGAGTTCTAATGTAGGTCTACAGGTAAAAAAGCTTAATGATGGGTAATGCAAGCAGAGCAACACTACGCTGATGAAGCAACTCCCCTGATTTGAAGATGAAGCACTTGTTCAGAGCTCAAGGATTTATGACAGAAACTTTAAAAAGGAGCAAACCTGATTGGCTGTTGCTGTTGCTGCGTAGGGGACACTTGTGGCGGGAGTAGTTGCTGCAGAGACAGTAGCAGGCGTAGCACTGTACATCATGGGGACTTTTTCAGGAAGGGAACCATGAAAGCAATGAAAAGGGAGGTGCAGCATTATGGTAACCATAGCAATGTTTTTTCTATCTCTCTCTCTCTCTCTCACTCTCACTCCCTCTCTCTCTCTCTCTCTCTCTCTCTCTCTGTCTCTCTCTTGCCAGGCAAATATAAAATGAAATTAGCAGCAAGCCATCATTGGGTTAGACCAGCAGATGGCATACATTCACACAGCCAAGCGAGACAGCAGGGGGAGAACACAAAAGGACAGCTGATAAGAAATAATATTAGGAAATTTGTCATTTGACATCCCAAAAGAGACAGCATGTATAGAAATGCAGCAGACATGATCAAAGTTTTTAAAGGGTGTTTAAGAAGTTTTAATCATGAAAAAAATTGATATGAAGGGATGCTGATCAAATTTCCTAATCAATGGTGCGTGACGGAAAAACACAAATATGTATAATGTGCTTCAGCTATTTGGATAATGTGGCAAGCGATTACATATTTAAGAGTTGAAACAAACACACAAATATATAAAATACCCAAAAATATTTAAAGAGAAAAAAATATATTATTCCTTATGGTTGGCTCTAGATTTAAACTTTTGCTTTCCTATAGTGTAACAACAAAAATATAATATACAATCAGAATTTACATTTCTTCACATCTGTTGTCTCTATTGATTATGAGACATAGTGTGTATATTAAAGAAGGCACCTACCAACACTGTTAGCAGGAGTTATGCACAAGACAGAACCTGTGTGGTTGTCAAAAGGAAAGAGAAGGTATTTTTAGTGTAAGTGACACATTATGAATAGGAGAACTGGTGTGAACCCACATAATCACATTTTTACAATTACCAAGCTTGTCAGTTCAGCCAGCTTTATTTCACCTCAAAATTGCATTCAAGGGGGAAAAAAAGAAAAAACAGAGATACTCTCAGAGCTATTGTTACTGACTAGCCAGGCTAGCAATCCCTGCCCTCTCAGTATTCACTGCTTCACCAAGCAACTGACCCCACCCCCATGTAGATGAGTGGAAAACAAAAGTATTAATGTTATGAGTAACACCTGTGCTCCTTCTGCTATGGCAATTCATAATGTTTCCAGTGAAAAGGTCAAATAGTCAAACTCAGGATCAAGAATAAGAATTAATTAATTTCTGAAGACTCTGATGTATTAGACTCTATGAGTGGTGTTATTCTGCAGCATAAGTGGCTGCCAAGACACTAAGTGATTTAACTATTGTTAAATGGAGGGCTGTATTACGTGTCTGCTTAGCATTAAATACACAACAATTTTAAAAATTACCTGTGGGATAAAACGCTGCAGTGGGCTGCTGCAGCTGTGCATTGGCCAGAGCCTGTTGGTAGTGCAAAAAACTGGGGCTGAGGAGAGAACTGGCCCAGCTGCTCTTCTCAAGAGCTGGTCTCTTTGGTAGGGGTTGCAGTACACTGTGGGGAAAGGCCTGTAAAGTAACAAAATAAGAAATAAAACTCTAAAACTTCCCTTCTCTGTTCAGTGGCGCTTTACAGACTCTCACTATATTTAGTATTCATGACTACAGCTACATAAATACACAATAATGGTGACTGTTATTACATGATGGAAAAAAAAACAAGCACAGTTGTAGAATACAGATACAAATGCAATAATGTATTCACCAAAATGTAACAAATATCTGTAAACTTAAAGGGGCTATTTTCAAGTTTCTCTGCTGATGAACACAGTTTCTTGCCAAGAGTAGGTGTTTTTGCAAGGTAATGTTAGTATCTAAATCCTCTGGGATCATTGTGTTAACATTAACAAGTGTTTAGGATATGTCATCTGAGCAGTACCACCCTTTCAGGGCAAACTGAATGCTACAACTGGCCAGGCCTTTCTGCTTAGCATGCATGCTCATTGCGGTAGAGGAAAAGAAGTGATACAAAAGAAAGACATCAAAATTGTTTACTTGGCCTGCTGGCAACAAATCTTGGCAAGTAATAAAAATTGGTAATGAATTTATACATTAGCTTTTGTTAATGCTAATGTTGACTATGTAGCAATGGAAAAATTGACAAATAGCTCCTTTAAGCACTTTAGGATACTGATGTTAACTGTGTACACAAACACTACATGAGACTTGAAGAAGCCACATTGACAAAAATTAAAAGTTTTTACAGTACAATTAATAGCTACATGCAAAGCAAAAGGTGAAAATACCAGGTCTACAGTTGCCTCGAGGGGTCGCTTCATTGCTTTGGCAGTCGACTGAGTCTTTTAATAACAGGCAGCGAGCACATGATGGCAGTGGGCCAATGGGATTCAAGCGTATTAACATAGAGGTAACAGCAAGCAGAGGTGCATCATGGGGGACAGCATTGTGGATAGGTGAGAAAGGGAAAACAAAACAAAATAATCTGAATGTAGTATACCACATAAAACACAGTATGCATGCACAGTAACCAAAAGAACTGATTAAAGGAAACACTGACTTAAGAATCTTGAATTAGTAATGCAACATAATCAGTAGCTTTGACAATCAAGAATTACAATGATATGGTACAATTCTCTACACCCTTTACATTGTATATTTATTGTCATATTATTACTGCTTGATCAGAGTTTTTCATTATAATTATGTAAAAACACAACCACTACTGAGATGCAGTCAGTGAAACTACCCATACAATGTATTTTAAATGATGTAAACAATTTTAGACATTAAAGAAATAGAAGAATGTACGGTAAAGCAAAATTTTGGTTATGCTTATGAAAGATAACTTTTTTTTTTTTAATGGGTGATAGTCAAACAGCAACATGACCAGTTAAAAAAATCTGGTGGCAAAACAACTTAGACCTTATGCAACAAAAAGTAACTCCAAAAAGATAATTACTGTTATCTATACTGTTGGTCTATGGGCAAAGGACCATAATACTGTAGCCAGATAACTGCAGTACAAAATTAGAGCACTTAATTTAATACTTTATAGAATTCTTAATAGAGTTAATGTTTTACAGCACATTTCAATTTTTTTCAGAGACCTAAAATGCATGGTTTTAAAAGTAGCAAAGGTCAAGTTAGTGTGGCAACTCGAACCAAACAAATTAATGATTAAGATGCAACTGGCAAAAGAAATGGCAGAGAAAGTTGTCTAGAGTAGTGGTTCCCAACCTTTTTTCCTTGAAGCCCCCCCCCCGCCTGTGTCCAAGACAAGCCAGGCCCCCCCAATCCCTACCTGCACACACGCACCAAAAGAATTAAGTGATAAATTACAAATTTTTATTTTCAAAAGTAAACAGCAGTTGTAGTTGTAGTTGCAGAAATAATAATAATAACTGCAAGGACATTTAATTATGTATCAGAGTTGGGATTTTATAATTAATTTAATGCACACATAATTTTTGTAACCTCACAACCTCAGAGCAGACAAAGTTGTGTGAACCCCGGGTTGGGAACCACTGGTCTAGAGCAAAAAACAGATCACTTTTCCCTTTTGCGCACTTTTCCTTGTAGGCAGTAATTCAATACTTAACAATTAAACAAATTGAATTAAAAAACTTGTTAGAAGGATAAAAGCTGAGTCTTACCATGGCTGCAGCTGCGGCGTGGGCTGTGATGGCTGTCTGATTGACTTGTTGTTGACTGGATTTGATTTTTGCCTGCAGGTGTGCCGGTGGGTGAAAATACTTGCACTTCTCCCTGGAGCAGCGGCTCTTGATATAGTCCATGCAAACAGTGACAGTGTTATCAGTGGTGTCAATCATTGGACTATCACTGGGGTGAGCAAAGCGGCAATCGGTCTCCCCTCTCGCACAGTTTCCCCGCTGAAATTCACGACAAACCTGGTGGAATAATGATAAAGACAGCAAGAGGAAATTATTTCTCAGCATTTAGATAGATACCTGTGTAGGTGCAGATATTTTTGTTAAATCATTCCTTGTGGTGCATTGACTACCTCTAGTTTGTCTGTACGCTGCAGCTTCTGTGAAGGAGAAGAAGAAGGGGAACTCTGGACTGTGACAGTAGGGTTCCCAGGAACTAGAACTTGGGGACTGGGTAGAATGTCTGAGGGAACAAGGCTCATTCCATGGCTCAAAGGTGTCATGTAGGAACCATAACCAAGGCCGGTATTTGTGCCAAGTCCCTTCACAAAAGGGAAAGTAGAGGGAAGATGTTACTGTATGTTTTACAAGTGAGAAAAGCTTCTTCACATAACACAAGAGACTAATGACTTGGATTCACGTTTAGGACCTTACCACAGACTGCAGACTGGGTCCAGGGATAACAAGCTGCATTTGTTGTGCAAGTGCGGCTGCTGCAGTCTTCTGCTGGATGAGATTGTTGCGGCCATTTATCTCCAGTTGGGTTTTTAAGTGTGAGGGTGGATGTAGATACTTGCAATTTTCTCTTGAGCATCGACCCTGTACAAAAAAAAAAAAAGCATAAAAAACCCTCACGATTGCAGGCTGGTAATTTATCCCATCTACAGTGCCACTGCAATCATCTATGTGCTTATCTACATGACATGATAACTAGCTACGGCTGGAATCAAACCCTTCTGTTTAGCACTTATCACAACTGTCACCTTGTAAGCCTCAGACTTTGCTTGTATTGTGGCCTGGCAGGGGGGAGTTATAGTGGCTTATGACTCATATGCTTCCTGGTTTGCACATTGTATTATGTTGTCAAATATATTTACTTTTAAATGGATAAAACCTTGTCCATTTATCTACTTCACATTTTTGTCATTCCTGAAAAAAAAAAGAAGATAAAAATAAATTATTGCAGTCAATATTTATTTCAGTAACTTAAAACCTAAAACCTGTGGGTCAGATCATGAGGTCAAAAAAATACTATTATTCTTAGTTGATCCAATCACAATTGGACAACCCTGAGTACATCAGTTGTCACGTTGCAATGCTTCATTACAGGTGTCTTAAATGGCCACTTTTGGTGGGATCTCACTTCCCTGCTCTATATGCAAATAAGCACACATATGTGTAGATGTTGTTGGCAGTCGGAATATGACCAATGGGGTCTGCTGTCAATGTCTCTGTGTTTTTACGAGAGAGACGGAGAGAGAAGGGGGAAGGGAGCAGTGCAAAACGGATCTGCAGAGAGCGTTACAATGAAAATGTTTCAGCCATTTGAAATTGTAAAATATTTTATGCTGCATTATGAAAGTGTAGTGGGACTTGTTGGACTCTAGCTGAAGATGTCAGTATAGTCTGGAGTCGACCTCAGAGTGACCCAAATTACATTTGCCTTTTACACCACTAAAAGAATGAGGCCATATATGGTCCACACCACCTCCAAATTTGCTGTAACTGATCAGATCTCAGAAATGTCCTCACTGGACCTTGGGTGTGCTCATACCTGCACGTATATCAGTTCACTTTTGATCACGTTATCCAAGACAGCTGTTAATGCTAGGTATAAAAATTGTGCAAGATGTGGGTAGCTTAGATATTCATTCATTTATTCACTCATCTCCTATCGCTTATCCGTTTCTGCCAATCCCAGCTCGCATTGGGTGAGGGCGGGGTACACCCTGGACAAGTCAACAGTCCATCGCAGAGCCAACACACAGTCAGAGACGAACAACAAACAACCACTTACACTCACACTCATACCTACGGGCAATTTAAAGTCACTAATTAACCTTAACATGCATGTCTTTGGACAGTGGGAGGAAACCGGAGCACCCAGAGGAAACCCACGCAAGCATGGGGTGAAAGGCCCCAGGCCCATGCTGCCCCTAGCTTAGATATGGTTCTCATTAAAATAAACCTCAGTAACAATGCCAGCTATGACTGAAGTTTACTGCTTGGACTGCTGATTGAAGACCAGGTTCACTCATGTTGCTCCAAGCTAAGAGGCAAGTATAAAACATTCATGAGATGTTTAAAAAAGTCCTTACAGAGGTAGAGGTAAGCGGTTGATATCGTGCCCTCCCTTCTAAATGGTCAAATTTAGTCATGGGACACTAGTTACAACACCAAAACATGTGCACATTCTTTAGTTAGTTAATTCTGTTAGGAGTAATTGGTGAATGGCTAGAGAACCATTAGTTTATTATTTCATGTCAGTAACAGCTAAGTAAGAAAGTTATATTAGTATTTTCATGCAAAATGAGTGAGGGCATTTATCAGGTACTGAGTTTGTACCGGCTCACATGACAGCAGTAGGGGATCTCAATAACAGCTACTTAATAACTACTTAGACAAAAGACTATTCATCAGGAAGAGCTGGGACATCATCACATGACTGCTACAGTGACAACCTCTTCTTTAAATCCTAACAACAAATTGTAATTATAGGTTTAAAATTCCTGTTTTGTCAAAATAATATAAAACAAAGCACTAGAAATATCAAATCTGCTATTATAAAATGCACTAAAACTAAGGTAGCCTTGTGAAGTACTTAATTTAGTTTGCTAATATTCTTGATTACCACAGTTATGGATTAATTGATTAGTAAGTTGACAGAAAATTAAAATTTATTAAATTTAACGACATGGCTTTGGTAAACTGCGCCAGACAATTAAAAATGTCCATTGTGAATCTCTCTATGTTTACAAGTATCAAGTAAATGGTGATATTTGTTGTTCATAAGCAAGAAGCAAAGTCAGATAATTAAATGGCCATCTGCCATTTCCCATGATTAATATCTTTAGCCTTAGTTCATTACTTCTCCTTGATAATCCTCCAAGTAATAATCAAAATGAACAATTAATGCTGCTATTAGATAAAGGAGGGGGGCTGTGTCCAGGCCTTGACCACCAGGGCAGAAAAGCTTTGTCTAAACTGTAGTGATGGGAAGTTCCGATCTTTTTACTGACTCAGGTCTTTTATTGTTGTTCAGTAAAATGAACAAATGTTTTTTCAAGTCATTCGTTCATTGGAACCAGTGTGGCACTGTAGCTGTCATTTGAGTAATGACTGAAAAAGCACGGCTTTCAAACACTGAAGAGCAACATGGTTTGCTTCACTTGGCATATAATACACACGTTTGCTTTTGTTAAACTATTGAGCACCCTTTTGGGCCATAGCCTACTGAAGTTGAAATTACTTAATTTGCCAGTTGGAGAGCGCTCCAGCTATCATAAAAAAATTCTCATTCTATGATAGCCATTCACTATAGCCTACCTGGTCACTGAAGACCCGTAGTGTATGAATTCATTCCAACAGAAAGGCAAATTAAACAACCATCCCATAGCTACATAGCTAACGGTAACTTTCGTGCTAACGTCAGATAGCTGTGCTCACCAGTAATAACAGTATTGGTCATGTTACTGCTGTAACCATGTGAATAATGAATGAAAGACCCGAAGACCCATAGTTATGAGTTGTGAACAAATCACTCATTTCAACACTGAGCCTGCGCAGCAGCCATGACACAAGTGAATGAAAGACTCAGGACTCGAAGACCCGTACTTTTGAGTGGTGAACAAATCAGTCGCGCCTACACTGAGAATGCGTAGTGGTCATGTGACAAGTGAACGAGAGACTCAGCCACGACTCTAACTCACAAATTCTCGCCTCCATTTCTGCCATCATCCTGCATCTATGACAAGAAGTACTATCATAAAAGTAAGAAGAGGAGTAACTAGACATGTAGCACACAGGACAGGAGAGGAGAGGGAGAAGGAGGAAGACAGAATGGAGAGAGAGAGCTAGAGGACATTGCTAATCGTTTAATTAGATTAGCGGAACAACAGAATCGTCTGAACCGTTTAGGGAAAGAGAAAAGAGGTTGAATTCTTAGCTAAGTATAAGTTTGATAACAGTTTACTGTCTATTAATCAAAGTGAATAGCAGAGACAGCAACACGAGGTAACACACAGCACAACCACCAGTGTCTGGACCCCCCCAGAGACCGGATCCCTCCCCCTACAGACCTCTACGGACTGGATCCCCAGACCCCCCGGAGTTTCAGACTGTGTTTATTGTGTCCATATAATATATGTTTTGTGACTGACTCCTGCTGGATAGGAAGCAAAAAGGCAGAAATTCAAACTCCAGTTTTCTGCCTCTTTCCTGATCCCCTAAAGTGGAGCTGTGTGGATATTACCCAGGTGTTTTAGCACAGTATCTCATGTGCCACAAGTATCAACATAGTAGAAGGAAAGCACATTGCAGTGTAAAGGTGAGACAGCATGTCTCTGTATGTCTTATTGTGTGAATGATGCATGTAAGTGAATTTCCCTCAGGGTAAATAAAGTATATATATATCATATTTATAATATCGAAATAATATAATATTGCACCTGTATATGAACTGGGATGTAAATGAAAAATACAGATGGAGGTTGCTGATCTACCAGTTTTCTGCCGTGTGCCTTGAGCAGTATGGTGGCGTAGTGGTTAGCGCTGTCGCCCCACAACAAGAAGGTCGTGTGCTTGATTCCCAGCCTGGGCAGCTGAACGTGTCTAGGTTAAATTGTCTAACTAATTGCCTAACATGTCTAACTCTAAATTGTCCGTAGTGTGAGTGATGGACTGGGCTACAGCACGGTATGATATAATATGGATTATCGATAACACACTGACTGACTAGACCAGAGACTAGACTGGATCCCTCCACAGAGACCAGAGACTGGAGACTAGGCCAGACCCCTCCACAGAGACCAGACCCTTCCACAGACCAGACCCCCCCAACCCCCCCAGAGACTAGAGACTAGACCAGACCCCTCCACAGAGACCAGACGCCCCCAGAGACCGGACCCCACCAGAGCCCAGACCCTCCCAGAGACTGGACCCCTCCACAGATACCAGACCCCCCCAGAGAATAGACTAGACCACTGGAATTGATGGGATGAGTTAACTATATGGCCTTAACACTAGCAATCATAGTCTACTGAACTGAACCAGTAGTTTGAATGGCTATAAAAATGTAAAAACCTTTCAAGGAAAGCAAAAAGGATTATAAAATAATAATGTGAAAGAAAATGTTGACATTTATCTGGCAGAAGACAAAAAGCAATTACTCAGGGACACTGCTCTAAGCATGGAAAATTTATGTTTAATTTTATGTTGTTTTTTTGTTAAGTTCCCCTCAGTGGGTGTGGGTAAAAGTTTTCTAGATTCAGTAAAGGGTCATGAAGCTCTCACTGATAACAGTGTGTGCTATATTTCTTACCTTCAGTGAGTCAAAGCAGGCAATAACCCTACCATTTTCAACTTGGCAGCTCTTCGGTGGATGGGCAAATTTGCATTCCTCATCCCTTCGAGAACAGTTTCCTCGCTGAAACTGTCGACAGACTTCCAGAGTGAGCCATTTTGTGTCTCTTACTGAGGAAATGTTCAATGCCATGTTCAAAGGTATTAATCAAACTGTAAAAATTAAAAGAAAATCTTTTTGTTGTACACCTCATACACTAAAATTTATAGGTTGACTGTATGTGCAAAGTCCTCTTTTAAGACAACCGGGCGAGACCTCCATCAGGTGCAGCAAACAGATTAGGCAGCTGAGAAATCATCCATCAATGAGAAACAACTGCAGAAAACTTTTTGGAGGTACAGTTCAATTATATTTTCCTCAACTGATGGTGTCCATAAATATCACACACGTAAGAAAATCTAATGCTGGTTTGTCACTGTAGTCATTCTCAGGGCATTAGTCTTCATCTTCTTATGATCTCATATTGGCTCTATTTCAGTAGTGATTTAGAGGCTGATGTTGTGCAAAGTGGTCTGAAGGACTTCAGCTGAGGTATCCTGGGCTGGTGCTCGAGTCTGGCCTTTTTAGTAGCAGAGCCAGACCGATGTATATGGGCCTAGTTCAAGTCGGAGATATCTTCTCAAAGGCACTTTCTACTGATGATCTGAAAGACAAAACCCCATGCAAATTATTGACATTTTATTGAAATACCTGTTATATTTACAGTTTAGTAACAGATATAGATTATTTTTCAACACTCATAGCATGCCTTATTTTTTCCAGAGATGGTTCATTCTCTAGAGTCATCTGGAGGCAAACAGGATCAAACATGGACAAATGTGACTTTGTATAATTGGTCAAGGTATATGTAGTCATGGCATGTCAGACCCTCTGGTGACTGAGCCAATTCCTACTGAAAAGAGACTACAATAAAGCCATTGCAGTTTTAAACCAGCCCTCCTTGTAAATTGTTATCACTTCTAACATCAGTATTTTGCTACACTAGAGTTGCAGCAAATATATGATTACCTGATTAGATGATTGACAGAAAATTCATTAATATCCAATAATTGGTTCCAGTTTCTTAAATGTGAGAATTTGCTGCTTTTGTCTCTTTAATATCATTGTAAATTGAAAGTAATTAATTAAATAAATAAGGAAATAATTACCATATTAAGCAATAATGAACATAATGCAAACGAACACCAATGGTGACATCAGTAACAAACTAAGTATGTCAAAACCACAGACATTCAATACAGTTCAGAAACAAAAGAAATTTTAGACCAAGGCAGTATTATAGTTTGAAGCAGCCAAACTAATGTATTGTGTGTCAAAGTCTCCTCATTCATTTCAGTGAGACCACTGTACAGCACAGCAAGAGACCTTTTGCACAGGATCTGGCAAAAAACAGAGCATGGATAAGAACTGGGAAGCTCCCTTCCCCTGATACTGCTAAATATTAGAAATGTCTACTACTTCCCAATACAGCATGACCCCACTTTATAATCTTGCATTTGATTGAATAAACTGCAGACTCTGAGACAAGCGTTTGAACTTTAAATGCAAAATACTTAAATTAATCATGAGATCATTGATCATACAGTTTGATCATGTGTGGTAGATCTCATTTACAAAACCATAAATGCGGGGTTAAAAAAGGCAGTTTGAAACCAGATAGTTTTCATTTTGTGAGCCAAAGCACTGCATTATTAAAATAGGTTGCAAATCTGTCTCCTACCAGCCTTGTGTTCGAACTTTGTAAAATGAATGAGGGTTATTGTGTTACAAAACCTATAAATCAATGCCTGCATGTTAGTCTAACATAAAATGTAAGAGATTTCTCAAGGCTATGACTCTTCAGTAAAAATGTCAGCATGCTAAAAAAACAACAACAAAAACAAACAAAAAACAGAGACACAGATATGGTGGTAGACATGGATTTGTAACTACATGGTGCCACAGCAATCAATAGATTGTTAACAGTATATGAGCTCTAATCCATGGAGCCATCAAATGTGGGTTATGCTAATTCTGCTGATCAGTGTTCGCTACATAGAGTGTCACTCAAAACTGCATTGCATTTTAATCACAGCTTTCATTCTATTTATTAACAACACTACACTTACACAATATACTTTCAAATACACTGTTGCTCTCCACTTGCTAAAACCATGGCATGGATACTGCCAAATTAAGAGGCACATATGTTGATTCTAGGCCACAGGGAAGCAAGACAGAGCTTAAATACACACACAGTTGGGAGTTAACTGACCTGTACACCAAGTGGGAAAACACACAGGAAGTTGCTGAGCAGGCTCAATAAGCGGTGAGCCCATGAGCTGAATGAATCTGTGTGCAAGTTGTTCCACTGAGAGTAATTACGAAGGCTTTGGAATATTGAAAGGCAAATCTTAAGAATACACTTTACTGCTCTGATCAGTTAACCTAAAACTTTTACTTTAACAGTGTCTGAGCCTTAGAGCGCACTCTCCCACTGCAAACTGTAGCAAATTCCTTTAGGCACATGTCAGGAAACGAAGCAAGAAAACGTACCTCTAACGTCATGCAGCACTTCTGTCCCAGAGATTGTAGGATAGCACTACAACCTTTGAGAGACTTATTTGTGATGACTACATGAAAAACTCTTATCCACCTTTCTGTCCAAAAGATTCAAGGAAGAGAGATTTTCTCTTCACACCAGCACAAACAGTCTGTTTGTCTGTTCAACTCTAGCTGAACCGTCTCCAGCTATGTTTCCAGCCACCCCCTTCCTGCCTGGGTGCCGGCCTCTGGAAAGACCCGCCCAGTCAGAGACTGGCCAATAGAAAACCAGCAGCTGCTACACAGCATAAATTCTGGCACCTTAGAGTGCCTGACTGCTGACAGTTGACCCTTTCTGAATAAAATGTTATTCTAAAATGGAGAGAAATGTCTTAAAATATCAGTTCAACCTCTCATTTACATCAAGGTATTGTTTTATGTATGTATTTATTTTTTTCTAAATTCAGCACAGAAGATAGATTCTTGCCGCAGAGCTTATTTTAAGTTGTGTGATAGTGATGAAATGCATTTTGAGTGTGGATGGACATCTTTCAGTATTTAAACGATGGGTATGTGCTAAACAATGGCAGAACATAATTAAGTACATTTACAATTTTACCATACTGTATTTAAATAGAAATTTGCAGTACATCTACTTGAATATTTTATTAGAATTTTATATTCCTATCTCAAAACAAATTTTTTTCATATTTCAGAGGGATATATTTTATTCATTCACAATATGAATAAATGAATTGGTACAATTACTAGTGACTTCAGGAGCATTGCTTACATGACATGAATTTTAAATATATATATAATTAGTGTTTAAACTCCACTTCAATCAATATCAATTGCTCTTCACACATGCATTAATGAAACCAATCTATTATTATTATTTATTAATCTATATTAATAAACCATTCACGAGGGACAATTTTCTTCTCTGAGCACTTTCACTTTTGGTGTTAGCACTTGTGCTTATATAAATGATGGATGGATGATAAATGAATGAATAGATGACTTCCTCCACCCCTGCTAATAAACTGCGACAGTCACCTTAGCTGACAGTAAAGCATCACATTATTCTGCTGACACAGTGACTTCGAAGGGCTGGCTTTAGTCCTAGTTTTGCTTTCTCACCTCCGGCTACTTTAGCTAGCTGAACCCGTATTTGCCAAGGGCTGACATTTTACGGCATGTCAACATTAATGTTTATTAGCTGTCTGTTAGCTTCTCTGTTAGCCGAGGAGCGCACCTGCTTACCTCATCATCCCGGAGGATACGGCGGTCACGCACCAGTTAGGGCAGACTACGCGGCAGCATGACTGAACTAGCGAAAAAACAAGGTGACAAGTGTTCCCGAGAGGTCTGTTCAATAACCTGTTTTTTTTTTCTTTTCTTCTTCGTCTTCTTTCGCTGTTCGGAAAACTAAAGCTTGTTATTCCGTGTACGTATGCGACGTCGTTTCTTCTTTACTTTGTTGCATTGCACAGATTTAAGCAACAAGCTTCCAACAGCTTACTGTACATCCGTCAGTTCGTTGTGATGATGCGGAGCTTTCTCGGGTTGCGTTGCGTATCCCTCGACTGTCAATAATTTTGCAAATTACAGGTATGATCTAATGTATTTAAAGAAATTATACCATATACTTATATATCGCTGTGAAAAGCATGAAATTAAGTTGGGCGTTTCAACTATTGCCAAAAAAGAAGAAGTCCCTTTATAATTCCATCTAGTAACACCCCCCCTACGGACGCAAAGTGGTACGGTCCTCACGAATGCCAGTAGGCTAATAGGGCAAGGGTTTGCTTGTTACCAAGGGAACAGCAGCGAAACCATGTGAGATTTTCTACATTACATTAGCTCAGTGACAACACGGTTTCATCCACACATATGAGTGAACCATAAATTAAATGTAACAATAAAAGTTTGGCAAAGATGGTGTGAAGTCCAAATTATTAGCTTTATAGGTGATAAATTAGTGCATGTGATCTGAAGAGTTTTGTATCTGGAACAATGACAGAAGATTTTGCATAAATAAATGTATATAGTGAGTATAAGAAACAAAATGCACTACAAGGCAGTTCTGCTCAACGTCAAATATGATGGATACCAATCAGGTAAGATCAAGCAGAGTGGGTGAAGGAGAGGAAAAGGGTTAATATTGTGTTAAAGTCAATTTGATTAATACATTTTGTCATTTTGTTTTGTGTCACACTTCGCGCAGATGCTCGTTCCTAAGTTTTATGACAAGCTGTTTCTTGAATTATAGTTAATTTTGGTACTAATAAATTATGTATAGAAAACAACAAATTATCAGAGAACCAAAAGGTCACAAAGATCAGCAATCCCATTAGCCTGTCATGGTCATGCCACATCCAAATGGCGTATGTACTTTATACAGTAACCTGACTAATTCCTAATGAATTTGTCATTTAGTAAATTAATGGTGATTAAACAAGGTTGTGACCTGTGTGTTCAGCAGCTGGCATTTAAATCAAAAAATCTTAATTAGTTTTTTAAAGAAATTAAAAAAGCATAATGATGGTGAAACAGTTTGTCCATTCAATTAATTACTTTTTATGAAAATATTAAATAATTCAGCCTCTGTTAAACTACACACGCACACGCATATAAACCCCACTTATGGTTAATTGATTGATTCCCTCCCTTATGCTTCTCGCTGCTACTTGGGGCAACAGATTTATATGATGTGACACTCCAACGTATCTCTTCAACTAAATGGAGATTTGGCAAGTGCCACTGAGAAAAGGTCACCATATTTCTCCCTTTGGGGAAATGTCACTCTCGTAGTGAGTCAACAAAAAGAGTGCGGTGACCCATGTTTTCACCCCTGAATACTAGTTGTTGTTCCCATATATTGGTATTCACACTAAATTTGGCATTAAATGGCATCCCTTTACAGCTGCTTGGCTTTTGTTAGCATCACAATTTGGTTGCAATTATAAAAACTCCACTTTTAAAACACTAAAACTTTTGCTTGCCATAATTGACTGTTGTGAACAACAGCCCTGTCTAGTGGTATAAAATTTAAATGAATCAATGGCAGTCAGATTTGTTTTAGGAGTTTTTGATACATACATGTTCACAGGGGGCATGGTAATTTCTACTTTTTAAAATTTTTTTTATTCCTATTGCACAAATGTTACATGGAAAACTTGGGAAAGTCTTTTGTCTGTAATAGGAATTTACTCACAGCTGAGACATCAGAGAAGAAAAGCACCAATTCCATGTAATAGCCAGTAGATGTCAGTCTTCCCTAACATATACTCTCAGAAAGCTTGGAAAGGATGTGTCTCAATATTTGAGAGATTGTTGTCTCCACAAACCCATCAGTGAAGTGTTGGTTTTATAATGCAAGCTGTATCACATCCTGTGCTCACCAAGGATATACATTCAGATGACTAAATAGATGACCTGAATGTTAAAAATTAAAATCAATACACTTCAGTATTCACTCCATTCATTCCAACTTGTACTATCCTCTGACAATTCCTGCTCTGGCAAGACTGAGGACTTGTTTCACCTAGGCCAGCTTGGCCTTGTTTAGGATGGCAAAATTAATGTAATGGTGAAAGAATAAAAAGCAAAGCAGTTTGTTTTAGTTGAAATACAAATAAATTCCCCACCAAGGATAGAGACTGCCCTGCTGTCAATAATATCAAAGATTTTTCTGGGGTCGGATTGTGCTAACATTATTGTGATTCAAAGATAATGATAGAGGTCTTTTTTTGTGTGTGGTCATTGTATTGAGTAGCAAAATCACAATACAATTCTTTTTTTTTTACCATCTGAATAAACTGTAGTGTTATCGAATCACTGTTGATAAAGATATGTTCCTACTGAATGTTTTTAAACTTATTTTCCTCCTGTGCACCATTATTATTGTCTGCCAGTGGGATTTTGTGCTGGCAATAAAAACTCAAAAAGTAGAGCATTGTCTTCGAGCAATACTGGGTTTTTTTTCTATATGTATATCAACTTATTACCCACATCCCACAGCTAAACATGGAAGATAATACAGTCATACCATCTGGAAGGAAATAACTTGCTGCAGTTGTTGGCCAAAATGCTGAGCTAGTCATCCATACTGTACAACCTAAGGGGAAACAGAAGTTTGTGTATGCCAGTAGATACAGAGCTATAATATCAAGCCTGTCTTGGAAAATACAAGGTTATTTCAATATATGCACTGAGGCGCTTTCATTTAATGGTGAAGGGAAGTAAATGTACTTCTATGGTAATACTATGGCATTTAGTAATGCTGAATCAGAGATCTCATCGCAGTAACATAATCAGTTTATTACATTTGACTGCTTTTAAGAGTTAAAGTGCCATGCCGATGAAAAGTTTAGCTTGTCCAGTACGTGTCATCACTGTACATTATTCCCTCCAAAAAAATCTGTATCAAAGTAAATGTCAAAATCAATGTAAATAATTGTAACTAATGAAATATTGATAACATTTCAGAAAAACACCTGTCAATAAGTCCTGTTTCAATAGTGTCAGAAGAAAATGGTCTTTAGTTTTTCTTTTAATTGGTTCATAGATATTAGGAAACTACAGTCGATATATTCATCAGCAACATGGTGTAAAATTAATGTAATATTTACCTATTTCAATGGTAGACTGCTCATCCCGGTGTCTTTCCCAGTGTATGCTGGGACAGATTCCAGCCTCCCACAGGAAATAAAAAAGTAACACACACCATGATGTCATGACCATTCAATGCATTTATTTCTTATATCTTAAACAGAATTCACTCATTTTTTTCAGGTCTAACAAGAAAAATGGCAGGTTAAATATCACACGCCAAAAGACTTTTAGAGGCTGATCATTTCATCACAAGACTTAACATGTACATAGAAATTCTTACACTAAGAAAGCTCTCTTCCATTATCACTGAGGTGGATGTAATATTTTCCATCAGGCAAAGCCATTCTTTAGCAACAGTTAAAATAATAGATATAAACAAATAAACACACATAAATCAACTTCACAGAGAAATGCGCTTCCAAGGAGTGGCAGTACAAGTTCATTGAAATGCTCCTTTCGGAAAGTGGCATGTCACACTCTTCTGAGAATGGCAGTTTCAATTTCAAGTGAAAATCCATGTCGGTTTTCATATTATTTACACCATAATCTGTAGAATGAGTATTCACTTTCCTACCTTGGACATTGTTGGAAAGTCTTTTAGAAAGCAGCTTTACTGAAGCAAATATTTAGAAACCACAGAAATAAGAAGCCTCAATTTTCTTGCCTTATTCAATATTTTTTAGCAGTTAAACTGTATTTTCTGTGAACAGACATGGGGTAAGCAGATGGGGGCTGATACAGATAAATCAAAGTGAAGAACATGACAACTCTAACTATGAAAAAGACCCTCACCTCTGGAAACTTTTCGGTTGATGAGCTCTCCCCTTTAAAAATTAGTTTTATATTTACACATGTTGATTATGCTGAGGCAATAGTTAATGACTTCACACACACACACACACACACACACACACACACACACACATATGTGTGTGTGTGTGTACAGGGTTAATAGCACATTTACAACACTACAAGCATTTCATTAGTGTTTCATTAATAAAACTTATAGCGCTTCCTTTGCTCATGTAGTGCTCATGCCATCTGTCACTAGGGAACACTGTAATTCCCACAGCTTGCCACACAGCAGTGAAGCATGTCAGTTTATTAAAAGAAATTTACACAATAAACTGACTTTTGGTAATTTCCCTTTCAAAATGAAATCTCCTCTGGTCTGGTAGCAATAGAATTTGCAGGAGATCCGAAATAGTGGGTAAGTGATTATAGAAGTTATCAAGATCAAGATAACAATGAGCACACATTTAGGCAAACCAGTAGAAAAGGCACCAGCATCACTCATAATAAACATAATGATATGGCACTGTTCTTTTTCCTGCCACTGTCAATCAAATCCAGAGGTGAAAAGTACGCATACTCAAATACTCTACTTGAAATTACTTGGATTTTATACCACTTAATATATATACGCTCCATGCCTTTAAACCTCTTACAACACATTGCTCTGTCACATTTCTTATAAGGAGTTAAAATTAGGTCCAAGTCAACCAGCTACAATGATAATTTACTACTCAAACATCAAACAATGCCTTATACAGCAATGTGCCAGTCACAGAGTTTGTTGTATGGCCCAGCAAAATTATTACTTTTTTGGATATTTATATGATGAAAGACTTCTTAAATAAAGGATGTCAGTCCTCCTTCCACCACTGATGAAATCTGACTAATAGACACCCACACTGTCTTGATGATGTGAGCTATTTAAATTGGTTAAGGTGATTATTAATCTTAAAAATAAAGGCTTTCATTAAATTGAGTGAATTAAAATTTTTAATATAACTGAATACTGTTAATGAAGAACGATTTCGTATTCCAAGCTATAGCAAGTAGCTATACTTGAAACGCTTGTTTGAGTGTTATCAATGTGCTATACACTTCATGTTCGGCCCCATCCATCCACTCACTCAATGAGCTCATGCAGACATAAGTGCATCAGGACAGCTCCAACAATCCAACCTGCCTTCATTCAACATACAAACAAGAAAAATCACAGATGAGTCTTAAAAATAAACATCTGAGGTATTTTATAAGTAACTGTGATCAAAGAAGAAACACAAGAAATTACTGTTAGAACAGCAGCAGCAGTTGTGTGACTGCAGTGTTGACATTTAGTGAACATTTAATTTGATAAGCAGGGATTTAGAGTGAATATGAGATAAGAGGCATAAAACACATCACTGACTCTTATTGAAGCAGATAAAAGCGAGCTCTCTGTCATCCTCGCGAATTGCCGTGTTGATTGGATTGGAAGGACTGGAAGCTATTGGACAGAAGAAATGACAGGCATGTTTTATTTCATGACTATCTGCTTTGAGGTTGGTCTTTGTAGGCTGGCACTCTGCTGGCATTAGAGCACATTCTCCGGCCAAAGTGCACTGCCCGTCAGCTCTAAAAACATGTAAAAGCAACCAGTGTGACGGGAAATGGGCATGGGAACTGAATGCAGATCACTTCTTTTAAAATCAAGCCAAACAACAGTCGCACTATCACATTTCATCACCTGTACTACTTACTAAGGTTTATGTGCAACCTACTACTTCAAAAATAACATAATCAAAAAAATATGACTTTCTTGCAGAAAACTTGTTTCCACTGCTCTTAAAAAAAACAACAACTTAAAAACCCCATGTTGTACTAACAATATAGGCAATAGGTTATCTCTGTGAAGGGGGTTCAAAATCAGCAGGTATTGCACTCAGAAGACAATACTATATATATTGCACTATGGCACTGCAACCAAAATATCAGCATTGTTCCATAATTTTGGTTCAGGATGGGAACTGCATGCACACAACATGGTCCCTTGAGAGGGTTTAATTGGTATGAAATGAAAATATTATATTGTGTTCTTTATTCACTTTGGTTTGCAGGACTCCATATCTTTTGGAAATGATTATCCTCAATTATAATGTGGACATGTGACATGCAACCATGAAGTAATCTAACACTACATCTTTTTACCAGCTGCAACAATGACAATGACTTCAATGACATTATTTCATTTCGCTATTAATGTTGAAATTAAAAGCAAAGCAGTCTATGGCGGCGTCTTTTGATTCAACTTGTATCTTTTTTTTCCCACTTACTTCTCAGTTGTGTCTTTCAACAAACGATCAACAACCAAGGCAAAAATTAAATGACTATGTATATATATATATGTGTGTGTATGTGTGTGTGTGTATAAACAGCATTTGAAGATTTAAGACACCAAAAGGCAGTCCAAGGCAGAGCTGCTGTGAGACTCACAGACGAGGCAGTTTTCATAAAGAAACAGCAGAGCACTCGGATCACACTGAAGCTGAGAAACAGATAGATGCAGGAGACAGAGTAATGGTGAGACATAGAGATGGGGACGGGGGGGCACAGGAAGTGTGAAGGAGAGAGTCAGAGCAAATGTTTAATGTAGTCTGTGAGTAATCTCCACCAGGTGCTCTCTCTCTCTTTATGGGACCAACCCTTCACCAGCGGGCCACTTGGCTCGTGTAGTCCTCAGTGGTGGTGGGGAAGTCACTATCGGCCCCTTTCTCCAAACCTCCCCCCCCATCTCTCCCACCCCTGCTGACTCCCCCCTTGTGTTTGGGCGGCCACGGCCTGCCCTGCTCCCTTTGCTCCCTCAGCCAGCGCCTCTCTTCGCGCCTCTTCAGGCGCACCTCCTGGTGCTCCCTCTGGCGGCTGAACTGGAAGCGCTGGAGGAAAAGGTCTTTGGCGTACTCGTACAACTGGACGTCCAGGAAGTTAAGCTCCTCGATGCGCCTGCGCACGGGCTCGCTCAAGTCCACGTTGGCGGCGCGCGTGCTGTTGATCTGCGTGAACGCGGCGATGAAGCGCAGGCTGAACGTCCGCTCAAACAGGTACTGCGTCTTGCGCTGGAACTCGGTCAGGCCGTAGAAGGCCATGTTCTTCAGGTTGCTCATGGCGCTGCTCAGGAGGATGTGGTTGCGCTGGCTCTCGTTCATGGAGGACAGGTTGTAGCAACCCACCAGGCTCAGGTCAGCCAGCATGCGGACCTGCCGGTTGTTGGCCAGGTTGGACGGGCAGTTCATGAACTCCGTCAGGGTCACGCCGGACCAGTCGTCCCCGCTGTAGCAGGTGGGCAGCTCGTCCTGGGTGGGCGAGCGGCCGTCGCACATGTGGAGGGCGGTCTTCCACGTGGCTCCGCGCTGGACGTGCTTCCACTCGCTCAGGTAGCGGGAGACCGGGTCGCGCAGCATGGTGATGTAGTAGAAGTTCCTGCAGCCAAAACAAACACAGTTAGAGAGCTGTGAGCGCATCATCACCACGGAGGGGCTGCCCTGCGTTGTGCTGACAGATGGTGACTTTTGTCTACGTAGGAAACTTCAAGGTTGAATGCTAATTGGCAAACTCTCTGTAATGAGATTGTTATAGAATGTCTATATGTTGCCCTTGAAAACTGAAACCAAGCATCGGAGCAGGGATTATTATTTTTCTTATTATTATAAAACTCGACCAGAAGAGTTTTTTCTTTACCCAGATTTCTCCAACCTGCCATTGTAGAGAACAATCGGAAGCAAAGCCACAATCATAACCACTGGACAAAGAAGTAGTGAGTCAAAATGAACCAACTAAACCCCAAACTGCTGCAAAATAATGCCAATTCTATTTTGCATACTTCAGTAGCACATCTACTCATTCTTTGTGGGAAAAAATATATTTTGTACATCACCCTGTGAAGTGAATATGCAGAGAATAGACATTGAGCGCAGAAGATTGACTTCGCCGGTTAAGTCAAGATAAAACATTTTGTTTGAGGAATATTAATATTTCTAAAGCAAATAACACAAAATAGGAAACAACAGCATGGGTATGAATCATGTCTGAAGGTGATATTTTTTGAAAGTGGCACTACAACAGAATTGCTTTGCTGAGCCACAGGTATGTCAAAGCGCATTCTGATGGAAAACAAAGATTCGACAGGTGTTAGCCAGGTAAACTTCTCTTAAGATGAAGTCCTGTGAGTGCTGTTTTAATATTTAATGATGCACCCTCCCTCCCCCCTTCCCTAGAGAACAGTCTGGGTAGATAAAGTACAGTGCGGCACTGAGATTTCACACTGACTCCAAAGCTGCTTTCAGTGCTGCATCAGTTACTTCTGCACAGCAATAACATCCACACAGCCTTACACAGTGGAAATAAAAGAACTCTACAAAAATGCTCCGCTGTGCTTGTCCTTCAGTGTTGGATTCTGAAATTGTACACTATTTTGCAATTTTATTCAGGTTGTTTTTAAGGGAAAACATGCAGTTTTGTCTCGTTTTGTCTTTTAACCGTTTAATTTTTTGCCTAAAAAAGTATGACACTAAAATGAGTTTTTATAGCAGAGAGATTGATTAAATGATGTGGCGATCAACAGAAATCTAATCTGGTAATTTAATGAGTGATAAACTACCTTGGCCAGTTTTTACACACACAAATATTCTCTAGTTTCTTTAATATGGGGATTTACTGCTTTTACTGGTTTTATCTAATTGTACATTTAGTAACTCTGGGTTCAGCTTTTTTTTTTTTTTTACCCTTTAAAGACAAAAAATCTATGTCTTTGTCATGTTTTTCTTTATCAGCCCATGATCAACCCATCTCTCTGAACTCAATAAAACTTCTTCCTAGTTCCTTGTGTGTTATCCTGAAACTTAACACTGATTTAGTACAATGGATGTGTCTCATACTATGCATGGGGTGCTTTTTCCATATCACATAAACCTTTATTGGAGTTAGTAAAGTAAAACGGGTAAACGTTGAGGTGTTTTCATGTGCAAGTAGCAATATTACCTGTCCCAAAAATATGTCCGGAGTTTATCCAGAGATTTGTCCTAACGCTGCCACGAGAATGCCATCACTGACAATATTACCCAGTGTGAGTCAGGCAAGAAGCTGCGATTGGAGCCCTGGTGGCAGCAGCTGTATCCTGGCACATAGTCCTGGAGTTGGCTGACTGCAGATACATCCTCATTAGACTGTCTCTGGGACATAAACACATGCAGCGAGTGTTGTTTGAGAGCACTCGATAGCCCAAAGGTCAGTTGTATGCACCATCAGTGTCAAAATGCATCAGCATCAATGGGCCTGTGGAGCTGTCTTAAGGAGGCTTTCCTGGAGTGATACAGATGTCTGTTGAGGAGGGAGATGGCAAACTAACAGGCTTCTCCTCCTACCTAGGGTTGGTATTATTATCAATACCACCCCATAGTCATTTTGCAGTCACTATCAAAACGACAGTGAGAAGTTTATGCTGAAGCAGCTGTCCAATGTATGTGATTGTAAAATTCACATTAAATAGCAAAGGAAGCAACATTTTAATTTTGTATAGCAACACTGTGCCACATCCCTTTGCCAAGATTTTCCCAGCCTATTTTAGTGTGTTGAAGTCGACAACCTAGCTGAACTCTAGTTAATCATGGATCAGTAATGGATAGCAGACACATCGCTACTTATCTTAGCCCCAAAATACTCATCTCTACAGAAGCCGGTCTTCACTGGAGCACAAACTTAATAGGGGTCATTACACAGAGATGGAAGAGGAATTTGAAAGTATGGATAAAAATGGAAACTAAAGCAAGGAATGATTAGGGGAGATGAAGACAGGAATACTTAAACTTAGTGTAACTTAAATGGATTCAGTTCATGAATATGAACAGCTTTCAATGAATATATGCGAGAAAGACATTGAATACATTTGAAAAAACATCAGCCAATAGAGCAATTTGAAATAAATATTTTTTTAAGCTATAAACTCTATTCTCTTAAGCAAATTATTAAAGCGTTACTTTGAGTGAAACAACTCACCTCAATGACAAATCCATACTTCCTACAATTTTTAAACGTGGTTGTTTACCTGGAAAAATGCTTAAAAGGTATATTTAATTCATTTAATTGGTTGCCCTGTACATGGACAGTATTTCTTGAAATAGATTTCCCTTTGCATGTCGGAGAAATTGCAGTTTTTCTATTAGTAAAGGGCAGTTTAGTAAGCTGGTTTCTTCTTGGAGTCTACAATCATGTTTATGGCTGTGTACAGCCTTGACCTAAATGCTAACCTCAGGATGTGAACAGTGTTGATGGGAACATTATCATGGGATTGATGAACACGTACACATTTTGACTTGATGACAGCACTAACTGAAAAATAAGAGAGTTGGGCTTTTACAGTTGATTCTGAGGAGAATGTGTGTTTTCAATTTCATTTAATAAATGTCTACTTGGTCAAGGCCATAAAAAGATTCTAACTTTGTGAACCACCTTTGCAGAATATCATGGCCATCAATTCAAAATTTGCTTGATATTTCAGACAGGACCAAAGCTTTGGATGGAACCAGCTAATCCCTGACATTTCCATTGCTACAGTGCTACAACATTACCCTGGCCCAAAACAACAAAACCAAAAAAACCACCCAGCCCTCTCTCTTTTGTCAGTGAAACACCCCTTCAACACATGCAACACAAATGCACAGTCTGCGGTCCACATTTTATCCTAAGCACATATCAGTGCAACAGGCAAGTAGCTTTTAATTGCCCGCAATTAGCCTCAATGACACGATTTCAACTCACTGTTTCTCTCTGATTGCACAATGCTGAGAGGGACATTGCACTTTGAGGCTGAGCACATGGTGTGAATCCTTTCATTAAGATATTCATATGTGGGAGTTGGACGTTGTTGTAGGTGATTAAGGTTGGCCTAGACAATACACAAAAGCAATACAATATGTGTCTGAGCTGAGCACAAAGAAACACAGTCCGCAGTAAATAAGTAAAGACAAACCGTGTCCCAGTATAACAACAGGATTGAGTGATCTTGAGATATAATATGATCGGCATTGTGTGGTAGATAATGGTGTGTGTCTGTGTTCACACCATTGAATCGCACACTTATGAGACAACCGTCACGTTTAATTTCTATTTAATTATGTTCTGTTGTTTTTTATATCCAATTTAAAATTCCTGTTGCCTTCCCGGTTGCACAATCTCTACTGTTTATTTCCCCGTTGGCATTTCCGACCAACATGCAGGTCTTTATTCTTTCTTGGTTTGTTTGTTTTAACTTTTCTTTCATTCTTTCTTTCTAAAGCCAAATCCACACAGTGGGCATTATAATGATGGGCCATTAAAAGGATTCTCCATCAACTTAATTTTATAGATAAAGAATATAATGTAAAATGAGCTGAGGTTCAGCTGGTTGTCTTTGAATTTATATCTATCTATTTAGCCATAGCAAACTGTACAAATAGCCAGATTAAAAACCAGTGGGTAATTTAAAGGCGTTTCCTTTGTACCCTTTGTAATATAACTTTGATGCCTGCTCTTTAAGTAATGATAATACAACATTAATACCAATATAGCAAATGCTGGTATTGGTAGTTCATCCTACATAAAATGATTTGTCTTAACATGTGCCAAAGCACAGTGAAGCTATTACAGAATTGTCCCTGAAGACGTGCTTGTTTTCATTGCATAGCTGCATTGCATGACATATTATCAATCACTTTGAGTCAAAATAATGATGGTGGGCAGAGTGTTAACATCACTGTGATAACATTCAGTACCTTCGCTCCACATGCAGAAGATGGTGATCACTGAGAGGAATGTTTCTGAGAGTAATCTCCCAAAGACAGAGTACCAGGTAGTACCCCATCAGAACACGGTATTCCTGTAATTTTGCACCCGACTTGACTCCTGGCCTTTTCACCACTCTGCTTTTCTTCAAAGTCCTACAGACATTCTTGGCTCCTATGGATCCATAACCTTTTCTTAAAGGTTGTCACATTAATCATGCTGCTGATTCCACTCATCAGCCCCCCCCCCACCCTTTTGTATCTCACAATGCTGTACCTAGTTTCTCTTCACTGCCCTCTATTCAAAGCACTGTATCTAAACAACTATCACTCTCTCTTGTGTTTTTTAGTTTTAAAGCCTTTCCTTTTCCTCAGTCAGGTAAATCATGGTAGTAAGAAGTCTTAATGAGACAGGGAGGCAACGTGTTGCTAATCTCATTCTATCTAAAAAAAAAAAAAACCCCAAAACTTTCAGTCTGCTGAGTTTCTGAAGTGTGAAACAAAAAATAAAGAACCTTGACAAGCTGCTACTGAGGAGATATTGGTGACCATGGACCATGGAGTGTCTTACAAACTGCACACTGCACACTGGCACTATACAACCCCGTTTCCTTTAAATTATGTTTGCATTCGAAACATTTGCAACAGAAATAATGACAGAAAAAGGGTAAAAAAATTATAATAACAAGACCAACTTACTTTCTTTAACCTAATGATGAAAACTATTTAGTGTTGAGAGTGCTGAACATTAGCAACGTCCACCAAAATGCAGTGATTTCGCTGTGTAGTCCCACAGACATGATCCGAGGAGTATATTTGATCAGAGTAAGTTGTTGCAGTCAACAGCAGGCCTGAATGGGAACGTGGTTGTGGTTGTGCCACTGCCACAGCCTTCAGCTAAACTACCTAAATTAACAGGGTAGATGGGGTGGGTATGCAATCACTTCAAAAGTGAACAAGTGCACAAAAGTACCTCACAATAACCATGTATTACAGTTGTAGGTTTTTTGCAAAAACATAAGATGCAGGCGTTTGAAACACAGCAGTTAGGTATTGTTGGCTTAATTGGAATTTGAGTCATGAAGAAGCTCAAAGTGACAAATGTGTGTTTTAATTTCTACAAATAGTAGCAACAATGTGTGAATGACAATAATCAAAAATGTGCTCTAATCAAAGGGTGATGAGTTTTCTAGTCTTTTGAAATTCAATTAAACGTTGTAGGTTTTCATACGAACGAGAGTTTGAAAAGAGTCTTAAACTCAAAACAGAAATAACCAAATTCATGGGTTCCTAACAATATGTAAATAGATGCAATAGACTTTATAATTATTTTTAGGCATTTAACTTGACAGATAGTTTTCCCAGCTGAAAATGCTACCAGTGCAATAAATTTAAAGATGGATATATAACGTATACAGAAAACTGAAATTTATTCCCATTGGAACTACTTTATTTTTAAAATTGTTTCATCTTTTGTTCAAATTAATTTGGTTTTATATGTGGCGGACACCGTAAATACATTTCTGAAAATCTCTTTCTAACATTAGGTCAAATGAGTGAAAAGCCTTTTATAGTTGCAACGATTTATATATTTAATTTAATCTGATTTAACATCCATGGTAATGTGTCAGTTTAAGTTTGGGTCAGTCCGAGCGAAGAGGACAGCAAGATTGCAGCTCTCAAACAAACCTGGACCTTACAGATTCCTGAGAAGAAAAGAAATTCATTCATTCACTCATTCATTCATTCATATTCTACTGCCTATCCGTTTCCAGGTCGCAGGGGGTGCTGGAGCCAATCCCAGCTCACATTGAGAGAGTGCAAGAAAAAGAAAGAAATCTTGAAAATATATGTGTAACCTACTATAGTCTGTAACATTTCATTGAATTGTCAGTTTTCTGCCCACTGTGGTGCCACGGGCAAATAATGTCAGACTGAATTATAACAGACATTTTTAGATCAGGGAGCTATAAAACTTACATAAACTCTCAAAACATTTCACTAAACTTCACAAATCAATACATAATTGCTGCTCAATTGTTAATATTTAGCGTTTTGTACAACTCACTTCACAAAAGATATAAACAGTAAATCACAAACGCCAACTTTAATCTATTAAACACGACAATGACATTAACAGATTCTTCAGTTGTAAATACAGACACTTTAAATAGGATTACTTCCTTCTCTTATAATAATATCACAAGTTAAGAAGTGCTAAACACTTTGACAATTACTGCAGCAAATTTGGCGTGATGAACATGAAAGACCTCATGGCAATTTAATGTGATGACTAAATGTGTTTTATTGAATCTGGCTGTACTCATATCATCTGCTATAAACTAAGATAATTGTATTGGATAGCTGTTCCATTTATCTATGGATCCATTTGAAATAAATCAAGAGAAAAAAATTCAATATGACCTTGGTTTCTTTACAGTTTGACTTTGATAGAAGTAACTTGACTCAAAATGACATATAGAGGAGAAAGTAAAACACCTGACGAGATGAATGTTTCTCATCTGTTATATAGCAGCTAATTCTGTTCATTTAATGAGAAATATGTATTCAGAGCTGCTGTTTTATATGTGAGAGGCTTCGCTAAAGTGCCTCTAAAACTTACTGAGACCTTCTACACGGACAGAAGAGTTTTAAGTGAAGGGACACCGACACTAAATCTAACCTGTTCGTAATTAGAGGCAGGGGCTCATTATTCCACTGAGAGAAAATCAAGCCTGGTTCAAGTGGAAGAGTGGAATATGACTTAATGTGTGTGTCTGAGTGCATCACTGGGTTATGCACCCAATCGTATTGTGAGTCCAAACTCAAGGTCAACTTGGTGCAAACAGTCATACATTTTATAATAAAGTCCAGTCAAAAGGTGTACACGTGTACAACTGGACAAACTCCCTCTGTTCATCTGAGCAGCTAGATAGAATAGTATTTTGTCACCTATTTATTCATCATTCTGATTTTTTTTTTTCCCCAAACACCATAAATGGCCATTTTACCCTAAAGTTAGAACGTTTTGTGCTGTGTTGTGCTTGGCAAAATGATAAACACCAGATAGTGTAAGAAATAAAGAGATGATTTGGGCATATATTTGCTCTTCTACCAACTGATATCCTATACTGTCACTTTCCAAACCTGGCTGATTCTGAGGATCCTTCAGAAGAACCAAATGAATATTCACTGCAGGATAGCAGCATCAAGCCATTCTTGACCGAACAGATAAAGCAGCAGATACTACATAAGATGCTGATTGTTTTTGACATCCATTGCAATGGCATGTTGTGCTGCTGTTATGAATCAGCATTTTTTTCCCATCACATTTTAAATATTTTCCAGTGGAGAGTAACTGCTCGGTTTGGTCACATGGTCATCAGTGTGAATCCTAATGCAGCGCCCGTGGCCCACAATGTGGCAAGGAACATTTAGTTATCTACTTTACATTCATAGTCCTCAAGGCTTTCATATGCACAAAAATCACCGCATATGAAGGCAATTTAGCTCTCTCATTAAAAAGACATAAATGCCTCAGAACTTAATGGCATCTCACAGTAAAAGAGTGAGTTGTTGGAGTTTCAAGATTACATCTCACATCTCATCTTTTCACGCAAAATAAAAAAAAGCAAAAGCGGTGCTTTCGCCGCAGTTTGAGTGAAAATGGCAGAATGTTCAAAAGAATAATACAGTAAAGATGTACTCTGATGTGCATCTTTGGGGAAATTTTTATTTTTAACTAGCACAATAAGATGCGAAGTGTACCTCAACGTTATTGATAGAAAAAAAAACCCAACTGTATCAGTGACTGTGCGCTCACTGACAACCAAGCACGTCACATTTCACTGCACCTTCCGCTATAAAACCTCTCACGTGGGAGTAATGCAGTGCAGTGCAGACTTTGCAAAAAATATTTTTTTTTTCCTGAACATGCTTGGCTTCCAAGCAGCATTGGTATTCAATTATAATTCATCTTGATTAGTGCTATCTTTTCCCACTTAAAAAATGTTACAGCAAGTGCTATGTGCTTAACCTTGGGAGAAAAAAAAAAAAGAAAAGCAGTGCTGTGCTGTACAGCACGAGTAAAGATGCTTAAAGAGGAATTACTTCTGGAGAAAATGACTTCCTCCATCCCTGAGGTCTTTAATTTCAGCAGTCATGAAAAGTGACATTGATATTACCATCGGTGAGGTGATGGAGACTCTACTTTATCAGTCCTCTTTATGAACTGTAACATTACGCATACCCTTTACTCCTAAAGGAGTACATTAAGGATATTCACAATATTCTGTGCTAAACAAACCACATAAGTCTGACGTGCTTTGAATATATGTATTATAGGTTTGTTTTGGTTGTTCATAGAGTTGTTGACTGGATTTATTATGGGATTATATGGCAAACTCTTTCCTTCGCTGTGTCTGGCGAAGAGATGTCCTTGGCCTGTGAGACCGTGTACGTTATTCAGCAGGCAGGGTCTCTGCAGTGCAGCTGTACAGCCAGCGCTGCCCCGTTTCTTTTAGACAAGATGAGAATGAGATTACAGACATGCATTATTTGTAACCGATACCATTCCTTAATGGTGTCTGCGTTCCCCCCGGCAGCCCATAATGGACCGTTTTTGAGGTTCTCAGCATCTTGTTCGGCTTTTTGATGGTGATGGAATGGGGACAGGGGGTGTCACCTGGGAAGAAACAAGAAGAACGATGGGACCTTTCATTTACTTGTCAGGAAGCTGGCACTTGCTAGCACTTGACATGGTGTGCATACATAGAGTGCTTGTATGAGCAGTGGCAGATAACAAGGGGGGGGGGGGGGGGGAGTGCTTTGAAAGGGAAACATTTCAATTCTTCTTTTACACTACAGAAAAAAAAAAGAATATGTCAAATGTTAAAGGGAGGAATTCATGGCTCATTTATCAAATACTAATGTAGCTCTAATGACTATAAAAGAGCCTCAAAGCAGGAGTCCTTGCTTTCTCCCCACGAATGTCAGTCATTGTATTACATCCTGTCGTTACCTCTCTGTGGTAGTGTTCTTTGTTTGGGGCTGAATAATTGTCACGATTTAAACAGCAATTACGCCCAGAAAGGATTCAAACACACGGGATGAAGTATTCATGTATTCCAGTGTTACACTTTTTAATTTTATCTCATCTCATAAGAATGTGGAATCTTTTATTGTGAAATAGTCGCCAGGTATTTGTCATTGCACTTAAAAAACAATTCTACCGAACTAGACGAGAAACATTTTTGGCATTTTTTTTTAAAGGAGGATCCGTCTAATATGTTTGAGGCAGCAGCCACGGTAGGCTGTTAGATGAGGAGTTGTGCAGGCAACAGGCAGTACACCTTTCAATATCACAGCCATGAAACAAAGTTTACGGAGGCGTTGCTACTGCTGCTGGTCTCAATCGAGCTGCATGAAATCAGCTCATAGTTGCAGTTACTTTTGACTGATATTAAAATAACCTGGGTTTCAACAAAACAAACACAAGCTTCTTATCGGATTTATTTATGTATTTATTTAAGGCAGCTTCTCTGCAAGCATTTCCTGGAATGTTAAATTGAATTTTCCATTACCATCGCTAACCCTCGGTGTCACCAACTCACTTGGGAGTGGACCTGGCTATTTTATTTATTTATTTTTTGGTTTTCATAACCTTGAAATAAATACTCAACAGCTCACAGGACAACCCCCCCTGAGCCAAGACACAAGAAACCACTTTCTGGATGGTAGCGATGATAACCAGAGTCAGAGAACAACGTCAACACAGTGAGTGTGGAGTGAAGTTTCAGGTAGCTCAATACTTAGAATAAGAGAATATAATGTAGTTCGAGGTGAAATCAGCACACACCAACTCAAGATATAAAACACCCTGCAAGTTGGGTAATCACATGCCTCTCTGCTTTCACCCGTACACCCTGTAGTCTGACACAAAGAAGCCTGATTCACCGACATTAAACATAACCTTACTGCAACGAAATGAGGAGCAGGATATAAGAGCAACTGCGTGTAAAAGGAAAAAATCTTTACAAGGGGCAAGACCTAAATAACAAACTCTATCCTGTGAGAAGGATGAATAGACCTCTGGAGGAATCTGCCAAAGATCCAGCTCAGGAATGGGACTGTCTCTGTTCAAATCTGAGTAGCTGTATAGCTTCACTGCAGTCTGTTGTCTCTTTTTAGTTCCTGGGAAGGCACCGGCTTGACCTCCTCTGCTCATCAGCCTGCATAGAACCACGATTTAAGTGCAAAAACAGTTCTGATACAGCTACGTAACTGTGCTACAATTATTATAGCTCTCATATGCTACTTTCTAATTCCTCTTTGCTCAACTATACAGATTTCTCGATGTGGTGCGTTGCTGCCCTGCAGGGAGAAGGACGGTAGAGACAGTTCCTATTTAACAGACAGCACAAGAACTGGATAATGTGTATATAGATACATATAAAGTTCAAGTTGGACAAGAAATGAATGTCGCTTTATACTGGCAAGTGACTCCCTGCTGTCCTAACCGCTTCTCTATAATTTGAAACCAATTAGACACTGTAATATGACGGCTCGGCTTCAATTACCATGATAGTGGAAATCTTCCTGTCTAATTATGCTCTCCTTTTAATCTTTCTCTTTCAAAGATCTCTTCAACAGACAGTAGAGGAGGAGACAAGGCGTGTACTTGCATGGTCTCTGAATTAATAATACAGCCAGAGGAGAGGCGCAAGTACACAGACTGGCAGTGGAAACCACAGCAGTGTGTCACTTCACATAACGCAGAGCCGAAGACACTGAGAGCCTTGCATGCTGTCATGAGAGTCTCACACACAATTTCAGCTCTGACATTTCAGCTTTGAGTTTGTGAAAGTGAAATGTTCGACTCAGCATGGATTTTTAATACAGTCATTTTGGTCATCCACTGAATTTCCATCATGCTCCACCCGTACAAAAAACCTGCAGAAGAGCTTCGTCTCTAAGATAAGTCCAAAGCACTGCTGTGTCACAATAGGGCCTCACATGTGGCACCTTCACTGCAGATCAAGGCTTGGTACCTTTAGTTAAAGGTTGAACCAAAACCCTTGTTAACCAAACAAACAAAGGACTCTTGGGGGCAGGGATTGGTGATTCTGAGCTAAACCGCTATCCAGCGTGTTACCTTTCACTGCACATTCGACCATAAAATTAGTCCTTGGGTTGTCAGCACACATGCTACGTCATTGCAGCATCTCGGGTTCAACTCCGACCCTGGGACCTATTCGGCATGTCATCTCCTCTGTCTCTCCCTACTACCTTATGACTTATTGTCATTAGAATAAAGACATAAAGGACAAAAAGAATTGTACTTTAACACTCGTACTCTTACTCTATTTTTTTTTTTTTTTTTTAGCTCAATTTAGCTCTCTTTATAGTCTGAGACAAAACACACAGCTCTTTCACTGCATGATACTGCATTACTCCTCGGTGTACTACTGCTGCGTCTGTTGCTTGGTGCTGAGCAGGTAGCGTGGGTTTGGGTTTTTCACTGAAGTCAGCAGTCTGCTGTGACTGGAAACAAAACTGCTATTAGCCATAACACCCAACAAAGTGTAGTAAATGTGTGAAAGCTGACAATAAGATGAATAGAACTAATGAATTCATTGTGAAATTCACCAAAAGGTCATTAAAAGAGCTTAAAATGGATTGTTACACATTTTTGCGAAATGTACTTGACTTTCTCTTGCAAAGAGTTTGGTTTGTGATTTCTGTCAGGTGAATCTGAGGGTACAGCTAGACAGACTTTGTTTGCCCAAAGGTAACAAAATCTGTCTGCCAGCGTTTTGAAAGCTCGCTAATTAACACGTTACATCTCAGGGTCCTACATTCTTCCCTGGTTGCCTAGAAACCTAATGGCGACAGCAAGACTCCAGTCATCGCATCTGTCCATCAACAGACCATGAGTATCAGTCCCTCCAAATTTGCACAGATGTATTTGGAAAATATATTATGTTAGAGTTTAATAATAAAAGAAGAGTAATAAATCACACAACATCCTGTAGTTATGTTAAATAAACCAGCAATAGAGTTCAGTCAGTTAGATCTGTACACACTCAGAGTTAATAGAGCTGATGAGGACAGGCAATTCAATGACTTGTATAGTCTGAAGTGCTTTTATGGTTCATGCATGGACAAACTTATGATGAATACATTTAATGAAGAACAGGAGCTAGCGACGATTTTACGATGTTATGATTTTACTATGAGAAACTGGCTGGCTTGCAGCACTGAGTTTTATTTGAACTGCATCAGCCAAGCGTTAATGATATACATACAATTATAAATATTTTAATTCAATTCCTGAGAATATCATTATGCTATGGTCAATAGAGCATTTTCTGTCAATAATAATTTTTTATGCATCTCTTCCAAATTGTATTGCAACCTAGGTGTAATTATGATACACCGAAGTTGTCATTTCTTTTAATCTACCAGTTTAGCTCATGGCCATGTTGGGTAAATTGAAAGAAAATTGATGTGGGAACATTTCCCACATTAAGAGACAATGAACATTTACATATACCACAAGCTGCTACTTATAAAAATGCTGCATCTCAGTGTTTGAACCAAATTGCCTTAAAGATGAGGTCTCCCCACACACTCAGCCAGATGGGACCTGAAATTTTACAAAGTGGGTGCCTTTTTAAACATTAGCATGACTGAGAGTCATGTAGATGAGGTAGATTATCCAACTTTCTGAAGCTCATTTTAGTCTCTGTTTGTCATAGGGGATCAAGCCAGCAACACTGGAAAGGATTTAACCATGGCTATAATCCCTGCCATGTTGACAGTCTGTGGAACAGGAAGAAAGTGTGTGTCTGCATAATGTCATTTTTTGTGTTTATGATATAGTCAATTCAATGATTATACAATAGCCAAACATTCATTTGCAACTATTTAGAAAATAGACATGTTAATTCATTTTCTTTAGAACAAGTTCTTGATCTATTTATCATTTAAAGCCTAAACCTACAGTGGACATCAATAGGTGGGCCCATAGGAAACACAAAATCGATAGGGAAATGTGCACATTAGAGCACAATCAAACGAACGCACAAATATTCTCAGTTTCCATTTCCTAAAATGTTCAGTTTTCCTTTACTTATGATATAACTAGCAATTTGGAGACATTATGGGATTTTGTGATGGATGTCATTTTGTTTGATGTCAACTTCACTACTTGAGTAAAAGTACAGATACTCCTTGTCAACTATTACTCCAATACAAGTGTAGGCGTGAAAGTAGCGAGTAATGAGAGCATCAATAGAAATGTAGTAAAAAGTACAATATTTGTCCTTCAAATATAAGTATCCCCCAAAATAATACTCAAGTAAAGTACAGATACTCAAAAACTGTACTTAAGTACAGTACTCAAGTAAATTTACTTAATTACTGTCGACCCCTGTTAAGTGGTCAAATAATTTGTCTAAAAATAATCAAGAGATTAATTTGCAACACTTTGGTGCTGATTTACTAATCAGTATATACACATTTAATAAAGAGTAAACTGGTGAATATATTAACTCCCTAATTGCTGATAAATACTATTTATTTAGAACACTTGATCATGTTATTCTCTTGCTCCATTCAGCTGTGTGTTACATATATATATTAGTATAGTATATCCTTATGAATGGTTAAGTGGATGGATGGATGGGCAGGCAAACGGACGGATGGATGGATGGATGGATGTTGAGGCTGCTTACTGTCCAAGCTAAGTGGAGAAACACATCAGCTCTGCCTGCTCCCTTTAGCACTTATTAGTCTAATGAGTGCTCAGTGAGATACTTGGGCTTCTTGGCTGCGTACTCAGCACTGCCCATTTTGAATTTTAGCACAGGCTCTCTGAGTCTTTGCCTCATAGTTCATATCTTGGTTTACTTTTATCCCTAATATGATAACTAGAGAATAAATTATTCATCTGCGATCATTGGTCTCATGTTTAAGGAACCATTGCTGTGATCAAAGAGTGATGGCTTGTGCCAGCCTTCCCCAGAAAAGCCTGCTTATGAAGAATGATCAAAGGCCATGCATGTAAACACATTTGCTCCATATAGTCACCATGTCTTCTCAAGGGCGGCCATTTAGATGCAAAAACTTAAAGTAGTATACTATGATTTAAACTATAAAGTGTAGCTTGTGTGCAGAGGAGAGTGTAGGTCTTCACTTCCCATAGAGGTGCGATTACTGAAAAACAGGTGAAATAGGCAGAAAACATGTAAGAAGCATCCTGTACTGTCATCAGAGTTACAGCTTTATATTCATTAAATCAAATGAGATACATTTCTGGGACTCTTTCCTTTGACATTTCTTAGAAATAAAATGCAGACAAAGAGGCTTTTCTGCTAAAAGTATACATAAAGAAGTGATTTACATGATGCCTGATTTTGTTTGGCAGGTTTTTCTAAAGATTCAAGGCCTGAAACACACACACACACACACACACACACCCCTTGCTGCTGTGGCAAGTTACTATGTACCAGTACAACCTGTCCTCTGATGGAGAGTTTGCTGTGTATATAAACCTTTTAAATTCCTGATGAGACTGCGAACAGCTAACCGTAATCACAATGTTACACCACTTGTTAATGTAATCAAATTACTTTAACGTGCTTTGCAGCATTACTGTAGCTTCCACAATTCCGATCACATCCATTTCACACATATTAAATCATGACTTTTAGCCACTGCTGCATTAATGCTAAGTACCTGAGTACCTTCCCACTTTACGCTACAGATTAAAATATTATTCAACATTCAGATCTGCAAATGAATTATAACTTTATTGTGTTAGTGTCATTATAACTGAAAATTGAAATGAAGAGCCTAGTGGAAGAAACACAGATTCAGTGATAGGTTGTTTGTGGCATTGTGCCCGGCTGCCCTCTGAGATATTTCTGGCACCGTGTGAGCAGGATGTTCAAGCTGAGATTTTTGAATTGTGCCAAGTGGCAACCTACAGCCTGTATTTACGGACAGACAGACAGAACACTCCCCTCCAGTCCATCAGATCAGCAGGTTAATCAAACAACAGACAGCCATTTGAATCTGAGAGAGAGAAGTATAAATTATTAATAACAGTTAAAGGCTTTCTGAGAACGGCTGGGGATCAAGTTGGTGACATGTTGTGTTTGAAATCGGTTTGTGTGAAGGGTGAACAACCTCAGTTTGGGCTATTTGGCACTTTAAATCATTATGCTCACTTTACTCAAGATTTCTCTTGTGTTATCAGCGGGACGGCTTCTATTGGCTCTAAATGGGATCGGCTCAAGTGGATATAAGACACATTTGTCCAAGGACAAAGCCTTTCATGAACTCAAAGCTAAAAGGCTGAAAGGGCACAGATTTAATTCATCAGCAGTGTTGTATGTTGGGCAGCACGGCAGCATAGTGGCTAGCTCCGTTGCCCGACAACAAGAAGAGCGCAGGTTCGGTTCCTGGACCTGGGGTCTTTCTGTGTGGAATTTGTATGTTCTCCCCGTGCCTGCGTGGGTTTCCCCCGGGTACTTTGGTTTCCTCCCACCGTCCAAACACATCATGTTTGGGTTAATTGGTGACTCTAAATTGTCCTTATCTCTGAGTGTGAGTGGTTGTTTGTCTCTGTCCATCTCTGTGTGTTGACCCTGTGATGGACTGGCGACCTGTCCAGGGTGTACCCCGCCCTTGCAGCTCCCCACGACCTAGAAACAGATAAGTGTTAGAAGATGAATGAATGTTTTATGTTTGTGCTGATCAACCCACCCAATTCAGTGATGTCCAAGAAGAATAAAAGATATTCTGTGCAGCTGACCTCTGACTATGCCTTAAATAATCCCAATGCCAGCATTATTCCCAGAGAAAAACTCAAGTCAAGAGAAGACGCTCCAGTGTTAAGCAGTATTTGCTTTCAGAAAGGTGATTTGTTCATCATGAAGTGCTGCTGGTAAAGGCAGAAAACACTGATCCTGTCTGGGAGCCAGCATGTTTGTCAGAAGCAGGGTTTTGCCACATTAGGCAGTTCTTCATATAGCCTTTGATGTGCAGTGTCAGACTGATGGCTGGGCAGACTAAAAAGCTCCTCTTTGCTCCACTGACTCCATCAGCCAAAAAAACACTGAGCTTCAATCCACCACAGCTCTGTGAAAGTTCATGGCCCACCATGCTGTCAATCTCTCTTCAGCAAACAGGTAGAATTGTACTCGATTTATCGAGCTCTAATGCTCCACTTCCCCAAACTGCTAGTAGAAAACTTTAAATATATAACACTGATCTGTCATTGATCTAAACATACACATGCCAACCCCCACAGTCTAAATCTACACACTCCGAGCTGAGTTGAAAACCACTTAGCAACCAGGAGGTGTGCTGCTCACCTCAGTTTGGGATGGCATACACGCATCCATCCATTATCTATACCGTTTATTCATCAGGGCCGCAGCTGACATCGGGCGAGGGCGGGGCACACCCTGCACAGGTCGCCAGTCCATCACAGGGCCGACGTACGGAGACAAACAGCCATTCATTCATGCACACACTTATTTTACAAACTGAAGACATGGTACATCATTTGAAACCTCACGATTTCAGACGACATTACGCCCAACATCAACACTGTTTCCGTTTTTTTGTGTTGGGAGAGAATTCGCAAGGCAGCATGATGATCAGTTGCCACACACACACACACACACACACACACACACACACACACTGTGGTCCAGATTTAAATAGGTCAACAACTCCTGGACAGATTGGTATGAAACTTGGTACAGAGCGCAGACAATGAATTTCAATGACTGTGGTGATCCCTTGGCGTTTTCTACAAGATCACCATGACATTGACATTTAAGAATAATGTTTCAATACTTTTTAAAGATATTCATGCACCCCACCTCCCCACCCTCCCTTCAGGATGAATGTTGATAATTTCGGTGATGTTCTCACTTTTCTATCTACTGTGGCCATCAGCTCAAATTTAATAACCTGTGAAATGATGTTCCCATTAGCCTCAGCTGTGTTTTATTATTTAAATAAATGACCTTAACATGCTAACGTTCAAAACTAAGATGGCCATCATGGTGAACGTACTCTTCCTGTCCGACCTCTAACATCCCCATAACCATTGTCCTTGTGAGTGTTAGCATGCTGACATTAAGGCTGCTTCTATACATATAAGTAATACAGGAACAAAGCATTCTAAAAGAGTCATGTCATTTTTAGTAATATTGCCTTTAAACAATGGGATATATGCATTTTTGATGAGTCTTGGCCCCTTACAGTGTTGCTTGCTCCATTTATGGTCTAAGAGTCAATCATTAAGAATGAAAAGAACAGTTGTAGACACTTGAAACTGCTTTTAAATAAATAACAGCTTTAGTTCCCTGCTAACATTAATATGAGAGTTTGTACCATGGCTTAACTCTACCCGCTTTCTGTTTGCCAGCTTTGCAATATAATAAATATTGCACGAATTTACATGGTCATAATGATCTACTAATAGTATTTTGAGAGTTGGGTAGTGGGTAATGTGCAAGCAATACTATTTGTTGACCTGGGGTATACTATACACAGAGATTGGTTTAGTTGTGTTGGTTGGTGTAGATGGGATTTTCATGATGAAATTAACTGTGCCACTTATCTCTTGTTTAGTAAATGGAAGTCTACCATTCATAAGAAATGTATTATCAGGGCTTTACATGGCTTCTCTTCCCGTTTCTCATGCTTGCAGTTTTTCAAGACACTGCTGTTGTGAAACGAAGCCTCTGAAATCAGTAGATGCCAAAGTAAATTTTTACTTGTTATCATCAAGATGCCAGGTGTTATTATGTGTCGGCTCCAGAAAAATGCCTTCATCAATGAATAGAAAAGGAGCGGGTTGTAGCCGTTTCAAATGCCATCACGAACACACAAGATTTCTTCAGATATGAGTATCCTTGGTCAGATGAGAGGAAATGAAAAGAGTGAGGATTTCAATTACTCTGATTTATTTGCATGATATTGTGTCTGTTGTGTTCAGGTGAAGGTAAGAAAAGGAAAACTGGACATATAAAATCAAACACAAAGTGATAAATGAGAATATATTTTTTGTCATGTGGGTGAACAGATTGCTTTGAATGCAGATGATATGAAGCCACTATCTCAATAAGAGACCGTGAGACATGTATAAACCCTATGAACAAAGTACAGTAGGCAGTTTTTAAAAGGCTAGATTTTGTAAACGTCATCATTCTTCTTAAAAACAGCAGAAAATAACTGGAGGTTTCCTGTGAGAGATAGTTTAAGGTAGGAAACTGTGCAGAGCCAGACATCTGACTGTCATCTGACTGAGTACTCTTCACTCATTTTTCAGTGAGTGGGTGTGAATTGCATTTATTGTAAACTTTTATCACTTTTATCACTTTATGGGAGTCTGTGTTTATTTCAGACTATAAAACCCAGCAGGGAAGTTTGTGTTGGGTTTTTCTGCTCATCACTGGGGGGACCCTGCTGTCACAACAACAAAGCAAAAGCCAAGGTCAAGACTTCTTGATCCTGCTGCTTTTTCTTTTTCTTTCAGAGCTGTCAACTCAGTTTAGGGTGAAGGAGGACATGGCCATTGTACAGGAGTGGAAAACCTACCAAACTATTCTGTGCTTGAGACTTTCAACAGTATATTGACACAGTGGTCTCAGTGAGTGGAAGCAAAAACTATTAAAGGTCCTGAGTGCAGCCTGTAAAGGAGGACAAAGATATTTCATGACCAGCCTACAACTGTGCATGAGCTCAGCTCAAAGACAAGATGCAGTATTAAGCTTAGTTTAACAGAGATATATCTGCATTTCCTCAAGTCTGCATTAAAATCGGCGTCATTTTTTGCTGCATCCTTTAAAGTGCATAAAAGTCATGCATGTCATCAAAATATATTACAGCAGGGATGCAGCAATAAGACTCAGAGTGCAACTTGGGTTTAAGATTTTCTACTACATGCCTGCATCAAAGTTAATTGATACTGGAAAGTAATGGTTATTGATGTTACAAATATAGCCCTGTCGCAAAGTCACTTAACAAGAGATATGAGCTGTCTGTCACAGCACATTTCCTGAAGCCGGAGTCAGAAAGCAGAATCCAGACTGATACAAATAACTGCTTTTTCAATAATTCAGGCCGATCACAGTGAAATTAGGATTGTTCAGTCTTTATGGAGTTGCCGCAGGACTGATGAGGTGGGATGAATGACAGAATGCATATTTAATGCCTGTGTAGAACGTTTTAAATCCCATCCTTTTTACCTTAAGCCGCGTTCAAGGATATTTTCCCCTCTGCTCAAACACATCATTACACACCAAACAGCTTCATTATGGACGGATTCTTTCTGCTCTATGGGGATTTGTGCTCTTTGGGGAACCTCGTTTCCCAGCTGATCTATAGTATTGCGTGTAGCTGCGACAAATGAACTGGCACTAGTTTGATATAGAAGTTGTGAGGCTGACCACTGACACTGCTGCCGGTTTAATCTTTGAACTCAACAGGGGGGCACTAATCCAGCGGTGAACCTGTTTACTGAGTAGGGACTAGTATCACTTGGCAACCATGAATGCTAAAGTATCCTTGCGGATGCTTAATGTAAGGGTATTCAGAGCAGGCGAATGCAAAGAGGGGAATTCATTTGCTTCAGTTTTTTGAAATGCATTAATTGCAATCACTTCACTCTCTAATTATTTTCACACCGTTTTCTCCACAATTCACAGAACTGTGACATAGAAAGCATTGCTTGGCAGGGCATTCAACACAAGTATAGACACCGATTGCATTTTTTCCAAATGGAGTCATCTGCAGACAGCACTCTAAAGCTCTGACAATGAACAAAAATTAATTCCTGCTGTATCAGTTCATTGACGGTGTGAAAATATACAGAGGTACAAAAGATTTGACTGCATAAACAGTGTGAATTCACACATGAAGAGAGAGGTGAGTAAATAGGCAGAGTGGTAAAATTCTGCAGCTGTGATGTACAGCTGTGTAAATGTGGGGTGGGACTGTCTGTGGAGGTAACAAATACCCAACTTTGGTGCAACATTTGCGTGTAAATCTTGCATCACCACTTACATGAGTGGAGAGAGGTGTAAAAGATTTGATTTTCTGGGATGAGATTCCTGATCCCTCTGCTCTCCTGTGTGATCAAAGACCAGATTTTCTGATAGAATGCTGCAGCCAAATTTAGAAGTTGTTGCCCTCCATCGACTTTTCCATCCTCATATTCACACACTCCAATAATTCACAGCTGTAGTTTCTCTCTCTCTCTCTCTCCCCTCACAATATACACTAAAACCAACTGTGTGTCTGTTCACATGTGGCTTCATCCTGAATATGGAGCCCTGAGCAGAGACTGATTTCCCTTCATGAGGAAGAGGACTGAAAACACTGAGCTGAAGAAATTTTCACCTATTACAGTTGTTTTACGAATGAAATGAAGAAAACCATTAATAATTCAAAGGAAACCGAACCCATCAAGTTTCACCTGCTCCTTGTGGTTTTAGAGCGCAGCTGTCTCTGAAAAGCAATCTTTTTACTTTTAAATTGAGCTTGAAAGTTCACTCTTGGATGAGAAATGACAGCTCCAGCCTTTGTATTTCTTTGTCATTATCGTATATTGTATGAATAATTCCATGTAAACAACACAAATTAGAGGATGGAGTTGTTTATGTCACCTTTTATGTATGTTTTGAGTTTCTCACAGTGCACTGAACATTTGCGTTCATCAAAAAAAATATTTAGTTTGACTAATTAAAGTACATACGATACATGGAAAAGTACCATTACATTTATTGCAGTGAGCTCTATTCAAAATTATTTATCTTTTCAAATTCTAACGTGTTGACTTATTCAGTTTGACTTTGTACAAGCTGACTTTATAGCACCAGAGGAGAATGAGACTGGAATAATAGCCCTGACTTATCACCATCTTCGCCCCTGTTTTCACCTCGGCACGCCCTTGCCATCTATCTGAGTTCCTCAGCCTATTGCTAATTGCGCTGTGTACCGCTGTCGTCTGTGTGAGGACGTGAGGTCCCTGCCAGCCGTGGTTTAGTGCTGGTCCAACTGAACTTCCAGCTAATCCATCTCCTCATGCCTCATCTTTTCCTCGGACTACGTGCAGGTTCAAAGAGCCTGAACGCTCGGCCCTATTAGAACAGTCCTCTGAGGACCTTATGCAAAATGAGACAAATTCAGACAGATCACTTTTTTAATGTATATGAGAGGAGAATTGTCAACAGATTCATGAAAATGCATTAATTTTCTGTGTTCTGCCTCAAAAGCAAGGTCTGTGTGTGCTTTGAATATGCATATAAAGCAAAATGGGATTCAGGAAGGATTGTTGGGAGGGATAAGATGACCTACAGTAATGTATCACTTATTTCCTCTGTGCTGCAGGTCCTACATGGAGACAGATACAATATGGACTGATGAGGCATTCAGATAAAAATCAAAGAACAAAGCTCCATGTCGCAATAATCAATGTCCCACAGGTAATATTCAAGGGGAGCACGGGAGGTGGATGTAAAGGTGGAGCGCAAAACTCGTTGCACTGCGAGTGTGGTGTCATTGAGCGAAGCTCTCCATTGCTAATTACCACATGGAGAACATGCTGCTTTGCTTGACACCTCTCTCTGTGTAGTGTTGATATCTCCATGTGAATACTGACACATTTTAAGGTAAAAATACCACATCCTCAGAAAAAAAATAAAAAAAAATGGAAACAGTCCTGGAAACAAGTCATTTGTCTAAAACTTAACCTTGACCTCATTGAAAAAATGGATCATTGAAACTAACCGAAACGAAATCTTGCCCAAAACTTGTGCTTTTGTTTACTAAACCTATTTGTAGGTGATTCAAATGCAAAACTGGGTGTCTGTTAATCAGCATACAGCACTGCTGAGACTGACGGGAAAGTTTAGCACTTTAAATTTCTTTTTCTCAAATCAGATGTTACCATATCAATTGCATTCTTTTCATCGCTATGCTAAATGCTGTCTGATGCCTGATAATGGGGAAAGGAAAGAGTAACAATTCAAAAATGACTTTTTGCTCTAAAACCCAGACCAGCTTTAAAACCCAGACCTGGAAGGGATAAGTGGCACAGCAGGCTGGATATCTCTGATTCAGTCTTTCTCTGCATCAGCTGAACCCCACAGCTTTCCTAAAGCTCCACTTTGCCACGAATTAAGCCTTAATGCGACTCTTCTGTCTATTGATTTGTTAGCCATACATTTCCTGTCCTGCTTTGATGTCATTGTGGTGTCAGTGTATGGAAGATTCCAGATAAAATTATGGAGGGTTTTAGCTTTTAAGCTTGTTATTTCAGGGGATTATTTGGCCGCAGTTGAATTAACAATTTTTATTCTTTTTTTGGCCACAAACTGGATTATGTGATTCTTTTCTGCAGAGGCAATATCAAATGCCCATCGCTGATATAGTGCTGCCATGAACCCCCCCCCCCCCCCCGTCCAGTGTGGAGAGGACCAATGCTGATTGGGTCTGGGAGTGCTATGTGTAAAGGATTTCACCAGCTTGGCCTACAAGCTCACAGTACAGGGAAAAGAGAGAAAAAAAAAAAAAAAGGACTACAGAGCCAGCGATCTGGGCAAAAATAAAACACATTCACCAAATATACTACAAAAGAGATTATTATGCATTACTGATGCTGCAATTCCATGTTCAATATTTCTAAGCTCGGCCATCACTATTATTTATTGACCAAATTGTGCTGCTGCTATGATTTCTTGTCCGTGAAAGTCGAAAAAATTTGTTTTGGTTCATTTTGACCCGCAGGAACTCCATCATGTCTACAGCAGGAGAGAGCTGAACTTCTGGAGGAAAATAACCCCCGACTATGTTCAGTAGGCTGGATGTGGTCCACTGGTGCCTCTGCAGAGCCCAGTACACTCTGCATGGGAGCAGAGTGAGCAACAGTGCAAAGCACATAAATACAATACAAACAAAAGGCAGATTAATGGCCAGGATAATCACAACCCAGAGATTTGTCCCTGTTTTGTGCCAGTATTTTCTGACTCAACACATTCTGCTTCGTATTTAACTTTTCTCAAAACAACACACATGGCTGTGAGAGCAGCAGCTGGCCTTCACATTCTCATCCCTGTTTTTATGTGATATAGCAGCTGCAACTTATATGGTCATTGGAGTGGTTTAGCTGCAGAACGATATTCAACTTCAATCCACATCAGAGAAAAAGTGCTGGATTATTTTCTGACATCATAAAAGGGATTGTAAGGACATTGTCAGGAGAGGGGAGGGGTAAAAAAAAAAAAAAAAAGGAAGGGTTTTTTTTTTTGGCATTCCTTTGCAAACACAACTTTGGTTCATATACAGAAGACAATGACTGGCTCAGGATCAGGGTCATATCAAAGGTTATGGAGGCATACGTTAGTTTTATTAAGATATTCAAGTTTAAAACTGCATACCTAATTCACCAATGACACATTTTTTGGCCACTTGAGAACAATGAAAATAGTTGTGAACTTCACCTTCAGGTTGAAAGGTTAGGTTGGACGAAAGGTTTGCAAGCGTGTTAGCAACTAATTTACACATTCAGCATCAACAAGCCACATAATTCAGTCATACGCTGTCACTCTGCAAATCGAGGTCCAATATTCATTCTCTTTTAGCTCCATTTTTCATCTTCACCACCTCCTGAAAGACATATCCATCTGTTTAGTTGAAACTTGCTCCACTATGATCATCTTCGATACTTCAATAATCAATCTACAATTTGAACAAGCACTCTAAAATTTTAAGGTTTTAATTTCCCCTTTTCATTGTAAAAAAGGTGCTGTGAGAATGATGCTACTGTACAAGAGCATCAAGAGTGAACCTAAACAGTAAAATGAGGAAGAAATCCTAACAATGAGCTGGAAGTCACAGTAAAACTCTGTTAAGCAGAGGAAAATTGTCAATTCGGGTGATAATTAGTTTTGTCACAGCAAGTGACACCTTTTGATGTCACATTGTTTCCGCATGATCCTTTCCTGTTATAAATAAAGGCTGATTACAGCTAATCAAAATAACACGTACTCATTCCATCCTGTTTAATTATTTACATTTATAACTTCATTTTATAACATTTATCATTTTTTTCATGGGGAGGATAGAGCAGTTTGTTTCTCATTCAAGAAAAGAGTTCAAAGAAAATAAATAATAATAATAATAATAATAATAATAAAAGCCATGACGTGTATGTGCTCTCAGTCTCCCACAGATTTAAGTTGTGAACCAGAGTCAGCTTCTGAAGATGCTACAGGCAGCTCATGATATTCATTTAATTTGGTTAATGAGGAAATAGTTTGTATGACACACAAAGTATGTTTCAATGAAATCCTGACTGCATCTCTAAGATGTGTTATTTATACTTTCTGTAACACCTTTATGAAGCCTACAATTTTCATTTTTCTGTCACTCATTAGTTTTGCTAGATGCATTACATCAACATATTTCATGAATATTTAATCTGATATTTGTCTGAATAATATTTGATGCAATACAAATGCAGGAGGGAGGTGAGCTTGAAACTAGTCTGATTTTTCTGACGCCGGTTATGAAATATACAAAATGTTTTGTCTGGGTCCTGCTGCGACATTATTCCCAACGAATTAATTAGAGATGTTCTGCAGCTCGTCATCCCTCTGTGCTGCCATAAGGCCGATCTAAATGTCTACCGTCCTCTCTGAAGGATTGTGAAGGTGGGATCTGGTGTCAAGATGAACAAACAGTAAAATGTTGGTATGTCTCAGCTTTGTGATATGTTGGCCGGGTATTAATTGACCCCTGGTTTACTTGAAGGTGTTGATGTGACATGCTGCGACTGTTTGATGCCTGGTACATTTTCTTTTTTTTGTTACGGCAACAGAAAGCACAAAAGCTGATTTAAAAAAGTGAGCAAAAGTGAATTTTTCTGCTGAAAGGTTTGAGTGATGGACAAGTGTGATATTCGAAACCTGCTAAGTGTCAGATTTTCACAACTGTTACACTCTATTCATTGGATTCTTTCCCCTTCAGCTAAAGAATTTCAAAATAAAAGCAACATTTATATATTATACATCCGTATTCTAGGGCAGGTGTGTTTATGCAGATTTTGATTCATTTTGAACTAGGAAATCCTTTTGTGTGTGCCATCTTTTCTTCATTCACATCCATACAGACGACATCTTTTTCATTACAAATTGAATGAATGAAAGCTTTAAAGGAACAAAGAATGTGGAAAGTAATGCAAAAGGGGAAATGAAAAACACTGATGAATAAAAATATTATTTCCATGAGACAGTAAAAGAAGTTCCTATCATCACCTACAAAACACTCTCATATTTCAAAGTAGCCGACAATGCCACTATGAGCAGAAGCAGTTTATCTGCATTTGTACAGCTACAGCCACGCATGGTCATGATAAGCCTGTAGTTAAGGAGCAAACTGGAATAAAATTGAATACAAAGGCATAGCCACTTATTTTTCATGTCCTTCAGTGCATCTCTTTTAGCCATACTCCTGCTGTTGTTTTAGAGACGGCAGTGGTTATCTGTCTGTCAGTCAGTCGGTCGGTTGGTCCAACTAAAACCGGGACTAGAATATTTGGACACCTATTAGGTGGATTGCTACTGTATAACATCTGGTGAAGACATTTGTGTAACCTTGAAGATCCACCGGTTAAAGTAAAGTCAGATGGCTGAGAGTTTTGATCACCATACCTCGTGACAAGAATACCTCATTTAGAGTTTAATTACTTTTTAACAGAATTTCAAGTCACTATCAGCATTGACCAAATATAAATATTAAAAGATGTTGGCTAATTGCTGTGCCACCATACAAGGAACATAATGTTATGAAATACAACCCAAAGAATTTTTTGGTGGTTGAAAGAAAACCATTTGGTTTGGGAGATTTGCATACTGTCATAAACTACCGCTACCAGACTGTAGTTTACCATTCTCTCAATACTGGCTGACATACACTCTGACACTAATATTGTTTCAGTGAGATGTTATTGGCTGATACATCAGGACAATTTATTGGTTGCCAACTACAGTGACATTTAAAATAAAAGGCTGCAGAAAGTCCGAGACACGGGCCCATATCTCAGAGATTATTCACTTCCTGCTGCAAAAAAGTGTAACTCATCTCGCCAAATCACTGGACAATTTCTGTCTTGTTTTGCTCTTCTGTCTGGAAGCGGAACAACCTTCAATTACGCTGATAACTTTTTGCATGTTCTCACTCAGATATAACTTGTATAATCTGCTGCTTAACAGCTCACGTTGTTATCGGCGCAAGTTTGTCTGATACTGACAACCGTCAGTTAGTGCCCTTGGACTGAGCTCTAATTTCATTATGTTTTGTCCTTGCTGTGGCAAGATTTGTTCTCCAGGCTGTGCTTCACAATGTGCAAGGGGCATTCAGTGAAAATATGGAACTGTCAAAATGACCTTTTCCCAGGACTCACAGGGACTGCTCTAATTGGCACATTTATTGTTATCAACTGAGGCCAGCAAAAATTTTCTCCTGTGCAATGCTAAGTCACCATTTCACAAAAGATAATAATAAAAAAATAAAAGGATTCTGAAATGTCTGGTTTGAAATGAAATATAATATTGCAAGAGCTCCTCTTTATCGATCCATGTAATGGCTCACAGATAAAAATCCTTATAGTGGTTTATTTCACTACTTGAAATGGTATGAGATCAATACCGAAGGAGAAAAATAAACGGTGTGCTTCATAGATGTAATGTGTATAGCTATAATCAATCTTATCATGCAACACTATAAGAAAGGTCATACCTCAAAAACAGTTAGGTTTCTGCGCAATCTTCCAATCAATAATGACATTTCATCCACAGAAATAGAGTTGGGAGACGTTAGGCTTTTACTCTGTAGCTAGTTAGCCAGGCATTTAACCTTTAACTGGACACACACACACACACACACACGTGTTCAAATACTTCCACCTAGCCAATACACACAGCACATGATCACAAAGACAGAGGGTGAACTTCCTTCTGTTCATTTCACAAAGACCAACTGAAACACTTTCTGTCCCGTTTCCAGCTCAGCTCTTCTACTGTGTGCTTTTCTGTGTTGTCTCATGCTGGGTCATGTCGTGTGTATAATCTTGATTTTTGGTATCGTGTCCTCAATTACATGGGCACTCTTAGCTGGGTTCCCTTCACATTATGCCAGATGGACCCACAGATGGACAGTACGACGTTCTGTTAGTCCACCAGCTCAGTCGGCAGCCTGCGCGTCACACATTCATCTGAATAATATCTCTGGGTCCAATTCCCCCAGAATTAGATTTTCTATTTGCCTGCAAATCACAGAATTATTGTCATCTCACATGTGACAAACAATAAAAGGGGAAGAGGAAGAATGTACTGGGACACTCAGCAGATGTCTGACACCTTCAACATGAAATGTACCAGCCTCTAATGGATCTCACTTTGTTTTGAGGGCTTCAGATGCTTGTTAGTATAGTGGAGCAGTGGAATATGTCGCGGGCTCTGACAGGGTCAGACTACACTCTTTCTCAATGCTCATACTGTTTGAGGGATGGGAGATGCTGGTGTCAGAGCTCTGCTTCTTTCTCCTGCTCAGCTGTGCATGGTTGGCATCCACCAAGAACGACTGGAGCGATATGAGTTTCTGCCCATCATTATCGACAAATATAGCAAGCGCTCATTCTTGCATTACAGAATTTGATAGCTACTTCTGCTAAGTGCTCAATAGTCTTCATAGATATCAGCTTGGGGCTTCTCTGAGGAGCAGAGCTATCTCCTTCCCCTGATCCCCTACAGAGCAAAAGAAAAGAGCACTGGTGTGGCCTCGGATCTTAACATGATAAAATCCACGATTTCTCTTCTTCATGTCATGTTGCTACAATACAGTCTAGTGGGAGACAGCAGCCGGGGACAGGGCTGACAGCCCACCAGCTCCTTTGGCTTTTGTCACAGGCCAATCAGCTCAGATTACAGGATGAGCTCAGAAAACATCCCAGATGTATAAACTAAACTACTTCAATGGCAAAAGGCAGCAATGGCAGCAATAACACAGTAGGCTGTGAGTTAAATGAAAATCTGTACAGACTTGTTAACTTTCTGTTTTTCACACAATTCTTAACCTCTTGGACTGATGATTTAATCAGGAGAATTTCTCAAAAATCCAAAGAATAGTAAAAAATGACAATTATAATAACAACTTTATCTATATAGGACCTTTTAAAGTAGAAGATTGAGTTACAGAGGTTAGACAAACGATATGTTTCAACATAATTACGGGCAGCTGGTGCCAGACATGCACACACAGGCACACGCAGTAAAAATAATAAAGGAGTGATAAATAGATGATTAAATATAAAAGATTAGCATGGTAAAAAAACAAGATAACATCATATAAAAGCAGGTTTATAGAAATCATTAAGTGATTGCTGATTTTGCTAGTCTTATCTCCTCAGGCAGGTTGTTCCAGAGCTGAGGGGCCTGATAGCAAAAACTCCGCCACTTCTAGATTTAAGCTTTGATTTTGCAGAGACCGGAAAGATTCAGCCTCAGGATCTATAAGCCAATAATTCTAAAACAGACAGAGAACAAATGAAGGATGTGAAAATAGAGATGGCGTGATATTCATTAAAACCAATAAGAATCCTATTAGTTTTACAGGTAATTACTCACAAACCAAAATACTCCATTCTACATTCCTACATGTATTCGTCTTCTTTTCTTCAATCTCATTTAAAACAGTCCACCAGAAATTTAATATAAGCCCACACCTTAATAAAAGATTGTTCAGTAGTGCTGCACACTTTGCTAGTTGCATCAATATCAGATAATAACCAAATATCTGCTGTGTTTCCAGTTCAATAACCCATTCACACAATATGGGAAGAGCACTATTTCATTTGTGAGCAAATATTATCGACACGGCTCAGTCAATAGTTGTTTGGTCCAAAATGTACTCCCAAATATTTATACTGCACTACCTGCCCAGTAGACATCCTATTTTTCACAATAAGTGACCCCTGAATGGGGGAAAACACAGCTAGTACCATGCTGCTGTATCCTCCTGCTGCCTTCTGTCATGAGGCAGAGTGTGACTGCTGTGTCTGACAGATGAGTGGCTATTTGAGTACTTAACCGCCTCACAGACACAAAGTTTCATTGACTATCTGAGTATAAGGAATTGCCCAACAGACAAGGACTCAGCAGCAAGCTGATCAGGGGGCTGCAGGAAGAAGTAAAAAGACAGGAAGAGGGAGGGAGACAGTGAGCGGCAGGGAAGAGAAAGAAAGAAAGAAAGAAGAAGATTGGCATCCTTGTGTAATGTCTTTGTTGTTCATTTGCTTCTGATCAAATTGCTTTTGCTCTGCAGATGATGAAACTTGGTCAGCATCATTTCCACACGTCTCTGCTGGACTTGCCATGTCAACAACATGGCAAGTCCAACAACTTCGGCTGTATCACTTGCCTGTGAGGAAAACCTTCCTTCTACGTCACACCGCCATGCTGCCTCAACGATCCTGACCATGTCACAACTGCAAAACTCCTCAAAATTTTATGTGTGTGGAGTCATAACAGTTCAAGAGTGCTGAACAAACAGCAGGGCTGATAAATATAATGCTGTCAAAAGGGGTGCGGAGGAATCTCTGTGGTTGTTCTCATGACAGTGCACACCACAGAACTGACTTGGAGGCTGAGCTCCTTTGAGATACCACAAGTCAGGAGCTTTGTCTGACACACTACTCCCTTGTTTATTTCACTTATAGAGGCAACATTGATTAACCTTGGCTTCCAACCCAAGAAAAACAATGGAACACACTTCATTCACTCCACCATAGCTGCACCTTTACGACTCTCGGGGGATCGTGTAAAGTTGATTTTTTTTGCAGCTCAGCAAAAGCGGCCCTGCATTTTTACTGCTCTCTATGCCTTTAATCTGTAGCTGCTGTTTTGCATCAGCAAAATACTGACATACTCAAAAAATACTCAGGACAGCCATGGCAAATTTTTCGTGAAAGACTGTGTTCCTAACATTACACATCTGACATAATAGATCTGAAACAATTATAGCTAATTCATGGATTCATAAATTGACAAAAAATAAGTATGATGTTTAAGTAAGGGCTGATGGTTGGACAGAACAGAACATGGCCAGACATCAGATTGGTCTCAACATGTTAAAATACACATTTTTTCAGACATTGTAGAGACTGAAAGGTAAATCTTAAAAATAATTTGCAGATGAATTATCAAAAAATTGTTTTCACGGTTATTTAAGGAAAGTTAGGATATTTAAGACCAAAGATCTTCAGTTCATTAAGACATGAGTGTAACAGTGTAAAGCAACAAATCATCCCATTTAAGGAGCTGGAACAACAGATTACAGTTAATATAGAAGCAAATCATTCATAGATTTCTTATTTTCTGCCAGCAACTAATTGATTAATCAACTAATCATTGCAGCTCTGAATGATAATTCTCATTGGTTGGAGGTTTTTTTTTTAATGCAATTTGTGCATCAAAAAGTTGAAAACAGTGAAGAGTGTGGAGCACACAAGTCTAATTTCATGCCTCACAGAAGAAAAACAAGGAGATGCGCATATTTCAGCAAAGCTGGAACAAACATCTGCTTTTCCATGTAGTGTAAAATTTCTTTGTGAATAGTTTCTTTAAGAGTGAGACCAAATGAACTGACTTGGTATATCAGTGTTAGCTGGCAGGATACATACTGCAGTGACCAACCAATTCTAATCATGGATATTTATATGCTAAAGCAATCCGCTGAAAAAAGAAAATCAAAGGCTTTAATATTTCTCCAACTGCTCTGAAACCAGCCTGTGTTCTCTGCCAAAATACCCGAGCCATGCTGCCGGCTCAATATGCCACAATGAAGCAGAGCCAAAATGTTTGTCTAAACTGGTTTCAGGCTGGAAAATCTAGGCTAACTGGGAAAAGGATATTATATTTTGACCTTTATTCAATGATACCAAGGTTTTGCCAATTAGGTGTCCCGATTATATGAGGATTTCAGGACAACGTCTTTACACTTCCTCCCCTTTGGCATATCGCACAAAACACACTTCCAAACACATTGATCTTGCCTCACAGGGGAGACTTTACGGTACCTGCTTCCAAATTACTTGCATAGGCTTATTCCTCTGACACAGTCTCAGGGAAAACACTCTGGATTGGCTGTTAGTCATGACAGGAAAGCTTAGTGGAGGTAAATTTGTGGGCAGGATGGGAGAGCCGCCAGCTTCCCAACACTATGTCTGCACTGCTCTCAGAGAGGCAGATTTACCGTCTCCAGGCCTCTGTGTGTTTGTCCTGTCTCCAGTGGCTGACTGAAGACCTTGCTCGTCCAACAAAAACACTGTCAGAGATAGCTCAGCCGGCCATGAAATTGATTTTGTATTAACAAACAAGGGGATCTGTTTCTCCAATGCTGTTAATCAAATCATTTCAAGGAATGAGGGGAAGATGAGAGTAAAATCATTAACTTCCAAACAGTAAATCAGGTTCACTGCCAACCTGTTGTCCCATTAACCCTGAAACCTGTTCAATAGCTAATTAAAGCAATTACTTCAGGCATGACATGCTAGTTAATCATGAATGACTAGCCAATTTATAGTGGTGGCTTCATTACCACTGGCAGCACTCACTGATGCCCCCGCCCTCCCTCGTTCTCTATAGTGACGGAAAATACTTATTAGATCAACGTGGCTGGTGGTCTGTTTCCTACTAACTCCACATTTACAGGGACGCTACAGGGGTTAAGAAAAATGTCTGCATGACAAGTTGGCTGTTCAGATTTGTGACGTTGCATCCGCCACCAGTGTGCTTTATTTTTGGGACATTTTATGGACATGAAAGAGAAGGCATGAAATGACAGGAGAATGAGTAATACACGCAACAAAGGTCTCTGGTAAGACTTAAACTGGGGACATTGTGGTTCATGATGAAAACCTTAACCGCTAGACCAGCAGGACGCTGCTCTTCTGTAATCCCCATTATTGTTCAAAACCTGGATGCAGAATCTGACTGTCTGAGGGAAACAACTCCCTCAACATGCTCTGTGAGTCATAACAAGCTGTACTTGTGGCTTTAACAGTTGGATGAGCACTGGTAACTGAGAGAGTTAGAGGAAACATATGAGTCCAGGCCTGTGGCACCATCTTTCACTGAGTGGACCCGTTGAAAAGGTCAGAAAACCAGAGGAAAGCTGAACTGCCCTAAAATACCATAAAAGGTTGTGTAATTGGAGCCTGTCCCTATATCTTTGGTAGGTATGGTGTATAATATTAAGTGAGGTTGTGATCATCTTATATTTGCACGTGAGAAAGTTAGCTCATGCTTGAGAAAAACGCTGGTGGAGCTGTTGAAGAAATTGATAATTGATCGATACCTATACAAATCTGAGCAGAATAATCTTCTTTCTTTTACTCTCCCAGAAATTTTTATGAGAGCACGTTTTCAAAGCTTAATAGGAAAGGGCAGATCAGATTCGAGGGAACTTTTCACCTGAGCCCTTTGAGCTCTTTATCTGAGACTCTGCGGAGCTGTCCAGGGTGCTGAACAAGACTTCACTTGCTCCCTAACAGCGTGATCAGTGTGATCAGTGTGCTCTGACACCTACCTTGTCAGCAGTTCCATCCCATCCCGCTTGAGGGACTGACTCTGACAGACAGTGGCGCTGAGGGAGGCCCTTGAAGTGAACTGTCCTGAGTGGGGAGTATTGATTTTCCTGTTTGTCTCCCCTGACTGCGGCAAGGTGGAGGCTAGCTGAAATAACTCCCTCAGCTCTGTGGTCCATTCCTCTCCGCTTCCCCAAAGAGCACACATCACTGCAAAGCCTGTTTCTATATGTGCTGGTGTGTCTGCTCCATTCAAGCCGGTCGGAGGTCGCTCATCCTAACGTTTTTAAAATGTCACTCTCTCCCCTCCGCTGCACCTCAATAGCTGTTACTGACACTTTAAGACATCCCTCTTGGTTGTTCCATTTTCTATTTGCAGACATGAATACAAATTTCTGGATGAACTGCTGCTCTTATACAGACAAAGAGAATTTCATTCTACCGCTAACGCTTCCAGATGTTGGGCAACATTAAAAAGCTGAACTGCATATTTCCCTCATATTAAAAACAGAAAGAGAGAGAAAGTAAAACGCTCACCTCAAATGTTTACTGCTGGGATGGCTTTGACTTTGATCTACTTTCACCACACAACACAGCAGATAAGTTTATTGCTGTGATTGCAAGTGTGGTGCGTTAATTAAAAACAGCAGTGGTTACTCTCGCTTAGATGTTGTTTGTCTTCTTAACGGGACAAAACACAGCCGCTCATCAAAGCTGTGGCATCTGTTTGCTCTAACTTATCAGGCATCAGTATGAAAGTCCTGAGGGACTGTGGTTCTGTGCCTTTCCTCTTAAACAATTACACCAGGAGTCAGACACGTAGCCTAACTCAGACACACTTTGCATTTCAATGTAAATGTCAGACTGATATAAAACTCCCTGCAGACCAAGTTGTTGTTTATGGCGCAGTACTGACAACACATGCTACAAAGGTGGCTGATTAAGGGCAACAGGCATAAAGTGATGGAAATTGGACAACTACAAAGAAAATTCTTAAACTATTGTGTTCGTCCGTGCAACAGGAGGCAGCAGCTTTGATGCCAAATCCACCAAAGGTCTGATCCAAGAAGAAGCTGCAAGTCAACATCCATCTGAACTCTAAGGGTTTCTAGAATGAGTGCATTGGTGGTTTAAAATGTTTTAGCCAATTATGAAAATCTCATGCTGCTTACTCTTATTAAAACTAAATATATCTGAGCATAGAACACATGTCCCATTGGGGGCTTAACATCGCCCCAGTAAGTGTAGCTTTTAGGACGTAATTAGATTTAACTTTACATTTTAAAATTGAGGGTCCTGCAGTTCAGAGGCACCTTACTTCACATACTCAAGTTGAATTAACTTGTACCATGAACACTAGTTTTCCAGTTTACCAAGCTATTGTTACTCTGACAGTTAAAATGGAATTTATCTCTCGTATCATCCCAGCACCTGAAACATGTCCCCCACTAAAATTGTCATTTATGTTTTTCAAACGCTGGGCTGCTTTAGTTCTGAGCGCCTGGGGGCAGAGCCAAATGCTGACACTCCCTACTGTGAAACCAGCACCAGTGAGGGCTGTGACATTGGATAAAGTAAAAAGGTACCAAAAAGGGGTGTCCAAGGACTTCTCCAAAAGTCTGTTTAAACCTTTGTGTTCTTTGCCTCTTACTTTTTCTTTGGAACATCCCCCTCTTACAGAGGAAATGGATGTGGTTGCACTCAGCAGTGCTGCTTTTCACCAGCCTGGATGGATTGCATGTAAGCGATGAGATTGGTTTCAGTGTTCCCCGTGGACCGAAGCCTTTGGTGTTTGGTGATAAATGCCTCCTGTGTGGTAATACAGTGTGATTAACGGACACAGCCTGAAGCCTGATCCCTCCTCTTCCTCCTCACTGCACTTGAATCAATCATCTACGTGGAAAGGCCACCGTCTTCTGCTGGAACAGCTGCTTAAAGCTCAGTTCCCTCTCCTCTCTCACTTCGGGAGAGCAAAGATAGCTGCAGGACTCACTCAGTAAATCCAAATAATCAAGCGCATGCAGGTATTTGCTGTGATGATTGCTGTGCATTTTTAAAGACATGTTCACTCCAGGTATTCTACAGTAAGCACAAATAAAAAATGCAAATTTTCTGCTGAGTGTTAAAGGAATGGCAGAATCATATTTTAAACACATAATTTGTTTGTAACTATACTCTGGTTAGGTCTACTAAACATTCTTTCATACTGTCACAGTCACTGCTCCTCCAAATTAATCCCTGTATTTCTAATATCAGTCTGTCTCTATAAATGTTGTGAGTACTGAAGAAGTAAAAAATTATGAAATGCAGAATAAGAAATGATTGCAAGTTGTCACTATTATATGCCGTCCTGTTTTGCTTTGGTCTTTTTTTCCCCCCGTCTTTAAATTGGATCTTTTGTAAAGCTTCAGCTTTGTGAAGGTTTTACTTTGTGGTCAAATGGATATAGTAAGACCCTTTTTCAAATCCATGATTTTTCATTCAAAACTGTGAAATACTTAATCTTATAAACCTTTGTCACACCTAATCTCTGAAACAGCCGCTGAAAAAAGAATTCCATCCATCCACTTTTTGTAACGCAGAGGTGACGCAGTAGGTTGAATTTGAGAGTCACTCGACGCATGGCTCCTCACTGAGCAGCCAACATGATCAAATTTGAGATTACGTCTGACATTAAAATGAAAGAGGCTGCAGCAGCAGTTTTACAAATAGCCGTGAAACCGTATCGTTGGAGGGGAGATTATGGCTCCGGCATAAGCAGTCAAATCAATCCCCGAGTATTTCTGTGCAAGTCGATAGGGGATCCAGGTTAGGTCCATTAGTCATGTTGGCACTTTGCAATGCATTCCCAGGCCTGAAATGACCCTGCAACTTCTCTGCGTGTTGGTGCTGAAAGCTCTCAACACACCTGGCTTTTTCAATATACCAGCTTTTAATAGGCGTGTGAGAACTGCTATCAATGATCATTTTTGTCATATGGCATTAATATGTATGCATTTTTTTTCCCTCCATCTTGAAATATTTAACAAAGGAATAATCTGCCTCTTGATGACACCGAGAGGAAAAAGGCATTTGCTGATAATTCAAGTGCACTGTTCAAAATGAAGCACTCAGAACTTACTGTTGTTCCTCCCTCTGTTCGTCATTATGATTCACAGACATGTGTGGCATCAAGTGAAATGAATCTCTCTGGTGTTAGGACAAATTCCTTTTTACCACCCTTGAAGGGAAAGTAAATAAATTTGCATCCCAGATTACAGACAGTGAGAGCAGAGGTTTATCACAGAATGATGAATGAAGAACAAGTGTACTCTCCATTCCAAAATGAGGACTGATGAGAAGTTAACTGATCCCTGGATTTGTAAGCAGGATTTACAGCTCTGTTTTGTAGCCATTCATCTGGCACCTCAAGAGGACTGACTCACATTGAGGGACATGGTCGTCCTATGATGAGGTTGATGCGCTGTATCACAACACGTGCTGAGACATAATGCTATTTGTTCCACACCAGCACTCTGTGATGCTGCAAGATGGTACTCTACTATCTAGTGCTGTACTGTTGTTAGGACAGATTTTCAATCCATTCTTATTATACTGTGGCTAGGGATCCAATTTATACAGCAATATTGTTGGCGGGTGTGAACAGAAATTGATCTAAAAGGGGAAATCTTTTTCTTGTGGGAAATAAACTATTGTGCAGTCAACATAACATATATACAAACATACACAACAGAACACACCATAGCTCATGTTTTGTGGCTTTATAAAATACCAAAGATGTTAAAATATAAAACAGTTGCATAGTAGCCAGGTGAGTCACAGTTACAGGTAAAAGTTGTTCCATTATTTGATTCACGGGCTCTTCTTTGTTTTCTTTTATTTTTACCTCGTATCCTACAGGAAAAACAAACCACAGAGGAGCGCGCAGAAGAAGTCATTAAAAAAAGATGAGAGTTGATTTGAGTCAGAACAGGGCTCTCTGACCAATCACAATATGTCAATCAAACCTCAGACTACCACCAAGAATAGAACCAGATTCTGCTTCAGGTTTCTCTTGTTCAATGTCGTTTGGGCCTCCAGTCACCGTTTTTCAGCTGTGTTAGCAACGTGGCTATCAGCTTGGCTAACATCCAAAGCGAGAACGACTAACAGCTTTGATGAAACTATTTGAACCAGAAAACCCAACTTCAGCAATAAAGTGAGAGTAAAACACAAGGTGCTATTAATAAGTAAACGGTCAACTCAATTTTAGTTTTGAACCCCCCCAGGAGACAGCCACAGGCCCATCCAATGCAAGGACCCACAGGAAAACACAGGAACAGTAACCCCTGACCAGAGGCAGCCCACAGAGAGACAAGGGAGACAAAGGACCCCAGGCCCACCAGGCGCACCCCCCACAGCACGGGCTAAGCCCAGGGGCACAGAGCACTCCCAGCCAGGCCAGACCCCCAACAAGGGGCCAGCCACACATTGGCGAGGCTGACGCCCGCCTATGCCCCACGCCCGGACTGGGCGAGGCACAGCCCACCACAACAACCAGGCCCACCGCCCCCGGACAGAGCCCCCCCCACCCACAACACCCACTTCCTTTGTGCTGTGAATCATGCCCAATGGCACAGAATTGCAAATCTTTTCAAGAACCAATCTTTAATACTGTTGGTTTCAATACTCTATGCAAATTCCATTGCAGAGTTTATTTCTAAATAAATTCAAGTAAAATGTGTCTATAACTTTAAATCACATATTGCACAATGGAAACAAGTATCTGTCCTCAATTGTCCGCACTGCTGATCAAAGATTTATAATAATTTTGCAATTTACACAGGAACAAGAACCTATTTATAAATGCAGGAATTTTAGAGGCAATCTGGACTGCAATCTGTTCTGTGAGATTATTTAAATTTCTCTTGAAGCACATCTGACTGATGCAGCATCTGCACAGAAGTGATGCAGAGAACACGAGAAGTAATATGTTGTTTCCAGAACGAATTCTATAGATTGATATATTATTCCATACATACGTGCCTGAAGGAGAAGTTCAGTTGGCACGAGGCTAGTCCACATGAAGGTGACTCTACCTGTGCTTACACCTTAAAGTGTGTCAGATTGCTCAGTGCTCAGTCACCCACTGAATCCAAATTGGGGAGCAGAGTGAGGCAGGCAGCTTCACCTACAGCCTCCCAACAGTATAACTTAGCTGTCACCAGCTCGCCCCAGATAAGGACGGATGACCTTTCTCCAGGTTGTTTTAATAAATCTAGTCCAGATGGTTATTCCTGGGCCTGTCCTGTCATCGAGTCTTACAGGTATCATTTAGGAAACAACACAGCCAAGAACCTTTGCTGGCATTTTCTACATCATTTTTTGATATGTCAGTTTGTCAAAATAAAGGGGCTCACACACACACACACACACACACACACACACACACACACACCAACACATACGCAACAAAAAGTCCCCACGAGCTAAAAGTGAGGCAAACAGGTCTGTCTTCTTTATACAATCACTGGACATTTTTCTTTTCTCTTTCTTCTGTTTCCTCGCTGGGCTTCTTTGAACTGCTTATATGTACCAAAAATACAAAGGCAGCCAAAGTAATCTTGAAATAAAACAGTAGTTGCACAGGCTCTTCTGCTATACTGAGTTAGAGATTAGTGAACCTGAACGCTAAACTAGTTAAAAGAGTGAGTCTGAGGCCAAATATTTTTTTGCAAGACAGCATAAAAGCTACAGTGTTGGCATAAAGCCAACAACTACTCATCAAAGGAATTTTCATGAACCTGCTGATCAGGCGGCTCCTAATCAACAAACACTAAAGAATTTATGGTAAAAATCTTCAAGTATGGCACAATTACTTTTTTATGGACTGTTTATAGTACAGAAGTAGAATGTTCTTTTCTCAATTAGAGGGAAAACAGAACCCAAGTTAATTGTCTTTCTGATAACTGGAGCACTCGCACGGCTCAGCCACCAAACAGGCCTCATGGGGACGTTAAACACAGAATCTTTGAATTGCTGCACCAGCTGAGTCATTCTCATCACACTGATTACTACATTTAACTAGATCAGTATGAGGTGCTTTGCCTCTCCTCTTTTTACTTCAGTCTAGGGGGTGATCTCACGCTGATCAAAAGCTGACTGGGAGGCACAAACTCAACTCCGTGACAGCACATCTGGGATCTGAGAGTTCATGAGATGGCACACAGTTCAGAACTAGTGCGGGGTTTTTATCAGATGTGGTGGCATGAATCGGATAAAGAAAAACAGCAGAATTATCAGTGTTATTGGTTAAAGTGGGGAGAAGAAAAATTAATACTCTGCATTGCAGTGCCTAAAACATCAAGACTATTTCTTAGCCCAGAAAGATCTAAGTCTATACAAGCCAGCTTCCAGGAAACTGTGCTTGGAGCACAAGGGTTCGAGCCAGCCACTTGACCAAATGCCATACTTTAATCACACCATAAGAGCTGAATCAGACGACTGGAGATTCATATTTGCCAGAGCAGCAACTATTTGACAGCAGCAGCAGAGAAGCTGCAAGACTGCTCTGGCGAGCTACATGGCTTTCATTAACTAGAGTGGCTTTTAGAGAAGGATGGTAAACTCCATCTATCCTACATCTTACACAGTTCCCAGCCAAATGGCCGAAGACAAATATTCATTACAGTTCATACAAATGCAAAGCTTTTCATCTTTCCCAAATGGTAAAATTGCGATGGCCTGAAAGAGCTCAGTTATTTAATCAATGTGCAATGAACGACAAATGCACGAAGACAACTCAGCGCTCCCCATTTGGTGCATCATTTATCAAGCAGCAGATTTTTGCATAGAACTGGGGCACTAATCCTCTTCCCAACAGAAGAGACAGAACATAGCAAAAGAAAAAAAATTCTTGAAAGTGATTAAAACTTTGGAAAACCAGGCACACACTCACACAGAGTACAGCACATGTTTACTCAGATAAGCACTGTGTTTTGATCAAGTAAGAATTGAAGAGAAGACCCCAGATAGTGCATTCCATGGCAAAGAATAATATAAAGCATGGTCCCTAAAAATTATCACATAATCTTAACAGAATGTCTTTCTGTTTTTCTGTCTCAAAGTATGACTATGCAACAAACATTACTTTCTGAATTCTGCACACATCAATCTTTCTTTAACTCTCTTAAACCCTCCTTTTGGTCCCTACCAACTCCTTTACAGAACATCTGGATCCACAGTGCTCCACTGATTATCGGGCTGCCTGCTGTTTGCTGTTGAGCAGGTAGTATAAAATGGATATTTAGACCTTTTTGTCTTAAAACAGCTGCTGGCTGTGTGTGGAAACAGGGATGGAAACGAAACAGTTGCAAGCCATAAATCTAAAACAATGAGCTGGAAGCTACCATAAAGCTTTGTAGAACTGAGCAAAACTACAGACTTCTGTCATAAATCTCTGTGGGTTCATTGCCACGAGCAGCCTCTTTCACATTACACATGGCAAGTTTAGTCCTCTTCAATATCAAATTATTGATTAGAGCAGCTTTAGCATGTCTTTAATAATAAAAAAAAAAAAATTCAATCCATTATAAATCTTGTCCTTTTAATCCAGGTGAAAAATTTAAGTAGAAATTAGAAGATAATGAATTAAATTTCATTGCTCGTCCTCCTGAGACTTCATCTGGTTATCATCGGAGTATCATGCCGCTTATCAAGTACTAATGCCTGAGTCTTAATCATTGCTTTGAGAAGGTAAAGTTAAGCCTCACTTCTTCTTCTTCACAGCCTTAGCCCTAACTTGGAATGTCTGTTTCAAAATACTTTCTTGTCAACTGTCTCATACATTCTGCAAGGTAAATTGGAAAACATTTTCTTTGCCACTATTTAATTTGAATCACACTTGAAGGCTTTTTTTTCTTTTTTACCTTAATGATTTTTCTGTCATGACTATTGCTGGGGATACGCATTACTTCTCTGCAGACTGGACTACCGCTCAGGCTTGCCAGCGATGACGCCTTGAATTAATGACATATGAAAAGCAATATCCGTGCCTTAGAAGTCCAAGGCCTGCAAGGGCACTCTCAGTCCCACATATAATAAACATCGCATTATTGTGATGAGAACTTCGCCTCCCACATCTGAAAATATGAGCAGAACTGTAAATCTGCTCAACTTTCCCCCTTTCAAGTTTATCTGTGTCTGGAAGGGTTTCATCTCACTCCTGCTTCACTGTGTCTCATTGAGGTCTTGTTGTTTCACCTTTCTGCCTCAGCAAGATGCTTCAGAGCACAAAGAAAGAACATCCAAGTCCATGAAGAGCAAGATAATTGATCAGTTTACTGGTGGTAATGCATTTCATTAGAGTTTGAAGTTTGGGGTATTCTCCATAGTCAAACTACAGTTGAATGGCTTTCCTTCATCAGCAATATATTGGGGACATTCTAAAAATAATATTTTATATATCATAATATTTTCTTTATTTTACTACCTGTTAGTGCTAAGAGGAGATTTTATCATTCACAATAGCATGATGATTGGGGAAACCCCATCTGAAGAACATCAGGCATGCTAACCAATGTTTTCGCTCATTTATTTTCCAATCTGCCATTTCCAAGGACAGGGATACACTTTAACCGTTAGCTGTGTGTTGACAATGACAAATTAAAAACAACACTAACATGAGTCACCTGCAGTCAAAATGACAAGATTCTATAATAAAAATGAATGAATCTGGGTCAGAGTAGGCAAAATGTAAAATACAACCACTCCGTGTATTCAAGTTCATTTGGGTCATATCTTCCTCCCGCACGCTGGCTCAGGGAGACGCACAACACTGGTAGCTGTCATAGGTAGAAGTGAGAGATGCATGGTTCAGTGATTATAAGTAGCAATGACCACACAGTAATTGCAGCCTTCTCTGCATCACTGATTGGGAGAAAAACATGATGGACAAGGATAAGGGCCTGGTGCACGAGTGACATGTATGTCATAGCAGTGAATTTCTGCTCCTCCAGGATCATTGTTGAAATGAGGGGAATATATAAAATGATGAGAGGAAAAAAAAAACATACTAGGAAGGAACTTTAATATTAAATGATAAGTTGGTGAAATATATAAATAGCTTTGTGTGCTTATAGAGATGCCTAATTACAGGCAAGAAGCCTGATGAATAAAGAATCATCCCAGCCAAGCAGATGATTCCCATAAAGTATTGCTACCCATCATTCAAAGCCTAAGATAGAGTAACCGTTTATAATAACGCTGGAGACATCATGACACACATAGGACTTTTTCCTCCACATTCCAAAACACTGACTTACAGCTACTGTAAAGAATGTTGGTACATGTCTAATTTAAAGTTTTCCTGAACAGAAGTGCAAAACAATTCACTACAACCTCCAATTAAAGATGTCAAAGAAGGATTTTTTTTTTTAAATTCGGTGATCACTGTTATAATTACCAGTCCAACAAAACCCATTTCTGTTCTGTCCCCTTGTCTTTTTCTCTCTTATTATACAGAATATATCACATACAATAGCTGTGACAACACCTTTCTCAGTCACTGTATGTACTGTAACATAAAAAGCTCCAGGTCACAGTGATGTAAACATCCAGAATCACAGCAGAGATCCTTAGCTATTATTTTATCAGTTACAATTCTCTCTATTTCATCAAAAGAGAACATTGAAGGGAGTTTTACTTGTGTTTTTACCTTTGCTCTCTTTGTTTCCGAACATTTATTATGCATAGGCAACAAGAAAGTTGCTAATGAAGATTTTATAATTGATAAAAACTGCAACATCAGCGTACGCATAAAATTAGCATGAGGCCATAGTTAAAAGGAAAGATAAATCTTTGATTACTGCCTTGCTGTTGTGCGCCTCCACTAACCAGCCAAGTTTGAGGAAATATGGCCACAATTTCCCCTTCCTGCATTATTGTATTGAATAATGGTCAAGTGTTATTGCAGACCATTATATCACAGTGGAGTTAACCCTTGACCATTAGGACATAAGGTGTGACCACATCATCAATTTAACTGAATAAAGAGCTGTGGCTAAAGAGACCAAATTCCTTGAGGCTATAACCAGAGCAGATGAATAATAAAAAGAGGTGGGAGGCTGTGTATTTCATTTTTTTTATAAAATCAATTTCCTAGTTCTGAATATTGTTTGTGCCTGCTAAATGAAACGGAAAAAGACTGTGGCTTCTAAACACGCAGAGAGTCAAAAGAAGTCAACTTTTAATTCAGTGTCAGCTACCTGAGAAAATTATAGGTATGCACTCTGCAAAGACAGCTGCACACCCCGCACTGCATGAGGTATTGGAAAAGCTACACATAATTCACACACACTGACAGACAACATCTTGGGTTTGTATCTTTCTGGCTTATACGGCTTATACGGAATATATATATGTGTGTTTGTGTGTATATATGTATATATATATATATATGCTAATTTGGGGGAATACAATACTGCCAGTATCCTGTGAATTTCATGGCTTTGTTAAAGGATGTAACTGTATTTTAATATTCTTTTAAATCCATTTTTATCCAATTTATTGGTCTTCGCACTCCTTTTTTAATATTATAGTGCAGTTTTTTCTCTTTACAGGTGGATGAAGCTAATCGATATATATGTGGTGAAAGTGTTTCAGTGTTTTACTCTCTTCTTTGCAGTGTAATTATTGACCTGGTCATAACAAACTTAAATAGTCCTTGAGAAAATGAATAAAGTTTTCTTTGTGAGAAAAATAACCTCTTCTGTTTCATCTTATTGTGGCTCTATAAGAGCCTCAACTGAATCATTTTTCTTTGACCCAGAAGGATTAAAAAAAAAAAGCAAACTCATGGCAACACGACTTTGATACAATATAAAAATGTGAAATGAATCTCTGTAAATAATACAGAAACAGGAGTACATAGAAGTAGTGCGAATCCATACACATAATGGGCTGGCTGTGAACTAAGCTTGAACTCATGAAAAATCTGAATCATAAATGTACCATCCAAGAATTAAAATGCTTTAAGAAGACTGAAACGATCAAGTATCAAGATAATATAAAATCAGGTGAATAGTAATTCAAAAAACTCACACTAACACAAAATTAATATAAAATACCAAAAGCTTAACACACTCTGGACTTTTGTGGCATCACTGTAAAAGGTGCCCCCATCAATAGCATCACATTTAAACCCTGATTAATTGTTTATTTGTTTAATTGTTTAACTGTTTACTTGAATATTGACGAAATTTCCACTTTTAACATTTTAACCAACTGTGAAAATTCTGATTTGCAATAACACAATTCAAGTCATGCAGAAGAACATAGGACAATGAGACACTCAGGTGTATGTGGTAACTTTACCTTCATGTTGCACAGTTTGTATCTTTGAGTTCAAAACCTGAGCACTGAAGGGATGTTTTTGTAACATTATCTCTAACCTCCACTGAAGAAGTGCTGTTTATGCTGGCCATTCTGACTCTTTGTCCCACCGTACTAGATGTCCCTGGGCTTTCTTTCTGTTCCCACATCCCCCCGCTCACATGTTTGGCATTCCCAATCTCTGGAACATCCCGCCTGCCTAAATGCCTGTTCCTCATTTCCCTCACTTTCTCTCCTGTATTAAACCTGCACCTTATTCAGTGTGTTTCCTTTTGTGCTGCCCTTGCTGAGGACCCTCGTTCCTGTTAACAATCCCACCATCAGCATTTATTTATCTGTTGTCTTTTACCCGCCTGCTTGGCTGTGTATCCAACTGTCTGTAAACCTGGTCTCCTTTATTTATCTTATTAATTTAATTGCACCTGCCTGTCTGTTCTGTTGTGCTGTGCTCCTCCCTCCCTGTGCTCACAGCACCAGCTCTGACACTTTCTTTTGTCTGAATGTTAATGTGCATTCGTGAATGTTTTTGTGTTCTGGTTGAGTGACCTTCCTCTGCCTATAAGATGCATCTTCTCAGTGTTTTCTCATGTGTGATGAAGGCTTCATGTAGCTGCTCCACTATTAATGATGCTCCCGTGGAGTAATAACTTGAATGTTTTTTTAATTATCAGGCAGGATAATTTGACAGAACTGTTCTTCTGCTTGTGTTGTGGGAAGAATGTTGCTGCTGATTATTTATATATGGTTCTGTGATTATTATACTAAGATGATAATAAAGATATGTATATGGGAATAATTGGACAGCCCCGAGCCCCACACAACTGATTTATTCAAGGTATTTTGTGTATGCTTCACTAGAGACTAGAGAGCTGTATGTTTGATAATCAGATTTCTTCACTTCAGACCTGCAGCTGTAACAATAAAGCTATGTTGCTGCTCCTGGTTTCTTTTTTATCCAACATTTTCTGACTGTAAAAGAATGGTTTCAGAATTCATTATCATATTGAATATATATAGGTGTACCCAAGCTTTAGAATAATGGACATTTAAGACATGAGAAGAAATCATTTAAGGTGGCTTGAAATTCAAATTGCCTGGAAGGAAAATAACCTGCTCAACACTCCGCATTCACTCAATAGATAATGATAATAACATGACGCTGCAGACAAAGCAACTTAACAGGAAGCCCCTTAAAGGTATGTCTCTCCAAAATGCCCCTGAAGAGAGTCAGGCTGCCTGCTCCACTTCTCCCCTGACTGACAGAACACTCCCGAGGAGCCAAGCTGCAGGACACGCACGCTGATCAGGCCTGACACGCCTGACCTTTCCTGGGCTGCACCGCTGGCTTGCTGCGCTGCAAACCCTTCCTGGCTGAAAAGGCCATACTATGCCATACAGGCAGTGCCATCACAGCAACACAACCCCAACCCGTCTCAGAGCTGGCAAGGTGAATGCCTGGGACTGCAGAAAGACAGCCACTCAATCTGAGAAGCTCTCAACCGCATAACAAGGGCATGCTATCTGAATTTGGCAGTGATTTATGTTTGGTTTTCCCGATCGTACCCTTAGGTGGAGTAAATTTTTTGGTAACAAGTGAATTATTGTGTTTTATTAAAAATACCACAAATGTAATGTGCAAGGACCCTTTTTCTACTTCAACGCTATACCATTAAAGAAAATTTAATAAAGGCATTCCTCAAACACAAAATGATTACGACAACGATATTTGCATAACGCTTTTAGTCATCTCACTTAGTAAATGTACCTTGTGTGGTGGATGGTTAGTGAGGGGCTCTAACATAGTGTGTCAACAGCCTTGGTCGAGGGCAGAGTCATCTCAGGATAGATGCAGCAGGAGCCCAGTAAAGAAAAAGAGATGGGAGGACTGTAAGTGCAGAATAGATTCTGCAGCTGTGAAATGAAGAGCTGTCGCATCCAGTGAGCACTTTCCTGAGTAAAGGAAACACTTGGTAGAGCAGAAATAAATCATGGCCTCATGTACTTCAGTGCATGATTGTATTTTTTGAACCAGCAAAGGATATTGTCCAGCATTTATGACAAGTTGTTTGTTCAGCTTTTTTTTGTGTGTGTTTTTTTTTTAACTATCTAATGTTTACTTGCAAAGGTCTGTGTGAGAATATTAATCTGACTAATGGACTTTAATTAATTAGATTAATGAACAGCCTAAACTGTAATGCAATTTAAAAAGTTGCTGTTGCTGTGAGCTGTTCATTTCAATGCACTGCATCCATTATATGAAGCAAGTGCAAATGACTCTTGTACAGCAATTACAACTCCAATGAAGTGGTTATGCTTTCTTTGTCCTCTCAGATAATTTCATCTACCTAACAAATACAGAATTTGAACTTCTGAGTTAAAATGGCATCAAATGTAAAGACATTAAGTGGTGCAACAGTAGCGAGCCATTTCTCTAAGCAAACAAGCACACCTCAAAGGGACTCTTTACACCAAGGCATAGAGGCTGAGGTTGCACAGAGAGCTGTGTGTACTGGTGTAGCTCTGTGGGTTACATTTTAATGTGACAAAGCGTAGGTTTTACACATTTATGAATAAAGAGCGATTTAAAAGGATGAAGATATCAATATCCCCTTCAACTTATCCTTATGGATTCAGAATATGTGTGCACTTTCATAAATTTCTCTGTCAAATTGCAATGGATCTATTTGAAGCTGCCAGGTGCAAGAACATTTCAACCGTGCTCTCACAAACAATTTCATTTCTTCTGCGAACGAGGAATTTAGTAAATGCTTCAGTGCAATTGTTTAATGACACAGTAAGGGAGAAAAACAGCAGCACAGCTGGAATGGGAACAGGTTCACTTTGAACGGGCTAATGTGAAACAAAGAACAACCCCGGGCGATTTAAGCAGGGGTCAGACAAAGTAAAATATTATCTTAGACATTGTTTTGCAGTTTATACCATCATTACATTTTCCTCTTTGTCACACACTTGTGTGTGCACACCCACCTGCCACAGATGTTAAAGTAGCTGATTGCTGGGAGTTTAGTGGCAATTACTTGCCTTTTTACAACAAGTGTCATTTGCGTTCTTGCAGCTTGCAGTAAATGTTTCATCTGTAATTGCCTCATCTATGAACTGATGACAGAAAATTGTGGCTCTCTTTCTTGGCTTGCCAATAATGGGCTGATCTTTCTCTTGAGGGGAGGCAGTAAGAGGCCATCCCAGCTTGTGCCCATTCTATCACCGCTCACTCTGCAATTCTGAGCCAAATCACACAAGTTGAAAATTAAAGTTACATGTTGGATGCATCAGTGGGGTCCCACTGGTTTGTGTAATGCATGACTGTTTGAACTCACCATCTGTGACCCATGGTGGTGCAGCATGGGGGCCAAAGAGCATGCTTTTTTGTTTGTTTTGTTCCGCACAACACACACACACACGGGCTCAGATATGTACCTTTTATTCCTCTGGGCTTCCTTCTTATCCATGATAACAGGTACACAGTTCGTTAGCTCGGTCCAGTCTGCATGCAATCCGCAGCTCCAGCCTGTGGAGAACCGGGAGAAGAGCCAGGACTCCTCTTTCCCGGGTCGGTGACATGTGCATTTCTTCTGTCCGGGCTTGCAGTCGCACGGCTGCTCCAGGCGAATATTCCTCACCAAGTGCCTCCCGAAAGTGGTCCCCCCGGTCTTCTGGATGTGCAGAAACACGATCACATCGTCCCCCTTGATGTTGAACTCCACGTGTCTGTCCAGGTCTCTCTCGGTGAAGTTGAATTTCGACGGCACTTTCGAAGGGCTGTCATCCTCCAGGTCCTGATCTCTGTAGAAATCGTCGGTGTCCTGGTACGGGGGGGGAAGTAGGCTCACCCCCTCAAATTTCTCTCCAGTCTTAAAGTGGCACGAATTGCTGCCAGCGGGACATATGTACTGATAACCTATCATAACAAAAAGGACGGCTAAAATGGGAACCAAGATGAGCTTGCTGGATCTATCATCCATTATATCAAGATAATGTCTTCATTCCATTACTGTGAATAATACATAACACCCACTGGTTCTTCTTGGATCAATATTCCTCCATGCCTCAGATACATTTAAAGGTACATTTTATTTTTAAGTGTACTAGCTGTTGATCAAATCACCCCCAAAGACGCATTCTCTGGACAAAAAAAAAAAAGAAGAAAAAAAAGGAAGAAGAAGAAGGACAGGTCCACCCTTGGGTTGATCAAATGATGCACGCTGGCTGCACCGTGTTGGAAATCTTGTCCAAAGTCCAGAGTCATGGCATTAAGATGTTTGGCTGTCCAACTTCTTCTGAAGCGGCTGTAGAGCTGCATCCGCGCCGCCGATTCCCATGCTCCGGTATCAAGTTGAAACTGAGACAATCCAAGAGTTTTTTTTATGTAAGGTTTGCTTATTATGCATGTTTTGAATCTTGCTGATCCCAGTCTAAATCGTCGCTCATATCTGTGCTAGACTTCTTTCTGCAGGAATATGGCACGGCACGGCTCGGACCACAGGGCTGGATCCTCCGGCGGCATCCTACACAGCAGCCTCGGCCGTCTGACTGACTGAGCTGGAGAGAAGATGCTGCTGCTGCATCCGATCCGACAAATATGCGTTATGCTCGCGTCGTGGTTGGGCTGGCTGGGAAAGCTCCACATCCCATCCCGTCCATCCCATAATCTTGTTTAACACACTGCAAAAGCCAGAAGCCTAAACGGATTCCGAGCCGAGACGACATGAAGATTTAACCGCATATATATCCCAAATCCGTTGTAACTTTTTGAAGCGCATTCATCCGAGCGTCACCTTTGAGGATTAAAGAGATAGCACTATCCTTCTGTTTAAAGCCCATGGCTGCCAGTGTTAAGACAACAGCCTTTTCAAATTGAGCTATTTTAATGTCTGATATCTTTTTAAAGGATATAGAGGTACGAGATTCAGTTTCTGCTCTGCCCCATCTATCTATTTATGGATTTATGTAATTTAGTAATTGGCTGCGTATTTATTCTTCATTAATGCTCCAAATTATGCATTTAATTAAGCAGGGCTGTTATGAGTGCATTATCTAAAATGTCATCGGTGTTCAGCTGCCAAAGTTTTATGCGAAATGGACTGGGGAAAAAGTGGGACACAAACCTGTAATATAATACCAAAAACTATTTCACACATATAGATCAGTTTACTGGTATTGGAGTCGGCTACTCAGCTGTGAAAGTAGTTGTATGCCATCTGTGAATTTGGAGCCTGTTTTACAAACTGGTTGCCTGGAGTCCCAAATAATAAAGGGGGAGAAAATGACTGGAAGAGGAAGTTAGAAATTGGAGAATGAATACATAAGGATTATAAATGAGGGTATCTAAACCTGTTTCCCCAAATTCATTCAGTTGGTTTTCTAAATCTGTTTCTGACAAAGTTACCAACTTGAAAGTAAAGTCATTTAACCTCTCACCTGATAACCACAAATCACAAAGTTTGCTTCAAGGGTGTTTACAATCTCTACAGCATATTCAGTAAACATCACCCACAGGGCCTCGATTTGGAAAAGACAACATTCCCCAAAGGCGCCTTTAAGGATTAAAAATTGTAAGAAACCCCAGGAAGTGCAACCAAAGAGAGATACAGCAACAGATAGACATATGAGATATCTTGTATATTATACTATTACCAAGATGGCAGAACTACAGATACATAAAGTCTGAAACTAAATTGCTGGACTGCACATTTACCATCCTGGCAATTTACCAATGGGTTGATGTACAAGTACTTTAATCTCTGATAACATATACACCAATAATAATGGTTATTTACCATTACTATTTGTTAAGTTATACGACTGAGTGGGCACACTGTATGAGATACACTTTTTCACTCGTATAAACACACTACAATGGTGCAGCTAAGGCCTCTTTTTTATTTATTTCAAAAACATCCAAAATTGCAGTCTTTTAAGCAAAGTGCAATGCTATTTTTGTGTGCTAATATAACAGCCTATAAAAGCAGGGTTTGGTCATATTTGTTGACATGAAGTTTGCTATGAACGATCAGCACCTGGATTATGAAATATATTAAGTTATATGCCACAAAATAGGCCACATGCTATCAAATAGTTCCCGTTTTACTGATGAGGAAAATAAATGTAAAAATAGCATTTTACAACATTTGGATATTATTTGATATATTACTTTATTTAACTATGGTATAGTTACAGTTCATGCTAGATGCAGTAAAGCCTTTTTCTGACTGTACAGCCAGAATAAAACAGCGAAACAAAATTACTTAAGGAAACGTAACTTATAAGGCAGCACTACACCGTTTATTCCAATCAGTTATATTTCCAGTAAAATATGAATCAAAATATATTTCTGTGATATTACAACTGCATAAAAAGCAGGAGAACCACTGGGAATTTGTTCGAAACTAATTTCAACAATTCTTTCAGTCGTCTTACTTGTAGCTGACATCAGCTATTTGAAGGAAAGGGGAATATTAACGACTTAACCAGACAAAAAATACTCCAAACGTAAACCAGTAGGAGTTAGTGAACTTCCAGTCAGGGAAAGAGTCGCTGCCTGTGGAAGTTGGTCAACTCACCAGGCCCCAGTGTGGGGAAGCGTGGGAACCTCCATAGCTGTCTGCTTCGTGCCAGAATATATTCCCACTTTACCATCAAATTTTATTCAATTTCGCTCGAACTGTCACTAATTATAACAATGAAATAAGTATATAAGCTTCAATTAAAACTATAAAAAGCTATGTACCTATTTTTTTAAAGCCAGATTGTTTCAGACGCTTGTGCCGGTCAGCCCTTGACAGCCCCGTTAGCTCGGCAGCTCTCCGGCTGGCGGTTAGCTGCCCAAAATACCTGCCTGCCGGACTCCGTTAGCTTTGTATGGAATCGGTGAGCATCACTCACGGTGAGGGAGGATATTATTGGAAACCAGTAAAACCAACAGCGGTGTCGTTCAAATTGACCTTCTTGTGCAAAAGAAGCGGTATTAGTTCGTAAAATCACGCCGATGCAGCTTTAATATTTAAACTACCGCTAGTCTGTTTAAGAGACAGCCAAATTAACTTCAACCTCAACGTTACTTTGCCTTAAGTAACGGTCGGTCTTGCTAACAGCTTGATGTAAAATTTAAAAAAGCAGCTTCTTCCACAATGAAATAATGGGGTTTTCTCTCTATGCTACATGTGTTTGTGCACTGGTGTTGTGTTTGAGATAACTTGCAGTAACTACGTGGCACTAACCGGCGCCTCTGTGAAGGCAGAAGGACGCTGCTGACCTCGTCCCCTGGTTTCTGCTCTCTGTAGGTTCATGACACGTCCTGCCGGCCATAATGAGGGCTGTTATTGTGCTGTCACTGCTGCTGCTGAACATACATCATGTCACATCTGCACCCAAAGGAGTCACTGCCAGTCTGAAAGCCAAATGGAGCATGACGCCTTTCCTCCTGGAGGCGAGGTAAACAACATCCCCCCTGGACATGCACTTGAACAGATCTGCGGTAGACAGGGCCGGATCCATGAATCTAAGCACTCCTGTCCAGGGTTTAAACCTGTGATTGGAAGGGTCACGTGACCAACTTGGACCAGGTTGAATAACACTTTGCTTTGGGACTGTTTCTTCAGAAGGAAGTGGCTCCACTGTAGCCTTTATGTTCAGTGGATGTGACTTGTTCAGTTTCCAAATGTTGTAAATTAAATTCTCAATCAAAAACTAAATTCCTTTTGCGTCCATGTCATTGGTGAAATTAGGTGCAAGTATATCACCAGGGCACTTCAGATGTAATCTTGAATAATCAGATTCCTGACCATATGTGAATATTGATCTTCGCACTAATGTAACATTAGTATTTAGAGTGACTTGTAGGCTCTGCGCTTTTAACTGTGTTGTCATAGGGCCTACAACCTGTTACATTGTGTTAAATTTACTATAACAGCTGGTATTGTACCTGGAAATGGGTAAGCAATTGAAGATGGAGAAGCTGGTATTGTTGCATTTATGTTGCAAAGCTGAAACCCTTTGCTTAAATTTAAGTTTCCCCACAGTTTTGTTTTGTTCTGCTCTCATCAGCAAAGTTGTGAATCTAAATAAAAATTGATTTCGTATTTGGTTCTTCAGAAAATGGCTACTTAGTGTAGTTTAGCCTACTTACTGTGGTCACTTAATAATGCTGACGAATATTTTTATTTTCTCATGTGCAGTGAGTTTATTGGGGAAGATGGGAATGAGAAGTTCTGGCAGTTCATTGACACAGTGAAAGAGCTGACTGTGTACAAGCAAGGAGGTATGTTGTTTCAAGTCCTCACTTCAATTATGGAAGAACATAGTTATAGTTTTTAACTAATTTCACACCACAGCAGGTCTGCTATTCGTCTGAAACTCACTATTTCATATGTTGATGTCTTTTACAGAATCTGTACGCTCATACTATAACTTGGTCATTAAGAAGGCTGGTCAGTTCCTCACAGATCTTAAAGTTAATCTTCTCAAATTTGCTCTGGCCCTGCGGTCTTACTCACCAGCTGTTCATGCATCCCAACAGGTATGTTGTAATCAAAATAGTTAAAGCAGCTTGGAAATGCATAGAGCAGTGTTACTTCTTTTTTGGATTGTTTTTTTGTTTAGATTTTTTATTTGGCACCCTCATCTTGCTCATATTGTCTACCACCGTTGCTCTGCAAGCTTTTCTGAAAGTTTTTCCCAATCGCTTTGTCACTGCGTTTAATGACAGTAATTATTCCTAAACCACTGGGATTAAAAGCTTGTTTTCTCACAACAGTACTTGTGTAGCTCTCTGCTTTCTCATGGAATTCAAACGTGTTATGATAACTGTAATTGATTTAGTGTCAAAAAGGGTTAGCGTTCATGCTTTCTTCATTCCTCTCAGTGGCAATTATCAACAGGATCACTGAGATTATCCTCGTATGTAAAATATTTCTTATCATGTTTTGGCTTTCGTACGTAAAAGTTTAATTAATTTACAAACTGACTCTGTCATGATGCTGAAGGAGCTGATGACAGTTGACAGTCAACTATTCAAGCTGATTTATAAAACAGGGAGGCTTTAGGTACAAAAACACAAAATGTGGATCCACCATAAATCAGAGGGATAAAATTCTCCTTGTGCCAGAAAAGGGGGTGTCAAAATGCATTATGGTGTCAAAGAAGTAAAAGCAGGACAGGGAATAGAGACTTCATCTCCATTACACCAGAGGCCAAAAGGCGTTTGCTCATTAAGTAAACATTTAATGAAAAGTGAGGTTGTGTATGTAAATTTTTTCCATTTCTGCAATAGTCTTATAAATGGTTTTCAAAACTTTCTGCATGTCAACTTGTTAGGTGTCTTTACTGTATGTTTTATGTTCCTGCCAGTGCCATAAGTAGGGGGAATGCATTAAAAGCACTTAAATATTGAGTGACTTAATCAATTTCAGTACTCAGCACTCTATGTCCACAATCCCTTACCCTTTTGATTGTCTTCAGAAAGTTAAGTTTGGTGACAGTGATACTCTGTGATGATGAATTTCTCTCATTTAAAAATGAGTTTAATATCTGAGTGAGTAATGGCCTTTTGTGAGTGAAATGGAGTGTTGCACTCCACAGTGTAAATTGCAGCGATGATTTCTAGAGAGCATTGAATAAATCAGTTTGGTTTTAGATTTAACAGATTAACATGGCCTATGTTGAAAAGTGAGGTGGAGTTATTGGACTTTATAATTGCCATGTTTTATTTTTCTTGTATGCATGCTGCATCAAAATGCTATGATCGCTTGCATTTTAATGTGTATAACCCTTATGGGAACAGGCCACCAGATTTTCCTAGTATTAGCATCATGTTTTAGCCAGTGTTTTGAAGAACTTTTCTCTACCTTTTGCTTTCACAGATAGCTGGTGATGAGCCTCCGCCTGAGGCTTGCCCTGCCTTTGTCTCCATCCATGGTCAACATAGCTGCAGTACCAAGGACGTCAAAAAGCTCCTGAAGGCAGCTGCAGGCAGGTAACATGAAATGGCACTGTCTTGTCCGTTGTTCAAGGATAAACTGTGTTCATAAAGCTGAGCAAGTTAAAAAGTTTACAGGTATTTTTCATTAAAATTTTATTCACTTTTGCTTTCACTGACAGTATTTAGCCTGTGATGAATGTAAAAATGTTTTTGATTCAAATTATTATTTCTGAATGTCTTTCTGTTTCCAAATGTTTGCAGGCCAAAACCATACTTATACAAGAATGATCACACATATCCTGGAATCAATAAAACAGATGTGCCAGTTGTGATCCTCTATGCTGAGATCGGAACCAAGAAGTTTGCCTCATTCCACAAGATTCTGTCTGAGAGAGCTCAAGAGGGCACACTTGTTTATGTGCTGCGGCATTTCGTAGCAGTGAGTAGCAATGCTTTTCCAGTAATTTAAAATGCGATTTAATTGTTTACACTGATTGACCTCACACTTGTCTAGTAATATGACTTGTGCCCATAGCTTCTTCTTTTTTTTTTTTTTTACACAAAGGGTTTCTGTTATGCTCTAAAGGATAAGACTTGTCTGTTTTTATTATCTTCAACCAATCTCATGAAAATATCAGAATCACCAATTTATTTATTGTACTGACATTGCCTGTGCACCCGAAGCACAATATAACTCATATTTGTGTGCCATAGACTTGCACCGTTTTATATTTCTGTAGACAGTGGCACTTTTGCAGTGATACAGCAATGATGCATTATTCCTCTTGGGAAATGTTTGGGCTGAGCAGATTGCATTACTTACAAGAGCATTGAGGGAAGAATTAACAGATTCCTTAAAATCTAACTGATAATCAAAATCACTCTACAATACAGATGTGTTTTGAAGAAGTACAAGGTGCTCTCTAAAAGATATGTTCGAAAAAAAGCAGTGTAGGTGCGAAAGTCTTGATTGTGCCTGTGAAAGACTGAGGCAGTGCTTTGAACGTGGGTGACATAGTGTCAAAGCTGAATGTCAGTGAGCCAATTCCCATGGGCAGAAGAATAGAGTATCTTTACCAATCTTTAACAGCATTTTGGACAGCGGGGTTTGCATGTTCTCTCCGTGCCTGCTTGGGTTTCCTCCAGGTACTTCGGTTTCCTCCCACTGTCCAAACACATCATGTTTGGGTTAATTGGTGACTCTAAATTGTCCATAGGTCTGAGTGTGAGTGGTTGTTTGTCTCTGTCCGTCTCTGTGTTTTGACCCTGTGATGGACTGGCGACCTGTCCAGGGTGTACCCCGCCCTCACCCAGTGTGAGCTGGGATTGGCTCCAGCACCCCCGCGAAACGGATAAGTGGTTGAAGATGAATGAATGAATACCCCTCCTCTGCCTCACTATGCTTTTGCATTTGGAGGCAGACAGGTGGGGTTCTCCCAGCATTTGCCCTTGCTCAGATTGGTTAATCAGACAGTGTCCAGTGGTGTTCTGCTTTATACCATCCCAGCCAACTCTTCGTATTGCAAATATCTGTTGCCATCACATCGCGTCTAGAGGTCTTCTGGAATTTAGTGGTGGGTTGTTGCAACTACAGACAAATTCATTTTTATGAATCAGCACTTAGCATACTGAAAAATCTCTCTAATTGGTTTATATGAAAGATGGCCTCTTGGGATTATGGTGTGTTGAAAGATACCAAGCTGAAGCCATTTTTGTTTCATTTGTTTGCCAATGAAAAGTGCATCTGTTTGTTGAGTTTAAACACATTAGTACCAGGCAAGGCCGAGTGATTTAGTAATGCTAGATAGTGTATACGAGTATAGACAGAGAGCATTTTATACCTAGTGGTGAAGACATTGTTATATTTTTAGAGAGTAAGTGAGTATTTTATACATGTGAATAAAACTACTTTGTTTACATTTTAGCCGTTAATCTGCTTCTCACTGTTGTAGGATCCAAAACCTAAAAAGATGCTTTTATCAGGTTATGGTGTTGAGTTGGCCATCAAAAGTACAGAATACAAAGCTGTGGATGACACCAAAGTGAAAGGTCAGTGGTGGCTTACAAAACGTGTGCTGGACCTCACCATGTCCAAAGTAATTAAATAAAAATCTTTTGCTTTATAGATACAAAGACAGTTATTAATACAGAAGATGAAGATAACAATGAAGTCCAAGGTTTCTTTTTTGGAACATTAAAGTGAGTAGTTTAGCTAAAACATATCAATTGCTTTTAAGATTTTTAAAGATCTTTTGCATTTTCTGATATTGCTGCTACTTATCCTGTACTCTATGGCACTTGATCAAGTGATAAAAAGTAATAATTGTGTTACCCTGGCATCCTCTTTTTTTTGTTTGTTTTATTTTTTTGTTACCTCTTTTAAGGAAATCTCATCCTGACCTGGAGGAGCAACTCTCTGAGCTTCGCAAACATCTTTTGGAGAGCACCAATGACATGGCTCCACTCAAAGTGTGGGAAATGCAAGGTATTGTTATTATATTTTATTTGTTCAATTATTGAAAAAAATGTAATGGTTAGAATTTTATTTGCATCTTTGAAATTTATGTATATTAATATTTTATTAGCAGGAGATGCTTTTATTTTGTACAACTGAATAATAATATTCACAATAGACCAGTGCGTCTCCAATTTAATATGATCTCCTTTGACAACCTTGTGTGGTTTCATTTTACGTAAACAAGGTATATATATATTCAATATATATTTGATATTCACAGATCTAAGTTTTCAAGCAGCTGCCAGAATCATGTCTGTGCCAAAGTTTGATGCTTTGAAACTTATGCAAGATGTCAGTCAGAACTTTCCAAGCAAAGCCAGGTAAGAAGATAAATCTTATTTCTCTCTCTGATTGAGTGGCTAACATATTTGGTACCATATCAAAGATCAGTTTGTTTTGCGGCGCTAAGCTCTGTGTTATGATATTTAAATCCATCCAGAAACAATTCTGTTAATTAATCACACTGACTTTTATTATTTTTTTTAATAAAGCCCATGTGTTTGAGCATTATGCTTTCCAGTGGGATTTATTACCTCCACAATACATATATCTGATGTACATAGAATTAATCAGCTTGTTTCATGTTTGCTTATTTTGGCTCAGGCAGCTTGTAATAACACCAAAAAGTGCTGAGTAAGAGTTGGGTGTTTACAGGGAATTGACTGCAAACGTACCATCTTGAGGCCCACAGGTTTTCGGAGATTAAAACGAGCATTTTACAGTCGGCTGGGGATATAGTAAAAGCTGATGGTGACTGTACATGTTTTACTGTTCCCACAGATCACTGACAAGAGTGGCTGTAAAGCAGGAAATGAGAAAAGAAATTGAGGAGAACCAAAAGGTGCGATATCATAAGAGGTTTTCTTTGATAACAACCTTAGTTATTGCCCAAGTTTTATTTTACTGAATGATATTCCAATCTCTATCAACATAAAAGGCACATTTTTATTTTTACTTTTCTTTTATTCTCTATGCATGCCTTTTCTTTATCTGCTTAGACCTGTTGTCCCTTTGCACATTTTTCTTATTGTAAGATAAGAGATTTAAGGTTTGCTCATTTAGTGGTTTAGGCATTCAGCTAACACTTTGAGCTTGTCCTTTCAGCACCTGAGTGAGACCATTGGTGTTCACCCTGGAGATGGAGAGCTCTTCATCAACGGGCTGCACATTGATCTGGACACTCACAACCCTTTTAGGTAAGAACTCACCATGAGGGACCAATGCTCTGCCTGTGTTCTTCCCAGAAAACCTCAGACCTATGCAACAGCTAAGTAATACTCTTGCAAAAAGATCAGAGTTAGCTGCATTTCGAAGCTACTGCCACATAGCTGATGTGTGTTTTGAAAATAACCTGTGATTTTGCTTTAACAGCATTTTGGACATCCTCAGAGGAGAGGGCAGGGTCTTGGAGGGCCTTCATAACTTGGGCATAAAAGGAGGACATCAGGGAAAGCTGTTGAGGTTACCTGTGAATGCTGTGGATGACAGCTATGCCTTAGATATCAGACATCCAGCTATTATGGTGAGTCTTGTCAAGAAGAATTATTTATCTGTCGCAGATCAATACCGCAGGTGTTTTTTCTTCTTTGTGTACTTTCACCAGCATTTGAATTCGTGGCTCAGTCATCATGCTATTGCAGCAGTTTCAAGCCTGCCAGAAACCTCAGATATTAACTTGGAAGTTAGCCAAGAAAATGTATCAAATTAAATACTTGCAAGTTCCCATTTTGACTCCTCCGGCCATTTTAATATTCCAGGTACTATAAAAATTTAATTCAACTTCACTCCTTCTAGAGACTATTTTTTTTAATATATATATACATGTATTTTTAAGTTTGAATGTCGGAGTGTAGCAGAGAGTGACACATACACAAGGAAGAAATGTATGTAACAGTGACACACAGTCTGCCAGTGGGATTAAGGTTTACACTAGGGGTGGGAATCTTTTACTATCTCACGATTCGATTCCAATTTTTCCGGAATAAAAAGGAACTTGAAAATTTCTAGGTTAATTGGTGACTTGATGTAAATGTATGTGTCGACCTGACCAGCACAGTGGCATAGTGGTTATCGCTATTGCCCCACAATAAGAAGGGCGCGGTTCGATTCCCGGTGGGGGCACTTGAACATGTCTAGGTTAATTGGTGACTTAATGTAAATGTATGTGGTGACCTGAGCAGTGACCAGAGGCTAGACCAGACCAGGACTAGACCAGAGACTAGGGACTAGACCAGACTAGACCAGACCGGACCGCTGCAGAGAGTAGAGACGAGACCGGCAAGGTTGTTGTTAAGTTTAGGGACTTAGTCTGGTCCATTTTTTGTAGCACAAGTTTCTTGTGTTTACTTTGAATACATACGCATTAGCTTAAAACTTTCTCACCTCTATTTATCCTCTTACATTATTGTTATTATTTGAAATTATTATGAACATTAATATATACTTTTCCACTGTACCAGTATGGAGATATATATATATATATATATATATATATATTTTATTTATTTATTTTTTTCGGAGCAGTACTGAACCTATTCCGTGGTTGACATGCTGTTATTGGAAAATAACTCATAATTATTATTTCCCTCCTTATGTCCTTTTTTTTCTTACTTGCCAGTGGATAAATGACATAGAGAATGACCCAGTGTATCGCAGTTGGCCAACAGGAGTCCAGGAGCTCCTCAGAGCCACCTTTCCTGGAGTTATCCGTCAAATCCGACGCAATTTCTTCAATCTGGTAAGTTGACTGCAGAAGCGGCTACAATTGTGGACAGTCCTTATTGCAGTACAGTTGTTAGGTTGACTTATTAGAACCCTCTGTAGCTCTTTGTATGTGTTCAATACTTTGAGATTTGAATAAATAATTTTTTTATCAAATAGTGGTGCATTTGCCATTAAAACATCTCTGTTAGCACAGATTGACAAAACAAAAGAACATGCAGCGTACATTTTGAATACTATCTGCTTAACTTTGATCATTAAAACAGTTTGAGACAGGGTGTATTGTTTTGCTCGCTATCTGAGAATACCTTTGTTGTTATTGTAGGTACTGTTTCTTGATCCAGTACAAGAAGAAAGTGTTGAACTGGTTAAACTGGCAGAACTTTTCTATAAGCATAACATTCCCCTGAGGTTGGTGCTGTTTTTTTTTTTATTTTTTATTTTTTTATTTATTTATTGATTTAATTTTTAAATTTTTTTTTACTGCTTCACATTTACAGTCGGCTGTACCAGGCAGCCATTCTCATTTCACCTCCAAATTAAATGCCTGTTTTTCCCCATTTTTTAAATAAATTTTTTTATAGAATTGGATTTGTGTTTGTTGTCAACACCAAGGATGAGATTGATGGTTTCTCAGATGCAGGCGTTGGATTTTACCGACTACTCAATTACATTGCTGATGAGTACGATTTATCCCAGGCTCTAATGTCCATTGTCTCAGTAAGTATGTCACATACATGCATTGTTTTTTGCAAACCTCTTATTATAGAAAAACCTGAGATGAATTTTCATATGAACTCTTGACGATGTTTTTATACATTGACCTCTCATTTATGTTGCACACAATAGAAGATTATATGTGTCACATGTGCTCTTACATACAGGAAATACTCTGTATTCCTTCCGGCTTGCAATAATTGAACAATAGATACAACACGCCCAATCAGTGATTTATACTGCAATGACCCCCTCTTACACACATGGGCTCAAACAGACATTTTGTAGACTTTGTGAGAGAAGCTTACAGGATAAAGTCTATTTAATGTCTGGTCCAACTGATTTAGAGATTTGCATTCTCATGCACAGCTCCTCTGTGCACAGTCTACGTAAACTCAGCTTTACAGTGCATGTGTGGAAATATTATAGATCTTTCTCCTTGTCAGCTTATATTTCTTTGAACCTTGGCGTTCAGTTATTTTGTTATACTTCCATGTCATGCAGTGTTTTGAGACATAATTGGAATTGTTGAGTCAGCAAGATGTTACTTCTGTTATCGGTTCTTTAGTCAGAGCTTGAAATTAATGTCAGGTGTAGATTCAGATTGGGTCAAATCTGTACTGACTGTCACTCTCTTGCAGCTGTACAACAAAGTAGATGTCGGTGACACGCTGTCTGTTGATACACTCTCTGCTTACCTGAAGAGAAAATTCCCGAAAGCCAATGCTGAAAGGATTATTGGTAAAGCATCTGAGTATGATGACAAGAGAAAGGTTAGGAATTTTTCTCTTTTGTCTTTGTGTTCACTAGAAATAATGATTATTACTTAGTAATCAATTGAGTAGCAACAGCCCAGAATTTAGTTGATGTTTTGTTTGCTCCAGGACGGTGCTCTCTTCTACAAAAAGAGTGGTCTGGGCGCTCTACCTCTGGCATTATTTAATGGTGTCCCTCTCAGCCAAGATGAGATGGACCCAGAAGAGCTGGAGACCATCATCCTGCAGCGCATAATGGACACCACCACTGCCTTCCAGAGAGCAGTCTTTATGGTATGACACAACTATATGGAAAGATACACACATATCCACCCCCCATGGATGATGGTGAACATGTAGATTAATACACATGTGGTAATTTGTCCTTATAGTGTGCATAAAAATAATGTGTAATGTGTCACATACTAACCTGATGATACTGCCTGCTAGATATTAGTCAATAGCTGGTGGTAATGCTCTTTGATGAATGAAGTAAAGACACATATCTGCGATATAATATTTGCCTCTCTATTGTTAACGTTTATATTTGTTTTTGAGTGAAAATGTGATGATCGCTTGAAAACTGATTTAATGTAGAACAGAGTAAAGGGGATGGACTGAGCTAATTCTGTGTGTTTTACTGAATCCGGTAAATAATTAAAGCATATTAAGTAATTAATCAATAGGATGCTTGTTTTTCCATTTGCAAGATAGCAAGACATTCAGTTTGCAGTTACAGTTTTATGTTATTTTTTTACCCGTATTTCTTGATACATTTACAGTTAATTGCATGTGAACTGTTCAGATGTAGGGCATTCACAATACATCTTGGACTTTTTTCTTCAATGACATAATTAATCTGTTTTGTTCTTTGTCTACAGGGTCAGTTAACTGAGGGCTCAGATGTGGTGGACTATTTAATGGAGCAGGCAAATGTGGTTCCCAGGATGAACCCTCTAATTTTAGGCACTGACCGAAAGTACCTGGACTTCACTGCTGTGCCAGGTGACCTGTACTTGTACCTGTACTCTTATGACATCAATTCATCATTTAAATTCCCCAAGTTAGTTATAATTTTTTTCTTGCTTTGCAGTTGTAGATGATTGGGAGGACACAACTATGTTTTCATTCTTGGACAGCAGAGACAAGACCGCTGTAATGGCTAAGAGAATGAAGTACTTTAAGAACAGTGGTAAGACATTACTTGTAATTTCATGCCTAGTGTTCCTAATAAACACAATTTCAGATGAATGAACACTGTCATTCACGCAATAAGACACGGTGACTAGCAACCATATAAATAACTAATTTAAAGCTTTTGCATCTTGTTTCTTAAAGTGGAACAGCTATTGTACGTTTCTTTGTTGAAACAAGAAGTATCTATACTAAAGTGATTCCTACACTGCTTTGGGGATCTATGAAAGTGTGAGACCAACCTTTGTGAAGGAAGACAGGCTGCACTGCCAGCAAGATAATTGCTGGGTCTGCTTACTGGCTCTCTGCCAGCAGTCTAAATGGTCATCAGCACTGCATTTCACAGCTCAGGCCCAGAGTAGAGGTTTCTCAGTGAGGCTGAGGAGGCTGATTGCCATCCCACCTCTGTGGACTGGCTGGATTGCTTACTCCCTGCTTCTCTGACTGACTGACTGACTAACTGACTGAGGGGAATTTAAGTATCACATGTGGCAAATTTCTCTAATGTACTCAGTTCTCTGTCAGATGACTGTGCCTCATTTTCCTTCTCACATTCATCTGATTGTCAGTGTGTAACCAGGGTGAACACTCTTTTAAGGGATAACTAACTTTCTCTAAAAGCTTTTGAAGTGTTAATGTTGACATTAAGAATTATACAAAAAATTCCTTTCCCTACAACTGTTGATTTAATGATGTACTCAGCACCTTGTTGAGTACACCTGCTCTCCAGCTCTGATCATGTGGTAGTAACTTAGTGCAAAAAAGCACAGTTAAAAAACAAACTTCTCAAATGGGAGGAAATGTGATCTAAGTGACTTTGATGGTAGAATGATTGTTACTAGTATTTGGGTTTCTGGTTTATGAGAGTCTCTCAGACAGACTCTTCTCCTTTTTGAGGTGTGGGATTTCATTCTTCCCTTGGTAGAGCTGTTCTTTCACCTTGATGACCTTGTGCTGGTTTGTATGTTCTGTGACTGAGCTTTCATCCTCACTGAACTGGAGATGTTGCTTTAGGTGGGAGACCTCTAACGCATTTATTCTGATGGACTTGCAGCACTTTGCGTGTTCATCCTTGAGCTGCCACTCCTTAATCTTTCAAACTCCTCCAGTCTGCTTATTTTCAGTTTATCTTTGTGCACCCCATGGAAAAACATCACCCTTTCAGGCTGCAATTTTTTATTATGCCGTTTCTGGCAGTATATATGCCTTTTTAAGTAGTTGTTTTTCTGTTGAATGTGGGGAAGGGCTATTCCCAGAACTCTGGTCCATCATAAGGAGAAGTAACTCTAAATCTTACCATTTGTTGCGGTTTATTTTCATGGGCCAAGACAGTGAGAAACAAAAACACTGCAGGAAAGAGTTTCTGGCCGCAGTTATTATAGAGTGTAGTTTTGTGTAATAGGTTTATTGACTCTGTAGTAGGTTGTACTTGACTGGGCTCTATGATTCTTGTTTGTAGGAGATGCAGTGCTACTCTGTTGGCAATATACCTAAAGACCCGCAATGACAGTTTCAGGTTTCCCTTATTCCAATATTAAAAGTCCCATTCATTGTCCAATAGACAAGCTGACTGACAGTGGACACATTACATAGTAATGTTCTACATAAAACTTTGCAGGTTGAATCAGTACCTAAAATAAACAACTGTGTATTTGATTTTTCTTTTTTGGGGGGGGGTGTTCAGGCATTAGAGGTAAGTCCTTGTTGCCTACTTTGTAGTCACAGACGACAGCTGACATTAGCGTCTTTTCTTGTGTTTTATATTTGAAGCAACTGACAAAGTGAAACCAGATACTGACAGTGTATAACACTGGTAAATGAACTGAATCACTTGTGTAAGTTAATGTTTGGTGTCATTTGGATGTAAATATGTTGATGCTGTGTTTTTGTTTTTGTTTTTTGTTCTTTGTTTTTTTTCATCAACTGAAAGATAACATCACTGTCAGATTTCTCTCACTCACAATTACAAGTTGGTAGGCTGAAGTGAATGCTTGGCTACTCGTAATTAAAAAGTTTAATTAATTTTAAACTGTAATTCAGTCATATGACAGGTTAAAAAATGTTTCATCACTGAATGTACAAATGCGCTGATGCAGTTTTGGGTGAATTCAGGAACTGTAGCATTGTGTTTGTGATGGCTTTGCCTGAAGCTCTTGGATATTTTGACCCTCCTGTCTATTGGTGAACCAAACTCGATTTCTCAAAAATGATTATAGTATTACTTATCAAGGAGAGTCCTATGTTTCTTGTGTTAGTAACATTGAAGATATTAGAGAATATTGAAAGGGGAATACTGAACAGGGAAAAGTATCTTCTCCTGCTATTCTTACCATGTGAGCTGCACAAATGTTTTGAACAAATGAACCGTGCTTAAGTGTAACGTGTATTGCAAATGCAGTAATGGAGCAATGTAAATGTAAAAAGATTGCTGGCTGCACTTTTGACTCAACAAGCACACCTAATCCATGTGGCCTAAAGCCTCCAAAATCTAAATGCATAATTAGAAAGAGTTGCAGTTCTTGAGATATAAGCCTTAATCGATAAATATAGCACTGTCAATATCCTCACTGCCACAGCCACCGCAAGTTGACTCCTTTCTCTTTGCCCCCTTTCTTCAACTAACAGATTCACAGATATATTTTAAAACAGTTCAAGTTCTTATTTTTTCATATTTTTTCATTTCTATGAAAAAGTGTCAAACCCCGATGATGTCAAGCTGGTTCTACCTGGTTCTACCAACATGACAATGATTTTAGTGTAGCTCAGTAGTTCCCACTCACTGGCTCTTAATTTGATATGTATTTGGGATGTGTATTTGGGGGAAAGACACATTTTCAGTATGAGGGTGCAGCTGACAAATCTGCAGCACCTGCCTGATACCATCAGCAACTTTCTTCGGGAAAGATATTATATTCACTGCTTGGATTCTAACAGGATACTTAAATTGAATGCTCTGTGATATGTATGTGTTTAGTGTACTGAAAAGTTTTTGCTCTTTTATTTTAGATGAGGATGGGATGAGTACTTTGACCATTTGGATTGTGGGAGATTTTGAGAGGGCTTCAGGAAGAAAGCTGCTGCTTAATGCCCTGAAACATGTGGTGAGTATCAACGCCTCTTTTCCAAACTCTGTGATCTCATAACCTAATTTGTGTAGTGTTGACAATATATACATCTTAGATTCTTCCAAGTAATTAATGTCCCAACAGCCTCAAAACTTGTCTGCTTTAAATCCATGTTTACATAAATGAGATGAATAGATGAATGAAAAGTGTACTCTTACAGCTTGAGTTGCAGTTGAGGCTCAGTATATTTATTCTGAAAATTGATTTTCTACTTCATTCGCTCACAGATATCATCAATGCAGAGCCCATTAACATGAAATGCTCCCTCTTACTACAGTTGAATTTAATGCAATACAGCAAGTAAGCATTATCTTGTTGAAATAAGTAAAGTACAAAAAACTCACTGTTACTTTTAGGAACTCAACAGTCTTTTCCTCCAGTTCTCTTTTTTAGTGACAACTACAGGTTTGAGACTGTGCAATGTTCGTGTGAATTTTGTCACAGGTGTGTGTGTTTGTGTTTTGTGTGTGTGTGTGTGTGTGTGTGTGTGTGTGTGTGTGTGTGTGTCTGTCTGTCTGTGCATACGTGCATGTGTGTGTGCGCGCACAAGCAGAAGGCTAGCCCTGGAGTGCGCGTAGGGGTGATAGATAACCCCAGTGGAAAACCCAGGGAAGATAACACAGTGCTGTACAGGGCTATCTGGGCCTCTTTCCTCACGCAGAAGAATAAGGCTACAGCAGATTTTGTGCAAAAACTCTTGAAAGAAGAAAGGAGCCAGCTCCTTCAGCAGGGGACCAAGATTAAGGAGTTACTGATGCAGGTAAAGGAGGGATTAAGGGAAGTTGTTCTGTTTTTTGTTACTTTAGAAATGATCAGATTCCTGCTGAGTTTGTTTGCATTGCATTTACAGTACCAGTCAAAAGTTTGGACACACTTTCCCATTCAAAAGTGTTTCCAAACTTTTGACTGGTACTGTATATCACAAGCAAATGGAACCTTTGAGAACTGTCATTTATAGTCAGATTCAAACACTCATGATCTACTGCACCCCTGATTTGACAATTCATTTAAATTTTACATTGAAATTGTTTAAATTTAGACTTAATTTAAGTTTTAAGTTGTGTTGAGACAAATTTTAAATTGTGTTGTATAACAGTTTTTTTTTTTTTAACATTTAACATATGCAAATCTTGACTTCTGTAGAAAGATACTGAAGTTCCAATTTATGCTTTAAAGATTAAAAGTTAAATGTCCCTATGGGGGATTGCTCTACAGACAGTAGTCCACAAATAAATGCAAGATCCAAAATACAAAACAGTAGCACACTAATAGTACAAGAACCCCTACACTGCCATCTCGGAACATAGCCATTAAAGACATTAAAATTAGTTTAAAAACCAAATAGCTGATGGAATAAAAGGAAGTTGACAACTGTTCGTGTGACATTTGGGAAAATTGAACCTTCGCCTTGATGGGAGCGACTGAAATTCATCATATAGAGGATTCTCAGGGTTTTTTTCTTATTTTTTTTATTGTTTTTTTATCTCTATTCTTTATTTCATGATGCCACCACTATCTTTTAAAAAGTCTGTGAAGCACTTTGTAAACCTGTTATTTGAGAAGTGCTATACAATTATATAGTGTCATATATATATGCCTTGAAAGATATAGAGTACTACAGTGCAAGAGTTACTGTGCTAGAAATAAGCTCGCAATTTTTTTTTGTGGATTAAATTTATGTTGTTCCTCTCAGTGGTATCTGTAAAAGCTATATCTATTCAAAATTGGATGGTTGTCACTTTGCACTGATATAAATGGTAATTTATTGCGCAGAAAGGTAAAGACTCGAAAAACAAACCACTTTCAGAGGTTTTTCTGCCCCTGCTTTCTTGATTTAAGTGTTGGAAAATGGTGATTGATAGGCCCACCCTTTTAATCCTCTCCTTTAGCAAACAGAATACATTTAGAGTATGCATGATGCTCCACAGTATGTGGACTCCAGGGCGAGCTGCCAACTCGCTGTCATTTAAACTTGATTTGTCACAAGGGCCAAAACAAGGCAGGCTCCACACTCTTTAAGTAAAAGAGCTGGTGGAAACTGGCTTTGGAGACCTGCACACCATTCATGGTTGAGAGCCATATGTGTTCAGCCAAGCCCGACCATCACACTGGTTCTGTCAACAGTCTATGATAATAAACGTTCTATATTCTGTTGTGTGCAGTATCCTCCCACACAATATTGCACATTAGAAAAAAATTGTGAAGCACTAATGAACAAGTCAGCTGACAGGAGTGCTCCAATCTCCCCCATCTGGAGAAGTCACATATCATAGTTTACATGATACCAACCATAACAAATCGCCCTTCAGTTATGCCTGTCTTTAACAATGGTAAGACATTGGGCTGTAACTAGCAACTGAAAGACAGACAGGAGGTGGCTGTGTGAGTTGAGAGTCAGGGTCTAGGGATGTGAGTTTATTATTGGCTGCCAGACAGACTTGCTGACTGGTTGCGCTGACATTATTGGTATTTCACCTGCTCTCCTGAGGAGGGAAATGTTGGAGAAACTAATAACCTGACTCCACAAAGCCTCCACACACTCACACCTAATTTGTTACAGACAAGAATGGCAGAGGCTTAATTAAGAGTTTGTTGTATTAATTACAAATTGATTAATTTCATTTTCACACATGTGCATATTTGACAGCTCTCCTCTGGCTGAAATATTTTGTGTTTGAAAATGAAAACTGAAATGATTGCATTGATTCACGGCATCAATGATATTGTGAATAATTTCTTTTTTGCCTCATACATCATTTCTTATGCCAATGCATCACTCAAGATTTTGTTTTGGACAGATTGTTAAGTGAGAAAGGTCCTTGAGCTAGGCTATCGGCCTATTGAATTAACCGCCTCACACATTCTTCAGAAATATGTGTTAACAATGCAGTCAATATGTGCAACACCATAAACAAACTTTTGTTATTCTTCTCTAGGGAATGGATGTTGATGCCTTTGAGAAAAAGTTCAACACACTTGAGGTGGATTTTATCCACAGTCAGCAGCTGTTCTGTCGAGAAATCCTGAAACTGGGTCCTGGAAAGCGGGCAGTCATCAGCAATGGCAGAGTGAGTGGACTTGAACTCCAACACAGTTCTTTTAGCAACCTCACTGAGGTGACTTTATACTGATTCACATATTTCTGCATGAAAACTGGAATATATTCCATTGCTGTATATTGTCAGTAAGGAAAAGCATTGGTAAAATATAGCTGGTAATGTTAGCTATAGTGCAATAAGCTGCTGCACTTTAGAGGTTTTTACCCCTCATGTGTTTTCAGAGTGCTTCCTTAGTACTGTCAAATCAGCATGATGTCTGTTTCTTAAAGGTCACAGGTGGCACAAACAGTACAGTTTGTGTGAGTGTCTGTGTATCTGCTGACTGTATGTGTGCACAGAGCTGATGACTGATGTCGCAGCAGCAGCAATGCTGACAGTTATGGATGAAGAGGCCAGCCTCTGAGATGGCAGTAACAATTAATATCATTTTACATTCCTCTTCTGCAGTGGCAGGGCTCTACTCCCAAAATAGAAAGGAGGAAAACACATCACTGAATACCATGACTTTAAATGGATAAAACACAGTTACAATCACATTAAATTTAACACCCCCCTGGCACATAGTAAATAATACATGCTGAGATACAAAAAAAGTTGTGTTCTCACTGCATTATTTTTCCATTTTAGATCCTTGGTCCTTTTGAGGAGCAAGACGATTTCACTGTGGAAGATTTCCATTTGTTGGAGAAGATTACACTCAGTGGTTCTGCAGAGAAAGTCAAAGCCACAGTTAAACAAATGGGGATGAAGCCGAAACAGTATGTTTATATTTCTTTAAGCTTTGTTATTTTACAAAAAATTTTCTTCCTTTCCCGTTTATCTGTCTCTAATGGACATGGCAACCAAAAACCGAGAAGTAGCTCATATGATAATAATAATAATAATAATAATAATAGTAGTAATAGTAATCATAATCATAACCTGGTCCAGACTGTAAGCACTCTGAGCATGGGCCATCAATTCCCCCTTCATTACAGCAACAACAATGCCGTAACGTACACCCATGACAATCCTGGGGTGGTTTGGGGTAAGTCTGTGACTGAAAACCCCAACTTAAACAGCATAGAAGATTTGAGAAGTGACCTGAATGTTGTAGTTCACAGATGGTTCCCATACGGAGCATGAGAAGATCTGCCTGGAAGAATGGGATAAACTGCACAAATCTGTGTCTCCAAAGCTTGTACAGACTTACCCAACTAGACTCAAAGCTGTAATTGCTGCCAAAAGTGCCCCTTCAAGGGGCTGAATTAAGAGCCTGAATACATCTTTAATTAAGAGATTTCAGCAAAAAATAAATAAATCCAGAAGCATGCTCTCAGTTTGTGACAACGGGTTATTGAGAGTAGATTGATGGGCAGAAATGGTAATGTTATATCTTTACATTCAGATTGACAGCACATCAAAGTGTGAAGAGAGTTAAGGAGTAGTTTCCGAAGCCACTTTTCTAAAAAACTACAATATTAACAGTATCATTTTCTCAGTTTGAAGGTAGCTTTGACTGATTTATGAGGATGGCTTGTTAACAGCTGGCAAACACACTGTGTGAGCTGTGTTTGACATGTCTCCTCACATGTATCATTAATAAATGATGGACTGACCCTGCTGCTACTCCTCTCCCACAGTGCCAGTGACTTAGTCATGAAAGTTGATGCCCTGTTAACAGCAGCCCCTAAAGGCGAGGTCAGAAGGGATGTCCACTTCAGCAGAGACAGTCACAGGTGGGTAAAATTTTTTAATCCGTTTTGTCTGTCTTGTTGGCCCTGCTGTCTCAGTAGTTTGTTTTTTTTTATGATAGATCTGACATTTGGTACATGATCATTTGAAGCAGTGCAAAGAGGCATATCTGTTGCCTTGCGGTTCTGCTGATTAAGTTTTGTTTAACCTTGTGTTACTGAATTTGCTCTGGTGTGCTGTTATCCTCCTCAGTGTGCTCCACCTCTCGCCACGTGAAAACGAGGTGTTCTATGATGTGGTGGCCATTGTTGACCCCCTCACAAGGGAGGCACAGAAGATGTCCTCTCTGCTGATTGTAAGCTGCATGTGATTACTATTATACTGAGGACACTCTAAAATCTCAAAAAGCACTGGGTACAGAAGCAATGAACACATGTATTTTTCCCCAATTCTCATATAGTTAAATGTTTCATGTCTGTATTCATTTATGTAGCTTATTTTTTCAAGCCTAGCTTTCTATAGTTTTTGCTAAGGTTTGTTTGACCAGAAGAGTTTTTTTTTTTAAAAACTTTTTCCCTTAGTGGGCTTAGTTTCACTGAATCCCACTTGCTGTTTACAGCATCTTGCTAAAGGCTGTCTGTGGTGAGGAATTTGACTTTGGCGAACATTTTTTAAATTTTCATGAAAGATGTAATGCAAAAATCTGTGCTTTGCAAATTTGAGATCTCTTTTAAATTCAGTTTAGTAAGAGTCATGGGCGGTGTAACTGTAAGCTGACTTAAGACCTGAATGGCTCATATAATTTTTCATGTACTCGTGGCCCCTTTGCTGGTGTTTATCTTCTTTGCACTTGATTTCCAGCTTGGTCTCTTCTTCTGTAACTCCTGCAGGTGCTCAGTCAAGTGGTCAATGTGAAACTGCAGGTGTTTATGAATTGCAGGGCCAAGTTGTCGGAGATGCCCCTCAAGAGGTAAGCTCCTGCTCCAACAGTAATTAAATTTTCCTGTTTGGCTTGTTTGTGTATTCTCTGACCACTGCAGACCTGGAACCTCTGCCTCTCTTCTTCTCTCTGTAAGATTATACTGCACAGATGCAATCTGCTTAATAAACCACCTTATTGCTTTGGGCCTCCCCTCGCATCACTGGTTAAATTGCTTACAGCTTGCACAGTTGCAGCTCAAACCATGCAGTAAAAACAACAAAGTTAAAAAATAAACAACAGCAAATGAAAGGTTGGAATTGTCCATTAACATTATACCACTGCCTAAATGGTGGTCATTATGTAATTTTGGGTGCTTTCTTTTTTAATTTGTTCCATAACAGCCATTTGTAGAGGTAGGAAATAGTGCATGTTTTTGTTTTTTTCTCATATAAAATAGAAAATTCCAAGGACGTTTACACTCACTTTGAAAGCACAGCTTACATTATAACCTTTCATTAACGTCTGTTAGATATCAGCTTGCATCAAACTGATGGAAATCACTCTTCCATCCACAAATCACTCAAAAGCCCCTTCACTTCCAAACCCATTACTCTTCCTGTCCCCATGAGTGACAACTGCCTGTAATTGACACAAATGGTTGTATGATTTTTTTCACGAGGGACAAACAAGCCACATCTGCATTTAAAATGCTACTAGCAGGTCCATTAGTCCAATATAGTGCAGTCATGTGATGTTATTAGCCTTTGAAAATGAATTAATCTTTTTTGTTTCTGTTCAGTTTCTGTTCAAGTGCTGTTTCCATATTCAACCACTGTGCCTGTGAGTGCAGACTTGGAAAATGTATGAAAATAAAACAAATATTGAGGGTACATTCGAAAGTTCTTTTTAGCTTTTTTGAGGGATTTCACCATCTTAAATATCTTGATAATGCTATTTAGTTTGGAAGAATTTTCCAATCACCAAAGTAACTTTTTCCCTTCTTTGTGTTTATTTTAGAGTCATAAGTTTGGTGATCCTATAGCTCACACTTGGAGTGCTTACAGTGGGTGCATATTATGGTGTTGTGTGTCACTGGATGCACTATTATTGTGTTCAGACTGAGGCCAAAGTGCTGCTAGGCTTGTTTCTCTCATGTTACTTCTTATAGATGAGTGGTCAGCTCACTATATAGAACCAATCAAATGAAGACATAATGTGTTTTCCCTTGTGTAGTGGGTTTCTGTGGCTGCAGCTCCCATCTCACACTAAGCTGTTCTTTAACCACTTTGCTTTGGTTCACAGAAACATGGCTGTTGAGAATGAAGTTTTGGGAAATCTCCCTGTAATTAAAAAAACGTGATGTACCGTTGAGGATGAGAGGGCATTCTTAAATTACTTAGACTGAGTAATGTTTATCATCTGCCACAATATCTAAACTTATTATGACTCCTCAGTGTCAGAGGCTGCAGTTAGGAAAAGAAATTAGCTTTAAGATTAGCCAGAAGCTAGCTTCAACAACTACTCTCTGTAATAATGGCGAAAGGAAGCAATTTTGTTACACAGACTGCTGCACATATTTCTGTCATTAGCTGAGCAGGAATAGTACTGGATTCCTTACTTTGAAGAGATCGTATGTAGGTAAGGGTCACAATACAGGCCTGTTTCTCCTGTCCTGGAAAACTGGGTATTACCCAACATGTCATAATTTTTGTGCCTACTGGAGACCAGAGCGTTTACTGGATGGATTTGTTGTCTTAGACTGGTAGCAAAAGTCCTGCAATATATCCAGCGTTTCAGGGATTTTAGTTATTTTCTCTGTTTTTAAAGATTATGTTAATTTGCAGTTACTTGGCAAGGGCTTAAATTTTGCCTGTTGTCCTTGCAGCTTTTACCGCTTTGTCTTGGAGTCTGATGTGACTTTCTTGGCCAACGACACAGTGTCTCCAGGACCAGCTGCCCGCTTCATGGAGCTCCCAGAATCCCCGCTCCTCACACTGAATATGATCACCCCAGAGAGCTGGATGGTACAGGCAGTGAGCAGCCCCCATGATTTGGATAACATCCACCTGCAAGAGGTATCTTTCTTCTTAGTCAGTTTCATTAGTCTCACCACTTAAACAGATTTGAGACACTTTGAATTAATCATCCCCTCCCCGTGAATTTTTCCTGTGTAATGTGCGGTTATGCTGCAGGTTAACAGGGTTGTGATGGCGGAGTATGAACTGGAGCATCTTTTGCTAGAGGGCCACTGCTTTGACTTGTCTACGGGCCAGCCTCCTCGTGGACTGCAGTTTACCCTGGGCATGAGTCGAGACCCACTGATGTATGACACTATTGTGATGGCTAACCTGGTCAGCATCCTCTCTCCTCCATAACACAAACATAGTTTCATAGTAGTTAATTACAATACATGTTGAGAAAATAAGAGTGGCTTAAATTCTCTTCATAAATAACCTCTTCACCCACAACAGGGATATTTTCAGCTGAAAGCTAATCCTGGGGCCTGGATCCTAAGATTACGTGTAGGAAGGTCAGAGGATATCTATCAGGTTCTCACGTGAGTGTTAAATGGTGTCTAGAGATTATTTTTAAAGCCAGTGTAATTTTTCTATCTTTCCCCAACAGTTATTGGGAAAAAATGTTAGATAATGATGCTAATCAGGGGACTTTATTTGTAGCTCAGCATCAAGGTTGTTCTCAGCTACCTCTCTGTTTCATATGGCAGCTATGAAACCATCACTATGGTAACATGTAGAGCTGCTGACACTGTAGCAGCTCAAGGTTTTGATGAGTGCAGGGAGTTCTGCTCAGCGCAGAGGGGAGAGAGACAGGTAGGAGGAAAGGGGTGCTATTAGAGAGAAGACGAAGCGGAGGGATGATTCAGCTGGTCACCTGCCATGCCATCCACCTCAGACTGCCGAATATCAGCAGAGGAATGTGTTTTAGTTAGGACAGCGTAGGTGTCAGAGGCTGCATATACTAGATGGAGTGCGTTAGCGTTGTCTAATTTCCCTGGATGAATAGAAACAGTATTGTTCTTTGGTTAAATGAGATGCATTTTCTTAAAAAAATGCAGTTGTCTTAAAGATAATTTTTAGTATTTTGTCTTTATTCTACTCTCCATGCGGAGATTGACTGGAAACATAGAGAGAGGGTATGGCATGCATGTAAGGTCCCCCTACCAGTCAAACAAGGGATTTGATGGTTATCTGATATGCACTTTATCTACTTTAGCCTTAGTCATGCCCAGTATCTTGTGTTCTCTTTTTTAATTTGATGTGTCCTGTGGCTCCTTTCAATCTGATCTAAAACAAATCAACGTCTTATCTCAAACAAACCATTAACCCTATTGATAATATTAACTGAATATGTGAGTCTGTATATGCAGCTGTAGCGCACCGTACCAAATGTCCCTACAATCACCGATATTGTTTTCTCTGGCTATCCTCACATAAGATTTAGGACACGTACAGCCCTTGGTTCCCCTGGTATCATATCAGACAACCAAGATTTATTCCCCAATCCTCCAGGTGAAGCTAAGAGGTGATGTCATTTTTCACCTTGGCAGTGTCATTATTCTTGTGGTTAGCGGCACTCTGCTCTGGTTAGGTGGCCGATCAGAGCCTAGTGGGAGTGTCTGTGCTTTCCAGTCCCAGAGCCTGCGTTTTCCTCTGTGCTGCCACTGCGCCTCACCCTGACAGCGATGAATGAGATGGCCATCTCTCCTCTCCTCAGAGCAGGGATACAGATTGATCTCTGGTGCTTTCTAACACAAGCCCTAAAGGCTGAGTTGCACTGCTAACAGCAGAGGGGGCAAAGCACAAGCAGCACTTGAATGCAGGGGGAACGCACTTTGAGCTAAATAAATAGGGGGCATTTATCAAGGTTAGTTTTTTACCTTTAGTAAGCATTGGGGTCATAGTATGCATCATACCCTATTGCTCATCTCTGCCTGAAGTTTGCTCTCTTGTGTTTCAACATCAGACCCTGCAGATCATGCCTGCCAAAACACATTTGCCACTGGACAAATCAGTCCTAAAAGAATTACAGGGAAAGGCCGGTGTTATTGTTTTCAATACTGTATGGACTTTCTTAGTAAATCTCACAGTATATACAGCATGGCTGGGAAGTAGTGATGGATAAAATAATAGTAAGGTGATTCCTAATGGTGATGGAGGGTAATGAATATGGTCAGTGTGGCCCTGGCAGCTATCCCAGTATCCGCTTTTAACTCACTATGTGTCAGTGGTCTGTCCATTAGCTCCTCCACTGTATTTTTCTTGCACTTTTGCCATGTCTAAAAGAAGTGATCCAACCTTGGTCACTGCAGCAAAAGTGTAATTTGTTGAAATAGGGGCGTTAAGTGCAGCATTAACATATTGGGCTGATTTGTTGAGTAGCTCTAAAACTGAGCAGTTATACATTATACTATACATATTTACAGCTAAATGGTCTGGTTCTTTATTGAGAGAATTACTGCTAAATGGTCTTTGTCTTCAGCATGTAGACTACAGTTAACAGCTCGAGGTTGTTAACCTGGAATATCAGTGCCTGCGCTGGCTGTCAAACATACATTGGTAGAAAAAGACAGCACTGACCCCTGTCCATAATCAATTGAGCTGCCTGCTAGATTTCATCTTTTACTGATTCCTTGTGCGAAAGTTTGCAGCTAGGTTAAATAGGGCTAAACTATTTTTGTAGTAGTAAAATGTATAGATTGTGTGAAATTATTCTATACATAATACTTTGGTAACGTTGTGATGCTATTATTTTGTAAAATCCATAATTTTTCAGAATTGTTCAACTTTATCCTCCAGTCTGTAAATCAATGTCAGTCTGTGTTTAACTTAACTACTACAGATGCATTGGTGATATTTCATTAGTTCATAATCACTCTCTCCGCTTTTTCAGGCATGATGGAACTGATTCCCCTGATACTGGAGATGTTAAAGTTGTGCTGAACAGTTTCCACAGTAAAATCATCAAAGTCAGAGTGAGTGTATTTCACATGTCATGAGCATTAATGAACACGAGGATGTGCATATCATTAATAGGCCACACATTGAGGAGATTGAAAATATTTTACACTATGATTAGAAATCTGTAAGAGCATCATTGTTTTGTGTCTCCTTTCACATCCTAGGTGCAGAAAAAGGCTGACAAAATCAATGAAGACTTGTTAAGTGAAACTAGTGAAAGCAAAGGCATATGGGACTCCATAGCAAGGTGTGTAATCATTCCTCAAATACAGCAAAAATTGTGTTGGTTTTTGTACATTTAAAATTCTCCAGCAGCTGACTGGCAGTAACTGTGAGCTCATTGGTTGGTAGGTGTGTTGATGTGCCTGTGTTTGTCAAATTTACATTGTGGTTTCAGGAGATCTTATTCTTACCCCAGATCCAGGCTGCAATATTATGCTGTAAGGTCTAGTCTTGCAAAAAATATGTGCTTCTGTAGGTATGTTTTTGTGAGCATTTGTGTGTTCCCCCCCCCCAACATTTCCTAACTGTGTGATCCTGTCTCCTCACTTAATGCTTGCTATATGAAGTGTTTGGAGCACTTTTGAGAAAAGGTAGGGAGTGTTGCTGCAACTTATTTAACACCTGTAACTTCTCTGTCATCCTCATTAGCATGCAGTGTTTATTGGTTGATGTCATGTTAGCACATTCCTGGTGCCCAGGTTATTTCCTGGCCATGTCTTGTAGAGGTATTCTAGGCTTGTCCAACTGGGAGTATACCTCTCAGCAGAGCCAGAACAAGATGAGGGGATTATAAATCTCCCCTGGCCTTGGCATGTTTTAATTAGGAACTCTGGGATGTCATCGGGGAGACCAACATTTGAACTACCCCATATATTAGGCCTCTGTTTTGACCAGGACGGTAAAGGCTGAAAGAGGATGGATAAACGGATGAATAGATTTATAATTGAATCTAACCTTAAGACCATTTCCCATGGCATGATTGCATTTGAGGAATAAAAATACTCATAACATTAAAAGGTTAAACGAAAGGATGAATAAGATGGTTCCAAGAGGCATAATTGCTCCTTAAGTGCCTGTGTTGCATGAATCTAAAATTAACTTAAATTTGACTGCATTTGGACAGAGGAGAGTAATTTCTTCTGGAATGGTTCCAGTGTACCCTCCTTTCAAAACAAGTGTTCATAAATCTTAAGACTTACAAGCTACTCATCATGTGGAGCAAGTCTTACTACATGTCCTGGGCTGTGTGCATACATTATATGTCCACCCAACACGATAAATAAAATGTTCTGGAGAGTCTAACATCAACATCTTACTCCTTACCATTAATATTGACCAAAAGTAGCTTGTTTGGAATGGCTGAGGAATGAAAAGAAGACATTCTTTGAAAACACAAAATACAGTTTATTCTGAGAAAAAGGGTGTACATGTTGAAAAAATGTTTACATGTGTGCCAGTTAAACCTACAAAATAAAATACATGAATAAACCATAATGTTTTTTTGCAGTGATAAATCACTTTGAAATGGCTTTATGTCTTTCATACCTTTTGTGGAATTGTAAGGGTCTGTATAATTGAGAAAAGACACTGTGCTGACCTTGGGCTTAAAAATCATTGTTGGTTTAAAAGTACAGATGTCTTTAATACACATTACCCCATCTGGAACCTCATAACCTCAGAGTACTTTGAGGGATTCATTGTAAAGAGTGGAACTGAAGGCCATGTGTTAATCCAACAACTCTGAACAATTTCTTTGGTGGATCTATCCATCAGCATGGATCCCTAAGTCTGGGAGACAGAGTTGTATCAAATTTTTTGGTTTAAAGGGAGCTTTATGTCCGTAGAGCAATAGTGAACCTGACAAAACCTATCCTTTCTTGCTATCTTCCTCACATCATTGTTTTTCGATTTCCTTATTTGGATTTTCTATTTGATGCTTTCTGTCTTACTCCTTTCTTCCAGTCTTTGGGAGTAAAGTGAGGGAAAGTTGGCCTCTCTTGCCTCCTTCAGCTTGGACAGCTCTGAGGTTTTAATCTCCTTAATGCCAGTTAGAAACCAGAAACATCAGGGCCACACAGAATGTGAAAGATTGTCAGTGGCAATGTCACCTGAGGGAGTTATTTGGTGGGGGGTGCAGTAAAAGCTACCTCTCCCCAAGTAGTCATAGGACTTGGCTTCGGCTGTTAGAGTTTTTTATGCCTCCACACCAGCAAGAGCCACAGCCTTTGATCGTCTGTACATCCCATTCTTGTGAATGCAATATCTCAGTAACAGCTTGAGAACACCTTGAACAGCTTTGATTTCTTCAAATTTGTTCAAATCAAGTGTTACTCTGAGTGACTCAAGGATGAACTGATAAAATTTTGGCTGTTGAAAGTTAAGGTCACTGTGGCCATGAATTAAGACCATGGATGTGATCTCTTAAGACTGTCTTGGGGGAGTTTTTTCAAAATTGGTACAAACATTCATTTGATAAACTCAACAAATTAAATATTTAGATTTTGGTGGGATTACCTGATCCAAATAGCATTAAGTTGTTATAATGAGGAGTTTATTTGTTCTGGCGTGTTTTCTGGGCAAAATATATGTAGCTGTTTTACTAGCTTTGCCTCTGAAATATTAACCAACAAAAACTCCCACCATGGAGCTTATTTATCTATTGCCTATTCTAAAACATTTTGTTTTGCACTAATTTACACTTTAGAAAAGATGTAATGACCAGATTTGTACCCAAACTTTGTCCTTCTTTCAGGTGTTTTGTAGCATATGATCTTTTGACCACTCACTGTGTCAAACAGAAAGGCAAAAATATACCTAAAGATAAAGGTAAAGAAAATTATAGCAATAGATTACAGTACTTTTGCACTTTGTATCAGACTTGATCATTTCATGATTATCTCCACACAGTTGTCAGAGAATGATCCTGCTCAGTCTACAGTGCAGGTTGTAGCAAAGCAAGTGGACTTCAGTTGCGTTAGAGCTGCCCTTTGCTCAGGATTTAGACAGAGCTCTATGGATCCTTGCAGAGGTTCAGCGTGAGTCAGCCAAAAAGGCTCTCATCTGACCCACAAAAGCTGACCACGTGGAGGGGGCCCAATGTTGTGGTGGAGGCCCTTCTTAATGGCTGGCTAAGTAAAGACAGACAGACATAAGTCAACTGAACAACAGAGCGGGCAATGTTTCAATTTAAGATGATATTAAAGAGCAGAGATAGAAAACATTCTGTAAAATGTTTACAGATAGTTTGTTTAGTGAGGTAATGTGTAATAGTTGTGACTTTTTTACCAGTCAAACTCTTGCATGTGTGTATCAGAGAGTTGGTTTTAGAGGACATGTGGGGACAAACATTATGCCCCCTCCCTTCCCTTCACACCTCCCTCTCACTCACTGGTGTCTTCCTGGGGCCTCGGGGCAATCGCAGTGTTTGTGATTGAATGTGGGAGAGACACTCCTTCCCTCATCAGCAGTCTGTTTCAGACAAGGACACAGTTTGACTGCAGACACATCTACCCTCCAGCGCGAACATGATTTCTGTCCACTAAATGTGCCTTGCATCATGAGCCACTGCTCTTTAAAAGCAGTTGGGGTGTATTGGCGTCTAAAAGTATCCTTTGTTTAAAAAAAAAAGAAAGAAAGAAATAAAATGGCATCAATGTGTTGCCAAGTTGTTTTTTAAAGTTAGTTGATAAGTTAATTCAGTCTTGAGGATGAATGACTGACTTAATGAACACCATCTTTATGTGGGCACACAGCGTGCCATTTTTTATTTTCCTACGGCATAGTGAATGTTTTTTTGTTTTCTTTTTTTTTTGCTGTTTGGTTGTCTGATATTCAAATACACACACAATACAGAGAAAATACTCTGCACAATAGGCTGCTGTGCATTTACTTACAATTGTGCATCTCCCACTAGAGAGGTTAGTCTTTTTCTTGGGAGGAACTCCTCCAAAGGCAGCACTGTTAGCGCTGTCGCCCCACAACAAGAAGGTCGCAACAAGACATGCATGTTTAGGTGACACAAAATTGTCCGTAGGTCTGAGTGTGAGTAGTTTGTTTCTGTCTGTCTGTCTGTGTTGCCCTCTTGGTGACATGTCCAGGATGTGCCCCCACCCTCGCCCAATGTGAGCTGGGATTGGCTCCAGCAACCCCCCACGACTTAGAAACTGATAAGTGTTAGAAGACGAATGAATTAAGGGGAAACTTCTCCATACTTTTCACACTATTAACAAAATGGCAGCCTATCATGCCAAAACTGCTTTTAAAAGGAATGAGAGGAACAGATGTTCTTGAGCATTGTTATTACTGACGCCTAACACAAACTGCTTTAATGTATGTAAATGCATTTTTGCAACTTGTTTCCCATGTCCTGTGTGGTAAGATTGCACACTGTGGACTTGATGGATAGTGTGTTTTATGCTCTGCAGCCTCACAAAATGGTGACTGTCAAGAAAAATTTACATCCTGTAATATAGTGCTCCAATTTCAAAATTTCGCTGAGCATGTATTTAGCTGTTACATGATCGGATACAAAGCCATTATTATTCTTTACCCTGTATAATAAACTCTCAAGTCGCGATGGCAGTATGTGAGCATAAGGAGCTGCTTCAATTTTCTGCTGCCTAATGCCAAATGCCAAAATTGTATTTTTCCAGAACACTGTCATTCAATGTTCCATTGATTCATTTAGCTATATTGTTTTTATTATTTATATTGTTGATGTTGGTTTGTTTCAGTCTTTATGTCTCTCTGTTTACATATTTTTCAATTTATCTCTATTAACATGTTTTCCAGTTTTTATATTCTATATCAGTGTTGTTCTGCTGCACCGTGGATGCGAGGGAAACACAATTTCAATCCTTTGTATGTCTTATACATATAGCGGTATTGACAATAATGTTGACTTCATTTGACTTGACTAGAAATAACCCCTCAATATGATGGGCAGCGATGCATGGTTTGTTTGTCTGCTGTGTGGGGTAACTATTACTCATGGTTTTACAAAAGCATGGTGGCTACAGGCTTCGTTCTGATTTACTGTCACTGTGTGAATAAGAGGAATCAATCAAAACGACCTGACTCATGTATTACAGTCTCATTCACAGCATCACGGGTGGTGGCTCCAAGAAGGACGATGGAGAAAAGAAGAAAGAAGATGTTCTAAATATATTCTCTGTGGCCTCAGGTCATCTGTATGAGCGCTTTCTGAGGTGGGCTGCTCTTGTTTCACAACACACACAGTCATACACTTTCCAGTTCCTACACATTACAGCCCTTTAAATCCTGACCAAGAGACCCCACCCCAACCTTTACTTCTCTATTTCAGAATAATGATGCTGTCTGTCCTTCGGCATACTAAAACACCTGTCAAGTTCTGGTTTCTCAAGAATTACCTCTCCCCATCTTTCAAGGTACTTCTGACTTTATGACTACAGACAAGCATTTTTTCTGCTTATTCAAAATGATGGTCCCAGTTATCCAAATATTAAATTACAATAGTAAAGAAATATCTGGGTTTTTCACTCCACTGTGATGCTATATGTTTAATTTCAGGTTCTGGGTGTAAGGTCTGAAAGTGCATTTGGTGCCCTCTCTGACTGCAAAAATAAATAAAATTGCCTGAAGGATGAAGCCAAATAAGTTGTCTTATGATAATTGCATGTATAATGAAAAAAGTTTCATGCATTGCAGATATCATTCAAATGCACTATATACTATAATACTGTTTCTAGCCCTTTGTAGATGTACGCTTCAGATTACATTTGCTTTATTCTATCTCTACAGGAATTATTTTGCCTTATTTAGCTTTTCATGTTTGCACCCATTGCAAATCTAGTTCCCCCTTCACATTCTGTAATGAAGGCTGATATTCCACAGTATAGCACTCTATTATAGATTCTCGGCACAAATTCATGTGAAATATACTTCTATAGTTATAACTAATAATATACCTAATTTTACATTTTTTTTATTTGTGCAGTTACACAAAGCACAGTTTTGTGTTGACTTTTTTGACCTATGGTGTTGATGTTTTGTGTGACGGTTAGGAGACCATCTCTCACATGGCAGAGTCGTACGGCTTCCAGTATGAATTAGTGCAATACAAGTGGCCCCGTTGGCTCCACCAGCAGACTGAGAAGCAGCGCATTATCTGGGGATACAAGATCCTATTCTTGGATGTTCTCTTTCCCTTGGCTGTAGACAAGATCATCTTTGTGGATGCCGACCAGGTAAGGATAAATTGGAGTGACAGGAAAGAGTATATAAGTGAAAGTGAAGTCGTGTGGATCGGTCTCTGCAATGCTGTAAAGATAGGATGAGTTTTTCAACATCACTGCAGTGTCGATAATCCACGCTGTCCTTACTGATGTTTTTGGTCTCCTTCTCAGATAGTTCGGGCTGATCTGAAGGAGCTGAGGGATTTAGACTTGGAGGGTGCTCCTTATGGGTACACACCATTTTGTGATAGCCGCAGAGAGATGGAAGGCTATCGCTTTTGGAAAACTGGCTATTGGGCCTCTCATCTGGGACACAGAAAATACCACATCAGGTAACTTTGCACAGCAAAATGTGAAATCAACTATATTTTGGAAACTTAACTGTTTTAAAAGGTTTCCAAAGAATTGACCATTTTAGCGTGGTATTAAAATGTTCCCTAATTTGGGTAATGGGATTTAACCAATCCACTAGAAGGCAACTCTACAAAAAAATGTAATTTTTTGATTGTTGGAGATTTGAAGTAATTCCTCCCAGACTTTCCTGCACAGGCTAAAATTAAATGATAGTGAATTCAACCATATTGGATGATACACCTTCTGGAAGAAGAAAAAGAAAAAGTATAATTGAACTGTAGTGTTGATCCAGTTTGAAAAGCTGTTGGCCCTTATTTATTATATTCAACCTTGATACTTGATCAAGCTTGAAGGTTGAAATAGTTATGTGCTTCTCTTCCTTGCTGGATGTATAGCATTGTGCTTTTGTTAGTGTGAAGGCTGACAAAGTGACAGCTGTTCAACTGTGTGCAGCTAAACACAGCTGCTGGAGTAACTTTCTATGGTACTTCCATTTCATCACAACATTGGCAAAAAAAGTCAGAAAACCACATTGATTTGAAGGGAAGGTGGTCAGCTGAACAGTAAAGATAAAGGATGATCCATATCACTGAGCCCAGGGAAAACATCAAACATGGGGGATATCCTCTTGCAGACTTAAATCTATTAAGGGATAAGTGAAATTGCATGGTCTACACACTGGGGTTTACTAATATGCTATGTTCAGTACAATTATCTGTGTGTGCCTGGGGTATTTATAGCTTTTTCTTTCAGGAAATATTTTCCTCACACCTGTATCCTACGTCTCCTCTCTCTTTTTTCACATATTTCAACCAGCGCTTTGTACGTAGTAGACTTGAAGAAGTTTAGAAAAATTGCGGCAGGGGACAGACTACGAGGCCAGTACCAAGCTTTGAGTCAAGACCCCAACAGTTTGTCCAACCTGGACCAGGTATGTTATTCGGCAATAACACCTCTGTATATATGTGAAGGAGAGTTAGTTCTTCTAGCACCTTTGTTCATAAATCATATTTTAATACACTCAAGAATTTTGTTTTTTGTTTCTAGGACCTTCCTAACAATATGATCCACCAGGTGGCCATCAAGTCTCTTCCTCAGGAGTGGCTGTGGTGTGAGACTTGGTGTGATGATGTCTCCAAAGTCACAGCAAAGACTATAGACCTGGTGAGTCTCAGAGCAGATCCATCTGTCACTGTAATGCAGGGACGCTAATCAGCAAGCTTGAGCATCACTAAATAATTCATCATCAAATCTAATTGTCTTTCTTTACATGGTGGAATCTTTCTGCGTTATTTACTTGAATCATTATTTTGCTGTGGAAACGTGCTAATGTTTCCACATGAGAGAAATTAACATTGGTATACCACCTTTTTTCAGCCATGACTGGCTGTAATAGTGAAGTGTGGCTACTGCAGGGCTGAAAAGCCATAACATATTCCCAGCCACTGTCTATGAGGCACTTGGCATTTAGAAGACAACTGAGCAGCAATCCTGTAGTCTCCTAAACTAATTTAGAGAATTAGTGGGCAGACTCCAGTGGATGGAAATAGGAAGCACTGTTTCATTGTGCTGAAGGACAGTACTTGGTAATTCAGGCACTAGACATGGGCGAACGTCCTTTTAACAGAATTGGAAATCAAATTAGGTTCAGATGCCTGCCGCAGACAGCGTTGGTAATGACCATCTGACTTGTTGGGAGAAAGCAGCTGATACTTTTGTCTGATTTCCTGCTACAGTGCAATAACCCAAAGACCAAGGAGCCCAAGCTAATGGCTGCAGCAAGGATTGTTCCTGAGTGGGCTGAATACGACAAAGAGTTAAAAGATCTGCTGCGACTGGTTGAGGAAAAAAGAGAACCGCCGAAGGAAAAACTAACTCCCACTCCCTCACAGAGTGAACAAGGTTAATAAAGAAAAACTCCATGCCTTCAGTGTTTGCACATTTTTGTAGGACAGAGACGTTTTGTAACGCCTGGTTATTTTGTTATGCTCAGCCTTTGTCTTTGTTTAAATTGGTTTATATGTTACCACTGTGCTCATTTTCATAATTCCCGTCCTGTCCTGTTTCCCCTCTCTGCACAGTAGACGGCCCGCATGATGAACTTTAGCATCTGCCAGCACCATGCTGAAATGGAACGAGGCAGCACCTTTTGCACGCAGGCCACCTGTGAAGCTTGAAGACAGACAGTTCCTTCTAAACATAGCCATGGAGTGTTGCATCCACAGACGCACAGCCGGGGAAGGATGTCATATTTTCACCGACTGCTTCTGCAGTCCATACGTCTTACAAAATCAACACGTGATGTAAGTTTTAACTGCTGGGGTTGATCTCCTGGTTCGCCATCAGCACTACAGTCAGGTCCTCTCAGTATGTGGTTACCAGAAAATGAAGTGAACTCAGAAAGAGCAATGGCTCAGTCAAACCACTCTCTTAGGTGTGTGCATGATGAGAACTAGCTGGAATTTACTGCACTGATAAAAAATGCAGAATTAAGAATCAAATGGAGAAAGCATATTTCTGATAATCTTGATGTTTGTGTACAGCTTTTCCAAAAAGCCAATATATTTACATATTCTCCATTAGACTTTAGAAACAATGACACTACACGTCGACTAAAATGCCCAAAGTCATGTTGATGCATTAGGAGAGCAATTAATATTGAATTTACATTTCTCTGAACCCCGCACCTTGAACAGGCATCGTCCAATTATAACACAACTGCTGAAACCAGCCATGCAGTGTTTAAAGTAACCCAACTTTTACTATTTATTTTTACCAGTTATTATTATTTAGACAAGGAGATTATCTGGGCTACATCTGCAGCTAGCACCTGAACCAACAATGGATCATGTTCTTTTAATTTTAATGATTTGACATTGACCATCTCTGGCTTGCTATGTCTTTACCCTTTAATGTTTAATGACACAGCTTATGTTGATATATTTTACTGTGCAACAATGGAGGGCTGGACAAGCACAGCAGCAGTAACTAGTAGGGGGGCATGGCCTAGAGAACTGCCAAGTATGACTTAGCCGACTAAGTTTATTATTATTATCAAGCTATTGAACCAAGAATCCTTGTTTGCACACCACAGGTCACGGTTTAAGTAGATTAGAAGAATAGTAGAAGTAGAATTGTAAGTTATTTCAGTACCTTTATGTCTTATTGTACATTCAGCTTCAGTGTATTACTTTTTTTTTTTTTTTTTACATTTAAATTCCTCAATGAACCAGTGATTTGTCTCAGGAATAAGATGAGTGTTGCTGCTTGACTGAGGCCAAAAGCAGTTCTGCTTTCAAGGCACCGATCTTTCACTGCTGTGTCAAATAGAAAAGTTTATATTACTGTCTGGTGGGAAAAATAAATCCTTCTTACAAAAATGTCTTTACAAAAGCTTCTTGTAAAATCTGTTCTCTTGCTGGGGGATGTTTGTTTGTGTTTAAAATGCATCCAAGTGAAGGGGTTCTCTAATTTGTTCTTCATGAACATGCATTTAGAGGGAAAATCAGGAAAGGTTGGATGTAATGAACTTCCATTATTACCTTCCATTCCTCAAACTATAGATTCGGTCCACAAATGAAAAAAGCGAATTACTCTCCAACCCATCCAATCAGCAATATATTCTCATTTTAATGTACATAAATATCTCTTTATTTACACCTCAGAAAAATTCCATTCATATAAAAATAGCACTGTACTTATGTACAAACTGAATCTTTTGAATGGATATGAATTGCAGAGTGTACAATATACAGGAAAGATGAAGAATTAACCACTTGCTCCTGACAGATAAAAGCTGCTTCACACATGGCAAATATTTATCACAGGAACAGTACTTCCCCAAACAGAATCTGAAGTTGTCTTACTCAACAAAGCTGTATCTTTAATTAAGGACACCGAATTAAAGTCCCAATTGGCTCCATCTTTCTGGGAGACTTCCTGGTACACACTGACAATGCGATCTCCCTTTTAAATAGGGAGGAAAATACTAAAATCCACTCCAGCAGTCCTGGATGAGAATCTTCAGTTGAAGTTGAATTTAAAGCTAAATGGACCAGAACCAAATGGATTGAAACCCTGGAAGCCGTGGAAGCCTCCCTGAAAGTGCTGATGGTGACTCTGCTGGCTCTCTGGATCCATGGGGTCCTCCCCGTGGTCAAACTTGGTTCTCATCTCTAGAACACATGCACACTGAACATGTCAGTAAAGATGCAGAAGTGGTAGATATGTGACATCAGCTCAGCGTCGGTCTGTGAGCCAATAAAACTGTTATACACTAATGATGCCCAGAACAGAGCCTCCTGTTCACTGCAGCTCCTCAGAGGTCTGACATTTTCTGGGAGACTGGCGCTAACAACTTTCCCTCCACTCCACACACTTCTTACCTGGGTCAGTGAGAACCTCTTTGGCCTGAGCAATGTCTATAAATTTCTTTTCAGCCTTCTTCTTTTCCTCTGGATCCTGGAAGTTGTCTGGATGCCACTGTTGTGCCAGTTTCCTGTAGGCTTTTATAATCTCCTTTTTCTGGGCCGTTCTGTGATTGTGGGGAGAGTATTATTAGCACATTTACTGAAGATAAGAACAGCTTTTCCATGTAAGCTGCCCCTAATAATACTCAGTGTCAGGGAAGTGTTCAGGGCTTCCTCTGTGATGAACCGTTACTTTTTATAGCTACATGTGCCTCTGTTGCTTTCATCCCCATCTTAAACTAACAGTAGTGCTTTTGAACTCAAAATGCTTCCACAAGAAATTTATGTAACAGAGCTTATTTGTGGTTTTCAACTGGCTTCACACATTGAATGACCACAAAAACACAATCTGACCGCAAAGCATTTCACATTTCACTCACTGGACAGATGCTTTTATTGTAAGCAAATTGAAAAATGGGAGACCTCAGTAAAGCTTCAGTAAAGTTAGAGACCTTGGAACAAGCATTTAAGTGCCGGATCTACATAAAGAAGTGCTAGCTAGGGATCTAACACAGGAGCCTCTTATTTAAGATGAGGACAAAACTAGTTTCTATCTCTCTGAACAACTACATTATACCCTGCTCCTCTCAGATGTCCCCTGGAGAATCTATGAAATTCTGGAACATAAAAAAAAATCCCATGATCAGTGCCCACCTCTTCACCCCCAGGATCTTATAGTAGTCCCTCTTCTGAGACTGTTTGAGAAGTCGCTGAGCTCTCTCCAGGCCTTCTTTGATCTGACGGTCGTTCTCACTCTGTTTGGCAGCGGTCTCGTAGTCCTTAATAGCTGGAAAAATAAAAATGCAGGATAGCATTGGTATTGCGCACACATAAAACACAGCCGCTGGGAAGTGAAGGACAGAATTACAGTATTCATTTGAAAACCTTGTGGCTGCCATCAACCCCGATTAAAATACGTTTGAGGAAAACACTCTAATTCTTCATCTGAGCCTCCATGCGCGCGCGTGCGCGCGCGCACACACACACACACACACACACACGAAAAAACCACCACCCCGAAAAATCCCACAAGAATCAGCAGATAACTCCCTGCCGAGACTCACAGCTGTGCTCATCTGGATTGAAGTGTGGGATGCACTACTTAAAACAATCAGTAGTCATGATCGAAAGCTTTACTGAATAAATCCAGGATGAGAAAATAATACTTCTGGTGTTCGTAGCCATTGTTGACCATCAGTAAAATGTCTGAACTTCTACTTTGGTCCTGAAAAGCGCTTTATTCATTCAGCAGCTCCATCGTATTCGGCTCATGTTGCAGAAGCTTCGGGCTGTTTGAGCGTGTGTATTAGGGTGCTTTAAGGCTTGTTTACCCTGTGAGGTGCACCCAGGTGAATTTAACACCCATGGGTTCTGACAGTTTAAAAGCCCACACAAGGTCTGGCCTCCCCACCTGCCCGTGTGCTCGTGCTCAGCCAGTATCTGTTGCTGTTGCAGGGCTGATGGTGTCTTGGTGAAGGATGTTATTACCTTCCTGGAGGGCTGGTGGTGGTAATCGAGGGATTAATTGGGCTTCTTTGCGTGCGAGTGTGTGTATGTGTGAGTTTGGTGAGTTAGAAACTTGGTTTGCCCTCATTTCAAATAAGTTGAGAACCACCTTTTCGGGTTCTGGTCTGTAAATGGGAACCTTATGAATCAATTACATTAAATAAATGAGAGGTGACACGAAGCTTTAAAACAACTCCTTTCCTACTTTTATAGGTACATTTTCTTTGTGTGTGTGTGTGTGTGTGTGTGCGCGCGCACATTTGACACTTCTATGAGCTTTTATCTGAGATTAAACTAAATAACAATAACAACAAAACCTCAAGTGCATCTTAAGTGCTCAGCTCTGGCTTTTGAGGATTTTATAAATAGTTGTATCACTTATTTTTTTCTTTAAAAGAGCTGCTCACGTGGTCTAACTCCTCAGACAATAGAGGGCTTTTGTCGCACTGACCCACAGTGCTGAGGTTCTTTCTTCTCCTGTGCCAGTTTGCTATTTTGGTTACTTGCGCCACAATGGGAGGAGAGGCATAGCAGGGGGAATGTCACAGGCAATTCAGCAGCGTGCCAACCATGTTTAGTTGTTTTGAACAGGTCAGCAGCACGCCGCTCCTGTTTTCTGATCTTTTTGTCACTGTAATTATTTGAAGCACAAGCATATAATCTTTTCCACAATCCCACAAGCTGGTTTTATTAATAATCCGCTATCTTTTCACTTATTTAAACATTACTTTTAGATATAATAGTTGCACAAAATGGAAAAAGAAAAAAAAAATCTCCATTCTTCCGTGCACGACACTGGTAGGTTTTAAATCAATACCTGTTCTTTATGCTGTGCAAATCAACAGGAGTGTTGGGATTCTGCTGCATTGTCTTATCATTCAGACTGAAATGTATCTTCCAGTACTGACATCTACCCTGCCCTATTAAAGTGAGTGTCTGGAATTTTTTTTCTTGTGTTCTGAAAAGTTTCAAGTGACTCCATCTCTTTACACTATTACATTACACCTGTAGCATTTTGCCCTTTAAATATTTTGTTACTAATTCTTTCCACACTCGTCTGCCAAATTTAAACTTGATGTCTTGGAGTGTATTTGGAAATTGTTTGTATTGGATTTACATCTTATGCAAAATATTTCCCGTATTAAAGCCAGCATTTCTGGCTGGTATCATGCAAACCCACAGAGTCGAATATTTGAGTTTCCAAGAGGGTTTGTGATGGACAGAGCAGCTCATCCTGCGTTTGGATATTCTATTGGCAATTTTTATACGAACACACTGAGTTGAGATGGACAGTTTACATTAAATAGCAAATTTAATTGGCAAATAAATGTAAAATGTAGGCAGGAGATTCTGACAAAATTATCGATTGCTTGTTTGCACGGCAGTGGCAGAACATGAGGTGACAGGGAAAGTACTGGCTGGGAGGCAGACTATTCCTGGGGGTTTCACCATCTGCCATCACTGGACTTTCTTCGGTTTTGACGACAGGTAATGGAGTCCGTTGTTTCTGCCCCTGCCACCACAGCTTCATGGAGACAGTCATTGCTGTGTAATTTCAGACAGCAGTGCAGCACTACATGTTGCAGGCTGTACTTACTTCTGACACACTGCACTTCACAACTAATTCTAAATGACGTGGCACAATGTTCCCTTTTCAGCTTTCAGACGTTGTAGTCATGGGCTTTAGCCGAATTAGACGTGGAAACCATTGACGGATTTATCTGCATATGGTCTTTATTGTGCTTATTCAAATTCATAAGAGTTTGGTGATGAACTGAACAAGTGTGTTAAATGTGATTAAATGAGACAGAATTGAATGATGCACCATTGTCGTTTTCACTTTGATTCACTGTGTTTCCCTGGAAGTGTTACAAGGACCCCCTGTGTTAAACTCCTGCCATAACATCAGTCAGTCATTTATAGATATATAGGTGAGGAATGTTACAGCCATTTTTCAGTACAATCTAGGCCAGCACAAGAGCCGTAATAGGCAAAACATCAGTGATAAATATATAGTTGATTTAAAAACAAAGTCAAGAGCTGTCCATTTTAAATTCTGTGGCGGTAGAATCCATTTTAATTATAAATGGGTACTACTAGAGGGGCCAGGTTGTGCAGATGCTTTGCTCTCATCACAAAAACATCACTATGAGGTCTTAAAAAAATCATCTATCCAACACCGAGACCCTCATTGACACAGTGAAGTGTGTATGTGCTTCTGATTGTGGAAATTTTACGGACTGCTGCGACTAAATTGAATTTAAAAAATAAGTTACATTTGACAGGCCTACCTTCCTCATACTGTTCGTCTTGGACGTAGGCCTCAGCTCTGTTCTTCAGCACGTTCACATTCTCCGGGTCTGACTGAAGGACTTCACTGCACACTGAGATGGCCCTGCTGGCCTGCTGGTCCTGTTCGTAATGAAAGAAAAATATAGCTATATTAAGTAATAAAAGCCCAGAGTGGGATAATCCATCTTGTGGCTATAGCTAAGGGGTCTTACCTGTGTGAGTGCGTGGCAGATGCGCTCCTTGGCTAGGAGGGCAAAATGGTGCACTTTGGGCTCCGTCTTCATCACTGCCTCGTATTTGTTCACTGCTTCTTCATACCTAAATGAGTAAGAAGTGGGTAGGTGTTTCAACGGCACTGGGGCGAAACAGCAGAATGTAACACAGATAATTGCAGCCACAACCATCAGACCGCTCTGTTATTCTCAAGGTTTAGTCTTCTGAATATGATATCTTGTGTATGTCAAATATGATTCGACATCCATTCATGTTAAGATGGGATTTGCACGCCTGTTTGATGAGCAGGAAGTCGGGTGTGCTTAAGGATAAGGAAGCAGTCGCAGATGATGCAATCCCTGGTATTCAGTGGGGATATTATTGTACATTTACACAGATGCACAATAACACAAACACACACACATTTGCGCGCACCCCTACCTCTGCTCTTGGATGAGTTCCTCTGCAGACTGGATCTGTTTGTTGAGCTTCTTGACCTGCTTGTAATGGCTGTAACACTGCTTGTGATCAGGATCCAGCTTCAGGCATTCGCGCACTTCACTGCAGAAGACGAAGAATGTAAAAGTGTGTGTTTTCTGTGTTGACTGGTTTACTGTATGTGCTTTATTGCCAACTTGCAGAGAGTGGACAAAAATAACAAGGACCCACAACAGTCAAGCAGTAACAACATTTGATGAACACTTGGTGAAGCTCAAGCTGTTCTGATTGCAACTTTGTGGTTATATTGGAAGCTATAATTTGTATTGCTGTCTAACAAATATCCTGTTGTGTTGCTGAGGGTAAAATTTGTTATTGTTGCTTCTCTTTTGCTAATGTAGTTTCTGGGTGTTAGTGTGTATCGTCACGTCTTTGTTTCTACTTAAGAAAAATAATTATAAAAATTTCACAAAAAATCTAATTGACAAAAATATCCAACTATAATGATATTTCATTTTTAATTGGTTATGCAGCTGTACTTTTACAGTAGTCTTGGGTTGGTTTTGTTGATCGATATCATAAATTATACGTAAATATTGATCACGTGGGAGGTGGTAAAATATCCATACACGTGTTTGTAAATATTATGCTATATAGCAATATAAAGCTCTTTTACTGACCTCAAATCATTTATGTTTTGAATAATTTTTGGTGAAACTGAGTAGGTCTTACTTGAGGGACATCTCATGGTCTCCAAGGTTATAGTAGATGGTGCTGAGTTTGTAGAAAGCCTGGGTATTGTCATTCTTTAACTTGGATGCAGCTTTAAGGTCGCTGATGGCCTTCCCCATCTCTCCCATTTGAATAAAACACTCGGCTCTCATCTCACGAGAAGTCACGTCCCAAACGCAAGTCTATCACAGGTGGACAGTGACACTTTCACTACACAATTGCTCTGTACACACTATGCAGTAATGATAACACAGACAATGTTATGCTGGCAGGAAAATTAGGCAATGCTAACAAGACAGGTAGGTCTCTTACTTCAATGACTGTGTCAAGCTGCGCAGCAGCTGTCATATAATCCTGGCTGCTGAAGCTGCTCTGTGCTTGAGCCACCCGCCGCTGAATTTCATCAGATTTTGTAAGCTGACTTTTGGCCTCTTTCTCTTCTTTTTCATTGGGGTTGGACTTCAGCTGGAGGAGTGCAAGGCAAGACAAAATAAAATTCAAGGCAGATATATGATAAATAGATGTATGTTTATTATATAAGCATGATGTGAGGTCTCACTCTCAGGTATTTTAGTGCCAAATTTGCCTTCTGGAAGCAACACAGCAGTACCTAAAATTCCTTACACCCATTACATCATAATTATCCTCATCATAGAGGTCATCATATTTAAAAAAGCAACCTCAGCGAAAGACCCAACCTTCACAAACAGCCCTGGCTACCTTTTTTGCTTGCTCTGCTTAGGAAAGAGTGTAATAAGAGTATATAACTGTGATGCATTATTGTTGACTGCTGAAGCAGCAGTACAGCATTTCCCTCTGACCAGATACCTTGACATCATACCAGCAGAATATTGTCCATGTGAAACGGTGTATGCCCAGAGGGCTTTTGCTGGGACTTCTAACTCAATACTCTTTTGAAGCGGAAGCTGCATTGGAGCTGATTGCAACTGTGAAACTTCCTGCTTTAGTCTGTGACTTTAAACTGGTATTCATTACCATCTTTATCAGTCTCAAACACAGTGCTCCATTTCACATTAGCCCTCATATTAAATCCTGCAAAAGGAAATATAGGACCAACTGCTACATATAGTGAAGTCAATCAGAGGCTGATTTTCTTTGATATAAGGGAGTGAAAAGTAAAAGTGCTAATGATCAAAAAAAGGCCTGTGGAGGACGAGAGGTTGGATGGCAGCAGGTCACCATATGCCCTGAGTACAATGTGGCATTATCTAACAGAGGAGGAACTTAATATCCACCTGCATGATAATCTCACCTGAGAATACAGCAGCTTTAAATGTAGAATACAAATTAATCGAAGCTATAACAAGGGCATTTGTGTTCAGTCCAATTCGGTAATTGTAATAGAAGATGCATTAGTGAGTTCCTGACTTAATCCTTAACAATTGCCTCTAACTGATCCCTGAGGCCCAAAAGAGGGCTCACTGACAATGTAATTATTATTTTTTATGTAGGGAGGTTTATGGGTGCAGGGTGCATCTGTTTAACATAATATCACATAACGTTGTTGCTGCTTGATTTCAAAGAGTTTTACTAAATCCAATCCAAAATTAAATTACTCACATTGTCAGCCTTGTAGTACAACTGCACATTGTAGTGTGATAAATCAAGTGCGCTCAGTTATAGAAATATTCTTCATGACAACGTGGAAGCTAATATGTTGAATCCTCTTACTTTCAGCCATAACAGAAACCAGAGAAATCGATGTTCCTATGCTTAAGTGTAGATTCCCCACAACACCAGGCCACTGATCAACACTGACACCTCCTGGTGATCTCTAATTCTTGTCTAACAAAAATAATGAACACTTCTTAGTCTTGCTGCTGCAAAGTTTGAACTGGATACTCCCTTACTGTACTTACCACCTTCTTGAAGTCACTCTCAGCTTCATCAAGTCTTCCCTGCTTGAGAAGGAGATTTCCTCTCTGCAGCCGTGCCTGTCAAGAGTGAAGAGACTTGTTCAGACTTATCAACACAGCTGACATAACTGACCAGCTTCCCGACGTAGCCGTCACTGTAGCCAAGGACAAAACATGTGCGTAATAGAAAACATATGCACGCACATAGCAGCTACCTCCTATTACGGTGGACTCTGTATGTGCATTTGTGCTGCAGATGCACTGTGATATAACTATATGCAAAAGATTTCAGAGCGGCTGATGTGAAACAGCAGAAACTCACTGAGGTGAAGTCCGGTTTGAGCTCAATGACCCTGCTCAAATCCGGCAGTGCAGACTTTGACTTTCCCATAGCTAGAAACACAGTAGCTCTTCTGTAGTAGGCCATGTAGTTCTTGGGATCTCCGTCTGGCAAAAGAACATAAAAACATGGCTGCAAAAGTTTTGATTTGTATTTTCTAACACATAAAAATAAAACCCGACATGTTTCTGACATTTACCTACGACAGCATGGAAATGAGAGAGGGCATCGGCCAGCTGACCGGCAGCCAGCAGCTTCTTCCCCATCTCCATATGATTGTCCACGCTGCCATCCCTGCCACATTTCACCCCTGAAACACACACGTAACACACATAACACACAACACTGAGCACATTTCCACACAGTAATACTGGCGTGAAAACTCGGTCGGTAGGAAGAAGCAGCGCTTCGGGTAGTTTTTATTGAGCTGTGGCGGAAAACTAACTCCTTACTTTCACTGACAAGCACTTAGCGGCTAGCTAGCTTTACCGTTAGCCTGCACTGTAGTGGATTTGAGCTGGCTGATATTAGCGATGACAACCTAAATTCAGGTTATTTAAAAAAAAAAAAAGCTGTCCGGTAACTCCTGGTCAAAGTGCTGGCAACATTACGTAACATCTACCTCCGTTTGTCCCGTTAAATTAAAGTATAACAACTTTGTTAGCTTCTTACCTTCATACCTCATGTCAATCAACACAAGAACATATGGGATGTAAGTCAGTATTTTGTGAGCTACATGGTCAATCGAAACCATGGTTAAATTTAGATGTTGTTTTTTTTTTCCTCCTAAGGTCTTCAGTCTACGTTATTTTATATATATATATATTTTTTTTAACTAATGTTTGTCTTAACTCTGCTCAGACACATGAGTTGAGTGTTGATCAGCATATTGCTCCTCTTCCTCATCCAGCTCAGACAGGCAGCCGACTGGTCGTGGGGGGCTCTGATTGGTTGAATGGGCTGGAAAACCACGCCCACTCCTGCTGGTTCAACAGAGTGCAGCCACGGCAGCAATAACAGTGTGTGTGTGTGTGTGTGTGTGTGTGTGTGTGTGTGTGTGTGTGTGTGTGTGTGTGTGTTTCTGTTTCTGCCATGAGCTAATTTGGATGACAAATTGCGGCTAAACGCAACATTTGCAATTTGAAAAAAAGTTGACATGTTTAAGGTTCATTTAATAGTGTAATGCATTAATAGTGAATTTCCTCACAAAAAAAGAATTATATCTTATTTTATTTTATTTTTATTCATTTGACTATCTATATACAGTTATGTATAGTTTCCCATCCCAAAACTTCCTGGTTCATTCTCTGTAGAGGGTCAGTGGAAACAGATGCAGTCTCCAACCCCTCAGCATTGGTTTTTTTAATGAAGGGGTCAAAGGGAGGCAGGATTTAAAACTCTTTTAAGACAAGCCTCACCTCACTTCCTCTGGCATTAGGATTTTCCTCTGGGGTTGGACCTGAGATTTCATTTAGCATCATGAAGACACATCCTTTGCATTGGTGGGGGAAAGAGACGTGACAGGTGGGGCTCCACAAACTGGAGGAAATGTTCCTTTCCCTGTTCTTTATTAATGCCTCCCTTTATTGAAAACAAAAAACCTAAATTAAAAATAAAAAAACACCAACACACAAACAAAGTAATCATTATTAACCTACATGTATCCTAAATGAAAAGAGCATCAAATCGGACACCGGGAGGAAATTATAACCCGGAACCAAAGTCCGAAAATATCGATTAACGTCGGAGTGTTAATTAAAACGGAACACTAAACAAACTTTCACAGCCCAGGGTCGTCTGGGATATAACCTCACAGAACGGATTAAATTCAGACCATAAAGGTTGGCGATAGATAGAAAATCATGTTCCTCGCTGTTTGAGCATTTGAGCATTCTAATCTTGGCGCATTTTATTAGCATTGGACTTTTAGGCTGTTCTGGTTGTTCAGAGAGGAAGAAGGTTTGATTCCCAGGCCTTTCTCTCTTCGGGTACTCCAGCTTGCTCCCACAGTCAGTGAGTGTAAATGGTTGTTTATCTCTGTATGTCTCTATACGTCTACCATATGATAGACCCCATCCATGGTGTCACCCCCTTTGAAGTGTAACATCAACAACATGTGGTGGGTATGTTCACAGCTTTAAGGTGCCTGTTGTGTATTATATGGTGTGTGTCAGTAGGGAATCAATATCAAAGTTTCGTTTTTATTTTTTTTGACAGTTTTTGTTTCTAGAAAATAATTTATAATGTACAGTCGTTTCTGTTAAGATTGTGTGAACACATTAAACTAATCACATTAGCTGCAATCAACAGGACATTAAATGGGAGTAGTCCACTGGGATGACATATCAAATATTTAGTAGAAATATACTTAAAAGGAAACATGCATAGGAGAAAATTTAACTTCCCTATCCCTATAGACATTTGGTATGACACTACGGTTGGAAAATAATGTGTTATTGTGAGCATTTTTCTTAGCCTGTTTCGCCCTGATGCAGTCCTGGTCTTGTTATAGTTATCAGTAATATTACTGCCCGTGCTTTTTTCTAAAATGGCGGCTGAAAAAGAGGTTTATAATGCAAATTCCTGTTTTACAGATTGAGTATGAATGTATACAATTAAAATACTCCAAGAGTAAATCCATGCTTTTTTTTGTGAAAAACACAGTAAATAATTGTATCTTATATCTGACAATAAGTCACACATAATTATTAGAAGCTGTTGTCTGGGTGATGCTGGGGACCCCAGAAATACTGCTGCCACTGCTGCCACTGCTGCCACTGGTGTCACTTGTTCTGCTGCTGTTCCTGGATTTTCTGCTATCACTAATACTAGATCGAGCTGCAGAAAAGATGCTCTTTGAAATGATGCTCTTTTGTGCTGGGACAACTGCGTAGCCATCAGGGAACCGGTAGACAGGAAAGCGTTCTTGGCTGTGGGATCCAAAATTCAAGAAGTGGATAGTTATCATTTTTTGTGAACAGAGTGGCATAAAGGATAACGGCAACAAACAAACACTGACTCAGTTGTAACAGTTTACCTGGATTGGCAACCTTCCCTCCCTGCAAAGATACTGTAAATAAGGCCACCAACAACAAGTAAGGTGGATCCTCCCCAGCCGATAAAGACACCAACGCCTATTTCAAACCTGGCAATGAATATAAGAATAATTCATCAAGGTACAATGCTTCCACAGAATAGTGTGATGGAAACAGATGCAGTAAAAAGGTTAGGTTGTTATATTTATTATCGATTGTACATACTTCTGAGCTCTGAAGTTTGGGTCTTGAAATTCTGCTCTAATTTTGTTTCCATAGTAGGAGAAAGCAACCATGGAACACATCCCTGAAGCAATATATGCATTTATTAAAGAATAATCACACAGAGCCTCTCAATGTGCCTTCAAATAACTCTCTGCATAACATCTTACCTCCGATTAGGTAGTTCATCCCCCCAGCAAAAGTAACTCTTGCATTAGCCATTTCTGATCCCCCAATCTTGGTACACTTCATTCCCACTAACACTAGAATTGATCCAAAGAAAGCCAAGATGATGGAGATGATGATGAGAGCTCGACACATATGAATGTCCCCTGTCCAACAGTATGAGAACCAACAATCAGCCCAGCACAGACTCTCCTTTTGCAAATAAAAGTACCAAAATCATCCGCCTTGTACTGAAATACATTTTACTTACAGTTGAGTGCAAGCATTGATGGAATTCCTTTGCAGTCAGATACTCCAGTTGAATCTGAAATGCAATCCTTCCACAAGTTGGAGAAGTAGTTTGATGTAGTTAGGACTATGCTGTCGACTTCAGACCAGGTCCAGATCTCGGTTGGCATCGTGGAACAGACCAATATCCATCCAGACACGCAGACCACAAAGCAGCCAATCTCCATGTACATCACTACAGTCCTGTAACCCATTTTTACCCTGAGTTTGAATCACTAAACAGAGGAAAGACAGATCAGAGGCACAAGGCAAGCTCCTTTTCACAAATTGGAACACCTGTGTGTCTGGAGCTGTCTGCCAGAAAGTCCGTCCTCAGCTGCTGCACATAAATGGAAACACACACAAAGGAACAGACGCCCGCACACAAGAGGGTTAACAGGGTTTGTCAACACCATCACATGTTTTGCCTTGGTTTGGGAAGGTCACTTTGCTGATGTATTTGTTGTTGGTAGCCAAAAGCCTGCCAGCATAGTTTCAGGTTTGTGTGCCATTTAGGTCTTATGTCAGATGTGTATTGCTTTCTAAAAACTTGAGCAAGGCAAAGTAATTTGAAAAATCTAAAATTAAAATGGTGGCACATCAATAAACATATAAAAGAATAATTAACTTAGATTTTTGTAAAAGCAATGATATACTGGTGTAAAATCATTGTAGTCTCATCAGTAATATGTTGTAATACACTGAAGAAAATAACTAGAAAGACACAACCAATCATCATAGTGATTTTTTTTAATTAAATATCAATTTATAGACATTGATGATATAGGTATTGGTGTTCCCAGTTGCAATATATAATCACAATGAAATCAATAATCAACCAAAGTATATATATATAGGCAGTTTTTTCAAAAAACAAATGTAAAAAGTCTGTGAGCACATAAACAAAAAATTACTTTGTACATATTGTAATACAAAGAAGGCTGAAGATAATTTCATCTACAGTATGAGGGATGTATATTTTGAAACCAAATACCTTTTAAAAAAGAAAATAGGTTTTAGGTATTACACAAATGCATCTCTTTCTGACATTTTTGTTGGTGTTGTCTTTGAAAGCTTAGATATCTCGGAGCTGCTGGATCGTCCTGAGCCTAGATAGGAACCATACTGTCCGTAGTATCCAGCATACGTCTGTCCTCTGGTTCCAGGGCTCATGTATGTGCCGTCCCCGTAGACATATATCACTTTACTGCAAGACCAAAACAATAACAAAGTGAATAAAGGAGCTTGGTCTTGGTAATCAAAGGGAAAAAGGATGAAGATAGATGATTTTGGATACCTTTCGGGGTAAATCACTCTGTATACTGTCACTGCATAAAACATAGCCCCCAACAGGATTAAAAAACATCCCACCAATCCAAGAAATATGGGAGGTCCAAGGTCATACCTGAAATTGTTTAGGTGTACGACAAAGTATAATTAAAACTGTATCCACACCACATTGCGTTCTATTTCCTATTGTTAAATGAATAGTGGACATTTCTACAATTTAAGATAAATGGTTTACAGGATTTTATTTAAATGTAAAAAGACAAACTCTACCGTAGGACTCCTGGCCCTATACTGGGAGCAAAGGTTGTTCTGGCGATCCTGTTGATGTATAAGCAGTAGGCCGAAATATCTGACACTCCTGTATGCAGAAGTTTGGTTGATACCGAGATATAATGAGGGCAAAACATTTCTGTCATTTACGGAGACCAACAACTCGTACATATGTTTTGTACTCACCACCAGCCACATGAAACACCGCGCCAGCTAAAAGCATTTTGTCCTTGGTTTTATCAGCTCCGCCAATATAAGTGCACTCCATCCCAAGAAAGCAAAGTACCACACCAAAGAATCCCAGAGTTAACCCGCACATTAGCAACCCTCGCACTCCCTGGACGAAAGCTGAAACAGATATCGGGAGAAAAAGATCCATTTCGAGGGCAGTGTTTCTCAGACTGAAAAGGACACGCTGTAAGAATTATACATTTTAAAAGATGCCCTAAGGTTCTTATATTAGCTACATGAACTGAAAATAGTCATGTGGACATGCTGTACAACAAACACAGTCATTTTAAACAGATGGGTGATAAATAACAACTACAAAACTTCCCAGATAGAGAAAACTGTTACTACTACTGTTACGGTTTGTTTAAACTACAGAAAACCTAAACATGAAAAGTGATTATCACCTGTTCTATTCCCATAAAATGTATTGAAAGTGGACATAATAAATTAGAACAATCTTCTCAGTAGAATGCCAGCACCCACTTAATGTTGAGGGAGTTTATAGGTTTATAAAACAAACCAAGTGAGACAGCTTGAAGTGAATTTCTTACAATGAAAGAAAGAGTTAGAAGCTGCTGATTCAAAAGAAAGTGAATTGCGTTCAATCGAGATCTGAAAAAACTGCAAGAGAAAATATAAAAGGTAGTGTCAGATAGAGGCTGACATATTTAGAGGGGAATCATAAGACCAGCTAATTCCTAATTAGCATCTAAGTATGTTACATTATACACCTAAACTTGACAAACATTGGAAAGCAAAAGCTAGTGCTCACAGGAGACCATGTAATCCTGTAGTGGGAAATCCACCGGGTATATCCAAATAAACAAGGCAATGTAGTTCATTTAAAGCAATTTAACTCGTCACTGTAAGACCATGTTTATGGTATTACCTTTATCAATCGTCTTCCTTTAAGTGTATTTGTTTTCACAGCAAACACATATCCATGGTCGTTCCATTCTGTCTATGCTAAACAGAAATTGTAAAATCTCTCTTTTCACTTGTCGTGAGTAACAATAAAAATGTGTTTGCAGAGAGCTTTACAGCCTTTGAAGCACTTACGAGTGACACTCCAGAGCACGGGGAAGTCTCTACAGTTGGTGACAGCAGTGGAATCAGTGAAACAGTCCTTCCACAGGTTGGACCAGTACCAGGCCACCCTAATGATGAAGGAGCCTCCTTGTCCTCCTAGCTGGGTGATCCTCCAGTAGTCCATAGCCATGGTGCACAACACAAACGTCCATCCTAATGACGAAATCAAGAAGCCGAGTATTTGAATCAGACGCTTATTCATGTCTGAAGTTGAACCAGATGGTGTCCACTGACTTGGGTAAAAAATTCAAAACAGACAACTTTACAGCACAAGACACTTTTTGGATTTAAAACCAGGCAGCAGGCACTGAGCTCTGACGGTGTGAGCTGTGTGCTGTTAGTGTTGATGAGGGCTCTGTACTATTGTGTCACATGTTTACTGTAAACACTGTGGAGTGTGCCTCCTGCTCCAGCAACTTTATACCAATTCTAACTACCGTATCAGGTTCACATCCATTTTGCAATTCAGCATTTAGCAATATCATATTTGCTTGTTTCTGGACCTAAAACACTGTACTCTTGCATCCACCTATAAATGTTTAACATTAAATTCCCAAGAAAAGAGACTAAACTGTAAGTTCAATGATCATTTTCAGAGAAAATGCTGTAATGCAGACTACAGATCTTTGCCTTCCTGCAGACAGGAGCAGGTATGACATCATCAGCTGACATAATAACACAAGACTGATTCAGGTTCATTTATTTTAATTAAGACAGTGAAAGACCATCCATCATTCTACACACTTTCCCCAGATTATTACAAAATCATAGTTAATGGTTACATCATGTAAAAAAAAAAAATTGTCATTACAGATTAACAGCATGCTTGGGTGACTTCCAGTTAAGGATGCAACCAGCAAAGCAAACATCTTACAAAATATGACAAAATATATAAACTTTATTTTCTGAAATAGAGACAAGTGCAGACACTACATGGCAAAAACACAAATTAGACCAAATCTTCAGAATTTTACTGTTTCGTTACAAAAAATTTTTAATATTATGATATTCAAAGCACAGTAATGTGTGTAACGTGTAAGTGCAGTTTTGCAGTGTCCAGTAACGAAAATATACATTCCCTGATCTCAGGAAGTACACACCCTTAAGTTACAACCCCTGGATAAATATTTTAAACTTAAATCCTACTGAGGGAAAAAAAACAAAAAAACAACTCACCAAGTTTCACACACTATTCTGTATGTTTTACACTTTACACACCTTTTAGGAGTCACTAGTGTTATATAGTCACATCGCTCAAACATATACATTCTTATCAAAGTGTTGAATCCTGGAGGAGTTGCTGTATTCTGGAGGCGGTCTCTGGTTTACAGACTTCGCCTGCCCTCTCGGGTAGGAGGAGATATGAGAATGCGAGGCAGCACCTTTGTAGATATAGCTTGCCTGACTGCGGCTGTGGAAACAGGGAACAGGGATCCATCCGTACAAATCTAATACCGATGTGAAAATTCAAGCCCACAGCAGGTTATTTAAAACATAGACTTTCTGTATAATGCAAATATAGTATGTTTTAATCACACACCTTTTGGTATAAGAATCTGCTATGGAGAAACAGAGCATGATTCCTCCAAGGACGCACAGGATCGAACCTGCCCAGCCAATAAAGAGAGCAGCACCCAGTTCATACCTAGTAACAAAGAACAATTGCAGAAATGTGAATCAATTGTTTTCGACACATTTAAACATTTGCAAAGATTATAACTATACAGTCACATGGGGCTTACTTTTGTGCAACAAACATCGGGTCAAAAAACTCTGATGTTATCCGATGTGCATAAAGGGAACATGCTGATAACGAGGAGAGGCCTGAGAGGAACAACCACAAAAAAAAAAAAAGTAATGCAGTTGCTTTGTAATGCAATTTCACAAATAATTTGACAAGTCCACTACACTTACCACTGAGAATGAAACTGACACCAGCGAAGCAGGCAATCCTGGCTTTGTTTTTGTCATTTCCTCCAATTTTTGTGCATTTCATCCCAACTAGGGCAAATATGGAGCCAAAAAAACCCAAACAAATGGCTGAAATCATCAGTCCCCTGCATGCTTGGATGTAACCTGTGAACATAAAACACAGGTCAGGTTATACGCTGTCAAGTTTTTTTATTTTTTCTGTGCTGTACTTCTATTCTGTGCTTTTGCCTTCCTTTTAAAAACTGCACATTGCAAGGTTAATGAGTCATTGATCTTTTGACCAATTTACCCATTAAGCAAGAAATACACATAAGTGTCCATTACTGTTTTCAAGCACTTCGGCGTGTGTGGTGACCGCCGTGGTATGAAATGTGTCATTCAGATGTGGTTTTGAGGCAAATATTACCTTGGACATTAACTCCTGAAACTAGTCAGCCATAGTAGAAATGGCCTGAAGGTCCCAGTAAATCTCCTTTATAGCGTTCAGGCTCCAAGAACTAAGGCTAAACATTGACATATCTGGCAGAAATGAGTTGTCCCTTTGAGACTTAAATTAGACTTTAGAGTATGTCTTTGTCCTGGTTCACAATGAACTTCAACTTGAATTTTCAAGCAAAATTTCAAAATAGAAAAAGTGAAGGAGAATCAGCTGCAAAACAATTATTAGCAGGCGCCCTTGAACTGAGCATCACACATAACAAATACTCCATATGACTGAGCTACAGCATTAAAAGCAATACAAAGCAAACACAGTCAAAGAAGGGAAAGCCAAACATGACACACGATTGAAAAAGAGCTGACCATCCAGTGCCAGCATGGAGGGAAAGTCCTTGCAGTTGGAGACTCCTGTTGAATCAGTGACACAAGTTTTCCACAGGTTGGACCAGTAAGTGGCCGTGGTGATGACTGTTCCGTCAAGTGACGACACCTTCCAGTAGTCCGTCGGCAAGGTGGAAGACACAAGCACCCACCCCGAGGCGCTTAACACGAAGGCCAAGATCTCCTGAAACATGCTGCTCATACTGCACAGAGGAGTCGTCCACACAACTGAGGCTGGTAATAAAGTTGGTGGAACCAACTATTTAATAGAGGTTCACTGGCTTGTAAAAGCTTCTTGAAAATGTTAGCTTGGCTCTGCACTAGTAGGTTAAATGGATAGGCTGTGATTGATAGTTAATGTGTTGTAGACTTAGATTCTGCAGGGAGGAGTGACCAGTGGTCTATTATTGTGTTCTCCGGCCCCCTCGCCTGACAAACGTCACTGTGACTCACTGGGGGAGATGGCAGGGACCGACGCGTCTGAAGGTTGCAGATGAGCAAAAGTGTCCTGATGATGTCAGTGAAAAAAAAAAAAATTAAAGCAACTGCAGGTATGCGATATGTATGACCAGCTATACAGTATGTTTGCATTGTGGTTAGTATGACCAATACTTAAAATAATTGATTTATAAGTAAAAGTGATGATAAACAAAAAAGTATATTCAAAGACTGTATTGAAAACTTTTTAAAAAAGAAAAACCGAATGCACATATGGATTTAACAGTCAGAGGTGTAATAAATTATTCATGTCTTATAAAAGTTAGACAATTTTTCTTTGCAGGCTCAGCTAAACTACAAGTTCAACACCTTAAATAAAGGATGGTCAGTCATTGTCTGCATTTGACATGATGAAAAACAGACATTTGATATCGGAGGAAGTACGGTGAATGTGTCACCACATCCCCGTCACCTTGTCCTGGCATCTATGATTAAAAGCCACTTAATTCACATAAGTGGCAGGATTGGGATGATTTGTTAGTGCCATATTAACAGCACAATGTCTCACCTATTAGAACAAACACACTGTCCTGATGCATGGCAGGATGTTACAATGTACTCATAGATAAAGAACAATACCTAAAAGGATTTGCAAAACAACATGATTTTATGGTATGTATTAGAGCCCCATCTGGTGGTTACAGATTGAATCTCTTCCATCTCACTTCTGGCACCATCAGATGGAGTTGAGAATCTCAAATAGCATGAGTCCATATTTACTGCGTACAGATCGAATGAGATTTCCAGTGTGATTTTACACACTGCATTAACATGTTGAACTCAATTATTTTCAGCAAATGAAAAAGTAAAAGGGAAAACAAGGCAGACAGCAACAAAACAACTGCAACACCTGATGTGTAGTTAATAAGCTGGACTGTTGAACAGTTAGGTGGATAAACAGTATCAATGGGAATATTATAACCAATAGTCAAATTCCTTAATTTGTTGAGTAAATACTACAAGGACAATATCTACAGTATAATGCAGAGGGTTTCACAAAATCAGTCATTTGTTTTGGTGTTGACCTTTCATTTGGTGTAACTTTCTCCTGCTGGCTCTTTACTGCCTAAATGTCTTTGTGTACTTGGCCTCTACAGCCTCTGTGACTCAGACACCTAGTTTGACATTTCTGACAAAAGATTACATATACACATGCACAGATTACACATACACATGCAGTTAGCGTGTGAACCATAATGTGGAATTTGAAATGAATATTTCCATTTTTATCTGGTCTGGACCTATAATTTAGTTGTCAGAATATCTGGTCGTAGCAAAATGATAATGATGCGACAAAAACAGGTGTAACTTGATCAGGTGTGTTTTTATTTTTACGAGAAAAGACACACACCATGTAACCCTGCACATGATGTGTTGTTGTATTAATTATTGTATTATTTCTTAAGGCAAAGACAATTCAAGAACTGTAAAATGAACTAAATAAGATTTCTTTGCGAACAAACCTCTTCACCTAAAATTCAGTGGTCATTATATACATTAAATCTATTACATGATTGCTTGTGCTATGGGAAAATATGTTTCTTTTGATTTTATAAATAGTAATAGGAATTTTGAAAGACATCGGCAGCAAAATCATGACACATTATTGGAATACACTTTTAAAACCAATGTGTTACACTTGTTTCTTCCGTGGTAAACAAATTCTACTGCATTTTTACCCGTTAAAAACATTTCATAAAGCATATATAATATATATATTTGCATATTTGACTATGAATGCTAACAACTGTGTTATACAGGCATGTGGGAGCACAAAGACTGTGTAGTTGTTGTTGTGTCAGTTGTGGCCCGCTGAACTTACCTTCCAGTTGAAAGATTGTATGATGTGGTCGGCAGTGCAGAGCTCCAATGGCATTCCCAGCACAGTTGTTCCACAGACCCTGGAGCACCCAGGTCGCTGTGATGACTGAGGATGCCCGACTGGTGACCCTCCATTCGTTGGACACTGTAGCAGCAATAGTGGCACCAAGCCCAGCTAGGCCACTTAGAAAAGCCAAAATCTGCAAGCCTGACATTCGGTGAGTTAAGATAAGTATACTGTCTTTTGGCCGATTCCAGAAAAAGAAGAAGAAATAAAATCACCCCAGGAAGTGACAAATTACACTGTGGACATGTGTTTCACTGTGATGATTTACAGACAGGATATCTTGCCTTCATCTCTACTGACGAGGGACAGACACAGTTGTCTGAGAGTCAAACAGTCAAGGAAGCATGACCTGGCAGTTAGTCATTAAATTGTGGTAAGCAGTATTTGAAATGCTCCTTTTTTGCATCCATGTTTAAGTCTAAAAATAATGCCAGGTATCATATTAACATAAAAAATAATAAAGAAGTAATCAGTAATCCAAAAGACGAGTAACAATGTGACAAAGTCCAGTTACTAGTTAATCTATTTCTGCACACAGGATCTGGCAACTGAATAACTAATGACTGCCAGACCTTATGTGAACATATATGTTGTTTTTATGGCCACTAAGACTGTGACGGGTGTTTCTGGCAAAAAAAAGAAAAAAACTCATTATTAAAAGAGATGTTTGGACCAAATCAGAATCAATCCACTAACTAATTGAATTTATAACTGCCAAAACCTTTTATGCCTTTCAATGTGTATTCATAAACTTTTACCTTCCCACAGTTTTAAAATGAATGGAAAATCCTTTTAGAGACATTTTTTAAAATAGCAAAATTTGAAAAACACAAATAAACGTATAAGAGAAATTCATTTCTGCTGGGGCTGCTGTGATTGATTGAGGAAACATGCTATAGAAACAGTAACAGTAAGGGCCGAGTGCCACCTAAATATCACTGAGGGGACAGTTGTTGAGATGTAGATGTAGGAGCTGCAGATATAAGGTCCAGCTCGGGTGAGGGTGTGAATGTCTGTATCATTTTATCTTGTTTTTGAGAAACAGAATTATAGAAGAACAAAAACAAAACCAAACTCTCAACAACCAATTACTCAAGAAGTAAATGGTTATTGTTGCTGTCATTGCTGTTATATAGTAATAGCTAACCTAAGATAATCCTTTTTCCTCAGTAGGTAAATTTGCACATTACAGCAGCATCAGACATATGAAACAGAGAATAGAAGCACACGGGAGTAATTTGAATAGCTATTAAACTGGACAGAAAGAATATAAATAAATATAAAAAACATACATTTTACAGGAAAATTGGCAGTTGTATCCATTCAATGCTTAATAATAGTAATACTTGTTAACTTTCACTTTTAACTTCTTGACAAAATGTTATCGGCATTAAAACATTGGCTCATTTTGACATTTAATTAAAACGGCGGGGTTGCGTGTGAGCAGTGACTGACACTTGTGTCGGCCATTGGAGAGGCGGAGGGGGCGGGTTTACGCAGAGCTCGCTCACCTGACAGCCCGGAGCAGCTGATCGGCTCCCGTAGTAATCCGCGCCTGGATGTGTGCAGGTGTAATATTGAGAGAAACCGAGTCCACCGCAGCTCTTCACTCACTGTTTTGCTCTTCCGAGTCTTATTCGATATACCTTCCGCAGAGAAAGTCCTCAGGTCGCTGCCGGAGAGGGGAGGGGGGAGGCATGGAAACTCTGCGGAAGGAGGCGAAGGATAATCCGTGCGCCTCGGCTAATCTGCTCTCCAAGATTTTCTTCTGGTAAGAAAAGTGGCCTCACACTGACAGACAGCCGTGTTTGACATGAAGTGAACGGAGAGCAGCTCTCCTGTGGGGCCGATCTGCAGAGGCTGACAGCAGGGTGCTGCTCCTTCATCCGTCCATGCAGATCTCAGGCATGGAGGAGAAAGATCAGGCTGTTTGGTTTTTACATTCAAGTGATGTTAAATGAAAGCAGGGAAACTTATGTCCTCTGGTAACTCCAGAGTAGTAGTGTACAGAAAGCTACACATGAAACTACTGAAAGTAGTGCTTTAGAGGGACATAAGTAAAGATAAAGTGAGATTATTATTACTTTTTCCACTATAGGTGCATTGCTGTACCTGTACTGTCAAATTGTTTAGTATTTACATCAGAATTTGAATGAAGTCAAAAGTTCTGCCGTCTGATCTAAAACCTACACATACTTTAATAATTGTTCTACTTGCTTAATGTACCTTCATGTACTTTATCTCTAGTTGGCTGAATCCCTTGTTTAGAATCGGCTATAAGAGGAAGTTGGAAGAAGATGATATGTATAAAATTTTACCAGAGGATGCGTCTGACAGACTCGGGGAGGAACTGCAGTGGTAAGAAATTAAATTAGCTTTATTATATTTGCCTGATAGTCTCTTGGCTATTTTGAATTTGCATTTCAGGATGGCTTAATAAAAATATTTTTTGCTCTCACAGTCCAATCTATGCATCTTATATTTCAGAAAATTCAGACACTAGTAAAATCTGTGTTTTACAGTAGGTTGACAGTATAATCCAGCTGGTAAACATGGCCAGGAGCAGGGTTGTAATCCAGATTCAGATCCACCATTTTTATTACACTTTGAATTTAATTACAGATTGCACAAAAGTTCAGCTATTATCATTTTCCTCTCTGGGCAACTTTCACATTGAGAATGTGCGTTTTGAAACCCCTGCAGGTGCATACAGAGTATTAGTGTTAGTTTCCAATTGAAAAAATTTTAGGACATACAAAACTTCTTCCTAGTCATTCTCAAAATTTACTAACAGCATAATAATTTTAAAGAAGGCCCACCTCAGCACTTTTTTGGGTGGAGGGAACTGAACCAGAAATGCCCATCATATGGTAACACCTATCCCTTACATGCTAATCAATGGACAGTCGTTGAGTGTTGACTACATGACCAGTACATATGTCAACTGACAGCATGCATTCCAGGTTCACATCAAAGAAGCTGTTCTTGACAGCCCATGTCACATCAAGGCTTCTGGTCATTGTAGTCTTTGTCAATTTGTGCCTAAAATACCTCTGAAGGATCGAGTATTCTTTCTGAACTGACACTACCACTTCAGCAAAGACAGATAAAGTCCAACTGCTACGTAAACTCGACTCAGTGCCTCACTCACAGTAAGCAAAGGTCATATTGAAATGACAGTGTTGTAGTCAAGCAGAGACTCATGAACAACCCCACTTCCTGACGCCTCTCAGTAAAGGGCACCCCCCCATCCGAGGGAGCTTGGCCACAGAATCGCCATTCTGTCTTGAGTTGAACCTGGTTATATATAGACCATCCGTCTCATACAGTTACATGAGAAGGGGGCAACAGATTCATGAGAGGGCAGATACTGAAGACTACAGTGTGACACAGCATAACACTTGTAGGGGCTACATTTAACATTCATTTGAGGTCAGAATATGGCTTTCTTGCTTGATGTAAGACAAGATTGTTAAACCTGACTTTGTACACTTTATGGTGTTAAATGTAAGGTATGGTTTTCTTTGGCTTTTCTTTCACTTGTCTGTGTTCTCTAAAGGTACTGGGATCAAGAAGTCCGACAGGCAGCAAAAGCAACACGCCCACCGGAACTTACCAGAGCTCTCATTCGGTGCTACTGGAAATCATATTCACTCATTGGAATATACATCTTCATAGAGGTACAGTGCAGCCACACAGTGTAAACATCAGCTGTAAGCAAATCTACATTAAGAATTTATATATTTTTTAGTGCATCCTGTCCGTTTTTCTGCCCATCCTCCCATTTTCTATCAGGAAGTTCTCAAAGTCATTCAGCCAGTGTTACTTGGGAAATTTATTGAGTACTTTGAGAATAATGACCCCATCAACACAGCTGCAGTCTATGAGGCCTATAGCTATGCTGCAGGCATCTCCCTGTCAACTGTCAGCCTGGCTATGCTTCATCATCTCTATTTCTACCACGTTCAGCGGGCTGGCATGAAGATCCGTGTGGCCATGTGCCACATGATCTATCAAAAAGTAAGTCATCAGTGACGCATCCATGCAGAAATATCATCATCTATCAACGTGTAATTTAATGTGACACTTTTGTTCTGCAAAGGCTCTTTGTCTTAACAGCACTGCACTGGCCAAAACTACAACAGGACAAATAGTCAACCTCTTATCAAATGATGTCAACAAATTTGATGAGGTAATTATCTGAAAGTGTCTGTTTTGTCTTGTTTGTATTCTTTCCATTTGATGTAACGATTCAATAATTCACATCAGACCCCAACAATGTATTCTTTCTACTTCATTTCTCATAGGTAACCCTATACTTGCACTTTTTGTGGATTGGCCCCTTACAAGCAGCATCTGTGATATTACTGTTGATGTATGCGATTGGCCCATCATGCCTCGCAGGGGTGGCTGTCCTTTTCACGCTGATGCCAATACAGACCATGTTTGGACATCTATTCTCTACACTTAGGTTGGTGGTCAGGCACCAGATTTGTCAAGTAAAGATAATAATTGTGCCGTTGCTAGTGTTTGGGTTTGCTGTTTTAGGGCTGAAACAGCAGTCTTAACAGATGAGAGAATACGTACGATGAGCGAAGTCATCTTTGGGATCCGTGTCATTAAGATGTATGGATGGGAGAAGCCTTTCGCTGCTTTTGTGGATGAGATTAGAAGGTAGATTGTTGCCTCTTCAAATATGTTGTAACTACCAGATGAGACTATTGTGTTACTAAGTTTTGTTTAGTTTGTTTTTTCAAAAGTAAGGAGCCAATAAAAAAAAAAAAAGATATATCCAGAATTACCTTTTGAGCTGTGTTACGTTTTTGAAAATCCCCTCTTCGCTACCATGCCTTACTTTGCCTTAATTGTTCTGGTATTGTACAGAAAGGAAATCTCCAAGATCATGAAAAGCTCCTACTTGCGTGGCCTGAACATGGCGTCTTTCTTTGTGGCCAGCAAGATCATCATCTTCATCACCGTGTGTGTCTACGTTCTGACTGGAAATGACTTGTCTGCCAGCAAAGTGTTTATGGCTGTCTCCCTCTATGGGGCAGTCAGACTCACCATTACACTCTTCTTTCCCCTTGCCATAGAGAAGATCTCTGAGACTCTCATCAGTATCAGAAGGATTAAAGTAAATACACCACAGTGAGAAGTTATAATTATCTCTAGTGTGTGTTGATAACTACTCATAAAAACTGAAACTCTAAATGTGATTATTCCGCTAAAGAATTTTCTTCTGCTGGAAGAAGTTGCTCCTCAGCATCTCGGACTTCCTGTGACAGGGAAGAGGGACTGTATGGTGAAGATTCAGGATTTAATATGTTACTGGGATAAGGTAAGGATATGTCCTTCTTACTTTTACACTCTTATTTTAATATGCATCACATGCAGTAATCCTTGGGCTCCTACAAAGTTTCTACGTAGATAGTGTCATATGCTGCACACGTTGTGAAGCGCAAGTGAAAACTTGTAACTTTGAGTTATAAACCCGACTGTATTTCACTTACTCGTCAGTACATGACAGTGTTTCAGTTTAACTGTCTTTTCTCACAGATCCTGGAGGCTCCAACTTTACAGAACGTGTCTTTCACAGTGATGCCCGAGCAGCTCCTGGCAGTAATTGGACCTGTTGGTGCTGGAAAGGTCAGGTCTGCTCTCTAGTCCTGGATTTAATGCCATGCACTCTATGTCATTGGAACAGTAGTCTTATTGCTAATCTTATGCTAAACTAGTCTTATTGTCTCCAGGCCTTAACTTCCTATTAACCAGACAGACATGAGAATGGTATCTATATTCTGATCCATCTCTCTGCAGGAGTGTGATCTTTATTTATTTATTTATTTTTTGAGCATCTCCCAAAATCTCAAAAAACTGTTTTGTGTGTTTGTGTGTGTCAGTCCTCGCTCCTCAGTGCCATTCTGGGAGAACTGAGTCAGGAAAGTGGTGTGGTCAAGGTCAAAGGAGAGCTGACCTATGCTGCCCAGCAGCCCTGGATTTTACCCGGTACGATTCGAAGCAACATCCTCTTTGGCAAAGAGCTGAACCCCCAGAAGTATGATAGAGTTCTAACAGCCTGCGCCCTTAAGAGAGTGAGAATCACTTCGAGTCATGTTCTTGATAATCAAAAGCCCTGTTGTACTTTGATGTTGTTTAGGTCAGTCATATCAGATTTAACCCATCTACCTTGTGGTGACCACAGTGTAAATGTAAATAACTAGAGGGGTTGCATTTGGACCTTGCTCAGGACATGGACTTGTTGCCAGGCGGTGACTTGACAGTGGTTGGGGACAGAGGAGCCAACCTCAGTGGAGGCCAGAAGGCGAGGATCAGCTTAGCCAGGTGTGTTGAATAATTACACACTAATGCGTTTTTGTCTTTGGTGTCAGTGACAGGGATAAACTCAATATATGTGCATTTTAGAGCAGTGTATCAGGATGCAGATATCTACTTACTGGATGATCCGCTCAGTGCTGTGGATGCTGAGGTGGGCCGACACCTTTTTGAAGAGTAAGTCTTGTTTGTCACATTTCTCCATTATTTTTTTTGAAAACATCCAGTACAAAACATACTTCAGTCAGCGAGGTGTTATATTGCTGATGAAAATATATCACTGCTCCAAAATATTTGTGTTACTCAGGTGCATTTGTGGACTTTTGAAGAAGAAGCCTCGCATCTTGGTCACTCACCAACTACAGTACCTGAAGGCTGCAGATCAAATAGTTGTCTTAAAGGAGGTATGAGCAACAATATTAATACGTCAGTTTGATACAGGTGGTACTAGTTATGATGCTGTATGTGCTCCATGTATTTGCGTGCCGTTGTTAATAATCTCTGCTTTATAGCATCATATCTAATTACGGCACACTTTTCAGCTGTATTTTCTGAGTATAAAACACTCTTCCTCTGTAGACTTACTTAAAAGTTGCTTGAGGAGAATTGCTGTTATCAGCTTGGATACACAGCTATGACAGTGGTAACTCACTTTCAGACCAGAGAGGAGAATCACACGGTGCCTTTGTCAGCTGCTTTATTGTTATTTTTGTATAGCACATTCACCCTGCAGTGAGTCACCTATGGCCATTACTAGTTCCCCGACTGATCACTGTGAATTCAGTTCAATACCTGTTGTTTGGCTAAAGATCAAGCTGACTGTAGGATACCATCGCTATTATGTTAACAAACAATTGCAAACATTTTTTTTTAAAGTGTCTGGTTTTATTTATTTTTTTTTTTTTATCTATTTATTGATGTACACCACTTTGGTCAACCCTGTTGTTTTAAATTGTGCTATAGAAATAAAATTGGCTTGGATTGAATTGGAATTGCCTGCAGTACCGTCCATAGACTTTCATTTCACTGTGTGTCCAGCTGCAGGAAGAGTTAAATCCCAACCTCACCGTTGTTTCAGTTCTTGTTTGTCTTTCTTTGACGCCGGTGGGGGGAAATAAATTAGGATGTTTGGCTCTCAAAATTTTATGCCCTCAGTCTATAACTTTGTTTGTGTATTGTTTATTTATGTGTGTTTTTGGTCCATGGCATAACTATGCAATATAAATGCAGGCTGTAAAATTTAAATTTTTTTCCCCTTCCAAACTGTGCCCATTTATTTTATTCAGAGCAGAATAAAATGGCTTTAAAAAGCAGAATAATAAAAGATATTGACGAGCAGCTGCGATCGGTAACCAATGGTAATTAAAAACAATGTGAAATGCATGAATAACCCTCCCATTTTTTATTTACAAGGATAACAATGCATGATAAGAGTTGCGTGAATTTAAGCATTGGACAGAGCACGTACAAAGATCACAACTACATGTCCTTTTACTTAAATGTCATTTTCATGGTTGTATGTGAGTCATCTTTTCTCTCTTTGTCAGGGCCAGCTGGTAGCGAAAGGCACCTATAATGAGCTGCAGGGTCCTGGACTGGACTTCACCTCACTGCTTACGGAGGATGAGGTCCCAGAGGAGGAGATGCAAGACCCAACTGCCATCCCTGTCTCTGGATTCTCCCATACACTCTCTCACAATTCCACCTCCTCCATGTCCTCCCTCTCCTCTTCTCATTGCTCTTTGATTGAGGGAGCAGAGTCACTTGCAGTGGTGGGTGTATTTTCAACCTTGAATTACTTAAATGATCTTGACTGTGAGCAGCTGTTGTGCTTCCTTTCAGCCACTAGAGAGCAGAAGATACTCACCTTTCCCTTCTTATTTGAACCTGATTATAAAGTGATGCTGAATGATTCCTATAGAGTGTCTATCTGTAGATTGTGCAACCAATAGAGGAGGAAAGTCGCTCAGAAGGAAACGTCAGCCTGCGTCTGTATGTGAAATACTTCATGGCAGGTGCTAACTTCCTGGTCCTCTTGGTCCTCATTTTACTCAATGTTCTTGCACATGTGAGTTCATTTTTTATTTTTTTTTTCATATGAATTTTGTTCGGTTTTCTATCCATTTTGGAAAAAATACAACATAGAAGTGAATTCACTTTAGTGAATTTAATGTAAAATATAACTATTAATTTTTTTTTGTCAAAAGAAGTTAAATTTTTTTTATGTCTGCATTCTTTTGTTTTAATCAATATGATTTTTTTAATGTTTTCTTTTGTTTTCTTTTTTTTTTTTTTAACTTTTTGGTTTATGTTTCAAATTTAACAAATTTTTCGGTGTGCTTCTTTTCATTTTTGTTTAGGTTACATTTGTCCTGCAGGACTGGTGGCTTGCTTACTGGTGAGATTTTGTTTCTTTTACACCCTGTGAAAAACAGGAGGCACAAAAAAAAAAAAAAGTGAGGTTAGTGGTTTTATGAGGCAAACCAACATATTTTCAGAGACTGGAAGTGGTTGATAATTTAATAGATTACTATTAAAGATTACTGAACCAAAGTGTTTCTTAGTATTATCACTTGTTGAAACTGACCTTGCGCTTCAAGATAGGAGAAATGTGTTTTCTCTAGTGCCTTCATGTTGCAGCTTTCGTTCTTTTTTGTGTTTACTTGTCCTTGTGGATTTTTGTTTCTTTTGTGACTGACTTGCAGGGCCTCGGAACAGAAGCACATCAATGTGAAAAAGCACCTCAATGGCAGCTTCCCCCAGCAGCTGGACCTTGACCTCTACCTAGGTGTTTACGCAGGTGAAGCTCGCCGAGTGCACATAGCTTTTTATGTACTACAAGGCTCTCAATACCAAATCATTCAATGAACAGACCCACAGTTCTTTGGCTGTGGCCCAAGGCCTTCAAGGCCCAGTGTATGTGTACATGGGCCTCAGCTGTACAGGCAGATAGCAGCACCCTTCTTGTTCGCTGTTGTTGGATTACTCTGATTATCTCTCTGTGACTTCAAACCTTTTCACTCTCTCAAGCTTTGTATCCACCTTAATAGCTCAGCATTCAAGACAAAAAAAAACCCCAAAACATAATAGATGGAAAAAAATAAAGTGGAAGATATATGGTTCTGCCTAATAATGCCAGTGTTAAAAACTCAGTTCTGTATGCTTATCTTAAAACAAGTTTATGAAGAGCAGCATTGTCAGCGTGGTGTGCTGATGGATTATTTTTCCTCTTCTTTTCTCAGGTTTAACAGCCACCTCAGTTGTGTTTGGCTTCCTTCGTAGCTTGGTTTTCTTTAATGTCCTGGTGAGCTCATCCCAAAGGCTTCACAACAGCATGTTCAATGCCATCCTGAGGACCCCGGTGCACTTTTTCGATATAAATCCAGTTGGTAAGTGGCTCATCTCCATATCAGGTTCTCATATGAGTAACTTTTGACTTGTAACTTATTTTTAGCATAACCAAGGTTAGACAGGGATGATGAGCAGATTATGAGACGCGAACATCCAGGTGCTCTTGAAGTTATTGTTGTAACATCTCACCACTAGAGAGCAGACAGTTACTTCCTCATGTGTTTAATCCACTTCACAAACATCTATATCCTTTCCCTTAAACTCCTGAGTTTGTCATTGCCATCAGGTTCCGTGTGGCACATTAATTCACCCATTCAAATCTTCATACAACTCTTAAGATATTATTTGTACTCAAAGATTTTATATTATAGTCACATTGAAATACACGAGGGCAGCTCTGCGACATAGTGGTTAGCGCTGTTTCCTCACAACAAGAAGGTCGTGGGTTTGGTTCCCGGGCCTGGGGCCTTTCTGTGCGGAGTTGGCATGTTCTCCCTGCGCTTGTGGGGGTTTCCTCCGGGTACTCCGGTTTCCTTCCTCCGTCCAAAGACATCATGTTTGGGTTAATTTGTGACTCTAAATTGTCCATAAGTCTGAGTGTGAGTGTGAGTGGTTGTTTGTCTCTGTCTGTCTCTGTGTGTTGGCCCTGTGATGGACTGATGACCCTTCCAGGGTGTACCCCGCCCTCACCAAAGTGAGCTGGGATTGGCTCCCCCCACGAACCGGAAACAAATAAGCGGTAGAAGATGAATGAATAAATATAATTTCTTTTCTTTTTTTTGAGATACTTAACTTTTTATTGGAATTAAAATCTTCCAACAAACTGACAAAACAAAAGTAACAGCTGGGAGGTAGAGCCTAGGTAACCGATAGCCCAGTTTGTTTAAAATACCTGTAATATGACTTAATATTTGGCCATAATGCATTTAAATGAGGAAAGAATGTTATCTTTTTTTTTTTTTTTTAAATACTGTGAGTCCAAACAAAAAACAAACAATAATATTGAATAAATCCTGTTTGCAGTAGATCTTGGACACTGTTGTGTTTGGACTAGAGCGCTGTTTAAATACAGACATATTTGTCTTGTGCACTGTATCAGAAATCTTTGATTATTTCATTAGCCTTGGACGCTGTAGCTGTCGGGTCAATGGAGAGAGCAGATGGACATGATTTTAAAAGAGAGAGAACACTTGCCTGACGTTACTCAGCAAGGGCTGCTGGTTTTATCTCCAGGTGTGTTTTATGCCACTTTGATTTCTTAAAAAATTTGAATAAAATGAAGAAGAATAACAATGAAAACTTTGAATAAATAGAATCAGTTTGAATCATTTATTACATATTTTCCTCTTCTTGTTATTATATGTCTGAGACTTTGTGGCATTAATTAAAGACCTAATTTAATCAGGTGAAATATTGTCACTACAATCTGTCATTCATATCCAAAGTCAACTGTCAAGTGGCCCACTTTGATAACTTTAATTTTTCTGGAGCATTGTTCACCTGTCAGCAGATAATTACTCAGCCTAATCTCTTCATAGTGACATGCATGTACGACACAATCAGCTCAGGTGGGAATTCTCAAGAAGAAGTATCTGTATAATGAGTCATAATAAGCTGGTAACACAAGTCTAAATATGATTCGAGGGTGTTCAGGAGCTTGTGGTTTTTACTGCATTATAAGTGGGTGTAGCGACAAAGCTTTCCTTTGCAAAGCTGTATTTGGAGCAGACACCACAGGTCTTAATCTTTTGGCTTTTGTTTTTAGTGCTGCTGGTGTGTTACATATGGATTTACCTAACGGCTTATCTGGGTGTGCCTTGCTTGGTAATCTACGCACAGGAGGAGAACAAACACTTTGAATAATGTAATAATCTGTTTAATAGTGCAGTAAAGGAGAAGCTTAACAGACACTGCTATCTGATTGCTGTTGTGCTGCTATCAGTAACTATTGTATGACCAGTCCAGTCATTACAGCTTGGCCTCCAGGCAGGCAAATAACACAGTGTGTTTGACTGGATTTATAGACAGCTGTCCAAGAGGCTGTGTTTCATTTGTTCTTTGTCCAGTCAATGGTAGATTAAACACGAACGTAACACTTTTTTTCACCTGTGCAATATAAATAATTCTTTTCTTTTTTTTTTTCTCCTGCTCTGTAGTTTTATTGATTTATTTTTTGGATGTGATTCATTCGCTTAAGTGAAACCATATGAAATAGGAAAAAATCAGGACAAAGACAGCTGTTGACAACTAATTTTTTTTTCCTGTCTTAAAAAAATATTTTCCCCTTCATATAATTAATCATCACTTCCATCACAGCCTCTTCCACATCCACTAGTGCCATAAGTGTGAGTAATTTGTAACCGTGTGCCGAAATGTTGTTAAGGATTTGACAGCTGTTTACATGTGTAAGTGATAGGTGCGCTGCTGCTGAACAGGCCCAGCGTTTGATAGCTGTCCTCAGAGTTAAAGGTTACCATTTCAAGCGTCACTGCACAAAGGTCTAGCTTGTTATTCTGAGAATGTGGTTAATAACAATAGAGTACAGCAGTGGCGAATTATGATTGATGGAGAGGCATTGTAACTCCTCTGTATCAGCTACTGAATACCTCTGCTCCATTTGAATCATGATTCTGTGTTATCTTTTGTGCTGTGTGCAGATTGTGTTGATTTCCAAGTTAAGGCTCTTGGTGATTAAAACCTTTATGTTTTGCAACAATCCTATTTGATAAGTTTAAAGATAGTCAGATGATTTTGATAACATGACCTTTCCTCAATTTTCTATGAATTTATAAAACTTAATATATTCATGTTGCTCAATTTTTGCGACACATGCGGACTTATTGCAGCTGTTCATCCAAATTTGATCCAGTTAGAGCGGGATAGACGGCGGTGGATGTGTTGAGCTGATGTTGATCCCTGTAATTTAGTGTCATTGAGTTGGTTAATCCCCTCAGAGACTGCAGGCCAGGGTTTCAGCTCATCAGCACAGTCAAAGAGTGGCGTTTCAGACAACTCTCACACTCACACTCACACACACACACACACACACACACACACAAACGCGCGCACACACACACACAGACGCACACATGGCTTCAACTGTCCCCCTTTCACATCAGCATAGTGGGCCATCTCAGTGCCGAGTGTCACTCAGTTTCTGTTGATGCAGGGGACTTTAGATCCTCTGTAGTCGGTGATGTGAGATTCTAATTGTGTCTACAGAGGCAATGTTTTTAATGTCTGTATTTCAGGTCTGGGTTGCAAGAGTGCTAAGAGCAAAGTGGAGGAAGTACTGCAGAGAGGATGATGATATCGAAGTGTGTAAATTGAATGTGGAGATGGAGCCGTGTGTGTGTGTGCAGCATGGCTGATAGGGCTCCCCCTCGCTCGGCACTTCCACTATTTAATTGCATGAAAGGGAAGGAGAGGAGATTGCAGGAGCCTGGCGGTGTGAGCGAAGAGAATGGATTTAGAATGTATTAGTATTGGCAGCAAGGTGCCGGCGGTGGGAGGCTGCCCCAGGCTCCTGGGCCCTTCATGGAAGTGCAGGTGAGCTGTGCCACCTCCAGCCTTGGCAGCCCCCTCCCCAGTATTCCTTCATCATCGCACTTGCCTCACTGAAAGGCCCCACCAACTGCACTGGGGCCCACACATGGAGCAGCTCTGAGTTGTCCCCTTATCTTGATGTTTACAGGGAACAGCGATTTGCCACACGCCCCGCTCTGGCCAGACCCCACTGTTCCACTTCTTTAAGTGTGATTGGGGGCCCTGCTCTACTAATATCTCCACCTAAGGGGCCACCTTAGTTGGGAGGGCTTGATATTTCCTGAGCCTGAAAAAGTGGTGCAAATCACCCCTGGAGTCTTAAACCATGAGAAATTGTTTGATACTAATGCTGCTGATATCCTGAAATGTCTATACCCCTCTCTACACAATAGGTGATATTGTTGACAACCACCCAGAGTGATTGAAGCCATTGTCCCATGCCGATCTTACCTCATAGGCATTTCCATGCAGTGAATGTCTTTGTGTAACTGCATCACTGTAATGTATCCCCTCTATAGTCTGCGCAGGATGGAGAAGGGTCTTTACTTCATCCCCTCTGAAACTCTGCGTTAGCTGAGCTACTTGTCAAACAGCTGATAGCTGACTGATGTCTCTGCTCAAACACCCTCCAACCATGGTATGATGTAACCAGGAGAAACCTATCCTTTTTCTTATTGGCATTGTTTGTCAGATATGCATGAATTTGGGTCATCTATGGCTTAGACAGTGAAATTACATAAAATATTATTGGATCTTCCACAAACACAGTTTGACAAGTACTCCCCCCATTCCCTTACTAAAGCAGCGATATTCTTCACTACTATAGTAGCAGCTCTACCCACTTGCTTGAACCTTCCCCTCGGGATGTCTGTATGCTAAAGGGGCACTCACACTGTGAATAAGATTAGTCTGCCTCCAAGTGTACAACATGCTTACGCCACTTGACTTTGAATCAGTACTGATTTGGAGCATTGCTGGGTTGTTGCAGGGAATAATGCTCTGGCTGCGTTTATGCAATGGCTGTTATGGGGAGCCTGGCCTCGTCTGCATGCATGTTTTTAGGGGGGTGCGGCATTTTGGATAAAGCTGTAAGCTGCTTACGGCCGTGGAGAGAGGTGATTACAGGGCCCAACTCCATAGGACTGACTGGGAGGCTGGGAGGCAACTTTTAGGTCAGTGGTGCCATAGCTTCACCACGCCTCAAGAGTGCCATACCACCACACTGTGCCAACACGCCTCTCAGCCATCACCTCCCTCAATCCTTTACTGAGTGCCGCCATGTTTCAAGGTCTTTGCTGCGAGCCTAGATAAACTCATTGACATGCTCGTGTGGTTAGTTTCTCTTTATCAGGGGTTGTACCCTAAATGTGTAAGTGTTGCTTTATTTACATTCTCCTCAGACAGACTTTATTGTTCGCTTAATCATGTGTCACTGGGAGAGACAATGGCTTGCTTAAGTACAGTACAAAACATTATGACGCTATTTTTGAGCCACTTTGACAGGGAATATAAACTATATAAGAGCACACACAACACAACCACGGCTTATTCTTGTCTTTTAACTTAAGCCCTGTTCTCGCTGAGGTAACACTGTCACTGCTCTGGTACTTTTTGTCTGCCTCTGAGAGTCTTGGGGCTTCCTTCAGGGACAGAGATAGAGAAAGCCTTTCTGTCTTGCCTGCCTTTGGGTAGTTCAGTGTGGGGATTGGCTATCACTGACCCAGCAGTAAATAGTGTGTGAACACAGCTGGAGTGTAATCTTAGGTGCTGTGGGATCAGAATAGGGGAGCAAAGTCACTAAAGGAGTGACAATGCAGGACTGCAACAGCACCTGCAGAGCACCAGCCAAAATAATGAACACCTGAGCAGATTGGAGGCAACTCAATTAACGTCACTGACACTGCCAGTCAGAGCATAAAGGCAGGTACGCAGCTTCTGTTGCCCTTTTGTTTCCAAACAAAAGGTTCCCTCACGTATTCAGCCAAGAGTTGGGCTGTCTTTATGAAATGTTACACAAATAATGATTCATTGTTTAATATAGATAAGCCTGTGTTTCTTTTTTTTTTTTTTTATCAGTTATCGCACTCAATGTATAAGCTTTGTACTCGGAAATTGAAAGATACAGGACTTTGGCAGCAGTTGCTGAGTGCTCCAATGAGACAAAAAAACTATGAAAAGAAACCAAATATTACGAAAAAAAAATGTCTGTATTTGACCTAAATATGCTCATAAACCACTAAGCTAAGTTAGATCTGGAAATTACTTGAATGATAAATGCTCAAAACTAATTCACCTAACTATTTGCCTATATTGATTCTGACTGTATTGTCACACACACCTTTATGATGAATACATCAGAGGTATCTGCTGCTGCAATACATCTGATCCCATCTTATCTGGTCATTTGTGTTGTGTTATTCCCAGGAAGAATCCTCAACAGGTTTTCAAAGGACATTGGTTACCTGGACTCACTGCTCCCGTGGACGTTTGTGGACTTTATCCAGGTGAGTCTCACCTCGGCAGGTTTGGTCGCTGGTGCTGCAGCATGGGGAGGCCATTTCATGCCTGGCTAAACCTGCTTTGTGGTCTGGGTCTCCTAATCTGGAAACAATTACTGCAGGATTACCCGCCAGCGCGGCCCAGCGCCTGCACAGATTTAATAAAAGTGTGCACATAGGCTGAGGGCGTGGCTCCCCCAGTGTGACACAACAGAAACAGCATCCGCAGAGAATGTGTACGGAGACTAAGCGAGTGATTGGGAGGGTGAAAGGAACCAAAGAGGAAATAAAGCTTACGGGATGTTGGGTCAGATGTGGAGGAAAACAGTGGGGAGGAGAGGAGGGGGTGACAAGGATGATGTGTTGAATGGCAAGGAGAAAAAGCGTGATCGGTAGGCGTACAATGTGTTTTTAGGAGTGGAGCTGGAAGCGTAGTAGAGGTGGAAAGGGACAGCTCAGTTGGAACAGATCCAGCGTTGGACTCCCACAGCAATTCACCTAATGTTCTACAGTCGGGCCCGGTAGCCGAGGGCCACCCTGGTGCATAACCAGGTTAGGTTACCAAAATGCCACCCTGCCACTACGACAGCCATCTACCACGAAAGCCTGAGGAGATGAGCCAGCTCATGCACCTAGTGCCACAAAGAAGGGAATGTTCGCTGCACAATTTGAGGTAGAGGAGCAGGCGTGGCTCCTTGGTTAGGGCCAAAGAATAGAACAAAGGCGTGCTGAAAACGAATCCCCCCTCCACAATGCCTGAGTGATGTTTGTGGCAGATACCCATCTCACAGTAGACAAAAGCCATCTTAAATGCTGAAAGCACAAAAGATCATTCGCACAAAAGCTTTTTGTCTGCTATAGTTCCCCTCATTTTGATAATAAGGTGAATAATGGTTGGAGTAAAATAATAACTTTGTAGAAGGCCCATAAGGTCCAAGTGAAAACAGTGAAAGTAGACTAGGTCATGACTTGTATTGCACATATGCACCCACTGTACCTCATTCCTGACCTATCCATTCCCCCGTTGTTGATTATTACCTTTGTTATTCGGACATATAAGACGATACTTCTTGAGTCATGATTCCATATTGCAGTGAAAAAATAACATCCATGTAACAAGTGCTCAAATATATCATGTGCAGCGGACAGATGTGCTGGGGAGTGCAATAGTTGACCACAGTGGCATCTTTTGGATAAAACACTTTTGTTTGCAGAGCTCTTTGCTCTTGTTTGCAGGTGTCTTAGCTGGAGCAGGCTTGAATGCTTTCAGGAAGGAAGATTTTCACACTTTTTTATCAAAGTATCAGCCGTGCAGAAAAGCTGCTGCTCCTGACTATTGTTGCTCATTCGCGGAGGGACATTTCCCCATAATCATTGTTTAAATGGTTGTCAGTCGGGAATAAAGTGAAACTTCATAAACAATGCCCTAACTGGTTTATCTCTCTCTATGGGGAGAGCCTGCTTCTGTGTGGGGATTTGCACCAGAGCCACCTCCTTTATGGTGGTGTAAGCACTTCACAGCCCTTCAGCACTGCCCCCATACTCGCCTAACAAGGGGATTCCCTCTAGATAGGGGAACCTAGTTACACCCCAGAGCCCAATTTTTTCCCCAGGTCTCATTTAGTAGTAATTTAGTATATTTGGAAAAAGGGCCCTTTCTTTCCTCTTTTTATGGTCAGGGGACAAAGACAGAAATGTCAATTAAAAACACCTCAGCCTTCTGGGACTGTCAGCTTTTGTGTGGACTTGACCTTTAAATCCTGGGTTGCCTCTATTTTCACAGAAGGGGCAGAGGAGGAGGGAAAGACAATAAGGGGTGAGTACAGGGGTCTTTCAGTGGAGGATTTTGTGTGAAGGCTCTTGACCAAGTCATACCACTAACTGTGGGGTCCATAGCTACATTCATAGGTTTTCTCAGTCATCCATGGATATTCAGTTTGTCAGGATATAAATACTTAGACACCAGCTGACAATTGCTAAAAAAAATATATAGTAGTAAAAGCAGGAGTTATCTGAAGCAAGAAAGTAGTTTGTGTGTGTGAGAGGGCGTGCAGGTGTTTGTGGCGACACACGAGCACAGAACAGAGCAGAGATGGCTGTTACCTAAAAACAGTGGTGGACGGACCGTTGTGTGAGTCTGTATATTGTGGCACATTGTGTGTCAGGCCTCTTCAGTGGCTTTGTGGGATATGAGAAGTGCTGACGTAACCATGAGTGCTGTGGGATGGGATTTCACTGGCTTTCTCTGTTTCTTTACCACGCTGATGACAGAAGAAGTGAAGAATGCACTGGCTCCAGGCGTTACACAGATTAGCCTGAGAAACACAGAAGATGGCCCCGTGCGGAAATATATAGGCTGTTCCATAAATCCCCTTTGACCATTGTTTTATGACAGAGTTGTTGTTGTGCAGGGTGACAAAAGTGACACACAAATGTGAAAGGTGAACTTGTACAAATACTTTTACTGTGTTCACCTATATATCAAATGAGCTTACATATGAACCAGAACATAAAAAAAGCAGTGTGAGTTTTTGTGTGTGTTGGTGTGTGAGTGTGCTTAAATTGCCCTCACATAGTCATTTGTTGTGTTGTTGTGTGTGTATGTGTGGTCTCCCATGATGCTGCTTTTCAGCACCTCAGCTGCTCTGACTCAGAAACACAGGCCAGGCCCGGGGTCGCTTGAGCCTGGGAACTTACGTAACAAATTCTCAATCTCATCTACAATCTCACCTCACATCAGTATCATGAAGATAATGGATTCTGTGCTTTTTGTGAGTGACTTTTGTGTGTGTGAATTGCTGTTTTCTTGCGTGTTTGAAAAAGTTTTTGTGTTATTATCAAGAGCAAAAGAGAGAGAAAGGAGCAATGACTGAATGAATGAATTTGCTGGACACTGGTGATTTATAGTAGAGGGAGAGAGAGTGAGATAGAGAGAGGGAGAGAGAGACTGTATTTCAAAGCCTTTCTCTTATTTCGAAAATGGGGTTGGAAATCAGCAGCTTGACTGAGCCCAAATAAGTGACTTCTTTTACCTTTTCACAGAACACAAAGGCCTAATCCTAGGACTACTCGAGCCACCAATGTAGACAGCGACTGAGACCACCACAGTGTGTGTCAGGCCCTCCTCACCACACACAAAACACATTGACTGCAGCTTTATGAAGTGAAAATGCCCGAGAAGAGGAAAATGTGAAGGAGGTGTCCACAGTCATTTCTCCCAAAGAAAAGCCACAGCATCTGGGCATTTAATGCAAAAATAAAGCCCAAAGACAGAGCAGAATGGATTGGGTCACTCGTATTGTTCCAGGGCCCGAGTGGAACAGCCCTGTTTTGTTTCAATGCCACTGACCCTTGCAGCTTATTGTACTGTTCTGTCACGGAAAGTGTGGAACACACACACACACACACACACACACACACACACAAAAAAAAAAAAATTCCAGCAATGACAGAGGACTTCTTTTGAGGAATTTTCTTGTTTTTCCTATCATGCATTTCCCTCATTTCCTGTTTTGTTTGCATGTCTTTCCCAGTGGCAAATATTGCACACTGACAGTAAATAAAGGGAGGATGAAAAAGAGGTTGTAGAAAGCGTACCGATTCCTTGTGTCCAGAGGGATGTTTAATTAAAGGGAAGTGTTTATTTTCTGCTGTGGAACAACAGTTGCTATCATTGCTGAACACAAATATAGCAATTAACTTCAATTTTCTACATTTATTTGGACATCAAAGAGCTGATAGGATCATTGAGAAAATAAAGCAATTAGGGTCAGCAGAGATCTGAATAGTCTTTGGACACAGCAGTGCACCCAGTTTGCTTGAATGACTGAATCACATGCGTGCGGTAGCTTTCTTTTCTTGCTAAAGAGCAATTAGTGGTAATTCTTTATTTAAACTGTTTGTATACAGAACCTTTCATCCTTTTATCCACTTTTATGTGCAGCGGGATGTGGCTTTGGGAGTTTTCTGTTCCTGTGTGGTTTCATAGGAGATATGGATGTGGTCTGAGTGGGTGAGGTGTTCACTTGTGGGGATTACTTATCGGAGTCATCTGTGTGTAGTGTGGGTGGGGGCCACGGTGTTCCCGATACTGACATGATAAGCGGCAGACCACGCAAATGGATCACATCAAACGGGGGGCCTTGGCGACAGAGGTCCTTGGGGAGCAGGAGGAGGCAAGACTCCTATCTAATGGTTCCTGTTCCTCCTCCGTCCCCTCAGATGACCCCAACATTAAATAAGCGGCCTGGCTCGGACCTTCGTGGCCCCTGCTGAAATGGGCCCAATTAGAATTCAAATTAACCAACCAGTAAACATCAATGAGCAGTGTCGCTGTGTCACTAACCAGCAGCAGGAGAGTGAATGAAAAACAGTCTTTACGATAAAACGTTTGTTCAGTTAATATTTGATCCCCTGAAGGGAAGGCTGGATAACATGCCGTAATGGCCCATGTGCCACCATCTCACTTTGCAGTCTGGTAGCCTTCCATCAAGGCTAAGATTGAAACTTATGTACTGTGAAATTCTTGGGATCAGTTGTGCTCAGTAGCTTCCACTTACTGTTTGATTGTGCAGGCTCCACTATGGCAATGGTTAGACTAGTAATACCCTCTTATCTGAACTGCAAATGGGATTGAGTGGCTTTTCATCATAAAACTACACTGAAAGTGATCATGCTTAAATGTGTGCTTAAGTGGCAGATAACATCCGTAATTAAGGTGGTAAATTAAATTTTCATCTCTCTGGGCTAGTCTGAGACCACTGAAGGTAACCACACGATCCTAATCTCCACGTTTTATGATTCATCTCTTAGGATGTGTCTAATTTCAGGGTGTGAGGTTTCAATTTTGTCATCTAACGATCGAATAACAAATATGTAACACAGTATATCTTTCAGTTAGGAACATATTCAGTGGTGGAAGAAGTACACAGAGACCTTATTTTAACCCTGTTATAAAAAAAAAATAAACTGAAGGAATCCAAAGTTAAAAATACTTACCCCTCTGTTTCCACGTTACACATGCTAATTATATATTATGTAAACTGAAATTTTATTCTGCAAAGTAACTTAATTATTTCAGTCCGATAAATGTAGGGGGCCAAAATACAACAGTTTGGTCTGAAATCGAATTAAGTAGAAATAGTAAATTGAAAAATTTTAAGTACTCAAATGAAGTACCTCAAAATGTGGGCAAGTATTGTGTCTGTACTGTGTTAATGATCACCTCAATTGGGTGACTGTAAAAACATTTAATCAATATACATCATGTATCTATAGTTTGATACTTTATCAGATGGCCATTATAATTTTCTAAACACAGTGCAGGTGTAAACGCTTCAGTGGTGTCACACTCATTGCCTCCAATCTTGTTTAGGCAGCTCTGGTATCCTGGTCTAGATGTGTCACAGAGCCATTAACACGGGTGATGAGTCACTGTGTTGTTGAGGGCTGTGTGGTTTGAGTGTGATGTATCAGACACCCACAGTGTGGTTCCCAGAGCCCTCTGCCAGTCACTGTGGCCATGCCTGTTGGCTGGTTGCTCTGCCAGGGAGGCTTACAGGCCAGAAGTGTTGAAGGGAAAGCCCGAGGGAGCCAAGGATATGAGCTGCAGTGGCCAAGTGGTAAATTCTCACTTGCTGTTAAGTGAGAATTAGCACTGTGATCGTTTTCCTTTCACACTGTGAGTCACATAAGCTCAGACCCACAACCTGCTGTCACCTTACTGTATGTCCATGATGGTCTCACACAAATAGAGCTGAAAGAGTTTCTCTTGTTCAGCCTGAAAAAATAGGCCTCACTGCACCAGTGGTAACCCACACAGCAGCAGTGGAGTCTTTGCCTCAGTTGCTGTTTGATTAATGTTTTGCACACATCTTTCTCTCCGCCCCAGGTTTTTCTCCAAGTCATCGGAGTGATTGCAGTAGCAGCAATCATCATGCCTTGGATCCTTATTCCCATTGTTCCCCTTCTCATTGTCTTCCTGTTCCTGAGATGCTACTTCCTGCAGACCTCCAGGGACATCAAGCGCCTAGAGTCTACCAGTAATTTTTTATTTTTTATTTATTTTTTTGGTATGGGAGCGTGGACATGTCCATTTATGACAAAAGACAAAAGCAGACCACAGGAATGCTAATAGACCATTGAAGTAAACCATGGTCATTAGCATAAAGGCTAAAGGTGGCAGTAGCCTGTTAGCTCGGCCACACGCAGTTTCCTCAAGAGACTGGAGTTCATGACATCGCTTACAATGGGAAAAATGCCAAGTGGGCATGACAAGGCCATTGCAGACTTTGGTTTATCTGTTTTATTCTCGGCTGAGAGCCCAAATGCTCAATGGCCAACAGGTTCCATCATCATAAAGAAAAAAAAGTTCTATCAAAAAGCTCCAAGGAAACATTTAGCTTTGTCTTTTGGTTTTGTTAAACTAACAAATGGAGACAAAAGATTGCTCAATTGCAACCTTTTCCTAAATTAAAACTTACTGATACTAGGGAAACATTTGTCCATATTTTTCACTATTGATCACCAAATCTGATTTTATTTGTCTCTACTTTCTGATAATTCTGCAATAGATCAGGTATATCGACCCATGCTCTGTAGACTCTCATATCTCTCTCTGCACTACAAATACTTTATTCATCAAGTGCAATATCACAGGTGCAATATTAAGGATCAAGGACTACCTCCTGCTGCACACGTGCATTCAGTACTCAGCAAAGCTAACTTCGGCTTCTTATTTAAATTGCTTATATTTTGCTCTTGTCATATCTTACTACTCTTGTTATATTTTACTCTGTTTATATTTTGCGTTTTGTTTCTTATTATCGTAGTTGTTGTTGCACTTTTATATTTATATTTATTAGGCTAAAACCAGGACCTGAGTCCAAATTTCGCACCATAAGCATGTAAATGTGAGCTGGTATGACAATAAAATGTCCTTGTCCTTGTATAAAATCTCAAAACATGGTAGTTTAGCAGATTATAATTATCCCTTCAATTTAATTCAAAACACAATATTGAAGCAGCCACTTTAACTATAATAAAGGAAATCAAAATGATTCTGAACCTAAATCGTTCATAATGCTAAATAATACTAAATTATAGTCTTCAAAATGTGTAGAATAAAGAGTAGTAAGGGTAAGAGTATTTTGAAAAACTTGATTGAGGTGTTAGATTTATAGATATTACAGTTACAGTTGTTTTTAACAGATGTGGTCTGTTTGTTCTTTTAGCTCGGAGTCCTGTCTTCTCCCACCTTTCTTCCTCTCTCCAAGGCCTGAGCACCATCCGTGCCTTCAAGGTTCAGCAGAGGTTTCAGCAGATGTTTGATGAATTTCAAGATCTCCATTCAGGTAAAAGGAATGGAGGGATGTTAACTCATCCACATATTTCCTCTTACAATGTAAAGGTCAGACATAATGTGTGTGGCTTTGTTTGTTAACAGAGGCCTGGTTCTTGTTCCTGACCACTTCTCGTTGGTTCGCTGTGCGTCTTGATGGAATTTGTTCTATCTTTGTTACCATTACTACTTTTGGCTGCATCTACCTCAGGGATGGTACTGTATGGGGTTTTAATGTAACCATAATGGTAAACTCATTATTGTGTGACTGTATGTTTACATAGTTTCTGAAATTTTAGGTTTGGAGCCAGGTGCAGTAGGCCTAGCTCTGTCCTATGCTGTAACACTCACAGGCATGTTTCAGTGGGGTGTCAGACAGAGCGCAGAGATCGAGAACATGGTGAGGATGTTTTATATTTTGCTTGGATATCACAAATTTTACTATACATTGACCCATTTAGCCAATTTTTATTTTTCTGCTTTTAAAATGTAATAAAAAAAACCTTTCATAAATGTTGTGGTTTTCAAATCTGTTAAAAAAAATGTTTCCTATGTTTCATATTTAGTTTACCTGCAACATAGCACAGAGTACCAACAGAGGACTCCTCATACACACATTACAAACTGAATGCGCATGGGTTGAGAAAAGAAAAGTGGAAGCAGGGAAGATATACTAAGGAAGTCATTGCATTGCCATACAGGATTTTCATGTTGGGTTTTTCTAGCACCAGAGTCTCTTGTTTGATTTTCACCGGTCTGCTTTCTTAAAACACAAATTCACCAGTTTAATTATGTTTGATTCTGTGGGATGGTAAAGTTAGAAATACTGCTGTGTCATGTCACCTACTTTACCTCAGGTCTACTTTGCTTTTCATTTATGAAGAATGTTTTTATACTTTATTTTTTATAGATGACGTCAGTGGAGAGAATTGTTGAGTATGTGGAGCTGGACAGTGAAGCACCCTGGGAAACAGACAAGCGGCCTCCAGATGACTGGCCAAGGACAGGCTCCATTACCTTTGACAGAGTCAACTTCTCTTACAGTGCTAGTGACCCTTTGGTCCTAAAGAACCTCACTGTAATCTTCACTTCCAGAGAAAAGGTCTTGACCTGACTTGGGTTGATATGCAGCTAGTGTAGGTGTGGTGTGGTTCTTTTTATGTGGCATTATTTTGAAATCAATTATTAAAAGGACAGCATATGTGTTTCTGAATCTTGAGGACTATACCATTTGTGATTCATGGAATACATATCATGTGATTAAGACTGTTCAAGTGGATCCATTTGTTCCAAATTTGCATTTTGAGCTACCTGACGATGACAACTGTTTATTCACTATAGAGAGAGAGAAGAGGCCAATGTAGAGGGGTGAAGAAAGAGAGAGAGAGAGGAGGGCTGAGTGATATGGTTGAGGATGATTGAAATTGTGTTTAATACTGGGGGTGTATTTTGCATTGCTATGGTTGGCCAGGGCGGCTGATTTCACAATGGATGGGTTGATAAGTGGAGAGCCCCTGGCTCCTGACAGCCCATGGGAGGGATCTCTGCCGCATGCCATGGGGGTGAAAGGCTTTGTGCATCCTGACAGTTCCCTTGACACCTTTTCACAAGAAAACCTGCAGCTACCACCTACAGTACAAGATGCATCCACTGACTAAAGTCATATCATACACATAAAATATAAAAGCACAAACTCAACAGAGCACCTCAGGTGGCCTTCCATTGTTTGGAGGGAAATGGCTTGAAAAGGGCAAGATACTTATCTTCAAAGGCTTAAAATCAAGATTGCTTTTATGTTTCATTTTGCTTTAGATAAAATCTGAGCTTAAACAGCTTTAAAAAATCTTAGGTGAACTTTGACATCCTTATGTGACTGTCTTAAATATGGCAAAAAGTTAAAACATGATTTTCAACATTTTCTTGTTATTGTCATAGTTTTATTTTGAGTGAGTGTGTAACACATCCATACTGAACACTGTTTCAAATGTTGGTTATATATATATATTATTATATATAATATATATATTTGTTATAATGGCTTAAAGCAACTGTTGCTTGCAAATGCAAAGTGCAAGAAATGCAGTGTTGTTATCTTTCAGATTGAGTTGAGAAGCACAGGCATACAAAGCCAATGTATTCTCATTTTTTTGTCCTTCTAGTGGTCAATGTTTGTTCTATTTTACTGTTAAGATCAGATCAGACAAAAATAACATAAGTCATTTTTGAAATTCCACATAGATTTGAAAGGCAAGAACAAAGAATATTCTTTGTGGGTGGAAGACTTTTGCTGTATTTATTGTGCCCTGTACAACAAACGTGCTTTAAAAATACTGAGTTTTTGGTGGTCCTTACATCAATTATCAGTTAAAATTATCTCTTTATTAGAAAATAAAAAGGTTCACAAAGGCTTCATCATGTAATCACAAAGTGACATGAAAGGACCCAACACAAACCATTACTTACTCTGGATGCAACTAATCATTTAAGAAAATACTACTTAGTGAAGCTACTTTTCGAGGAGCATGGAGTTAGGTTGCATCTGGTGCAAAAGAGTGGACACATGGTGTGTTGTGTGTCTTCAATAAGCTCATTCGGTATGAAAAAGTTTGCTCAGGGCAAAGATCTAAACTTTCTTGGCCACGTGAGAGGAATGCCTCTAGCTCAGTAGGGAGAGGCATGGCTTTAGTCATATCGCTTTTCTCCTACTGCAGCTTCTGCACAACACAGATTCTTCATATTCTTCTATCACAGTGTTTGGCTGTTTGGTTTGGGGGGAAGAGCTACAAGCATCCAGTTGGTCTCTTCCTGTGTTCCTCATGTAATAATCACTCGTGTTTTTCAAGACTCTTTTAAAGGACCCAATTCAAGCCAACGTGCAGTCTTGTCTCTGATAATTCAAAATCAGGATAACTCATTCTGAGCATCCCGGTCCTTTATGCATCATCCACCCTATTTTGGCAAAAAGGGAGGAAAGAATTTGGTCGCACCATCTCTGTGTTTTGGCATTTAATGAGTACAGCGGTTCTTTGTTATGCAAGCAATGTTGTTGGTAATCCCCTGTCTAAACAAAGCATTACCCAGTGGCTGTGTAGTGGCATATAACAGGCCTATATGTTGGCAGGGAGCTGTGTGCAGCATCAGCAGTTCAGTTCAATGGACCAAGTGATGATTTGTCCCGTGTTGCCAATGTTGACACCACTCCCATTCATTAGGTCCCAGTAGCATATTGAGTCTTAAGTATGTTCTCTGAGCCACTTTTTGGCAAAAGTTCAATGACTAAAATGCATGATGCAATTTGGATATGCAAAAGTCTTACAGTGACAGGTAACGATAAGACCTGCAGGTATTCTCACTACAGTGATGGCAGAGTGACATCCTACTAGACAAAATGTCTGTGAAGACTAGCATATCAATTGTGTCAATGAAGGTGCATTGTTTATTTTTTTATGTTCAGTAGAGGCTAAAACAAAGGAGCAAAACCTAAAACCTGCCGTTTTATTCCTTAGTGTTGATGCATCGAATATTTTCCAGCAGCATGTATTTATCGCCATATTGAGCAAATGGTTTCATTGCAGTTAGCCACACGACACAATCTCCTGACTCCTGATGGAGCTTTACTAATGATAGTAGAGCTAATTGTTATCTATAGGAGCTCAATAATATGTTAGCTTTTTGTAAATAAGTGGAATGTTAGCAGCTTTTGAAATAACTCATCATCTCCACATTGCAGGTTGGGATCGTTGGACGCACTGGTGCTGGTAAAAGCTCCCTGATCTCTGCCTTGTTCCGGTTGGCGGAACCAGAGGGAAGAATCGTGATTGACGGGTTTCTGACTTCGGCAATTGGTCTTCACACCCTGCGCCAGAAAATGTCCATCATCCCACAGGTATCTCTGCAACAGCCTCAGCTGCTGTGACTTGGTAGAATTTTTTTTTAGATTCACAAGAAATTAAGTACATCAATCCTTATTTCACACTCAAGGTTATATTATTTTTCATGATTGAGAAATGTCAGAAATGTCAGATGAACAGCAGTAACGGAAACCTTCATGCTCTGGCCCTTTTAAATACAGCTGGCTTTTAAAAAGCCAAAACAAGTGAGGAGAATTAAAGTCGTCACTCAGGGGATTTCTGAAAGTGAGACAAACGGATGCCTTGAGACAGTTTAACTTTATTTCCGCTTGTTGAAACTGATACGGCATTAAGAAAATGCCAGCCTGCGGGTGAGTGTCAGCAGAGTGGAGGGAGGGGAGAAGACTCCCACGGCCTGTGCTGTGAAGAGAGCAGTTCCCCATCCCTGACAGAGGATTAAGCCCTCTACCCCCCAAACATGGGAAAGCTGCTTAGACGAAGTCTCCCCCATCCTCACAGTCAGAGTCCCCTTGTACGCCATCACTTAGCTCAAGTCTTGAACATTTCTAGGGTGAAGCCAAGATGCCCAAAACAGTTTCATTAATGCTTTTCTGTGGATTTGATATGTTCCTGGCATCGCTACTGCTTCAGATAAAGTTTTACTTCCTAGTCCAAACTAGTTTGAGATGGATGTGATGTGTGTTTGATGTGATTTTGTTTACTCTTTCTGTCTCTCCTAGAGGGAGAGACTCGCACACTGGCAGGTTAGAGTCAGAACTTTAACTGCACGCCCATCTGTATCACATATTGGACGGCGTTCGCATGACATGAAACCTAACCAGTATTCAGAAGAGTAGAGTTTCTGTGCTCTTGGTTTTTACAAACTTGCATAGAAAGAAGTCTCTTGCATTCATATAAATTCATCTGAAAACCTTTTATTCTCCCGCTACACATAGGGATAAAGTGATATTCAGTCAGCCTTTCACAGGGGAAGAATCTTGATATAAATTGCCAGTTGCTTTACTTTTTCATGTGGAATTTTGAGTGTGATATGTACGCTATACATTAGCCATGAGGAATTTCATTATTTGCCACCCACAGATTTGATTATGATAAGCTTTTATTAGCATATGGCATTAAAAATGGATCAATTTCCGTCACTATTGAATCCTCAGGAATGACTTACTAAAAATGAATTCTGTGGCAAACAGAGGGCTAAGAATTGGTGGAGCACATAATCGGTCTCTGGAAAGCTGTGCTTGAAAGCAGTTTTTCCTGACCTGACATTGAATCCTCAATTAAAGTGTGTCACAAAACTAGTTTGAATTGGGACTTCAGCTGGCTTAATGACAAGGGTGTATTTTGGTGACAGAGGGAAAAGCTCATTGGAAATAAAGAGGTGGAACATTTTTCAAAGACACAGGGATGAAGTCCTGAAACATGACCTTTGTGAAGGTTTCTTGAGACTTTTTTTGCTGTCTGAGGTGCATGCACTATATGTGTGCACTGTGCCTACACACATGAATGGAGACGGGACTTTTTTCACTGCGTTGCTGTCACAGTACTGGTTTTGAGCTGACTTGTAAGAAAGCAGAGATGAAGGTGTGGATAGTGAGTCACACAGACTAGTGGTTCTATAATCTTAATGCAGGACACTGAGCCTTTTAGGCCCATTGTGTACTTTTACTTTTAGCCCTGGTCTAATCTCACAGTTGCCAGGTGAACATTTCCTATCTTGATTTCAGGTCAGATCGATATCTTGAGTAAGCTGGAGTTACAACATTGCCTTGACTGTGATGAGGACACAGTTAAAATCTATTGCAATTCGTTGTGGGCTGTACTGGGGGTGTGCAATATCGTATCGGTCACGATTATATCTGGATCATTTTGAAAGAAAAAAAGCTAAAAAAGCAAATTTATTATGGCAGGGCTAGGAGGCGACGATTAATGACGTCACATATGACGCAGTGCGGACGAAACAGAAACAAATATGGCGGCGGAGGCCGCTAGCTTGCCTGTTCTGATAGAGCTAATAGCCAAATGAAGGCCCAATTCTATATTATCGAAATATTTCGGGTTAGAGAAAGAGGATTTTAATCACAACACAGTTGTACAAGCTACGATAGTTTGATGACCGAAGGTGGAAAATACATCGAATTTGTTCGGCCAACTGTTCAAAACGAAGAGCGCCAAAAACAAAACAAAAAAAACCCCACAAAGAAAAGTGAACAGAGTAAGTTCGTCAACATGGCGGAAGAAGAATCACACGCTGGAAAGACATAACTGAAGCTGTCTCTTTTGATTTGGCGAAAGATTTGATGAGGTAAGGCCTTCAACAAGAAGAATAGGTTATTCAAATAACTTTTAATGATTTATTCTTGAACTGTAATTTTGTTAAAATTTAAAAAAATACAGGGCAAGAGGAATCGTTTTATGTTTTGTCATATCGTCATTATCGATATCGCGAGATTTCAGAGGAATATAGTGATTTCACTTTTGAGCCATTTCTCCCACACCATGCCTCATCTCGGTTCATGTGATATATTATGTCACAACTCATTATGTTTTGGTTTTTTTCAGATGTTCACTGTAAGAATTTAAAAGCCATAAATTGTGTATTGCATGTACATCCATCGGTATTTATTGACTGATTTAAAAAAAAAAAAAAAAAAAAAAAAGATGAAAATTACGCCGTATGAAAATGTTATCTGGCACAGCTCCGTACCTCAAGAAGCTACTTTAGGGTGTCCCTGCAAGTGTTCAGCAAATCACTTGAACATTGGAGCAGGATTTATGAATAAATATTTGACCTTACACAAAGAAATGTCGGCTTGCTCCTGTTTATCAGGTTAACCACAAACAGAGTGGCACGCTGGAACTGTGCCTGAACACTTGTGTGCTCCTTCCTCTGCCCTGTAATAAAGAGCTTTATTCACTCTCTTAAAGATGGTAGTGTGGCTGAACCTTGATACAGGTGTGTGGCTCACCATAAACACATATCTTAGCTGTCTGAGATCTGAGGCTGGCCTTCAAGGGGGCCGGTCAGCTGACTTCTGTTATAACTCGTGTTCACTGACACATTTTGGCAGACATCTTGAGATTATCATTTCTAATAAAGCTACTGTATGAAATTCTTTGTGTTGTACCAGTGACTAGATGGCGCTTTATGTGTCATATATTCAGACAATCTATTCTCCACCAACACAAGTGCACAAGCTTTGGTTTTCCAAGTAAAAAGATCAACTTATTGAATAATAATTGCCAAGAGCATTGAATGGAGCTTCTGAGTGTAGCAAACCCTTTATGAACATCTTTCCCTCACACATTGCCTAGCGGTGCTCTATAAAGCCTGTCTTAACCCTTTCATACATCTTCCCCCTTGTTATTATCTTAACTGGCTACGGCCTTCTCTTTCTATATCCATCTATCCACAGGACCCAGTTCTCTTCACGGGCACCATGAGGAAGAATCTGGACCCTTTCAGGCAGCACACAGATGAGGACCTGTGGAATGCACTCCAAGAGGTACTCCAGCGTGGCTCTGAATGATTCCCCCTTGCAAGCCCAGGGGGGGATCCCTCTGTCCCCCTGTACAATGCTGCCATTCAGCCTCCCTGCTCGCCACAAGTCATGGAGGGAAATCCCATTAGGGCCATGGGGCCCAGCTCTATGTGCGGCTTGTAACTGGGAACCATTGAAAGTACTGGGGGAGATGTGTTTGGGCAGTCAGGCCAACCAGGATGAAGGCTCCCCCCACAGTGAAGGGCTTCAGCTCCTGGTCCTGCTTCTGAATGGGTTTGGTGGCCTGGATTAAAGCTAGAGGCTGGCCACAAGAGAGCACTGGCCAAGGTCATCAGTGGACCTGGCCCTGCTTTGTGCCAGGCAGTTAATGGGTGTGTTTGGATGGCTCTTTAAAGACATCCCCACAGGAAGCCTTTATGCAGAGGTAATGAAGGGCTGGGGCTCTGCTCTCCCTCTCCACAGGTGCAGATGAAGGCCGTGGTAGAGGAGCTGCCCAATAAGCTGGAGACGGTGTTGACTGAGTCAGGCGCTAACTTCAGTGTGGGCCAGAGGCAGCTTGTGTGTTTGGCCAGGGCCATCCTTCGCAAAAACCGCATCCTCATTATTGATGAGGCTACAGCCAATGTGGACCCAAGGTCAGGGGACACTTCAGTCTGTAAGAAAAACATTGATAGTATAGTAAACATCTAGGTTGTTTACACGATGGGTACATGATTTTTTTATTTGGATTCAATAGCAGTGTAGCACCACTGAAGTTGTTTCTCTTTGGAGTTATATAAACAGGAATTATTCTATTCAGACTTGAAAATCTGTGTGAATATATCACTGTCTTTTTGAAACTAACAAAATATGATTATCAGCATGGAATGTAATCACAATTGGTTACATTGAAAATTTTTAGACAAGATCATAATTCAGAAAATCATAGTAATTGTCATATTCTTTATTTAAATATCTGCTGCTTCACATACCTCTCTGCTGATGAGCCATTGTTGTGTTCTTGAGTAAAATCCCTGCCCAAGGGTCTATAGGAAGAGTGTTTTTTTTGTTGGGTTTTTTTTTTTTTTGTGCTGAGGTGTCATGTTCCCTTCTTTAGAACTGATGGCCTCATCCAGCAGACTATCCGTGACAAGTTTCAAGAGTGTACGGTCCTCACCATTGCTCACAGACTCAACACTATTATAGACTGTGACAGAATACTGGTAAGTTAGGAAATTGTTATATCATGAGACTGCTTCCTTTTGCTACACAGTTATCGGGGAAAGTTTTTTTTTTGTTTTTTTTGTTTTTTTAAACAAGGGAAGACAGGAAATGGGTAAAAAAAAATGCTATCAGCTATGACAAACTAAGTTTTGTGTATAGACTTTTCAGCATGATTTGAAATAGCCAGCACAAAATGTCTCTTCACCACCACACATTAAACACACCTGAGATTTCAGACTGTATAAATGCTCCTTTTTATAATTGCATATAAGTACACAGTGCCTACAAAGTTTTAATTCACTTGCCTTATTTTGCAACAGCTGGGCTGATTTCTCCCTCACAGCACTGCCTCTCATTGAGTTTGAGCTCGTGCCACTTGATCTTTGGCCCTTTCTTGCTACTGCCTGCCGAGGTGCCAATTAGTGCCATTTGTGGCAGCACTTGTTAAGCGTCTGTGGAGGACAGGGCACGACTTGATGGCCGCTCAGTCACTGAGATAGTTGCTGAGAATAGTCAAATATCACACAGCAGGGACTGTTTGACACCTACACTTGTGTTAAATGCCCCCAGATTGTCACACACTCCAGGAGAACTGAACTGGGACACATCCGAATTGCCCTGTCCAATTCATAAGCTGTGCCATATTTAGGCACAAACTGTTTTCCAAGATACAAACTTTATCTTCTAGTGTCCCTTGCCTAAGCTGTCGATTATGACAGCAGCTGCAGAAGTCTCCCTTTCATTCCAAACACTCCCTGAAACTCTGCTTTAGTGATAACAAACTGCTCATTACCGCTGTAAGGGGATCGAGCTTGTTAAAATTTGTCTGTGATATAATTGTAGTCTTTTCCAAAGTGCTTGAATTGGCACTATTCTTTGTGTGGTTTACATAGCATCTGATGACATAGAAATGATGGTTATTTTCTAGCGTGTCTTAAAGGTGTGATTGTTGGATTTGAATGGGGACCACCCCTGAGCCGCTGAAATGCCAGGATAAATACACGGTTCAATCACTGATCTTCAGTCTGTCAGCGTCAGCGTAGCAGACTTTCACACTGCCAACAGGTTACGCTCATTGTCCGTGGCCGTGTTGAGCAGAAAGAGGCACTGGTGTTTGCTGTTGCATGAGTCACGTAAAATGGATGGTTCAGAGGTGCACAGAACTACTGTTTCCCCATTCATCTTGCACCGTCTGCATGCATCACTCAGCAGCGAAAGAGCTGAAATGTCTGTTTTCTCCAAAGTAAAGTATACAGGCTGTATCACACGGGCACACACAAAAACACATGCACACACCCAGCATTGTATGTGTGATTGCAGGTTCTGGATGCTGGCAGGATCCAGGAGTATGATGAGCCATATGTGCTGCTCCAGAACCTCAATGGGCTTTTCTACCAGCTGGTACAACAGACAGGCCGAGCAGAGGCTGCCTCACTGCTGCACACAGCCAAACAGGTAAACCACACCCACCTTTGTCCAAGTATGGGGCTGTGGCTAAATAGAGTCCAGTCTTGGCACAGTAATCCCAGACTCTCTTTAACTCCAGACTTCATTGCTCACCTCCAAAATAATATAGTTAAGCAACAGAAGATGTGCATAACCCTGACAATGCAAAGACACTTGATTACCATTTTAATTTAAAGTGCCAACTTGGAGCATTGCGATGCAATAACATTAATTTCAAGAGTGAAATTGTCCCTTTGTAGATTGACATCCTCTGATATTATCACAGAAACTCTCCATATAATCTTTTTTCTCATAATGTAATTTTGAGATAATTTTCGAGATGATTCATGAAAAGCAGCTTTCTTTGCGCTATATCTTTTTTGAAATATTGGGTTTAACTTCATCGCGATTTGGGATAAACTTTCTATGGGGATTACTGTAATAGAGAATGTCCGTATTTTTTTCCCTGTGAAATTCATTTGTGATGTATTTCCCCTTCAGACACTGCACAGATAAGAGCCGGCTATTCATTGTTCAATTCCATTTTTTGTGCATCTGTCTGGGACTACAGATACCATATTGCAACTTCAAACAGGTCTTTGTGAAATAAGAAAAAGTAGGCATCATTTCATTTTCTCTCTGTCCCTCGCACAAATTTATCAGCAGAACTGTATCTCCTCAGCCAGAGGAGTGAAATGAGTAAAATACTGATTTCAAAGACTCAGCACACTGTGGTATTATTTGGTATCGACTTACCCTGCACACTGGCGGATTGGTAGTGACATTGTTCAAGTCCTTATGTTTTCCTTTCTTTATTGTGGGGTGCTCTCCTTAGATCAGATTACTGCAGCATCCATAACCTTCTAGCACCACTTATTAAATACGGAGATGGTCCACATGTTGTGTGTCAAGTTTCTATAGTTGTCAGTCAAGGTTTAAATGCATTAAATAATCCCATATCAACCTCTAGCATCTTTGTCCACTTTGAAAAAGAATGTAGGTGTAGACTGGATATCTGAATAGCTGTTGCTAACGTGTGTAACATTTACAGGGTTTGCCTTTTTTTCATGAACTTTCTATTATTTAAATTTTTGTTCAACCGAAGCTTCTCTGCATAAATGAATCAAGCATTTTGCCGACACATCGGCAAACATTGATATCTTTCGAGACAGTTTTTCAAATACAGTCGCACGACTCAGCTTAGAAATCAGTGTTGGAGAAAATTAGTTAAAATAAAGCAACAATTTCAGCGATTATCACTGATATTTTCTCCTTGAATTTCACAGTTGCTTATGAGGCCAAATAAGCCACTTTTGCATGCTTCAACAACTGACAAATCCCTTCACCCGTTTCTGACTGGATCTGACACACATATATATATATATATATATATATATATTAAAAAAACACACATGCTAACAGATTGTAGCTTAGATTGAACTGTGCTCTTGTATTCTGTGACACCGCTTCCTGATACACTTCCAGGTTTACATGAACAAAAAGCGAGTGACAGACGTGCGCTGTGCCAAGGACATCTGTGTCATCTTTGAGACATCTCTTTAACAGTTGGGAGAGTCGCTGTGGCTATGGCTGACCAAATCCCTTCCACCAATTACTCTTAGTTCTTTTACTGTACATTAAAATGTGTTTAGACTCCCCGCAGACATAGTGCAGTATTTGCTGCATTTCATTGTCATAGTCCTTTGGTCTGGAACAGAAAAGAGGGAAGTATCTGAGGCAGGCTTTATTGACAGCATTTTACTGCATGCCTGTTTATTGATTACATCCCGCTATGTTTATGTATGTGTACACTGGCCTCCTGGGTAGCTTCAATCCTGCAGAGAAGAGTGCAGATACTCTGCGTGCAATAAATTATTTGTGGTTTAAATTACTCTTCTAAAGAAGGTCTTTTGGAAAAAAAAAAATCTATTTGGTAAAACGCCTGACAAGAGAAGAAGAAACTGAGAGGAGACACTGTAATTATTGTGCCTTAATCAGACCATTGATTCTTTGTAATTGCACTGTTTTTTATTGAATCGTCTTCCTCCACTTTGACCACAGTGGTTTTATGTCTACCTCAGCCCTGGTCAGGAACAGACATTAAAGTTGAAATAGAACTTGTCATTTGATGGCAATGATACTAACACCAAAGAACATGAGCCAAAAGTTTTATGTCTATTGCAGATAAACTTTAAACTCTCGAGTTTAATATCTACTTCTTCCCTGTACTCATTTCATAATTGTGCCGTTGTAACTTTGAAAACACTATTTACTAAGAAATAAAGTATGACTATTTATAGCTGTGTATTTATTTATCTATTTATAGCTCTCTGAGTTTTGTTAAAGGTTTTATTTCAGTGAGTTTGGTCCCTGTAATCATAAATAAGTGATACAAATAGTCACTTAAAAAACACAGTAGATGAGATTCAAACTACAAATAATAAAACAGTGTTTCTAAAATTTCAGTCTGTCTTCATTTTACTTTTAAAACATGTCCCATGACAGTGACTCACCAACCATTTCCTCCCACTATTGCTCATCTTATATCCAGTTGTGTGAATGGTGTGTTTGCTTCAGGTCAGTGATTATAACTGGTCTTGACCACGATGCTACAAATTGGTAAGTGGCTAAGAAAACAACATAGTGATTACTGTGTTGAGTCAAGTGATTCTTAAATCTTGTTTCACGGTGGTGCAGCTATTAACTCCATTATTTTAACTCGCTGGTACTGCAATATGATGATTAAATCCTAATTACAATGTAATTTTTTCATCACCGGCTCAAGTAGAAAAGAGCTGTTTAATTTGCCTTCATACAGACAAGAGCAGAGAGGGTGATTACATATTCAGAGATGGCTGTCAGTAAACACTTAGCTCGGTATAAAAGGCAGTATTTAGCCAGGCCCAGATTTGGGCTGTGAACTGTGGGACATTAGTTCCTTTAAAAGCTGAGTGATTTACACAATTCATTAAAGCCAGTGAATCTTCAGCCAGCGTCATATTAAATGGTTACTTACTCTCAAATAGCCCCTTGGGAGTTGGATTGTTGGCTTGCGAATAGATTAAAGTTTACATTGAAAAGAGAAATTGAATTCAGTGGTAATCAATAGCATAATGGGCCAGTGAGAGGAGCCTGCCGCCTGAAATGAAATTACCATATTTTTAATCTTAATTTTCCACTCTGTTTATCTGACAGTGTGGATGTGCAATCCAAACAGATAATGAGAGAGTGGGATATTGACAGTAGGGTCCTCTGGAGTGCTTGTTTCAGTGATTAAACGCTGTGATCTGTGATTACTTTGTGTCAGGTGTCAGGCTGGCGGCCAGGGCCCGGGGAGACACAGGCACATAGCAGCTGGAGCATCATGGGTCTCTGAGGTGCTAATGCACCTGACACAGCATTGACAGCATCCGAAACCCTATCAGGGACTGCACCACACGACAGCTGCCACAATAGGAATACTCATGGCCCTATCTACATCAGAGTCAGCACATATCCTCTCTGCTCTCTCCCCGATAACAGCCAACACAAGAATGGTGACAACAAAGTTTACACAATAAGTATTATTAACCAGATACCTTCCTACGTTGCCCAATAATACTGCCATTTTAAGACATATCTGAATAGGTGTGCAAATAGAAATGCTGTCAACATAGTGCTGATATGGCTTTAATAAATAAATGTCTGAGAAACCTTGCTGTCAACACAATGAAGTTTAATCCCAAAGAAATAAAACGCAAAATAAGAGTCAGCACAATGTGGAAGCAGTGAATGAAATGCTGAATTCAAGCTGTACCATCCACACTTGAGGAGAAAACTGATGTGCTGGTGCTGATTTGAGGATGTGATAGGTGCTCTATGCAGTTAAAGATGTTTTATTCAGTCAGTTGAGAGAAGAACAATATAACAAGTATCTATAACAACTGAAAGTGGTGTAAATTGTTTAAGGTTGTTTTGTTATTGGCCAATAAATAAGTTATCTGTGGGCCATTTCTTGGTTGAGGAGACAATGTTTCTCACAAACTTTCTGTTGTGCCAGCATTTTCTTTTGTGGTGGATAGTGCTGTTTGACAAATGGAAACAAATTGCATGGTGCAGGCGTCTGAATGGCAGGGAGATGGGGAGTGTCAAACCCGGTGCTGAAAGACGATGAAGCGAGAGCCTCAGGTTTTTGTGGGCGACTCAGACCTGACTGATCCCAGCATAAAGTACTTGTTGAAGAGAAGGAGAAAAGGAGAACAGGATTTCGACAGGCTGCAGTGAAATTAGGAGAATTGACTATGGCGGCTTTGTTCCTGGCTGGTGACATGGGGTGGGGGAGATGGGGTGACTGGAGTGATTCCCCAGAGACTCTCCTTGCAGCCTTTCTAACGCAACTACAAACTAAATATCTGACAAGTTCCCAAGGCCCTGACATGAGTCTATGTAGAGCTAAGAAAAACAAACAACAAATGGCAAGTTTTTTTAAAATACATGTGTTGACACTGGATGTAGTGTGTAAGAAAATGGCTTTTTATCTTGTTAAAAATAGGCGCCCAATTTTGAACATGTTGATACTATGTTTTCTAGATCGATGCAACAACCTAGTTAGACGTAGTTTTTCCTGTGACATACTTTGTGGAAGTACCAAGTGTTGATTTCAAACTTATGACTAGTTAGTCTTCTTTGGAGCAGCATCTCAAACAAACACAAACATTATCTGCAAGTTGTTCCTCCCAGTGTGCACATGTGAGGTTTAATAAGCTGCACTGTATCATGGTGCCTCAGCAGTTTAGTGACCACCCCGGTCTGGTCTGGTATGGACTGGCCGACTAATACTGCTACAAACAATAATTATAGGTCAGACATGTAATGGATGATGCTTCGTAAACTCCCCAGGCTGCGGTTTGTTTCAAGCTCAAGTTGAGTGCTGCTGTATTTAAAATTCTGTGGATAATTTAACAGCAGTTCATATGCAGAAGATATAAACTGAATTAAAGAAATGAAAAAGCATGACCTTTTTTATTTTGATTTAAGTAAACTTAAAAACACAGAACAAGTGGTCTCCACGAAGCCTGAATTTTTCTAATTGTACCTGTCCCTGCTACTTTGAACTAAACTGGCCCTTTGAAAAGCCACCAAATAGGAAAACCTCTTTGCATGCTTTAGCCTAAAATCCAGGGCATGCTCTGTCACCTTCCAAAAGTGCCGTTTGATTCTTCAACTGCGAGAGAAAGAAGCAAAGTGGAGGGCTAGACAATAGCTGAGGGCTTATCTCATCAGTAAATAAGGCTTATTGCTTGAAGCTATAAAAGGCTATGCTTATTGGTGATGTCATGCCTTTGTGGAAGATTGATGAAGCTTGAGGCAGGGGGCATAATGCGGGTGTGAATGTGTGTGTGTGTGTGTGTGTGTGTGTGTGTGTGTGTGTGTGTGTGTGTGTGTGTGTGTGTGTGTGTGTGGAGTAGGCTGGATGTGGCCTGGTTCACCAAACTCCAGAGTTTCTAACTTTCCTCTTGAGAGTTTGATATAATTTAAAATGTATGACATATATTTTAACTGCTGCTGCCCTAAAATTGCAGTCTTTTGTGGTAAACTAACTCAAATGTACTTCAAAGTTCCATCTGGCCGGGGGGGCTTTTATCCTTGGCCATGAGAGCAGTTGATGTTCTGTGCATGTAAACGTGCAGCTTTGGGTAAAGGTGGGGACAGCTTGTGTCCCCCATTATTGTCTGGTTGCATTTACGTGGGTCCAAGGGCCCACTGTGTCTTTTCGGGTTACTTTCTCATCATTTCTCCTAATGTAGAGACCCACGGGGTTGGTGGCAAGCACACAATGTGGCTGTTGTATGGTTACTGTCAGCTCTCTCAAATAAGGCTTCCTGTTCATTAGACTTCTTTTCACCTCCACACAATGCGCCGGCTTTGCAGCAATAGTGAGTCGACGCCCATCTCTTCAATGCCATGTGAATAGTTCTAAATAGTGTTTATGCAAGCCATTGTTGTCTATTGTGTGTCCAGTCTTAATGCACAGTGATTTGCCTGCTTTTGTAGCCTGGGACACATTATCTTGCTTATGTGGCTTCAGATGCATGCCTGGCCTTTGAGCTAGTAAACAGTCTAAAAGTTAACTCCCTATGATGCTGGAGATGCTTGAAGTGGAGCTTGTCCTGCTATAATTACTCAAATGGCGTCTTCCTCTGCTTTGTACATATCTGTTCCAAACACTGTGGTTCTATCACTTCATAGATTTTTTTTCCTGTGCTTTCTGATTTAATTTCAGTGACAAGGAAGTGTGTTTTCCTAAAGTTTTGACCTGTGCACAAAGCGACAATTAACAGAAACTTCGCAAAAGAGAGTTGGACTTGATGTCAAAGCTGTTTTTAAAACATAATCTATGATGCTCCTTCCTTTTTTTAAAAAAAATAAATACACAGTAAAGTTGATGCGTTTCCTTTCAAAGATTAGACTGACAGTATCTGCGGCACATCTGGTGAAGAATGTCTATTCAGTGGGGAAATGTATTTAAACCCTGTGTCTTTATTCTTCAAACCACCAGTCTGAAAATTAAAGGGTAACACAGATAGACAGCCAGGTGGATAATCCGACACACATCACAGTCAAAGAATAAAAACTTTTTTATCTCAAAGATAATGTCAAAATGATACATCTCGTAATGGAAATTTGACATCTCATGACTCCCGAAGATTGCTTTAAGGTGGATTTCTGTTGTTACACGTGTACACGTTTTTGCACCACAACTTCATTGATTAATCTGATGTGTAATATGAGCAAAGGACCACATAAATTGTACATTTTGGATAATTTTTTACTGTTCATCAGCTACATGTTTTGTTTTCATAATCCAGTATCTAAGGCAATAGTTGCTGTTGTTGAAGTTTTGCTGCTTTCTAACAACTGTTTACGTGGCTGCCAAAGCACTTTGGAAAATGTTGTTTCTCGAGTTTGATTTAATGGAAAGCTTTTACCTCTTTCTCCAGGAAAAAAAAAAAAGTTGGCGGCACCTGAAATGTTTTTCCAAAAGAAAACAAAATAACCCTGAAAAATGAGAGTAGGAATGAGCAGCATATTATAGCCTTCATCTGTTTGTCGCATTGTTCTAGAGAGCGTATACATCACCTCCAGAGAGTAACTGATAGGCCTAACCATTCACTGCTTGGATAGATGCACAAAAGCAGAAGATATCTGCCGCACAGATTACATTATACTCATTTCAAAAGCATTCACAGTCAAGTATGCGCAAGAAAGAGAGAGGGGGGAGAAAAAAAGATGCTTTTAATGCCGGCCAGTGATTACAGGTGAGAGATGTAACTGATAGTTGGCCCATTATTGTTGGGGAGATTTGGTGTGTTTGACCCCCTAAAGCATTCAGCTGCCAAGGGAATTTCAAACAAGCGCGGGACTCCGAGGAAAGGAATGTTATGATTGCTTTCAGTGACACTGATACAACACTGTCACATCGCCGACTCCAGACTCCGGGAGAAAGTTCGCTGTGACAGAGTCAAGTCTCACTAGGAACACACTGCAGCAGGCATTTCATTAACCTGTCAGAAAGAGACCAGGTGCTGCTTATACATTTGACCCCTGTTAGCCCACCAGGTGTGTTTCACATTTTATTTAATGGGCTGCAGTCATGAGGTAATTCCTTGATTGCAAATTACTCCTTGAAGCAAGTTTTTTTATATATATACACTCCAAAGTACTGGTGTTGACTTGTGTTGCTCCTGGGCTAATATTTTCATTAAAGGCATTCTTATCAAATAATGAAATAAAGAATCTGTTTCTTGCCCAACGCTTCTACCTCCCACAAATCAAAAGGTTTCCAGTGTAATGTCTTACCTCCCATGCCAGTTAATGAGGTGGCGTTGTCCTACATACTAATGCTACTTTCATGAGAATAATCTGAGACAATAAACCTGTCTCTTTTGTGCCCTTTTGCAAACCCTCTTAATTAATATCAGCAAATACAAACCAAAGTTAATTGAAATTTGAACATCCCATCTTTCTGGTTTACAATAACGCAATCGCTAGTGTTTTGTTACTGTTGCTGAATAACTATAATAGCAGGTATTATATCTCTATTTAGCATTTCATTGATCGCTCTCAGGGATGCAGAAGAAATATAAAAGAAAGAAATGTCTTAACTATGAGTAAACACAGGAGGCAATATATGCAACCCCAACATTGATTTCAACCAACACATTAATATTCACACTCTTCCACATAATCATAGCAATGTGTACATGATTTGTTTTCATTGATTAAGTGACATTTCCCCAGCGTCTCTCACCATGGTTATTAATAAAGTTTGCATTGATATTATTTCTGCATTAACAACAATTTCACCAAGTGAAGGAGATTACAGGACTGATGCAAAAGAGCAGCGTGTGTGTGGCAGATAGTTTTAATCAGAGCCCCCCCCTCCCCGCCTGCCACCACCCCTTTGATGCAAAATCTTTACAACTTTAATCAATCTTTATGGACGAGCTTTTCAAACTATATATGCAAGTTTGAATAGCATAGTTTTAAAGAGGCTGTGCCCTCCTGTCAGATATCTGATATGTTTTGCAAATTGCAAATCCTTCAAGGAATATGAATTAGGTTGTGCAAGCCAAGTGTTCCTTCCATTCATGGTGTTCAGATCTCTTTTGGTTTACACAAATTCCCAGTACCAGCTAATGCAATCAGGCCAACAATCCCCAACTAGCGTGGGATTGTAGTATACAGAAACCCCAACAAAGCATAATCGGGCATGCTACTATTTTCGAAGGAATTTTTTGTTATCACAAGTCTTTTGTCGTATTGGCCCATGAACAGAAATAGCTAAACAAAATAAATAAATAGATAAACAGTGGGTTGTCTTTATAGCCTTTATGCAGTATTTCTGAGCCAAGAACATTTCTGAAGTTAACAGTATTTATGTTCCGGTAGTGTTGGTCACAGTCTGTCACCCAGTATTTGCATCTGCATGTCCGATTAACAAATATGACATATTCCTAAGATCAGGCTCCTAGCACTCTAACCACCCACCATGGCAATTAACTGTCTACTAAGCTAACAAGCGTAACACACATGCCTGATGCAAGCCAGTAGAATATCAAGCTACTCTCCAAGATGTATCCCTGTTTACCCTGCAACATCCATAGCAAACGCACAGCACACATGCGCAGGGCTAATTCGTTTCAAATGTTAATTAACTGTGTGCTGTGGACTGAGGAGCTTTACTCTCACTTGGATCGATACGGGGTTTATGTCAGAGTGAAAGTGGCATTAGAAAAATCCACCAGAGATTGAGACAGTTGTTATCCACATGAGGGACTAGTGAGACACTTGTCAGAGGGAGAGGAAGTCTCTGACAAAGAACCCTTCAGAGCTTTTCTCTGTTCCTTAATGACTGTTACTAGTGAATCTGCTTGAAATAAACAACAGTGATAGCCTTAGCTGGCTTACAGCTCACCTAGCTGGAGCTGGCCTTTACTCTGCTTTGGCTAGGAAGGAATATGGCACAAAATGGTTTGAATACTTACTGTAGTATACTGTAAGTACAAATAGCCAATACTACATTAAGTCCTTGTTGTGAGATAGGATAGAAGGCCACTGGATACACAAGAGGCCACTTATGTTGTAAATATATATCCAGAGATGTAATTTCATTGTGGCTTTGGGTTAAAGGCTTTTATCCAACGCATCATCTGAATCTGTAGGTAGACAGGTTCTGTGGAAAAACCACAACAGCTTTTTAAAAAATTTTTTTTATAGATATATATAAATATAAATATATATATATATATACAGCATGATTGCCACCAAACTAAACTATCTGTTCTACTTATTTCTAAAAAAGCATTGACTGTTGGGGCATAGCCAATATGGAGGTTAATCCATTCTAGTGTCTATAGTATGGGATGCTTATGGAAGCATATTTGCTTAGGGCAGCCATGCAAATTATTACTTATTGCCCTGTAAGCTGATAACACAAATTAGATACCCATTAAAGTTGAACAATGTATATAGAATGAGGAAAGATTGCAAGTGATACCTGAAGGGATGCTTAAGTCGTATGGCACTAAAATATGCCTTGTGCTCGCAAACTTCAAAAGTGGAGAGATGTTTATCCTTGGGATTGGAAGATGCAAAATAGTAATCTCATATGCACAGAGGCAGCTGCCAGGTGGAGGATAGCACACTGCATGTTTATGAATAGAAATCATTACAGGGACTAGGGAGCATGAACCAGTGACATAGAACTTTTTTTTTTTTTATCCTCTCCCCAGTGCACACTAGAGCACTTAAAAGTTAACGTACTGAAATGTTTAGTTTGCCATTGATTTAGCCGTTGTCATTTTGGTGTGTGTCTAATTTTATGTTTTGACATAGACATGGGTCTGACCAGTGAACAACAAGGCTGTTAACATGATCCTGTCACCTGGGGGGTCCTGTAAAATCAGAAACAGGCCAGCTTTAATGGCAGCCCCTGCCTCCCCTAGCCTCTGCTCTTATCAGATGAGCCACTTTAAAGAATGCGCCCAACGCCTCCCTGAGCAGCGAAAACAAGTGTGCAGCAGCTTTTAAGAAATGGAAATGTAGTTTTTGTTGTGACGAGAGAGGAAGTGCTTCAGGCCTATTTGGGAACCCTGGCTAATTCTACCTTTAACTTGCCTCTTGTTGTGCCTGAGCCCCTTTCCCTTACTACTCATCTGGCTGGCTCATAGTTAGGGATTCATCTTAACCCCCCCCCTTTGTCTGACGGACCGTGGAGTCAGCAGTTATTCTTCAACTGACAACTTTCAATGCTTGGTGGTGAAAGAGATGAAGCTGAAACACAAAGGCAAATTAAGGGTACAAAAACATTCGCCATTGTCCCATTGTTGAGGGTCACAAATCGTCAAGTAAAAGCAACACAGTGTGGTTGAAATGTATTCACCTCTATCCCTTTCCCCCTCCCTCCCTTCTCCTCTCTTTATATTCATTAGATTCATTATAGGCCACAAAGGATTGCCAACAAAACAGCTTGTGATTTTAGTTGAATTCATCCCCCTCTGAGGCCTGCAGGGAAATTAAAGTAGGTGACTATCACTGGAGGGGGAGCAGGCTTGACACATCTGAAGCTTTCAGTGATGCTAATAGCCAAGCGTATCCAAAATACACAGGAGTTGACCTCAAACAGATTGTGAGGGTTTAAAATCATTAGTTTGCAAATGAAGTGAAAGTACATTGGTTCTGTGGTAGAATCAGCCCACTCTGAACCTTTGATTAGTGTTTGTCAACTCCCCTTTCTCTTCATACTCCCCCGCCCACCTGCAATCCAGAAATTGATAAAGGAGACATAGCGACACTTTAGAGGGAAACGCTTGCATCTCCAGCACCTGTTAAACAAATGCACTTAAGGCAGGAATCAAATTGCAGGCAGGTTTAAATTGGTGTAAAATCTTCATTTAGATGATATCCCCAGGGCCTGCTTATTACTTGAGATTTATATAGCATTAGTTCTGCCTTGCAAATATGGTGCACCATTCCACCTCAGTGAAATATGAAGAGGTTTGATAAAAAGCTACAACAGATTCTCTCATTAAAAAAACCTAAACCTTTTAAAGATTCATTAATTTAACTTGTGGCACGCAGCTCTGACATGCACAGAGGTTCTGTGCTTGTGCCCTTGAGCGATGTATGTTATACGATGTAAGATGATGTTGTGGCTCATTGGCATAGGTCTCTGTAAAGGAGAAGCGCGCTGACAAATTAGACTACCTGCGATGCCAACTGCGTTGCATTGCACTGCAGATGTTCATTTTAAGGCACAGAATAAGTTAAATATAAAGAATTTTGCAGGACTCTGCACCTGTTGTCTTTCTTTTTAGTCAACATTTGAAGTTGGTTATACTTGTTATGACATGACATATTGCTGAGAGTGACACACATCATCGTCAAGGCTGGAAGGAAACAGCCACAAAGGCATTGCATTTGCAGCAGTACCCCCATTGAGAATGTCTGTTTCACTCACCAATCTGTTTTGTTCTCTATCCTTTTCAATTTGTTTACATTTGGCCCCTACTGGAGAGGGACAGTCTATTGTTTTATTGTCCCTGCTTCCTGAGAGTGGCGTTAAGAGTGCACAAGGCCCCCCCGTCTTCAGGCCCTGCTCTGACATTGTGTTGCCTGGTTGCTGGCTTCTGTTACAGAGGCAGGCCAGGGAAAGGCCCTGCCCAGGCATCATAAGGACCTCACAAGAAAAAAGCTTCAGCTGCACGAAGGTCTGAGAGACAGCACCGCGTCACAATGAAGTTCCGTCTGAATAGCAGACGCCGTGGGACATTTGCCTCCCACAGAGGGCTTTTTTGTGCTCTGTGTGTGTGTGTGTGTGTGTGTGTGTGTGTGTGCGTGCGTGTGCACGTGCGTGCGTGAAACTCTCCAGGGTCTTAGCTGATAGGTCCATTTAATCATAATAGTATAAAAATAATAATATAATGCACATGGTTTTCCATAATTATATATAAGGCAAAAATATTTTATGAATATATATATATATATATGCACACGCACACACACTATATATATATATATATATATATATATATATATATACATTTCTTCTATCATGGTGGTTTCTGTTCATGTTTTCTGACATCTCCTTTTGCAGATTGATATTTTTTATGAAAAGCACCTGTCTGAAATTCTGCAGAACAATTTATATGAGTGAAAAGAATCATTTTGGATGAAAGTTGAAATGCTATTGTAGAATGGCCTTTCTGTCCTTTTGCTTGAAGATAAACAATTTCCCATGAATATATGGCTGGGGCCCCTATCTATCACAAAAATCAGAATGTGTCCTATACTGAGCCTATTGTAGTCTATTAAAAGAAATCCTTCCCTGTGGCAACCATTTTGCAGGTTTCAAGTAGATAAATGCCTTCCAAGAGGGATAAGAATGCATTTCTACAAAACTGCATTAAAGAGTAATGTTTGTCAACTACTCAGATAAAAACTTCAGTCACAATTCTGTTTAGTGGCGGCAAATGCATTGGCAATGTGTAAAGCTGATTGGTCTGGGGAGGATGCCTACAGGTTAGCAGGCCTTATTTCCAATCTCTGACAGAAATATGTCGCTGTGTGCTTCATCCTGATTGCTCATGTTGAACACAAACCATGGTCACTCTATATATGGAAATCTCTGTCTTCAGGGCGAAAAAAAATTAAAAAAGTGAGATTGGCACTTTAACCTCCATGCCCCCCTCAAAATATGTTTTAGTCTGATACATTATACTACTGCGAATTATTTATCAAGAAGATACAAGCTTGATATTTCAAAAAAATAATGAGATGTTGAGGTGGCAGCTGGAATGTTCTGGTCCAGCGAGCAGCATCTATGAATCTGGGGAAATGAAGTAAATATGGTGGGCTGGGACACACCATGTGCTGAATGTGAAAGAGCGTGGCGTGCACCCTGTTTAGGCAAGACTGACCAAAAACTTGAACGACTCCTCTGACACCAAACGTCATTGTTTTGTTTTTTTTGTAAAGCCATAGTAGTTTTTAGAACAACTGTTTGCATGATGCTGCAGACAAAAATTGGATGTTAGGAAATGAAAGAAAAATATCCATTTCATAAATAATGTTGCCTATTTTTTGGTTATCAAACAGCTCAAAAGCTGATGTGAGTCCCGCATGGAGCCTGGAATCTGTCAGGCAAAAACAAAACAAGTGTTGTGCTAAGTTGAGCTGAAAGAAGCCCACCTGTCGGCACGCTGCATGCAGAGAACAAGTAATCCAGTTTTTTGCAGTTCATACAAACAGAGCGAAGAAAAGAAATCCATTCACACACTGAATACAGTTGAAGTGTGTCTTTCCTCTTACTGTTATTTAAAAGAACAAAACAGGGAAAAGCTGCATATTAATTCACTTCAGACTGTCAGTCACTGCCTTCACTCCTCTGTTAGTCCCTCACGCTTTTATGCACACACAACAATCAAGGTGAACACCATAACTTGTTTGTTTCAGTAAGGCAGTGAGTAATATATTGTTCTTGACAACCTACCAGCACGGATTCATTTAAAGGCGGCCAGGCTTTAGAGAGATGACTGCTCTAAAATATTTTTCGTTCTGTGCAAGATTCAGATGTGATACTCTGATAACTGGTTTTGCGCATAGCATAAATTTATATTAAGACACCAATATCTGACATCAGGCTTGTGTTTAGCATTTCAACTTATTGACTGAATTTGCTAAATTGAATGACAAGAATAGAAATCGGTTTATTTCATGATTTCCCCCTCCCCACCCCAAACTCTTCTCTTTGTTTTGATTTATTTCATCCTCTCAGAACATCCCGTTGCTTTTCAGGGCCCCCTTTGTTCTTGGTGAACGGGTCTTTTATTTGGGAGAAATCTCCCATCTCAAACCGGTGCTTTGCCTTGATGCAGATCTTCATTAATCTCCAGGGCCACTGTGGGCTCTACAGCAGCCTGCCGTTTTGATGGGAATTGAATTTGATACCGTATTGTGGCTTGTATGGATGCTAACAATGGCCTGTGTTCCTTCCTGTGTCTGAGCACAATCAGAGAGACCCAATTAAATAATTTGGCACAATAAAAGGGAACAAAAGGATACCCAGGCATAAAGTGAGGGCTCCAACATTTGCATTCTACCTATTTCTGTATCATGTTAATTAATTCGCTTTGAAACCACAGGGGGAGGCACAATGGAAAACAGTGCAGCTCATTTCAAAGTATGTCAGAGGATGCTTTATATTCAGGTTACATGCTAAATCAATGGAAAATTCACATTTTTCTCTGAAGCACTGGAGACAGCCAAAAAGTGACTTTTCTTTATTTGAATATAGTGCTTTTATTTAGTAAGATTTTATTTAAGTAAAGTAAACTTTATGCTGAAAAGCCATTACCCCTGAATACCATTACTTCAATTTTTTTCATGTTTTGTACTAAATTCTAAAAGAACCGTCTGTGGCTTAAATAATCTAACCATGCTTGAATAGAACAAATTCGCATCCGTCATATTAACTTGCTCTTAAAGAACAATGTGTGAATTGTGTGATATATAAATGCTTTCAGTGATGGTAATATATCATATCCAATGAAGGGTAAATGAATTATCCAAGAGCGGCCTGTGATAAGCGGTGATGGGACCCATATGGAACTGTCAGTGGACCGCTGGTGGGTCTGCTAGCCCAGCCGCTGTAATTGAAAGAAATGAGCCATGGAGCTGACAAATTAGCAGTCTCCCCAGAGATGGGCCACACAACACACACAGACACATTTATATGGACACACACGCACACAGAGACATCCATGTTTTCACTTTTTTATACATCACCTATACAGACTCTATCTCACTGGAAGTATAACCCAGACAATGTCAACCTGGCTTCCACAGGACAGAGCCTTACTGTAAGTGAGACAGGGTGTAAGATTGGGTATGTCTCCGTCTGGGTTAACGGGATAATGAGAAACTGCCCTGCAGTGAGTTAATCAGCTCATCGCTCTCCCAGCACTGCCATTTATTTGCTGTTTATTCCCCAGCACAGGGCCCCCAGGGGGAGGCCTGTCTGCGAGGCAGCACCTGCAGCTTCTCCGACGCTTGATTTAATGCTGTAAATGCTTGTGGGCCAGATTACGCTGGACAGTGATCAAACCTTATTTGCACTCACTGATTAGACAAACTGCTCCCTGCACTGACCAGGCTGAAGCAATTCTCCTTTAGCAATTTTATACTGCAGCCCTGCGTAAAAATTATTAACACTGTCTGAATGATGGTGGCAGCCATATTCCTGCTTAGCCCTGACTCTGGGACAGGTATCAGTTCCAGCTATGGGCCTATTGTTTAAACTATGACTTAAGTTTATATATATATATATATATATATATATATATAAAAAGCTTTGGAAATTAATGAAAGGAATTACACAGTTTCTGGCAATTGGTCACAATACAGTAAGTATTTATTTGATTATGTATGACAAGCTGCTCCCCTAACCTCTTTACACCACACACACACACACACACCCAGACAGTATCTCTCAGACAGCTTAATTTTAATTGTTCAGTTTGAAGTCTGAAGTTTAAATAAATGATCAGTGTACACAATGTGATAAAAGCATTCCTTTGAATTGTGCCCCAGATCTTATATATGTCTTCAGTCTAAATAAGTTGCAAATGCAAAATGCAAAATACTGCATGCGATTTAAAATGCATATCACAGGAGATTATATTACAGCCAAAATCCAAATTCAATAAGGAATATGCCTGGGTTTGACCAATTGTGTTGACCGGCATCCATGTTAATATCACCAAAACCAACTTTATAGCAATGTGCGTTTGTTTCTTCCAGGCTGAAGTGTTTAAATCTGAAAAAGTGGAAAAGCTGTTGTATTAGACTTATCCACATGCCCTAGCTTCAGTTACAGTACATCTGTATTTTTTATTTTCTTTTCCATTTTACCCCTTATGTACAACCAATACCCATGCACACACACACACACACACACACAGACATATACAGAAGGGGGCATATATTAATGCACACAAACAAACACACGCACACATGCACACACACGCACATGCTTCTAAGAGTAGACAATATATCCTTTAACCTTCAAACGTATTGTGTTGAGAGAAGGTCTCCTGTTGCATTCAGAGTGGAAGGCACTCCAGCTTGGTCATTGTACAACAGATTTTCATACTTGCGTGCTACACAAAGCCAATGCACCTGAGACTGAATAGGTATAGTGCACTGGCAAGGTCTCTTTTCTTTCATCTACTTCTGTGCAGAGGCTAGCAAAGTACTAATGAAGCCATTTTCTGAGCTGCTCTGCCTCTCTGTAGTTTTTGTAGTTTTTACTGTATTACCATAACCCTGATGCAAACCTCCTTTAGAATCATGCTCAAGTGACTGCCAAGCATATTAAGGCAAAAAGGAATTATTTTGAAGAAAATGTACAGTATAAACAGCCTAACAGTACTGGGCAATGCTCATAATGGAATATGAAAGCTTTCATTTTTCCCTCATTGTCTCTTCTCCTTCTCTAAACAACCTTCCTTTTTCTGCTATCAGAGCAAAGTTCTTAGAGAGAAAATGAAGTGCATTCATGCATCCTGAAAGAGGCTTTTAAGGTTGAGTACAGCTCAAACAAAGAGGATGAGCTACGGCTGGCCTGTGTATGACTCAATGTTTATAACCTTGCCATACAGAATTTAAGAATGCTGAAGAAATGAATGAAGCCACAAATCTGGGAAAGATACTGGTATTCTTCAGCACATTTTGCTTGGCTTTCTAAAATGATTTGATGTGTTATAGGCCTCGTTAAATATTCTGGGTAATTAAAGATGCAAAGAGAAAACTACTGTTGATTTGGAGTTGGAGAACTCATGCTGGCAGAACTGATATATTCTTTCCCTTCCAGAAGAAATGATTCTTAAGGATAATATTATTGTATTTTCATTAATTTGGAGTTTTAAAATTATATGCATCTTAGAAATGAATGTATGGTTACCATAAGATACAAAGAGCATTTTTCTTAGCTGTCAAGCCCCCTCCCATTGCTCCTGGCCCCTTTCTCTCTTCATTTTGCTAACTGGTGCTCAAAGCTTCTCCTCCGCTGACCAAGCATCAGCTTCCCTGTGCTGATAAATGGGCTTCTTAGAATTGATGGCAGGCTGGAGGAAAAAGAGATACTCCTAGATAATGTGGACACAGTTTTCATTTCTTGTCACCCAATTAAACTGCAATTATCCCAAGTGCAGGAGAGGAGAAAAGTGGAAAGAATGGCCAAAGAATGGGAGAGCGAGGCTCCCTGGGACACTCTCCACCAGACACATTAGCCCAGATTTGCTCCATCCTGATAAAAGAGACTCATTTCTTGCACTTGACAGTGCACAGCGAGTGGCAGACCAGCTGCAACCTGGGGTTTAGAGAAGAATGTCTGTGCAATGTTTGTGCCATGCCTCAAAGTGGCTGGGAAGAAAAAAGATCAAAATGTATACAGGTTGTTGCCCTATTAAAGCAGTGTGGTGTTTGTATGGCGCTCCATGTGTCTTTAACTGAAGACATCAAGGTTTTATCCCTTAATAGCCCATACCGATTTTTTTTATATTATTATTATGCTAATGTCTAAGAAATATTGTCAAAGGGAACAAAAGTGTATGTTTTGTGAAACCTTTGTCATCACTAACCAATGTAAGAACCCTGGAGTTTACTACACAGGGGTTCGAAAAGCCCTCAAACAATCCTTTAGCATATCCAAAAGTGCTTTGACCGGGGGCTTGTGTGCACCTACTGTTCCTTAAGTAAATTGACCGCTGCTTTAAAAAAAGGGACGCTTCCTCTGTGGATTGTTTGCCTCCAGATGAATTAAGGCTGGGTGAGACTCTTCCCCTGGCACAAAATCTAAGAAGTAAATTAATGTCTTTTGTAATTACTGTTCCTCGTAGTAATTATCACACAGGACAATTTATGGATTAACATATTGATTTCACTTGACCCTTGGTAAGACGTAATTTGGACAGAGGAGATACTTTTTGGCTTGTGCTGCCAAATGCAAACAGCCCTGGGGGGGGCGCCTGCTGGAGCTTTGCTCTTTAGGCGTGTCACAGCATCTTTAGCAAATGTCCCATGGGATGATGATCTGACTCTTCCATGCTCCTGGCCTTTGACATTAGCCATCTATTAACAGTGGAGCTCTGCATTGGTATTGACTTTAGCCCGACGTTTAAAAAAAAAAAAAAAGAAAAGAAATAAAAAAGATGCAGGAGTGAAAAACTGAGAGGAGCATCTGTAAGAATAATTCATTAATCTTCACACAGGCGATTAGTGCTTTGAAGTCTTTGATTTTGAAAAGCTATGTTCCTAGCTTTACTATCCCTCCCCTCACAGGCTGTTTAGATAAACACTGGAAGTAAACAGATTAGTTAAAATCATTAGGCAAACATCTGAACACAGAAAACGCAGACTGCCTGCTTTGGAATGCTGATAAGTGTAACCCCTCTGCAATGGCATCTAATGACGTTGTTGTGTGCTTTGTGTGCTCAAGATGAGTGTTGTGGCAATAATGCATTGCTGATTGTGGAGAGGGGAGAATACTCTGTCAAATTATGATCAATATTTCCTATAAGTGCATCCATCGCTGTGCATGAGAAATGGCCTTATTAAGTGAGCAACATGAGAGAGGCAAGTGTGAATGCAGCCTCTCAACTGCTGTGTCCATCAAATAATGAGATCATCTGAGACAGCCACCGTCAACGCCACCCTTCACCCTCCCCTTCCATACACACACACACACACACACACACACACACACACATTTTACAGGACGTGCTGACAGGACACTTGCCCTCCCATTGATCATAATGTCATTCATGCCAGTGCTTAGGAGTGAACACACATTCACACACACACACACACACACACACACACACACACACACACACCCACGTGTGCAGGCACAAAATGCAGAGCAACTATCGCTAATCTTTCCTTGCATTATGCATCTGCAAAATGAACTCAGAGAACGGCTGTTGGGATGACCACATTATTTTGTCCCTGAGGTATGTAAGACAACACTGCTATAAAGTGCTCACCTCGAGAGACGTGACACTCAACTGCAACAATGAGCCATCTGCAGGAACTCAGTTATTTCATTCTTTAGAAAGCTAGGACTGTTTTTTTTTTTCTCTCAATTACATGGTTATTATCCTGGTCACTTAATCTCCTCCAATAAGATTGATTTCTCTTTTCAAGCTGCGTTAGAGTGCCTCTGTCAGAAGACGCTCGGGCCATGGGAACCTTAGAGTTCCAATGCATCCTCACAATTTTCCCATTTGATGGAGGTCACAGTCACTAAGGTTGTTTCTTTGACACACTGATGAGTAGACAGACAAAAGCTCTTTCATTGTTACAAGTGATGGAGAAGAGCATGGCTATAAGCACAATGCATGAGAGGAAGAGATGCAGAATTGTCATTGTGTCATACAAATGCAAACACACACTCTGAATCGGCAGATAATTATGTTCACAAAATAATGAGCAGCTATGGTTCGATCACTTTTAAAAGACCTTTGTCTTATAATTCAAAGTCAAAGACAGAAATGACACATTCATGCGAACATGGATACCTTAAAACTTAAGTTTTGTAGCTGTGTGACAAATTCCTCGCAACATGCCAAGCATTTTGCCAATTTTAAATAATCTTCTCTGAAAGAATGTAGGAATTTTATCCAAGCCATTTTTCTTAAATCATCTTTTCCTAGACTGTTAGGTCTGACAGGCTATGGACAATATTTTATACAAAAGGAAAAAAAAGAAACAACAAAAGCTTATTTTTCATTGTGCACCTTTGAATAATTTGAACAGCTTTGATGATATTTAGCTTTCACTTTTCATTTGTGCAGACTGTGTATAAAAGACAGTGAATGTGAATAAATCTCGACCTTTAATCTGAACTTTTCTGTGCCTTTCACCTTCTGCTCATTCAACCCAGATGAGCACAAATCCATAGATTCAGTTCTTCATTTCTTATTCATAACAGCACAGAAACTTGCAATAAAGGTCAAAGGTGTCTAATAAGCTGGAAGCACTATACTGTTAACTTTTATGCAAGTACCTTTGACATCTGCAGTGTGAAAGATAAACAAGTCACCCTCTACATTTTTTTTTTTTTCACTCTGAAGGACGATGGCGCACTATGAAAGCCCAAATAGCATGTTACTGCGCTGCCACAGGTTCAAGGAGATTGGATCACTTTTTGTTTGCAGAGCAGCATCAATTCAGCTTCCACCTAAAGAGTGAGAGACTAGGAGAGGACTGAGAGAGAGCAGTCTTTGTGGGGTTGAAGGGAAGGGGTGGATAAAAAAAATTGCCTTGGTGCATCAGTTTTCTCTGATCCCAACTGCAACTATAAATGTATCTGAGAGATGAGCTATCTTTGCGGGCTGTGCCACAAGCAGGCCTTTTCTTCCCTCTGTCCCTGTGATGAGTTAGCAGGACCTGGAGTGATAAAGCTGATAGAGGGGCTGCTATCAGGTGGCAGTCTGGGTAATTACAACTCTCTATTTGGGGCTTTGCAGTGATGCTGCAGCGATAAGGGAGAATATAATGAGGAAGAAAGGCCAGCGATAATGTATCCGCTAAATGGTTCAAAATAGTCTATCATGGGAAAAGTCATCTCAGTGCCTGGAGGTAAACAAGTATCTGTGGATATGGCCCGCAAGACTCAGAGAAAGGGAATATGTGGACGGTTTAAGCTAAACATACACCCTGTGGGGGGTAGCAACAGTCAGAGTTCAAAAATCTGACTTCTCACAAAGGATCGGGGAGGCCGTTTGTTAATGATTCAGTAAGTCGTTTGATTGCTGCTGCTGTTTTGTTTGTGCCTCGGGGTGCAGAGATGTTCTGCAGTGTGAGATTATATATAATACTTTGACAAGCGGCAGTTCAAAGATGAAGGTCTTATCAACCTCATGGACTCCACTTCCCTTCTATGTAGCCATTCTCCTTCCATAATGTGCTTTCAAAGTTTGTTGTATCTGTCAGTTCAGGTCCTCCAAGACTGAACTGGCAATCACTCCTCTCTCCTCCCTCTTTACTATCATTCAAGCATTAACACACACACACACAGAGACGCACATGCACACCCACAATCCTCAGGGCCATTTACCTGTTCCAGTCCCCAGTCTTTAATACACACTCCAGTGTATTCTATCTTGTGTGGCTTTTTTATTGTGAATTACAGATTCCCTCACTAGGGATCATGACCACTATCAATAGTATTTTGACTAATGTGATTAGGTTAATACTGTGCTCTATGAGAGGATTATTTCTCAATTCCTCTTGATATGCGTAATATTTAGGTTGTGGTTGAGTAAATATTTTGGTTCTTCACCAAAATAATTCCCACTGAGACAAAGACGTGAAAGTCTGCCCTAAGGAGCAGTAAACACTGTATAATTAGAATGATTAAAGAACTGCACAACTAATTTGGCACTTATTGAATATATTTAGAGAACACAACGTTCAAAATAGGTCACATTTAAACCACAAAAAAATATTAACTTTATTCACATTAATTATGTATTTATTCATACATTCTGTGTGACTCATTTGAAGTAATGCTGAAGTCACCATTGTCTTTTTACCAATCCGATCATTATACTGCCTTCCACTTAAGCATATTTTCTCTGTATTGTAAAAGCTGTAAAGAAACCTCATTAGATGGAATGACTTCTAATCTAAATGCAATCATCTTTAAATAGTAATCAATTGAATCCCTTACAACGCTAAACTGTTTGTCATTAGCACTTTATCAAAGGCTCACTTAAGATAAGATTCTGCAGCTAATGGCGTGTGATGGTGACAAATTGACTTTCAGTGCTCTCCACATCAGGCAGTGAACACTTTTGTCCGTCAGTGTATGTTACATGTTTGCTTTACTGGAAATGTATTTATGATTTTTTTTCATTTTTTTCCCCCCCAAGATTCTGTTTCCTTGTGTCTTTAGCATGAATACCTTTGTCTTAGTCTCCCACATACTGGAACTGAATTCAGCCAGCAATTTATTTAAAGAAAAAAAAACAAAAAACGGCAGATGATGAAAAGAGTTAACTGAAAATATAAAGTAATTATATTGAAAATATATTATATTTCTCCCCACATCAATCTCTAGTATTATAGTATCAGTCATGCTTTTAAATATAGTTTTAGTTAAATTAATGAAATGTTTTGGTCTATGTTTGTGTTGCTCATCTGCAGAACAAACCCTTAATCAGAAAATCAGCTGTAAAAAGTGGAACATTTGGCATGAGCATGTAGGGATTAACAAAAAATTGAGAAATAATATATATATATATATATATATATATATATATATATATATATATATATAATAATATATATATATATATATATATATACACACACACATCATCAGGTGAAAATGAGGGGTCTACCTTCTAACTTGCTTCTGTCTGGGCCCGACCTACATGAGAAGCAGATGAGCTGGAAAAAAGAAAAGGGGGGAGGGAGGAGGGGGGATCCAGGCAGAGCTGTGATCAGACAAGCTGAAAGAAAACCACATCAGGTACACAATCAGGAACCCCTCCCTCCTCTTTTCTTCAGACCTCCTCGATAATGAGCAAACTTTCATGTGGCAGTAAATACTCTCCACTCTATGGGGTTTGAAGTGGCAAACAAGATATTGTTGTTTACCCTACTCTTTTTTTTTTTAAACTCCTCACCACTCAAAGAAAAGCCATCTGATAGCAAGAGGTCAACTTGTGTTCCCTTGAAATCAATTTATTTAAAGCCTTGATTCCCCTCCCTCCACCCCCAGTGGGAGAATAACAGCACCCACCTTGAAAAGAAAGAGGAGGTAAGGTACACATCCTCCAGTATTCTTTGTAGATGAGGGCTTTTATGCAAACTGGGATTATCCAGGGATCCTCATCAAGTCTCTCTATAATTTGTTTTACTTTATACCAGAGTTATGTGGAGTGTTGAGCAGAATAAACTGTTCAGTGCTATCATGAAGATTCTTGCACCTCCAGGGGCTCCTATTTCAGAGTGATGGCTTTAGCACTTTGGAGTGAACTGTGTGCGATCTCTCCGGGTAGGAAAATGTCCCCATGGGCTTGTTGTTGCTGCTGTCTGCCTTCTATTTGCATGATATTTTTCTATTCAGTCTTATCGTCAGTGTGCTGTGAGGTGGGAGTGCTGGCTCCGTCTCAGAGGCTGGACCCAGGCTTTATCGGCAGGTAATTCTCCCACTCTCACTAACTCATCTTGAATTATTTAAGTGTTATTTCCAAGATCCAGGCAGAAGTAAAATAGGAGGTAAAAAACAACAACAACAACAAACAAACAAACACAAAAAAAGACTGGAGTACTGTCAGTGTTATTAGAATTTTTTTTTAAATCTGATCTCAATTAATTTACCAATTTGAATGACTGAATAAATTAATGTTTTCTCAATCTACAAAATTATTAAGTGTTTTTTGAAATAGATACAACATATCCTGACATTATGTTGAGTAGAACACGCACTGCATGGCTGCACCTGCTCCTCTTATTGCAGGCTCAACTAGGCCCAGGCATCATCGGAAACCCTCCAACACATGTCACTGGAAACAAAAAAAAATTAAAATAAAAAACAAAACAAAACAAGGAGGCTGTGCTTTCAGCAGCAGTAAGGACAAGTGTTTCCTTACAGCGTCAGACATTAATAATGTAATTAATAAAATGACAAACTGCTGGGAAGTAATGAAATATTATGAAATTTCCAAAGAGGCCACTTGAAAAGCAGGCACTCTTACAGTGGCAGACATGATTACTGTAAATAATAGAATGACAAACTGCAAGGAAGTAATAAAAAAATTATGAAATTTTCCAAAGAGGATGCACACGCTGAATTTAACACCTATGACCGTCAACTCCCGATAAGAACTTTCCACCGTAACTTATTCATAGACTTCACAGCAAATTTTTTTTTTTGGGGGGGGGTCCGCTTTTGTCATGAGGAGGATGTTCCTGTGGAGTGAGTGGAGCGCTTCATTGCAGGAATGTTATCGAGGTGAATGACAAGTCGACAAAAAAAAAAAAAAATACGGGTGGGGGGATACGGTGTTGAGGGATGTTGCTAGTTTGTCTCTCATCTGGTCTTTTATGGCACGGATCATCACCTTGTCAGGTTTCCCTTGAGACAAAAGAGTCATCCCTCTGTGAGCTTTCTCTTTTTTTTTTTTTTTTGTCTCCAATCCACTAAAACATCCTTAATCCTTGTTAACAGAAAATTTAGAAGCAGAAAACAATCTCAGACTCAATGAAAGCGCTGCTGTCTCTTGTGAACTGCTCCATCACCTTGGAATAGGGCTCCTCTCCACTTTCCCCTAATGTGAAGTAATAACGTATAAATAATAATAATAACAACAATAATAAAAATAATAAGATTCCAATTTCAATATCCTGGGAACTATCCTGAAATTATACTAAACTGTTAAAAAGTGCAACAGCGCATGAATTGAATTTGACAGCCATTTATATCGACCCACAGCCTAATTCGTCATTTATAATATTGTTCGATGGGGCTTCTCTATTTCGTTTTTCTGTACATTTATAATCATGTAAGACGGCAAAGGTGCGAGAACAAACCACTTAAACCTACAATTTACTCAACAAGTCCTACAGATAGCTGTAATTGCTTAGTTGAATATTCGACAACCTAATTTCAGTTGTCGATTCACTGCCCTTGGGAAAGTCCTTTGAAGTGAAAGTGAAAAAGAGGAGGGGGGGGGGGGTTCAGGAAAGTAATTAATTTCACCAAGCGCGATTAGAAACACTTCAGACCTCCTCGGCATATTGCGTATTTACGACAAAATGCCACAATATCAGAAAATTAAAGAAGACATTCATTTACCTTTCTTCTCGTCTTACACACTCACTTCTCAATGGCAGTGCCACCCATGGGGAAGGGGAAGGGGCAGGGCGCACAGACGCGACAGACGTGAAAGGTGAGGGAGTGGGGAGACAACCAGCAGGTCCGAGCTGCTCAGATTGTCAATTAAACAAATGAAAGAGAGAAGAGGCGATTAGGCGTGTAATGACAAATGTTTCTGTTTTTTCTTTCTTTTTTTGTCAAAAAAAAAGAGAGAGAGAGCGTGTGTCTGTTTCTCTGTGTTTGATTCAGGGCAGTTTCAGACTCATCCTGAACATCGTGCACCTGTCGGCTGCAGTCACCTCCACCGAGACAGATTGCCTTCCATCCATCAGTCCATCAAACAGTGCCCGTCTGTTTCGGGGGCATCCATCGCCTCAGTGAGGAACTTAATGACTTCAAATGGACTAAATAATAACCGATTTGTTGGTCATTAAAAATAAATAGGATATAATACACAGCATAAGGCTGTGCAACACCGAAGTCGCCACTCTTCTGAGTAAAAGCACTTTCTCATTATAATTAAAGATTTAAAGAATAAAAAAAGGCAAGGGGATGTTTTTCCCCTTGAAACCCAGAGTGGTATTAAAAAAAAAATCGCGCAGCACTCGGGTGCGTGTTCGGCGCTGCTGCGCATGCGCCAGCGGCACTTTCACTACCTGCCACACAGCTGTGTATTTCACATGGGGCAGGCGGGAGTTATCATCCACTTGCGTAAATGCTGCTGCTGCTGAGTGGTGGTTGACAGTCTCGGGCGACAACACGGCGTGTGTGAGTGTGTGTGTGTGTATATGTTTGTGGGTTTGTTTTTTTTTTTCCCCGTCCCTTCTTGCTTGCAAAAGACGTATTGCTGATGGATGCCACCGTGAAGCAGAAAACACAAGTTGAGCGCTCATAAGGACGCTGCCACTTCTACTTTTCAGAAGATTATCAGCGGTGGGATGAAGAATTGAAGTCTGAAGTAAGTAGGCAAAGCATGCTCTTTAGCTGCTGTGGGATTTAAATGAGTAGATCAACTTACTATTGGACTCTTGTTTGTTATATAGTACTGTTCTTAAAATGTGTTTATTTCGATTTTATTAGATTTTTTTTCTAATGCCCGTTTTTCTCCCCTCCTTTAGAGCCCGTTTGTGCCAACATGTCTAAACCAATGGATCACGTTAAACGCCCGATGAACGCTTTCATGGTTTGGTCCAGAGCCCAGCGCAGAAAAATGGCTCAGGAGAACCCCAAAATGCACAACTCAGAGATCAGCAAGCGGCTGGGAGCGGAGTGGAAACTTCTCACCGAGTCCGAGAAAAGGCCGTTCATTGACGAAGCCAAGCGGCTGCGAGCGATGCACATGAAGGAGCACCCAGACTATAAATACCGACCGAGGCGGAAGCCCAAGACTCTGATGAAGAAAGATAAGTTTTCTTTCCCGGTGCCCTACAATCTGGGGGAGCACGACGCGCTCAAAGTTAACGGCCTTTCCACTGGAGCACTTTCCGAGTCCGTCATTGGGAACCCGGATAAGGCGGCGGCGGCTGCGGCGGCCGCGGCGGCCAGGGTCTTCTTCAACCCGTCCATGTCCGCGAACCCCTATTCCTTTTTCGACCTCGGATCCAAGATGACCGAGCTTTCCCCGCCCTCGTTTCCGTACGCTTCCCCGTTGGGTTACCCCCCGGGAGGCGCCACGGCTTTCGCCGGGACTGGCGGTGTAGGTGGCGGGACGCACACCCACACTCACTCCCATCCGTCCCCCGGAAACCCGGGCTATATGATCCCCTGTAACTGTACGGCCTGGCCCTCGGCGGGGCTCCAGCCGCCCTTGGCCTACATCCTGCTGCCTGGAATGGGGAAACCTCAACTTGAACCGTACCCCGCATATGCTGCGGCGTTATGATAGGCCCACTTTGGACTTCTGCGAAAAATCAAATGTGAAAACATGACAAAAACAAGAAAGACAAAAAAAAAAGCTATTCATGCAAGAGTTTTATTATGCATGCACAAACTTGTACATGTGATGAAGTGCTCGTCGTCTCAGATATCACATGTGTATGTATATTGATTAATGCCTTTATCTAAGGTAATGCTTATTTAGAGAACTCTCTAATCTATTACTACCCGGCCATCGCCTCTCTCAGCCCGGAGGAAAAAGGACTAAAACGATGGCAGACCCGTTCACATTTGAGAGGAAGGGGTACCATAAAAGTTTGTGCAAACTCATTTTCCAAGAAGGTACCCTGTTCGATTCCTATCTCCTTTTTTTTTTTTTTTTTTTTTTTTTTTTTTGTTCATTTGTTTGTTTTTTGCAAGTTGCACCTGCTTGACTAACCTGTTGGAATCAGTGGCGGCAGACACAATGACCACATTCACATCACAGGACCACAGTATTTCCTCTGAGATAGGCTGACATGTTGTAGGCTTCTAATTCATGGATCAAGGAGGATTGTCACAACAACCTCACCACCCTCCACCCCCCTTTCTCTCCCCTCTCGTCAGTGACTGTAAATGTGTACAGATAAAATGACTCTAGTTTATTTGCCGATATAGGCTTAGTGTTTGAGATAGGGCCAGGAACCTACGCATTTCACTAGAAATCCGGTGTATATTTTGAGTTTTTAAACCGTTTTATAGATGTCTGTAATATTTATTGTTTAGTGGAATTTATGGTGACCCACACAATTTTAAAAAGGACAAGACTAGTTCTGTAATATTTTGCACATGAAACGTAGAGGATGTAATTTATTTTGAATTTTCAGTGCATTGCAACAGAAAGTTTTTTTTTCCTAAATCAGTAAAAAAAAAATTTAATTGCAAATGGAAGTTTATTCAAAGAATTCATCATTTTCTTGACCCCCCCCCCCCCCCCCCCCTTTCACCCTCCCACCCCTCGTATCATGTGCAGCAGAAAAGAAAAAAAAGTTTTTAACTAACTCTTATGGAATTTGTATGTTTTTTGTGCTTTTCTTTAACCTCCGTTATGTACTTCAACCTATTGCTACTGTTCACTTGTTGAGCAAAGGACTACAATAAAGCGTATTCGGATTAAACGGAAGGGAATCGCGGCTGTAGTTCTTGATGAGATGAACAAGATTGTTATCTTTTCTCTTCCTCCTCCTGCCTCCTCCGTCCAGGTGAAGTGTAAGGTATCCTCCAAAGGCCGCTTTTGTCCGCGCTTTGAATACCATTATACTGACGGGGGGGTGGAGGGTGGGGGGTGTCTAAATCAGCCCATTGTAATCAAGAGCCAAAACCTTATTTAGCCTATCACAATTTTAATCGTGAATGGGGAGGAAGATAAAACTCTGAGCTTTATTTTCCCAGGGACAGGAGACAGAGGGAGAGAGAGCTGCCTCTCAGAACAAACTCGTCTTTAAGGCTTTAAAAGAACCACAGCTGAGTGTGTCTGAAAAGAAAAAAAAGTGCATTTGATATAATTTAAGTCTCAAAAAATCTGAATTTGATCACCTGTAATTAGGAGTGTGTGCCGTCATGTGCGTGTGTGCGTGTGTGTGTGTGTGTGTGTGTGTGTGTGTGTGGCAGGATTATGTGTATTGCACAGAAATTGCATCCCCTTCCTGCAGGATCTCCAAAGTGTATTGTAGGTTATTTAAACAGACTGCCCCTCCTAGATTACACTGAGAGATTAATTCATAAGGATCAGAAGCGATTATGCAAAACTAATTTGGACAGTCCAGGGATAATTATCTCCGTCACGGTTAATTAAACCCTTTCACCACTCTGTTCTCCATTGTGACACCCCGATCACTTCTCTCCACGGAACTTCCTTTTTGGCCTACAAAATGACGCGCCAATGACCTTGTGACAAAAAAGTGACCCAAAAAAAAAACCCAAAACAAAACCCCAAAACAAAAAAAAAAAAAAAGAAGAAGCATAGTAATAAGAATGAAAAAAGATCAGTCAGAACTGGTGGGATTTATACTTAATGTTGAAATATTCCAGTAGAAAATGTGCTACTTTATATGCATAAATACATATATATGAGCAAAGTCAAGGTATTTTTATTCCCCTTGTTCAGTTATTATTAAAATGATTACTGCGTGTATTCTTATTATGGCAGAAAAGGAAACAGATTTGACTGACGTGTGATCTGAGGACGCTGTCTGATTAAAACACAGAAGGTCGTCAAGTCTCTAAACGAACTTGCATTACGAGTTCTGTGGCTATTTCTTTGTGTGTCTGTGGCCTTCTTATTATTATTTTTTTTTCTTGAGGAAAAGGGGAAGAAAACTGAAAGAACCTTTTTTTTTCAACTCTGGGAGCGTTTAGATGGTCGAGGAGGTTTTGTCTGGGAACAAAACGTGGGTTGGGAGGTTTTGTGAGAGTGTTGTTTGTTGAAGTGGAGCTCAGCAAAAGCGGCTGCTTTCCCTCATTGTGATGAAAGCAATCAGTGGTATTTGGAAAACTGTTAGCATTGTGCACTTCTTCTGTGTCTATTGTGGAGGATTTCTTTTCACAAGGTTTTTTTCAGCCGATCCAGCTGGCCGGAGTGAATAGCACTGCAATGTGTACACGCTTTGTCCCTCCAAGCCCTTCAAGTAGCCCACATTGAATAGAGTGAGTTGACACTGCATGACAGTGAAACAACATAATAAAAAATACATGAGCGCATGAATAGAAGCAGGCGCATAAATAAATAAAATGGGTGGCCAAAACTGGATAAACTGAATGACAAGACGGTGAAAGGGGAACAAAAAGATATTTAACACGCTAGATTAGCATTAGAATGCAATCTACAAGCCAGAACAATTGATGAATAGGTTTACCGGCCAAGAAAGAAATGGACTAAATGCCTTTTGAATAGATAGCCTGTGTTTTTATTTCTAAGACGGGAGCTGAATGGGAAAGGTGGAGATGCATCTTTGGAAATAAGTGGGAGAAAAGTTTTTCCTAGAAAATTTTCCACTCTTGATTTCAGGACATCAGGGGCAATAAAATCTGATTCCCATGAGATTAATCGTTGAAATCATTTTCTATTTCTTGGAAAATAGGTTAATAAACAAAATTACATACTTCCTCTCAGCAGAAGTAATTTTCTTGAGTTTCACCCATGCTGATTTTTCTTGACCTCTCACACTCTCCTGTTGAGTGAATTTAAGGAACCATAATGTAGGAATAACTTTTTTATTATTTTTTTTTATTTCTGAATATGCACACTGACACTAAATGAAATTGACTCATACCTCACTATGGCTCAAATGAATGCCAGTTGTGTGTGGCTGAACAGATGATTAAGTAAAAGTAGCTATATAGTGATAAGCATCTGGCCCTGATGTGAAAAGCTGTGAAGGTGCTGAACTGTCACAGGACTTCGGTTTGATTTAGTACATTATTGAAAGGTGTAGCAGCATTCATGTATCTACCATTAACACAGTGCTGTTGATGGGTAAATGCTGCTCCTCCTGCAAAAGTCGCCTCCAGTAATTTTCCTTCCAGACTAGTGTTTGTTTGAGCCTGAAATAAAACATCTAGTAAAGTTCTGCTTATTTTTCAGATTGTTAAAATATTACTATACACAGGAAAGAGGCAGTATATTAAATTAAAAGAAATTATTGAGATTGTTTACCCGCACCATACCATGAACATTTTAAGAATATTGAAAATATAGAATAAAAAAAAAAAAAAAGGAATTCGGTGAATATTTAAATGATAAATTAAATCTATAACTATATTTGCCTCTTCTATTTTGCTGTAGCTACACTGACAGTTGTTACAAATGTGTCTATATGTGATTTGGAACCTCATGTTTTTTATAAGTCCCCTCCCCCCCGATGCCCTGATATCATTATGTCTTAGTATTAAACCCTTTATGTGCCTGTAAGACATTTGTAGAAGTGAGATTAGGCAAATTAACATACATATGTATCACCGGTTCAACCATGTTGACCTTAGAGGGATGTACAATGGGTTCCTCATCCCTAATTTGCCCAAGGCTGCCCCACAAGCATGTGGATTATCACCTGGCTTCAATGGCTTTAGATGGATCATTTTACTATTTTTTTCTGACATGAATTATACATCAATATCATCTCTTTGAGGGTATTTTCCTCTTATTTGTTTGCAGGAGTCTGCTCCCTGCTCACCTGGTTGTCATAGCATGTGTATGCTGTATCCAACGCTGGGAGATATATAGACTGTGCTGGCTCCTCTGTGAGGAACCTCAAAGAGTCTGATCACTGACTTCTCCATCTCATTTAGGCAAATCAAAGTGTGAAAAGTCTTTCCTCAAGCAATATCTGTGTGATCAGGTTGGGTCAAGAATGTTTATGAGGGCTCTGTGCCATATTACCTGTAATCTCCAGAGTATGAAGTGCTGTATTTCTTACTTCTCTATGCTCCCAGGAGGGAAAAAATGCCAAAATTATCTTGCATTGCACCTTTTCCGCAACACCTCAACGTGGCAAATCAAAGCCTCAAAACCATACATGTCGCTGTGCCCAAGGTCACCAGGAGAAATGAGAAATCTCTGTGTACTGTACAGTCCATCCCCATAAACATGCCACACAGCCTCTGAAGTCTGACTCTGCTTTTAAGAAGTCCAAGTTTGTTTAATAGCACATAATGCAATAAGTGGATGGACCCTTGCTGGAGTTCAGAGGGGGAACACTTGAATTAGTTTGGGGGCAGGTGGGTTGGAGGTGATTGGTAGTGGGGGGTAGGGTGGGTGGGTAGTTGAGGTAATCGTGAGTTTTGCAGGTGGGAGAAGTGCCCTCCACATCGCCTGGCACTAACACAATCTAATATTATAACAGCAATATCATAGCCCTACTATTATTTATCTTGGCATGTTAATCTACATGTCCGAGGATTTTTATAATAAAAAAAATGTATTTGATTTTTACACTCTGAGCGCAGCTTATGAAATTCTTCTTTCATAAATTTCTGTATGGAACGATACTGGCCTAATAGCTATGTACGGCAGAATACCTATTCTTCTGTTTGGACCCTCTTTAGCTGGTTAAACAACATATTTTACTGTTGTTTAATACTTTTGTGAATTTTCCTAAAAAGAATAATCTGTTCTTAAAACCCCTCACTGAAAATTGGTGAGTCAGTTTTATTTTATTAATCTAGAATCTGATGTCTTATTAACGCACAAATATAAATCTGTTCATGAATTTTGGATGACTAGTCAAATTTATATGTCCTCATAGGACATACAATAGCATACATGGAAAATAACACAATTGTCTTTCTGCTGTTGATGTATTTTATGTTTTGTTGCCTTCCTTAAATGTGAAAGAAGAAGTTTAAGGCAAAGGTTGCAGCATCAATACTCTTCCACACACACAAGGTCAGGAGAAAAGAAAAGAGAATATCTGAAGCAAAAAGCTATTGATTTTTGCAGGTTTTAATATTATTGCTTTTACACACAAGGCAGTGAGATTTATGAGTGGCAAAAAAAAAAGATGAAGGGAAGCCAATGTCAACGGAACACAACATATACATTTTCTCATCACAACACTGAAGTCTAAGTGAAATAATTGGAAAAAAACAAACAAACAAATAAAGAAATCCTTCTATCCATGACCACCCAAATTTAAAGAATTTCTCAAGTACTGATTTTTAACAACCACCACTAAACAGTATGGTTTTTTTTTCTGAGCATCCAAGTACAAACAGTCCTGAGATATTTATTAAAACAAAAAAACAAAACAGACCAAGCTGAGGATGACTGTTGTATCCAAGTTACTTCAAAACAGAGTGAAATGTTCAAAGTGAGAAAGTCACTCTTCTCTGAACAGGCTGTCTAACTCTAAAGCTCCCACTGCTGTCTAAAGGAACTTATTGCACTAATAATTTTATATTCATGGTCAGTGCTAGTTTGGAGGATTATTATTTTACACCCCATATTTTGACATTACAAAGACTGGCTGGAAATATAATATAATAAATAAATATATTTATAATTCAAGAATAGAGTTAATGCAGAAATTTCAAGCACAGATGTTGAGGAGTGACAAGATTAGACACTTTTCAAAAAGGTCCTATAGCTGCCAGGTAGTAAGTGAAATCATTAAGTTAATAACCTAAAACACGAGGCATAGGATTATTCTATGAATCCATCAATAAATTTGAATAATGTCAGTGAGCAGCCTTAAAAAATGTTCTTTAAACTGACATGACATTTTTTGTTCCATTTCCAAATGACCGCTGGCAGAGATTGCTGGCTCTCGTATTAATTCTCAGGTTTTCAAGTAAAAAATACATCTATCATAAGTAGAAATAATGAAGTTGAAGAGCTGATGCCCCGAGGAGCAGTCACAAAGAATTATATCTTTCTATAACACAGGACAGAGGCAAAAGATAAGTACCTGTCAGCTGGCATACTCTCTGCTACATGTGCCTATCAATAAAAGAGATTATTTTCCCCAGTTATTACAACAGAGATCTGGGGGGCTCGTAGATTGCACCTTTAATGAGAAGGAATGATTTCTTCATGCACACTCGCAATCACACTTGTAGTGAGTGAGCTGTAATGCCATCAATTTCCCTTCTTTCTCTCTCGCTCGCTCTCTCTCTCTCAATTTTACAAGAAGTTATTAAAATGAAATTTTGCCAACATTAATTCACAGGGATTATTTATTACATTTTAACAGGATTATGGTGTGCAAAAGCTTGATTTGGGATTCACACCCTGTATTGTGATATCGAGGTTTAGCAGTCAGATTCTGCAGACTTCTTGTAATTAACAGTGGCAAAATAGATCATTGCCAAATGATATGTCACTCCATAACTAATCTTTGTGCACTGAAAATATTGGAATCCCGTAGAATGCATCTGCCGGACGGGACTTGGTTTTTGTCTTGATCTATCAGCGGAGGATGGCTTGTCGTCATGTTTGCAGTACTTTTCTGTCAAAGTCCAAACTGCAAAAGGGTGATTTCTTCATCGCTGTAATGTTATCAAGTTTCAAAGTGTCAGGTGTAGTGGTGCTTGTTTAATAGAGCTGACACTGATCTCATGTCTGTGGCTGTCAGGCATCCCCCTCCCCCTCCCTCCTCCCCGTACACACACGTTTTGCAGCCATGGTGTAATGCTCTGGAACAACCATATAGAAGCGTTAGCAATGACAATATAAAGAACCTGAATGTATGTACTTGGATGGCAGCAAAGTGATATTTTTTTTATGGGCACCTTATCGTATTCAGCAGAAAATCCAACACTTGCAAAACATGTCTTTAATCTCAAAACATGGCTGGTTCATGAAATGTGCCATTAGTTATACTGATGAAGGAGCATGACTTCATACTTTAATTGGGAAGTAATGCGAAGGCCCTCCGAACAAATCTATTATTAATGGTCCCACCAGATATCACATGCAGGGATCCTTCAGACATCCCATGTACTTTAGCCACATCACCATGCCGTGCCAAGTCACATTGTGCTTATGAAATTTTCCATGTTCTTTGTGACCACAAATAAGGATACATTGAAGGTAATGGCTTTGAACATAGTGTTTATACTTGATTTGTTTGCTTGTGTGCAGGAAAGAATGGGAATCTCTAAAAGGATGTGAGACAGGGAAAGCAATCAAAAGTCTGGCCTTCACTCTCATAGTGCTGCTGACAAAAATGTTACAAGGCTAGGAGCTGCTGAAGTACCTGCAGACACATCTGCCTCTTTCTCCCCCTCTCCTGCTCTCTCCTCCGAGCCACTGAGAGGTTCTCATCTCGAAATATTTTTTTTTTTCTTAATCATTCCTCACATAAGAGACATGGCTTTATTCAGCCTCTCCTCCTGCAAAGTAAATAGCTGTCTAAGTTACCAATAGCAATTACAAGTGTGGCACAAATAAAGAAGTATTCCACTGAACTGTCTAGTGCTGCTTCATATGACACATCCATGGAAAAGTATGTAACTTTGAGCATATTAATTCAAAACACACTGACACACACTTTTTTTGCGTGAAAAAAAAAAATGGGTCAAGTGGAACAGTGCCCTTTGACAGTCCTTTTCAAACCAGAATGAAACCTGGGAATAGCAGCATGTTTTCTTCCTCCTCAGAGAGATGGCAGCCTGTTTTCTTCCCCCTCAGAGAGATGGCACCCATACAAACTCTTACAGGAGACACAAATGAACTTTAATTTCCAAAAGCAAACCTCTGCACTTTGATATTAGTGTAGACAGGTGTAAAAATATACATGGCTAACACAGAGCAATAATAAGAGATTTATGTATGTAGGGCGCAAAGGGAAATGCCAAGCCGATGCCTGGTGCTGTCAGGTTCACTTCCCTGTTGCGTCATTCACCACGCCGGTGCACAGTGAAGCCAAATATGGCAGAATCTTCCATTTCATATACCACACGCCTCACAAGCTCCTGTCAGGCAAACGGATGTCTGAGCACCATGAATTGTTGGATGTCTGTATACGTATGTAAGAAATAAATAAACAAGTTGAAATATTTCCCCCCTTAATTTGATGCACAATGCATTCTGACAGCATTCAGCATTGAGTTCAGTTCGTGGCTGATTCAAGACCCAGTGTCACATGTCAGGTCCCTTCTTGCTCTGATAAATACGTTGGTTTAGTGGCAGGCTGCTAATAACACCATATCGCCACTCAACACGTCGTATCAGCCGGTTTAGTTTGTCCTGTAATATTATCACCTCAGTCTGACCCTATCTAACCTTTTACCTGTACCGTCAATACACTCAGAGGTGATAAAAGACCATGTGTGAATAGAGCGTGTGTAATGTTGCAGCCAGCAGTGATTACAGAGGTAACATGAACACTTGGAAGTGATACTGAGACAGGACTCTTTTTTTTTTTTGTGCTTCCTAAATTGCTGGACAGCTCCGGGGCTGACATTTAAAACATAACATCACCAAACAAAAACACATTAAAAGAGAAAAGCTGAGCAGGGGGCTTTAAGCAAAACCTGAAATTCAACTTTTGGCGAAGGCAACTGACCCAAATTTCTTGCCCCTTCATTCCCCCCTTAACATGCTTCTGCAAGCCCGGGCCCTGGGGTGACGTATCCCTTACACAGGGATTGGCAGTGCATTTACATAGCATGGTTAATGAGAGATCAACACCAGGAAAGCGCTTTGAATATAAAGCTTTCTTGTAAAAATAATGAGCGAACGATTGATCCATACTCAAACAAGCCGGTTTGCTGAGTTAATACCAAAGGCAGATTATAGCCAGTGCCAAAAGTGCCCTGGCGTGCGACGCCTTTTGCTTAGAGGGTCCCCAAACTTGTCATCACATTAGCACATGGTCAAGGAGTACATCCTACCACTCTCATAATCTGCTTTCCTGCACAATTAGCCTCCTATAATAAGGCAGCTGCCTGACAGCCGCCAGGGAGAAGAGAGGAAAATCACTGAGTTTAACACAGGATGGATGGATCATTTACTGCCACTGAAATATAGACTCAGAGGTGATTCTCTCCATCTCATCACCTACTGCTGGTCCTCGTTTCAGGTCTCAATGTTACGACAACATGGAGGCTTGCTCTTCTTGATTGTGCCAAGCATCTATTTGACTTTGATGAAGACAGACAAAGGATGGTAAGAAAAGGGGGCATGCAGGAGATAGACAGTGTAAGAGGGAGAGAGAAAGAGAGAGCACAGTGGCCGGGGAAGATGTGTTTTAGCTCAGAAAATCTGACAGAATCAGATGTTGGAGAGGGTAGAATGGCAGGGGATGGCAAGTTTTCTGAATAAAATAATAGATAATTTCATTCCGACAAAGGCGAGGAAACTATGGGCAAGGGAACAAAATAGCAGGAAGGGATGGAGAAGGGAAGGGGTTTGAAAAGAATAAGAAGAATTCAGTGCTGCTTCTTGCAAGGGAAAAGAAAAAAAAAAAACATTGATGACACCCGGTTCCATTCTTCCGCTCTCCCCTTTCTCTGCTCCTCGCCTCGCAGCACGGCGGGCTAAGCTGGGAGCTGTAATGTCATTAAATTGCAAATGCTTTTTTTTCATTTCCGACACACACTGTTTACTTATCTGGCAAAAACATATGTTGGAAGGAATCCGTTAAATTCTGCCCATTGCCTTGGGTGAAAGTGCAATAGAAACGGGCCCACTGAGCTCCTTCTGTCGTCTCCTTTTAGCACTTTGCCTTATCTACAAGGCTGCTTAGCAGCAAACTGGCGAGTTCAATGAAAAATGAAGATACAGTGCAAGATTAGGGAAGAACAGTGAGGGGAGAAATGCTTGGAGAGAGGGTCATCCCATTGCAAATGATTTCACTCCTCTCCATCTGCATAAATGACTATTTTTAAGGCATCTCCAGCGTCTGTATATTTTTCTCACTCTGCCACACATTTAATTTCACGCCCCGTGTTCTGAATATGCTTAAATGCATATCTCTGATGCACCTTTAAGCCAGAGGAAAGAGGATGAGGGTGGGGGGGGTGGGGAGGGTACGAAAGCAAAATTAAAGATAAAATGGTGTGATTTGCACTACAAGTCTATTACTTTATGGCATTTACATATAGTTTACCTCTGCAATTCCAAGATTTTTTTTTCTACCACCTTCCTATCAGTATTTGGGCTTGTATAAATATGTATAAATCTTTGTTGAGAAGAAATAGAATTCCTAGCACTGCACTGGAAAGTTTGAAGGGTGCACTTTCTTGCTTCAACTTCCTCTCTTGCTCCCACGAGACTGTCAGCATATCTGCTGGGGGTGCTCTCCCTCAGCTTGCCCCAACAAAGGCACAGGCTTCAAGCACTTTGTTGCCCCATGATCCTCAGATACTCCTCCCCTCATTGGAATAAGTGGGGAGAGGGATCCTGGGTCAGGGCTTGGCCATGGCTTTAGAGGAAGGGCCTGAAAAAGCCTGACTCAAGCAAGCGAGCGTCATCCTTGTCAAACAAGTGGCTGAATAGCTCTGTGCAAGCACATGGACTTCAAGTATGTCACGAAAAATTGTCATAGAGAATATTTACAGAGGACTGCAGCCTCCCACACAGCAGGTCCCTCACAGCAACATGATGAATAGAGCCTGCATGTCTGCTGTTCCCTGTGCTATCAGGTGGATGTGTTGTTCTACAGTGGAAGTTTGAGCTTGCGAGTGGAAAGCCCGCCCCTCGCAGCAGAGAAGAAGACGGCTGTGGATTGGCCTGGGAATGAAAAGGAGAGAGAGAAGCTATTCAGAGCACGATTCCTTCCCTTCATTGTCTGCCCGCTTAGATTTGAATACGCTCACTCAAAGCAGACGAGAAAAATGCTTCAGCCCCTTGCATTGTTGGCTTTCTCTCTCTTCTTTTCTATTTGCAATTAAATGCATTTCAAATGGAACAACTGTACAGAAAGCATTTCTGATAAGAAGGAATTCCATTGCCTTTAACCTCCTTTGTAATGGCTTTGCAATTTTTGAGCACTCTTATTATGAGAACTGCACAATCAAAACATATCTTTGAATAGAAAATGCCATACAACTTAAGTATTGCTTCATTGAAAATTAAATTGCATTTAAAAATAATTTTTAGTCTCCTGTGTTCCTCATTTCATAAGCCAGTCTTAGTGTTTCTGTTTTATTGCTTTGTGTGTAACATTGTGCCTTGACAGGACCCTTGTGTCCTTAGTAGTATCACACACACTGGTCCTAAGCATGGGATGAGATCAGTCAATTAGAATTAATGTCATCTGGTCATTTACAGCTAAACACCCTCCATATGTATTGTGTTTGCTTTGTGTGCAAAGCATCAACTGCAAAACCAATCTCATCCTCCAGACATGAATTTTTGAAGGATTTGAACGCTGTAAATAACTCCAAACCCTCTCTTATGAGGTTTACCCCTGAAGCACTTTGTAACTTATCAGGGCTGCCTTGTGCCTCCTCTAATGCTTGCATTATGCTCAAATGTAAATCGGTAAGCTGCCAGAGAGGTGGGCGGGAATCACTGAAGAAAGAATCACTGAAGGGTCTAGCCAATATTCCGATTGGGGCATAGCAAAATAAACAGTATAGTTTTGTTTTTTAAAAGCCAGTTGAACAAGAATGTATCACACTACTCTGTTTTATTCACAAAGCATTGTCCCTCAGTGATGCACACTTCAAGATATTTTAGCTTAAGTAATGAAGAGTGAAGCGCCCGTCTGGGAAATATTGTAATATTTGACAAAGTCTTCAGAGTTGTAATTTTTTCATTTTTCAAAATGCCAACACTCATATAAATGGATAGTCTAATATATTCTGAGCAAATGATGCCCAGGGGTCTGTTTTGTATTTCTAATTTCCATCTCTAATGGTACAAGAGACTGATTAGTAATTAGGACAGACCCGTTTAAATGCATGTAATGAGCATTATAGGTTTCACGTATACCCTGCACTTCATACTGATGACAACGGATAGCATCTTCTTCAATTTGAACGCATGTTGACCTTTACTGGTGATTAATCTACAAGTTACACAGTTCTTCATGCTGCTTGTCCTTGAATTGGCTTTATACTGTAATGAGTATATCATTTGGAATCTCCCAAATAATTGACCTGAAGCATGTTTCACAGCATAACTATTAATCTTATTTTCCAGTGAATAATTTGAACAGTTTGCCGGAGAAGTGGGTTATACGAGTACAAACTATAGTGCAGAGGGGATACGTGGCCCCTAGATATCAATTTGGAGATGGATAGGAGTCTTAAAGAGGATTAAAACTCTATACGGGCTACTCATTTCACAAGACTGCATACCACCCAGTCCACTGTATATACTGTCAGTCACCGCTTGGCATGGTTGAGATTTGAAATGGTGACAGTTAAAGTACAAAGATGTCCAATCCTACACTATTTCATGGCATATTTGGTTGGAGCATCCTGAAGGAAATGCAAACTGTAAAGGCCAGTCATTGGGCTGAAATGAAGGGCACCAGGAACAGCAACACTGCCCCCCTGCTGCTGTCTGCACACACTGCATGACTCTGTCTCTCACTCGTCTCCTGCCACAGTGAATATGAAGGTGGAGTACTCCTGCTAAAGTGAGCTATTTTTGGCTTTTTCTATTTGTGGTTTCTTCAAATGCAAAAAGGATAAAAAGTTCATACTTTATAAATTCCCACAACTCAAAACATCAGCATCAAATCATGATATAACTAAAGACAATATAGCTCTGATATATTATTTGGAAATTGTAAATATTAGGGATGTATTATTATTGTTTGCCAGATTAATCAGATATTTTATATTAGAATAATATCCTTTCGAGGAGAAGGAAGCGAATTTGGACAGAAGTTTTTTGTTGTTTTTTTTTAGATTTGCAAAGATTATCTTAATGGTTGAATGTTTACAGGCATTGATTAGATGGATTTAGTTGATACATTAGCACATATCTGCCATGGAGGTGTGAGATATCATTTAGAGGGGATCACTATGAGCAGAGCTGAAGGTTTGAACTTAAAATCAATTTTAGGGAGCTTTGAATTTGAAACTTGTTCAGAACCAGCTCGATCTTCAACCTTATCTCATGGTTTATAAGAGTTTATTTTAGACTTATGAGGAGAAATTACTGGACCATAGCAAGGTTGGCATGACCTGGCATCCATTCTCCTTCAATGCATTAAGAGTGAAAATACAGGCCGATTTAAAAGACAGCCGTAAATATGGAGCAAAAAAAAACCCCAAAAGCCCTGAAGGGCTTGTCGAGTGGCTCCTGCCATTATTTATTAATAAAATCAAATTACAAACAAGCAAAAACATTTAAATTGGTTGCTTCTCTTCAGCTTTTACAACACTGAGCTCTGTTCTCTGTAAATGCAACTGAAGTGGTCTCGATTCAAATTCTAAAAGGCCCTCAATTATTTAGTAAACACATCATCCAATAAAATGCATGCTGAGTGGGTTATGTGCTGCAATACTCACAATACTGTCAAGAAAGTGGATGTGTTTCTTCATCCACATGGTAACAAGTGAATAATTTCACCTCCGGCTGTGTTGAAAGACTATTTACAGAATGGTTTCATTAGTTCTACTTCAAAGATGCATTACGGACCATTATGCACATCCCTATGTTGCACCTGAGAGGGGAATATGTGAAAAGAAATGACAATAAATAGGAGCAATAAGCTTTACCACCACTGAGTGATATGCAAATCATTCTTTCCACTTCTTCCTTGCTTTGTTTTGTAAATATATTTCTGTGGTGTCACCTTAGAGTTCCCTTTTGCAATCTCATTCTGAAACTGGGATTTCCTGAAACAGGTCATAAAAAGATTTAAACTTTTAAAAAAATGTAATTGCAGTTAATATTTTTTAGTTTAAAAAGACGTTACCTCCTTTTATAGGTTGTAATTATTCAGTCTAACACACAATGTCATGCAAGCCATAATACACACTTACCTACTTCTCCATGGCTCTCTGGCACCATCCTGTGTTTCTGTAGAAATAATGGATTGTGTTTATTTACACATTGACACATTCTCTTTTGGGGAGGAAGGTATTTCCATCAGGCATTTCAAATAACACAAGCAAAATATCTGAAAGAATGTAAAAAAAAAAAAAAAAAAAAGAATAGACAATAATATCTTGTTGGGAGAATTCAACAGGACACTTTTAAGTATCTGATGGTCAGTTCGGTGCAGTTGGAAAATGAAATACCTGATCTGAAATTACAAAGACATTGGGGACATGATGTTTGAAGGACAAGGAACAGTTGGTGCTCATGTGTGGTGATTTGTATCGCACACAAGAATGTATTGCATGGAAGGACATGCACATTTGCTGTTGTTGTTGTTTTAATTTCTCTCAATCTGCCTTTAAGTAGGTATGTTTTCACTTGATAGAATTACATGTTATCTCAACTTTCATTAGATTTATGCTTTTTGCATGCAAAACTGCAGTTTTTCCTTCACATGACAAGCCATGACGAAAAAGAAATGAAACTTTTATAGTCCCCGCGGGAATTTGTCAAGCTGAACGACAATGAAATTAGTGGTTACACTCAGACTTGTTTTTTTTTTTCTCTCTCTCTCTCTCACTCACATGTTTACAAACTTATTAACAGAAATAAATGTGAAATACTCTCTATAGGACATTCCATATGACTTCCAGGAATCCTGTTCACTAATCCTGTTGTGTGCAGTGAACCTAACAGGCCCTGTTGTTTAAAGCACTCAGTGGTCACACATGGATTTTCTCATAGGGCTGCAGTTCCAGACTCATGTTAATCTGATTCTTTGCCACTTTAAAGACGCTCTATTTTATACTTACACACCTCTTTGAAATCTGTCAATTTCACAGAAATATAATAACCTTCAAATCTTTGACTGATTATTTGTTGATATTTGATACTTTGGATTTCACCTGATATTTAACGTTAAATGTAGAGACAAGGCGAACAAAAATATACTTCCAAGGAGGAACAGCTAATATTGTGCTCATGTGAGAGAATGTGTTTTTAGACTAAATTCACAATTATGCTTTTATTTCCCCAGAATAATAAAATTAATAACTTAATAACAATGTGGAATATGTAAAGAGTGTGATGTGAAAACACTTTCACTGTTTTCTTCAGGCTGGGGGAATACAGACGCCCCTAAACTCTACATACTACATGGACTTAAATGGTCAGCAGTCACATACCGGGCAGCTGGAATGTATCAACAGTGTAGGTCAAACAGACACATCAAAGTATCAAGGCTTTCTGTGACGGTTAAGTTATTCTCATGCCTCCTTACAAAAACAAATGCCCAACTATACAATTTTTTTATTAGATTTATTGATAGAGTTGAATGAGAATCATTCTTCATTATCTGTGCTGATGTTGGACGAAAACCTGCCATCAATTGACTGTCTTGTTTCCAGTCACAAGTGCTACCTTGTGAAGGCTTGAATGTGACTGTGTGAGTATAAACATAATATATATATATTAAAAAAAATTTTTTCATTGGTTTTTACTCCAGTCTGAGCAGCTGCTGTTCCAATCAAGGTCTACTTTATTGTTCAGAAAATAAATTTATTTAGCAAAAACTCACCATCATGAAAGATAAAATAATAATAATAAAACCCACAGAAAATCTGTGTTGATCACAGTTAACAACAGCATAGAGGACATTTTGTGTTTTTCAGAACATGAGTTTCTGTGTGTGATGAATGAGACTGGTCACATGAAACGTGGGGGGCTTCTCCAAAGACAAGAACTCTTTTATTACTACTGACCATTTTTCAGGACAAATTTTACATCATATTTGTCTAAATTGGTACTCTTGTTACACTGTAATGGATGTCCTGTGCAGACTGGGATTTATGTTATATTACAGTTTGGAATAAAATGAGCACTGAGATATTTTGATATTTCACTCCACCGCATTTATTGGATTATTTCAGGAAATATATTTACCAGTTATTTGTGTTTTCATGAAACACGCTACAAAAATAATGGTGGAATATTATCGGAAAAAAAGAAGACTTTCCAAGATGGGTCCCTGGGGAATACACTACCCAGCATTAGCTTGATTATATTAAATAAAATGACTCCCACCTTTGCTTTCTGGAAGATCAAAGTGTGAGAGTGTTTTTATAGTGTTTTGTCATCCACAGGCACATGACAGGACTCTTAGTGTGGGAAAGAAAAGAGCACAATGTTTCGAACTCAGAACACAGAGGGCTAAAATTACTAAAAGTGGGTTAGCGCTGGAGGTTGAGTGGTTAAAGAGCGTGCCATTTAATCTCAGCATCCCGAGTTCAATTCTCACATGGGACCTAGGCTGCAGGTCACTCCACTGTTTCCTGTCAGCCTCTCTGCCCATTTTCCCGATGAAATAAACGCATCCCCAAATATATTTATTTATATATGTATAAACATTTTTTTACTTTTCTCACCTCAAAAAGGGAGTCAGCTGAGTCTGGGGTGTGAATATAACACAGGGAAGTTCAGGGATCCAGACTCATCCAAGTAGCAAGCCTGAAATATTTCTGAAGCCCAAAAAAACTTTAAATTAGTCAAAGTTTACAAAACCAATCTACTGATTTTCCTCCCCACTGTCACCAAGCACTCGTCGTCACACACATAAGAATAACTTCATAATTCAGTTGTTTGGACACAATTATTGTTTCAGTCCAAATAATTTCTTACATTTTTCACCCAACATTGATGCACACTGTATATTTACTGAAGATGCTCTACAATCTGCTCTGCTTGAGGCAAATTTAACATGCTTCTTTATCTTTGTACTGATTTACTCTAAGTAATTGTTAAATCAGGCATAGAATGGTCTTTAGGTACCGAATAACTGTAATACTCACTTGTCCCTTGAGGCAGTAGAGAGGCATCCGGCTCTTAGTGGAGCTCACAGCTCTGCTGTCAGGTGATCATCACAAGACCAATGGCCTAATCCCCCTCAGCTCCACAAAAGCAAGACAAGAAATTACATTCTGTCTTAATGTGCATGTAACCAACTGGAACACAACATGATTCGGCTCTAAGTGTTGTTTCCACTGATGTTCAAACTATCTCTGGATCTAATTTGAAGCTACACAACAGGGAACCGTAGCAGAGTGAGATTCTACGCTCTTCTGTGGAGACTAATTGACTGTGTAACTTAGTCACCAGGAGGAAACTGACAGGTGAAATATGATGAACGCCCTGGTTCTCGCTCTTCTTTGTTTACTGCTCTGGCCTGAGCCGATTGAGGCTCAGTTCCCTCGAGTGTGCTGCACAGTGGAGGGCATCCTGTCCAAGCAGTGCTGCCCTGCTCTGGGCTCAGATCCTGCCAACGTGTGCGGCTCTCTGACCGGGAGAGGGATCTGCTCTGCAGTTCGAGTTGACAACAAACCCTGGGGAGGGCCGTACAGACTCAGAAATGTCGACGACAGAGAGAGGTGGCCCACTAAATTCTTCAACCAGACTTGCAGATGTTTTGGTGAGTGCTGTAAAATGTCAGAAATAGGAAGTTAGTGAAAAGCTGATGAAGAGGTAGATTCAGACAGATAAACAGACAAATGAAGCCATCAGTGATTTGACATTTAGTTTTGCCTTCTGTGTTACAGGTAACTTTGCAGGTTTTGACTGCAGCCAGTGTAAGTTTGGCTGGACCGGTCCCAACTGTGACCAAAGAAAAGCTCCTGTGGTGAGGAAGAATATCCATGACCTGACCCCTGAAGAACAGCAGGAGTTCCTGAATGCTCTGGATCTGGCTAAGACCACCATCCACCCCGACTATGTTATTGCCACTCAGCACTGGCTTGGACTCCTGGGGCCGAATGGAACCGAGCCACAGATCGCAAACATCTCCATCTACGACTTCTTTGTGTGGCAACATTACTACTCTGTCCGAGACACTCTTCTGGGTATAAGAGCAAATAAAACCATAAGATATTGTTACGATTTAGTTAAATGTGAAGATATAGAAATATTGGGTATATTAAATAGGAATATGTTCAGTGCAAAATCCCCATTTATGGTAAATATCAGAGAAAATGTCTCTTCACTTTATGGCTTCACTTGGGAAAAAAAAAAAAGGTCCAGATATTTTGAGATAAAATTGTATGTCTAGTGTCTTTTCCAGCTACTATTTGTAATTTAAAGTTTAGACTCGCATGATTTCATTTATTAATTTATGTTTTTTTTTCTTTATGCCAGTTTATGGCATATTGATATTCATGGCAGTTTTAGCTAAAAATTTTATCCGCGCATTTTGTCTCAGCTGATTAGAATTAAACTATGGACCTCTTTTTACAAACATGCAAAGCCTTTGCTTTGAATATGATAAGTTTTTCAATCATTTATTTACCCAAACACTGATTAAAAATGTATTGACATTCATTTTTACATCGGCATTATTGCCACATGGTCCAACAAAGAGGAAATCATGCAACATTTTATTTCCCTGCAGGTCCAGGACGCCCATTCAAAGCCATCGATTTCTCACACAAAGGTCCAGCATTCATTACCTGGCACCGGTATCACCTTCTGAGCTTGGAGAGAGAGCTACAGGTATATGTAACATCTTTAGAAAAACATGTTATTAAACTGATGGTATGTAGTATGTAAAAATATGGCTCTCAAATCTTTTTGTGTTTTGCTTCTTTTGTTGTTTTTCATTAAGAATTTTTAAATATGGATGAAGAAATCCAAAGGTTAAAACAGCAAGGTTTCTGGCCCAAATGTTATTTCCTCATCTGACACTGATGAAAACTAAAATGTGTCTTCTCCCTGCAGAGGCTGATTGGCAACGAGAACTTTGCAATCCCTTACTGGAACTTTGCCACCGGGCAGCGAGAGTGTGATGTGTGCACCGACTCCCTGCTCGGGGCCCGCAACCCAGACAACCCCTCGCTCATCAGCAACCAGTCCAGATTCTCCAGATGGGGTGTGGTGTGTAACAGGTCTGTACAAACAATAAAGGTGGTTCTGGTGGGTGGGGGGGACAACATGGGATCTCAGTGAAACTTGTGGGGAAAATTTCTGTGTTTACAATGTCACAAATCGGCAATTTAATATTTGTTTGTTCTTTTCCCCTCCTTCAGTTTGGATGACTACAATCGCCTGGTGACTCTTTGTAATGGTACAAGTGAGGGTTTCATTGAGAGAGGGCTAATAGAGCAGAGCAACATGTCTTTGCCCTCCATGAATGACGTCAGAAGCTGTCTTGGACTCAGGGACTTTGACAGTCCTCCCTATTTCACCAATTCTTCCTCTAGTTTTAGGTACATTTCTACTCTTTAGCATCAACAGTGTTTTTACACATAAGCCCCCAGATTTTTTTGTTTAACAATCTTTATGCTTTGTAACTCACAGAAATGCTCTCGAGGGGTACGAAAAACCAAACGGAGAACTGGATGAGTCTGTCACCAACCTTCACAACCTCGTCCACTCCTTGCTCAACGGAACCAGCTCTCTGTCCCACTCTGCAGCTAATGACCCCATCTTTCTGGTCCGAGTCTGCTTTCATGGTTTACACTGAAACAATGTGGTAGCCTTGATGTTAAAAACCCTGTGATATTTGAATTTGTAGGTCCTCCACACTTTCACTGATGCCATTTTTGACGAGTGGATGAGGAGGTTTATTCCATCCAACACCACCTTCCCAGATGAAATGGCCCCCATTGGTCACAACAGAGACTACAACATGGTTCCCTTTTTCCCCCCAATCACCAACGAAGAAATCTACGTCACATCTGATCAACTGGGATATTCTTACGCCATCGCCCTGGATGGTGAGCAAGTCTTCAAAGTTTGACTTTAAAGGAACATTTGGGGAAACTGTAAAATTTAGATATTGTGGTCGAGGGTTAGATTAAGAGATTAATTCAGTTCTCATTATAGTATCTTAAATGTGAAGCTACAGCCAAAAAACTAGCTAGAAAGAGGATAAGAGAGCAATAATCTCTGATTAATCCATTCAAATGCCGAACGATTTTATGCATTTATGACAAATTCTTGGCCAGTTGAAAATTCCCATATACATATTCAATACAAAATATAACAGGAACTCAAGTGTTTATAGCTGACTACAAAAAAGGCATATTATTCTGTTTTTATATTTAGCTTGAAAAAAGACACACGCTAATGTTCTGAAAGTTTGCTGCCTTCTCAAATCTGTCAAATCTCTCTTTGTTCCGTGAAAGCAAACATTTGAAGCATCTCGTTTTAACTTGTTGGATAACATTTGAATGTTGTTGTGCTGCAGTAAAAATAGATTCCCATTGTTCACCTCCGCCTGTACTCCATCTTTACAGAGGCAGATGGAGGGGCCACTGTGTTTGTGCTGGGCTCCACTCTGGGGGGAGTCTTCATCGGTCTCCTGGTGCTTCTCCTTATCTTTGTGCTCTACCTGCGTCAGCGGAGAAACAGTGGCTTTGAACCTCTGATAAAAGCAGACTTCACAAATAAAAAGTACACAGAGGAAGCCTAGATCTCACCTGTTGTTCTGCGATGCGCTTCAGCACTTATACCTACCTGAAAGAGAGGGAGCAATCTGCTCTTTAGGGCCCACACTGAGGCAAGAGGAAAATATGTGAATGAATAGCATTACTACTCGTCATTGTTAATTGCACACAAGAACAATGCTGTGAATCTGCCGGAAAATACTGACAGTTTCACGTGAAAACCAATAAAACTAAAAATATACTTTACATGGTTTCGTGCAATTGTTTCCGCCAACTTGAATTGTGATTTCATTTCCAGCCCTTTCTTTTCACAACAACTAATCTTCTTTGTAACTTTTCCCACAAATACAAATCTATTGGAATATTTTGAATAAATATTTATTCTCAAGAACAGTAACAAAACACGCAATGCAATCATCAATTGCACTGAAGAACAGTAAGGCATATTTGTTCTAGTTCTTCATCCTCCTCTTAAGTTTGAAATTCTATTCAAACTCCGGACTTTTTTTTAACCTCACCCGAATTTGAATCGATACAGCGATACATCGGTTGTAAAAAAAAAAATGCTGACTCATAACGTTTCCTGCTAATTCTATTTTTCAGATCATTTGTCTGACCCGACAACCATTTTCACCATTTTATTGCAAAAATATTACCATTAAAAGTTCAATGATACAAAACATAAAAAGGGCATCCTTGAAGGTCAATATTCATAGTAAAGAATCCTTTCGAATGACACATTTGACAGATTTTTTTTTTTTTTGTTCTCGTAATGTGGCTGCGAACGCTGACTTAAAGGCAACAAAGAGGAGCTCAACAAATATCCGTTGATATACTACGGAGGGTATAACACAGGCTAATTCTGTGGCTATGTAAGCTTAGCTGGCCTGCTGGTTATGGAGCTGACAGGCTCTCAGAGAACAGTGGACGTACATACAGGCTGCTTTTTGTCCGCCCCCCTCAGCAATGCCAGGCCTCTCACATTCTCTGTAAGTACGCTCTACTGAGGAGCTTCACCGGAGCATTCAGCCCTGTCCGGTCTCCACAGATTCTCATTTCACAGGTGACTGTGGTCGGCCTCAAGCCTGTCTGTGCTGCAGACATAACCATTCAAGCTTTGCAGATAAATTTAGGGACCTTTTCTTTGCATTTCCAGTACCCACTATGTGCTGTTTGCTACTTCTTCTCTTAATAAATCTCTCACCTTTTACATAACTTCTGCAATCATTTTCAAACACATTTTTTTTTTGGTGATTTACGATTTGACTTTTTCATACTTTATGACAGTATTTTACTTTTGTTGCTACAATGCACATTTTAATACCTATTTCATGTAAATTGGTACAGCAGTTAAAGAATAATCTTTGCCTATTAAATGACATTTGTATGTGTAAGTTTTTTTTGGGGGGGGGGTTGAAAATACTGAGCATTCTGAGGATGCAGCAAAAAACTTATATAGGGTCCAATTACTGTAAAATTATAGAGATTACAGCTGCAGACCTCCTTCAGTGATTGTAATTATGTAATGAATTGAATTGCTTTCTATGGTGCAATGTCCATTAACACAAAGCACATACAAGCAAGTCACAATTTTTGCTTGCTATGTAGGGATTCCTTTATAAGGCTTTTGTCATAAGAGCATGTTTAATACCTACTTAATTATCTTCTGAAAAATTGCATCTCCATTTTTAGTGGCTGTGCACGAAGGTCACAGATAGTTTACAGTTGTAACAGAAATATATCAATCAACTGTTATACATGAATTAGTTTAGCCTGCTTCCACACAGAACCAGCTTGATGATGACGGCACTGCTGTATGTTGTCTCCGTAGGACAGTAAATGTTCCATAATAACTGTGTCCAGGCTGTCTATTCTTCAACCTAAGCCTGAGAAACTGGCATGATATGAGATAAAAATTATTTTTTTGCAGATAATAAATTTGTTGCAAGGCAAATGAGTATATGAAAATTTCAATTTTATCCCTTTTAACACAACATTAAGTTTCAGCACAAGGCTGGTGATACAGTAAACCTACAACCTTGCCAAATTCCATGGTTGAAGTTATTGTAAAATAAGCTAATAAACATTATTGAAGCAACAAGACTTAGTAGCTACATTTGTTGTAAAAACAAGCATGAAAACAAGACAATGTTGATGAGTTTTCCACAGCTCAAAGAAAAAAAAAAAAAAGACATTTTTTGGCACATGTCTGAGGGACAATGGATTTCACAAGTCAATAAAAATTTTGGATGGAAATGACATGTTCCTGAAATTTTTGTCATTTAGATTATTATTTTCTGCCTTTGTTTTAAAAACACATATGAAACTCATTGTGCCTTTTTTAGGTGCATCAAATAACCACATTCTCAACATTTTTCAACACAAACAATTTTTGCATAAAAAAAAAAAAATCTAAACAATCAAAGTGCGAGTTAAACCTTTCCACATTACCTACATGAATACCTGCCATGTGTGCAAATACTTTTTTTTTTTCCTTTCAATCTCTGAAAGAGAGTTTGTTGAGTTGGGTTGGCATCCGTGTTAGATGGTGAAGCGATGCCATAAAATATCAAGTCTAAAGATGGCACTGCACGATCTTTGGGAAAGTGGGAAATCATGATGCATGACTGCTCTCTTTTTCCGAGCAGACTCCTCTAGCCTTAAGGCCGGCAGCCTGAATACTGTCTGCTTGACTGTAGCTCCAATCTGCCTGAATACAAAAACTGCAAAAAAAAAAAACAAAGAAAAAGAAAAAGAAAACTAAAAAAACAAAACAAACAAACAAAAAAAAAACAACTAAAAACCCTGCAGTCCATGTTTGGCCCTCTCCTCCAGCATTATCTCCATTGTCGGTGGAGTGCCAGGGCTGAGAGGGCTAACATGGTTGGCAGGGCTACAGGGGGTGCATGGAGTGGGGCAGAGGCACCCACGGGCTCGCTTCGGTCAGCTCTCACCACTGGGGCTTCAGTGGTAGCACCGTCCATGTCCGTGGGGCAGACCTCAGTGCAGCCACTGCCACTGCCTGAGCCGCTGCCTTCGTCGCCTGCAACACCAGAACAGAATGCAAGCCAGACTGAGCACATCTCTGAAATAGCAGAGTGACATTAGCCAATTTGCAACATATTTTATGATCTTAAACTCTCACTTTAAAGCTGCAACATGTTTTTTCACATTCAAGTTAAAGCTTCAATTATATATTTTTAGAATTTGGATTGAGTCATAACTATATGCTCTCATATATGACTCAAGATGAACCTGATGAATTATCTGCAGTTCCCTTTAGCTTTATTGGAGCATTTCTTTTATCTCACTATTTTGGTTTTACGGCCGGCAACTTATCTACTTTTGGTTTGCTCTCTTTTTAGATGCAGCTCTACAGATCCATTATGCACCGCCTGCTCACCACCAAGTGGCAGGACCACAAAGTTAGATACTAGCTGATAAACATAATGGAGCATTGAGACAGGTAAGTGGTGGTGAACCCAAAGACCTAAAAGAGGACTGACTATATTACGTCAACACCAAATTATTGTCAACACAGCTACCGGATTAATAGGAAATCAGTCATCAAGGTTTACAAAGAAAAAAGAATATCGTATACAATAGCAGTCTGTGTCTGTATGCGACTCTGTACTTTATGTAATTGTGAATAGCACTTTTGAAACAAAACGACTGTGACGGTCGAGTTGTTTTGAAGGACAATTGAAGAGAATGCATTTAATATGCTTCTTCCAAATCGCTCTACGTCTTCATCAGTGTTAAAAGTGCCTCAGTGAAAACTGGGATTATTGGCATTGGTTGTTTTTCACTTCAGACGGCCTCTTTGTTGCTTTTTAAAAAAAAATCTCTTTCAGTATGTCTTGCTCTTTTATAGATGCTGATTACTGCTGCAGCAAGGTTAGGCACGATTTCAAAACCCAGCTTATAAATATGAGTGACAAGCTGCAATGTGTACTTGACCGAGTCAGTCAGGGATGGCGAAGCAGAAAATACATTTCACGCCTAAAGAAAACAACTACGTGAGCATGCTGTCACGTGCGTCTGCATGGTGTTCACTTACTTGAGTCTTGAAAGTAGATGTCATTGCCGTTGTAGGCATTTTTCAGTTTGTTAGTCATCACCCTCAGAGCCATGATCTGCTGGCGGATGAAAGTATCCGGACGGGTGATGTCCACGCCCACCTCGGGGTTATTAACCTGGTTGGTCAATCCATCCTTTTGCACCTCAGGAAAGTACCTTATAGTTTAAAGAGAAACGTTAAATAAACAAAGAGGTATTTTTGGTTTTGAAGGAGCTTGGCAAAATATATATTAACAACGCTAGACAAACCCATTGACTGAGCAAAGTTAAAAGTCCAGATGAAAGTATTATTGCCGCTTAACACAACATCAACAAACAGTATCTCATCATTACCATAGTGATATGGAACATTTTTTCCAGCATCAAGGTGGAAGCGCTTAAGTCAATCAAGCAGCCTGGGCAAATAAAATATGATCTGCCATCACGACTAAATGCCAATGGGCACAAAAGAAATTTAGTTTGAAATGTACATCTCCTCACATATCAGAGTCACTGAGTGCATCCTGTACCCTAAATGGAAGGTAAAGAGCAGACCTATTTTGAGTTTTTGTAATGTTGGTAAAAATGAACATTTGGCCCTAATCATGTTGGCTAACTTTTTGAAATACAAGCAAGCCATTTCTCCAGGGCCGGTGTGTCAGCTGCCTGCATTCCTGTTGATAAATAAGCAGCTGGATATCACATGCGGCCATTCTGCAAATCATCTGACACAACAGTGTTTGTTTGCCCCGAGACCAACTCATTCAGGATCATACATCATCACACAGAGAGGAAACCTTATTTTCTTCTTTCTTTCTGGACACTGAAGATAGCAGCAGTTAACAGATATGATATGAATTTAAAGAGTGAAAGTATTTGTTATAAAACTGCTGAACGTCCTTTGAACACATTTGATATAATGTGTGAAAGTAGCACACATCATTTAATTGTAACACAAATCATGGCTTTAGGTTTTTGGAGTTCTTATGAAAACACTAAAAAGGCATTAAGATGAATAGTGGAAAGATCATGCGGGTAGTACACATGAAAAAATAAAGCTCAGAAAGACACACAATAGCAAAAATGAAAACACAAATTACATTATTTCCAAGTGAATGTATCTTTGTACCAAAATAATCAACTCCTCAGTATTTAAGAGTCCACATTCCCATTATTTAGGTGACCAATTACAGTCAAAGTATGCCAAGTCCTGAATTTACAATGACTTTGATCCAACTAAAGTAAATAATCTGGTTCTTAATTCCAGGATTAGACTGATTAAGATTGGCTGATTTGAACAGACTGGAATTCTAAATAACCTTTTGTATAAACCTGTATTAGCCCCGGGCCTTGGCGCCCCTTACCTGCCCTTGGTGTGTCCATTCCAACACTCCTCATCACTGGCATTTCCAGCGGTCACTTTGTCCTCCACGCACATCGCCTCAGGCAGGTTGGACCAAAATTTCTTGGACTGCCTCAGTTTTTCTTTTATGTCAACCACCTTAATAAAGACAGGGGTTGTTACAAGGAAGGAAAAAAAAAGAAATAAGTCAAGTCTGTGTTTCAGTGTAGCAGCCTTAAAGTTGAAGAGCTACACATATTGTGTGATATAAACGGGGAGACACACTGACAATCAGATTATTTTAGAAAAGACACAGTATGAATAAAGCCTCAGTTATAAGTTGCTGTTGTCCTCAAAGCATTTAAAACACTTTAGTCATAAAGATGTATGCTTCAGATGTTTTAACCCCTGAGTTACCCCCCCCCAAAAAAAAAAAAAAGATTTGGATTTAATTTCCCTTTCATGTTGACTATTGAAGGTTTGCATCATGAAAAGTGAGACCACACAGGCTTGCAGCAATAATTTCATCTTGAATGTCAGACTTAAATGATCCCTTGCATCCTGGCCATGTGACACAGTCAGATATCGCTTCCTGACTTGAGCCTGTTGAACTCCAATCTTTCATCAAACACACAGAATTTGACATATTTCACTGAAGCTGAGGGAAAGCCTGATAGCAGCAGGTTGGCCCATTATCTTTTTCTGTCTGACTTGCTGTTGGCTTACGTGAAATTGTAGTGAACCTGAGCAGAACATGAAAGGTGCTGTACTGACTGTGTGACGCTGCTGTAGGCCCCGACACTGCTTTTGATGTGTTAATCCTGTCACACTGATGCCAAAGCACTTCAGCAGCTCTGATACTGCCCAGAGGGTCAAGGCTGCACTCAATGCAAGAGATTGACTGGCAATGTTTGACTAAACCTCGCACATTAAGTTTAGTGAGAGATTCACAGTTTTTTCTCAGGATCTGCCAGCAAAGGCAGGCCTGTGAAAATAGGGGAATTACATTGGAAACGACAAACTTACATTTTCAGAAAGTAAAAATTGAATTAGCATCTCCATTATGCATCCCTCATAATGTACCTTAAACACGATTCTAGCATGTGATAAATACTTGAGGTGATTGATAATGTTTTTAATATTTCATCCTAATGCAGTATTGACATATAAAGAAGCAATACATCCACTATAAGAGTGAATTCATGCTGATTTTTTTTTTTTTTTTCCTTTTAAAGTCCTGGCATTTGTATAAAACATTCGTGCTGAGACAGAACACGGGGAATAAGAATGCAAGTGCTTGATGAACTTAAAATACCACAAATGGCTGGCGCTTAAAGGAGCAAAATCTCAAAAGAAGAGGAAACATTGAAAGGTCTTTTCACACAGTAATAAATGTGCCTGTGGGAAAAGTCTCACTTCATTGCGCATTGCCCATGAATAAGTAATAAGACTGCAACAAGCAGTGCTGACGTGCAACCGGCTGCAGTGCACACTAGATGGCACTATGTCTTTGAGAAAAGGGGGAGATGAAAGCAACCGGAGTGGGAATCCACTGGAGAAGCACATTTTCAGGGGAAACCAATTATTTAATCATGTTTGTCTTCATGTTTACATGACACTGGATGTAATCTCATTTCCCACAGAGAAAGAAGGCATTACAGGAAAAGCGTGTTACAGTACGACGACGACGACGACGATGATGATGATGATGATAGTTACAATATGTGATGAAGCAAAGATTAGTGTAGAGCCAAGATCAACATTAAAATAAGGCCATATTCCTGACAGTGTGGATATGCTCATTAAAAAGCACCATGAGGATGTTAGATAACCCCCTCACTACCACCCCCCCCCCCCACCTCACAGCAGGCTATTACATTGCCTTTGTTTTCAATGACATATTAGCAGATGACATATCATTATGTATGATAGTTGTACTGATTCCTGATGACAGTGAAAGTTTCATTAGTATGTGACACCTATGGTTCCGTATTGAGGGATAACAAGGCTGCTGATCATGTTCTAATTGGAGGTTCAACCCTGGAGCATTTATATTTGAATTTTTTTTTGCTCACTTAAATAACCTATAAGCTTCAACAAAACATCAACAACAGCCAGCATTTGCATGTTGAGGAATTAGACGTGCGGGGGAAGGACAATACATTTAGTTTCCTTCTTCTTCCATCACAGAGACATATTGCCACACACGCAAACACAAACTTACACATGTGCACACGCACACTTGGTATAAGACTGTACTTGTCATTGGCCAATAAAAAAAAAAAAATCTCCACATTTGGTCATTTGTAGAAAAATGTTCAGTGGTTATCTATTGGATAATAAACCGTTTAAACACCTTTATACTATCTGAAAAATATGTTGTCATAGGGCCAGAAATCTATTTTCTAGAACTCTCCTTAGTTAGCATTTTTAAGTATCACACAAACATTTAACTGATACCAGAAAAATTACATTCACACAACATTATTAATTATTCATAAAGATAAAGTTAAAAAGGGAAACTTGAAACTTTGCAGAAAAAGAGAGCTTTGCTTTTCTACCTTGGTTTAATTAGCTCATTAGATAACTCCACCCTCAACTCCACTTGATTTATCACACTATATATCTGTCATGAAGCCTTATTTCTCCTTTTCCTTTCTTTCCATCTCATTGTGTGGCAATTAGGTTGTAATCATGTTTGTCCTGTGAGCGTATTATATTGAAATTGTATGATCTGTTTGGTGATATCTGCGTCACATGTTGTGTCACACACTGTTTTGTACCAAGAGAAAGAATTTTGCCAAGGTCTCAGATGAAGACAATTTAGAGAGAGCTGTGCATGGCCTTGCTTTCTTTCTCTTTTATGCATCATGTCATCTATATTCTATGTTTCTTCAAGGCATGCTGTATACAATGTTCCTACACTTTTGTGAAAATGTGTGCCCAGGGATGCATAAAAATGATTAATAGAATTTTTTCATTGCTAAAGATTGTAGGACATTTCAAAATGTTTTCTTTTTAAAATATATTTATACCCATTATCGAACTGAAAGTACAGCTACTTTTGACTCAAAGTTTTACACATTGAGCTGGAAAACTTGTCTCTCTCCCAAATACCCTGAACACACTTTTGAGAGAAAAAAAACCATGTCATTCTTTATGAATGACTCACACGCTGAATGCATTATTGTATTTTATATATATTTTTTAAAGGTACAACAGTTGGCTGAAACAGCTGGCCAACAAACAAACAAACAGCAGTAAACAGTGTAGAAACAGTTAATGTGCCAGGTGCTGTAATAAGCATTTACAGCAGCAGCGCGGTGGATGTGGGATTGACTCAAAATAAACTACATTTAGCAGGTTTATTATAATGAACAGTCACCAAATACAACCGGCTGGCTCAGAAATGTCTTTGTGTGTGTGCGTGCATCTTAAACAACAGAGCTCTGTGGTACAAAAGAATAAGCCATGTAAGGATTTGGCTACATAAACACTACATGTTGCTTGAGTCGATTCATTGCTGGTTTTGGACTTTCCCCGGGCTTTGATGACAGTAACGAAATGCGATCACACTGATGCTGGAAAGTTTCGCTTTAACAAGTGGATGGATTATTCCTAATTAAAACCCATTCATGTGAAGAAGACGAAGCAGCTGAAGTCTGCAGTAAGGTGAAGCTGTACCTGCTCTCTTCTTTCTTTCTCAGCCATACTCTTTTCTCTTTTGCCCTTTGTCTTACTACAAACCATTTATTCCTTCATTCTGTCTCTCTCTTTCTGTCTCCTTCCTCTGACTCCCATCTATAGTCTGTTCTTTCCCCCTGCTCCCTCCGCTGTAAGTGAGAGTGCAGGTTTCCTGGATCAGAGTCCTACTCTAAGGCGCTTTTTGAACAAAGCCTCTGGTGTTTCTCTCTTGTTACTGTGGTAAACAGTAGATCCCCAGTCATGTCTGGAATGCTCTTACAGGTGTCTTCGTTCACCTTTTGACCATGTCCTTATTTTAAATACCTCGAGAACCAAAATATAAATGAATGTACGGCTTGATTGTAAATGCTCCCAATGTATATGCAGCTTCATGCACGCTGAATGCATAAACTCATATTTAATTTGGCATCTAATCAAATCTTCCATTCTTGCTCTCCATGTCCTCAGGAATGCGAAAACAGGAAGTTTACCAAGCAACACTAAGCCACAATAGAAGAGATTAATTCAGCAGTAAACAGTGCTGAAAGTGGCCTATAATGTATTACAGCTCACATAGTTTGACTTGCCACGATGAAAATGAAATCTAACCAAACACAGTGGGCATACAGTACAATGTTTACCAGCTGTTTAAGGTAACCGCCTTGCTTGGACAAGCCAAATGTTTACAGAGAATAAATATTTCCAAAAAGCTGCAGCGTGAGCCAGTGAGATAATGTTGTTAGTGGGCTTCAAATCTGTGTGTTTACAGACACTCAAAGTATTCCTTACAATATTTATCATCTGTTTTGTTTTGTGTACATGCGGCTGAGGCGAATCACAGTTTTTTTTTTCTTTTCGGTATGCTGAGCTGAAAGGTGGCAGCTGTGTGCCACCTTTCAGCTCAGCATACAAATGTGAATGATCTGTACTTTGACCAGCAGTTTTCAGATGCCCTTGCCTATTCTCAGATCAAAAGCTGATGTGTCACAAGCTTTGAAGCTACAGTCACACTCCTGGCAACGGCACAATGTCAGGGACCCAAGCTCTTATCGAGCTGTGGAATAACGCCCAGACATGTTATCTGCCTTTAAATAAAAAAAAAATTTAACAAAATAAATAAAAAATGCCGTATGTTGATAGACTATCTCTTTAACCTTTATTCCGAAAAGAACACACAAATCATGCTCCAGGTGCTGAGCTAAAGTGTTCACTGTCTCCCCTGACTGTTCAGTCCACTGCTAAATCTCCCTCCCTCCCTCTCTTTCTCACCCAAGCAATAAAAACAGCTTACTGGGCACACTGTCCCCAACAGTTAAAACACTTCCTATCTTCTTAACATAGCAATTATGATTTTTCAAGCACCTAAGATGGGATGTAATCGCTCGATGACACAGACCGTATCCCTACTGGTGCGAGTTTGAGCTAAATTAGTGCATTCTCGACCTAATCATAGACTCGGCAGCAGGTCCTGCCACAAAACCACAAGGAGCAGACAACTCCTCGATCAACTTATTTTCCTTGGCAACTGCTACTCCAGTCTGCGTTAAAATAGTTTTTCCATTTGATACGAATGCTATATTCTTCCTGCATCTCAATTACAGAGGTCAATGAGTCACTTCTCATAGCCCAGACCTTGGCCAGGCCTTGCGTCTCTCCTTGACCAGTGACCGCTACGGGGAGCAGCACGAATGGTTTTCTCACAAGCTGGAAGGCCACAGTAAGAATAATTCTGCCTCTTCATCACATTCTGGTTGGAGTTATATTGTTGACTGAACCAATTCGAAAATGCCAATGCATCCTCCTGTCTAAGTCTGGGGGGCACCATGCAGTCATGTAGCCAACAGATCAACTGCCACAGTGTCGAGTATCAGGGGGGGCTGAGGCCCTCTGGGTGTATATCCTCGGACACGGCTATTTAATCTCGGTGTCTAACATGTCATAAAGTCCTCCTCATCGGTTCAGTTCTATGCATAAACAGCAGATTCTCTCAACCACGACCTGCCATCTGGCTCTGAAGCACTTGAAGCATATTTAAAAAGTCAGTAGTGTTGAAATAATATTGGGTAGACCAACACATACCCAGTGAATGACCTCTGCGATATTGTTTTGAGTGGCAGTTGCCTCCACTTTGTCTGCTTTGCCCTTGTTTGGAAACTGGGCAAAAGGTGACTGGTGGTGTTGCTCAGAGCAGGTAACTACCAGAGCGCATATAGATGTGGGTTGTCCTCATCCAATCGATAGCCATCAACAGAGGGCAAGAGCAAATATGTTTCCCCTCTGTGGCTTCACAACAGATGAGACTAGAAAAGGTATCGCTTAGCTTCTTTGTCTTGCAGTACTCACACACATGGGAATGGAAAAGTAAATCAGAAAGGTTAGAAAACTGCACACAAACCACACTGAATGAGGGTTGATATGACAGTGTGGCGCTGGTTTCTGTCTGCCGCCGCCACCGCCGCCACCGGGCTACAGGCTGCGTTCACGATAACCAATTTTTGTTAGTGCTATCCCGGCCTCGACTCTCCGCTAAAAATCGCCCTCCTTCATTACAAGTGATTATATCCTCGCATAAATCTACCCCAGCAAAACATTACAGCACAATTTCGATCCGACATCTCGTCAAAGCCTCAGCCGGGGCCAGTGCATATATCTTTCTTACATCTCCCAGTGACAGCTCCGTCAGTGATAACACTGTGAGACTGTTATTATGCTGTCGTCTGGGAATAGATACTTGACAAAAAGTGAAATTGTATTGCTATTCAAAACTGGTTATTATTTTGCATTTGTTTGGATTCTGCAGCCTTGGTTCCACTACATTCCACTAGAAAAAGCTGCAAGATCCATCCTAGTGTTGTAACTGACAGAAACTGAGGAGAGCATTGTACTGAAGCAATAAACAAGCACAATGCATATTTATTACTACCAGTGTTACACATATATTAAAATTTTATGCGGCTTTCTTAAATAAATACTTTGCAGGATGTGGATGATATTGTACCATACATTGTGTCTGTTTTGCTGCCATACTGTCAGTGTTGTCAAGTTCATCTTCGATACTTCAGTGAGAGAAAGTGAAGTTGTTCAGTTCTATCTGTGTCACCTTGAAGGTGTAACTTTATTTCCAACTTGTAGTCTTCATATCTGTTGTAGGAGAGAAACTTCATCACGCCTTTAATTTAATGCGACAGTCATTCTGTACCATGAGAGAGAGGGAAAAAAAAAAAAAAAAAAACCACAAAAAAGGAAAGCGGTCCCAAAAATAGCAGAAACTGTGTTGTGAGTGAGATGAGATGAGAACCAACAATTATTTATATGTGTGTGTATATCAGATGTTTCACTTATCACAGGTCAGTCCAGAGATGGTGTGCGAGTCCAACCTAGCATCTACCTATTTGGATCTTCGTCCATATTTGACAGGAAATGACCAAGTCCATTCTCTTATGAATAACAAATCACTCAGTATTGTTCTAATTCATGTATTTGGGTACAGTATTGTATATCCGTTGGCCCATTTTACATAATATTGCCCCAAACCGTTTACTCAGTCCCATGGTGACTACACAGATAGGCAATATTGTTTATTATGGTGAGTGAAATTTATCACACAATGATCCCGTGGTGAGGAAAAATGACAGAATATTGATGAAACAGTGGTGAGTTTGCGTTTGTGATTTGCCCGAGGCTCCGGCAGGAGAAGTTTGAAAAAGGGAGATGATTAAAGGGAAGCTATGCTCTGTGGAGAACGGCGCAGTCATCGGCAGGCCTGGCCTCCCCCTGCTGCCCTTGTTTCCCTGAGAGACAGGCAGCCTACAGTGTAAATGGGGCCAATGTGCCTTATTAATGCATTGACAGATACGAAAAGTAGCAGAGCCTTTATGGCACCAGCATTTCCCTAATGCTGGAGCTATGAAGACATAAGAAAGGAGGGACGATGTATGGATTGACTCCAGTAGCTGTCCGGGTGATTTAACCTCTGAGTGTAAATAAATAAATAGCTTAAAATAAACAAATTCACAAGTTGAAGGGATAATTATAACGATTATCACCGTCACATGGAAATAGATAAAAATCATCATCTATTTTTATCAACATAGCATGTGCAAATTCTCTCCTCACCTCCGTCTCGCTTTCAGCCTTCATTTAATTGATGATGTTTTATGATTTACTCAAATTGGTTTAAAACTACAAAGACACCCAGAACAGCTACAACAGCTGCAGTATCCAGTTATCTACAAGCCTAGAAGCCACATTTACTCTGATCGTTTTAAATTTCCGTTTACACCCAGTACGTGCAGTATATGCATTCTGCTAGCTAGATATGAAATCTGCATTCATGCATTTCTTGTGGCATATGTAAATTAGAGTTAGCCAGCCCAGAGAGTCGGGTCGTCTGAGATTACAGGAAGAAGCTGAGTGAGCTAACCTTTTAACTGGTTGGACATGAGATCTGAACACAGTAGGGGCCTGATCCATTGGGCCCCATCCAATGTAACATATTCCACTTTCTTTTCTAATTTGTATAAATATACAGATCACATTTTATTACCAGGTTAAAGGATGGGGTATGAGAAGCCGTTCATATAGTACATTCTTCTTATTTTTAACCACTTCAAAATTACAAGGCAACATGAGTTCTAAAATAGTAAATCTGAACATAAAAATAATTCAACACAATCAAACATAATACGATAATTTTTCAATATCTCTGCGTAAACGTGACTTTTTTTTCCTGAAAGGAGATAAATAGAATACATTTAAAGAAATTGGGCAAAAAAAAAAAAGTGACTTATCTGCAGAAAATTATCCAATTTTGCGAGTGACAAATTGAACCTCGCTAAAAAATTGAAAGTTAAGTTAGCGCCGTTTTGAATCGATGGGATAACAATGAAGTGTGTTTTAAAGAGTAGGGATCTGTAGAAAAGTCTGATTTTCACATCATGTTTACGGAGCGTCAGAGGTTTCTGTGGACCTGGGAAAATTAGTTTTATTCTGCAGAGTTTTAACCTCACCAATCCAGAAAAAGACACGTTGTTTACAAATGGAAGAAATTCAAGACCATTGTTAATCTGGAGTGGTTGACCAACAAAGATCACAGCCCAGGGCACGGACTAACCAAGTAAAGACGTCTGTCACACTGGCCGATGTTAATGTTCATGCCTCCACCATCAGGAGAACACTGAACAACAATGATGTGAATGGCTGGGTAAGAAGGAGAAAGCCACGTCTTTCCAAAAGAGCCTCACCGCCCATCTGCAGTCTGTGAAAGATCACGCGGACGAGCCAGAAGGCCATTCAAAACACGTCTTGTGGACGGATGTGACCAACATAGAACTTTTTGGTTTAAACGAGAAATGTTTTGTTTAGAGAAGAGAAAACAGTACATTCCAGCACGGGGAGCTTATTCATTCTGTGAAACATGGCACAGGAAGTATGATGGTTTGGGTTTGTTTTACTGCATCTGTGCCAGAATGGCTTAACATCACTGACGGAACAAAGAATTTTTTAATTATACCAGTGAATCCTAAAGGAAAATGAAAATTCTGTCCATGAACTAGATCTATGTGAAAGGTTAGTCATGCAGCATGACAGCCACACAAAAGTATTTCGACCAGAGGATGGTTGAAGAAGAGTGCAGTTAACATTTTGCAAAACCTAATCCAAATTCTTTAATCCCAAAGAAATGCTAAGGAAGGACCATGTAAGGAAATGCACCATGTTGAGGTGAAACTATTCTTTAGGGAGGAATAGGCTAATTTCCATCTGAACAGACACTTGTCCTACATTAGGCATCACACTACAAACTGAAAACAACAAGTTTAGCCATTTTTTCCACTGTAAAACTTGTAATATTGTGTAATTTCCTTCAAAAAAGACTAATTTATTTGTCCCAATAGTTTGAGCAGGTTCTCTTCATCTGCTTTTAGGATTATCTCTGATGGTCTGATGATGTTTTAGGTTGTGTAAATTAAAATAGATTCTAAAAACATTTGGATATGTTCACAAACATTAGTTATAGGAGTGTCAATTATTAAGACTAAAATATCAAAAAGGAATACACTATACATGATATAAAGCTTAGTAACATTTTAAGTTCTGCTTACACTCAGTAAAAGGACCATGTGACCTATTAAAAAGGATTCTTTTTTTTTTTTTTATAAAAGAACGATATTAACAGCTTGATAAAACAAGCTGTCAAAAAGCATCTTTGCTCATCTTTTTGCATCGTTCATCATCATATTTTGACATTGTGACTGAAAACCACAAACAATTGGATCACGGATGGCCACACATAACTGACTGGAGCTGAGATATTGCCCTGTCTTGGCATTTAAAACATATTAAAAACTCTTAGGTTTCAAAATCATGACAGGAGTCTTGATAGATTTGTTTTTTTTTTGGTAGTTGCAGCCTTTTCACTCGTGCTTCATGACTTGAGGTGAGGTCAACATGATATGACTTTGTGAACCACTATCTTCACAACATCAGGTAACCCACAGAGACCCAAGGCATATGTTTATCAAACTGTAGCTTAGAAAAGGAGACGAGCACACAGCTTTGAGATTCGGAAACCAGATTACTTCACTTTTGAATTGAGATTTTTTCCCCCCACACATCATGTTCCAGTGTAATATATTTTTCTGTATCCCTGGTCAGGGTGACCTGACTAATGTAAACAGTATAATCCAAATGAAGTAATTTTATCCCATAAGTCACTTTTTTTTTCATTAGTAGCAATAATTGGCACAAATCAAAAGAATAAAGCTGGTACTAATTTTGTCAACATTGTCATTCCATGCATTCCTGTAATATATTTCTCTATTCATCTTAATATATGTTTTCCCCGATGTAACACTGCAGATATTTCATATTTGGTTTTGTCTCTGTATAATTTCACCCCTAAAATTTATTTCATTTCAAGAGATGCTCACATTCAAACGTAAAGTGCAGCCCCACAGGCTCCTCCTGAACACTGATTAAACTTTTTTAAAAACAAAAAAATTGCTCTGTGTTAAATCCTTGCCTACTCACAATTCCTCGATCATTTGAGCAATCATGTGACTACTTGAGAGTTAAATTGAAATATTACTCTTTGTTTTAAATAAGATGGAATTGGTTTATAATAGTATCTTATTCCTAGCTTTTGGTGTCAGAGTAGGAGAAACTATGGCCCAGTATCCATTTTGAGGACAGATTCAATTAGTTCCTTTTAAATTTAATTTCTTTTCTTTTGTTTTATTTGTATATTTTTTTTTATATCTTGGACTCAACATGGGAAATGTGAGTTCAAATGTGAGCTTCAGAAATGGGTTTGGAGGTGTTACTCATTTTTTCCACCTTACACATGTTCATGCAAGCCCTCTGAAATCTCCTCAGAGAATAAATCTAGTCAGTTTTCAATACTGATGTTTTTTATTCCTTGCACTTCTCATTTATTAAAGGGGCCATCTTGAAAATTTCCATTTAAGTAAATGTCTGTTAATACACTCTGTGTTACTGGATCAGCTAACACAATAGTGACGGAGACCATGGCGCACTGGTGACTGTAATGCAATATTACATTGCAGCATTACAAACTAGGTATTGGTGTCATTTTATTCTTCAAAAAAATGCTGTATTAAATTGCTGGAGAGGCAAAACCAACATTTTCTACTGCAGCAGCTTCACATTCTAAATGTTTTCCAGAGTAAAAATTATTTTACTTTTATTGTGAAGAAGTAAAAAAAAAGTGCTTGTGGTTTGTCAGCGAGTTTAGCGCTGACATCGTAATACCACACATTCTTCGACAGCCTTAAATATTGCAGGAAATAATGGCCACAATAAGGAGCAGCCAGAGCGAGCTGTATGACGGAGCTGCAGGCAACAGGCTGAACACCTCCAACTTCTCAGCCAAGTAACCGGCTTCTTTGGCCATGCCCTGCTGGTCGCACTTTCACACAACATACAGCATGAAATTAGATCACAGCTGCTCACCGTTGAACAAAAGGAGGCCAATTATTCCCCAACTTCTCTATCAGTTTATTCTTCTGTCCGCAGAACTGTTTGACTGCAACATTAAACTACATTTGCTTTTTTTTTTTTTTTGCTGAACCAAGAAATCTTTGAGATTGAGTTCCTTCCAAACGCGCTAGCAGTCAGGGTTAGGTTTTCATGTTCCGCCCTGCTCCTTGATGATGTTACCAGTGATGACTTGTGAATGATAACAGTCCAGGTAGATATGTATGCTATGGCTGTTGCACCTGATGCCTTTATATCACTACAGGACCAAGGTCATGGAGCTGTGGACTACTGCGTAGCTATAGCTGGAAAGTCTCCGATAGCCCGATTGAGATGTGTCTCTATGGGATAGCTTCGTCAGGTGCATTATTTTACTACGCTTTACCTCCTGACACAGAGTGATGGATGTATGATGAAGAGCGGCTCTGCTTCCCTTTCATTAACATACATTCCTTCCTCTGGAAAAAGACTAGACTATCAAAGAACTGTGCTGACAGCCAAAAAATGTTCCTGCTCTTTGAGCCTTGCTGAAGGAGACATCCACGACGGTACTGACTGACTACACCAATTCCTCCAAGCTAAATTAGAGTATAGGTTCCTTTTCTGTTCTCTTACGTGTGACCCAAAGGAGCACACCAACAGCTATTGTCACGGACTTTGGTTGTTAAAAACAATGTGATCCGGAACTCGGCAATGGCAAGTGTTCCCAACCTTTGCTGTCACATTAACAACAGCAAATGGACGTCACGTATAGAGACCTCACGTATAGAGGAAGTAATGTTTACAGTTTCAGACTTTCAGTGTTCTCCTCTGTTAAAGTCAGTGTTTTGGTGACCCATCCATATACATCCACGGAAACCTGCTGACTCCTGACAAGCTTTAGGCTCTGCATATTCCTTTGCTCCTGCCGTAATTTTCTCCAGCTGCTACAGGTCACCCGACTACAAAAAGTAAGTATGGGTTGCAATGAGCTGCATGTACAGATGACCTCCAGTATGTTGTTTTTCTTTAAAGGAGGACAGTCTCAGGGTTAACATGGTGCTTTACAGAGATATGTCACCCCTTTGCGTCCGGCCTTTCCATTACAGAGCTACAGTTGCCATCTGGGAATCTAACCAAGGACTCAGAGGGTAATGCGTTATCTTGAAATGAACTTGTAACGACACCGTTTTTTGAAAAGTAAGACCGTGCGTGTCAGTGGCTTTCTCAAACTATAGCACAGCAACTGCCACAACAAGCCTGCTCTATAAGCACTAAAAGTGAGCGATTCTGCACATTTGAATTTTAAATGCAGACATGCACATGACACTGTGCATGCTTTCATCACTCTCTCTACAGTCCCGTGCTCTGCTTTGCATACAGATCATTACAGAACATGAGCACACAGACCTGTCTGTGTCTTAAACAGACTAACTATGCCCTCAAGAAAAAGAGTGAAATATATAGTTTTTCATATTATATGAGGGTAGAGTTAACAAATTATGCAGGTTTGGTGCGATCCGTGTTGAAAACGATGATTTGATTTAAATGCAAGATTTATTTTCTAAGCTAAATCAATTGTTCTAATATTGCACAGATATTTACAGAACAAACATGAATTGAGATTGAGATCATTTATTAACTGGATCTAAAATGCAGAATGTTCCTCTGAGTGGGGAATCTAGCACTTCTTACTGCTGTCTGTTTCAGATAATGTCATCTTTCAGTAACAAGTTCAATAATAGGTTCTGTTTATTTTTCCGTTTCAGTTAAGTTCATTATTAGATGAATTAGAATGCTTTACGCTACTGCTGAAGCAGCAATGGAAAAATACGTTGACATTTGAGATAATGTGATAGAAAAATATCATGAAATGCATTGGTAGGTTACAGCAGATACTTTGGATGTATGTAATCCGTTAACAATCCATAGCCAACCAGCTTTTCTGCTCATTCTCCATATTTTGTAGTTAAGAGGGTGAGGTAATCTTTATGCAAAACAGTTTCCTGGAACTCATTAGCAGTAAAAATGGCAACAATAGGTAGCAGACACAAGTAAGAAGAGAAAAAAAAAACAGCTCTACCAGTATTTGGGCTTTCTTATATAATGCAGAGAACAATAATGAAAGGGTTGCTAACAAGACAAATCTCTAAGTTGTGCCAGACAATAGTTCCCTACACAACAGATAACACAACTAACATGGCCGTGTATTCCCACTTCTAACATGAAGACATTACAAAGGAAAAGGACACAGAAAACCTGTCAGGACACATAACAAGATCTGCTGAAAACAGTTTGTAACACAAACTGCTATCACAGTCGAAGAAATAAATCTTTCCGGTAGTTGAAAAGAAAAACTGATGGAAGCTGCTTGCATTGTTGGAGCTAAGATGCCATGTTGGAAGAAAGGACTTTTTATTAGTGTAGTGATACCAAATCTCCAGAGAGAAATGAAACTCGATATAACGGAAAATTTGAAGGTGGCTGACAACAGATAGTTGGCCTCCCACGCTATAGCTGGATATTCATGCTACTTTGTGTTTCAAACATACGCTCTGAATCACACACAACAACTAATGTTGCAGAAAACTTATACTGGCTGTAGCGGAACTATAGAAATTGAGGCTTTTATATTGAGCGGTTTTTAGAAGGGAGTGACTGGTTCAAAATGGGCCAGTTGTTTTGCCAACCAGACACTGGATCAGTTTGCACAGTAAAGTTTGAAAGCCTTTATTGTAAATGAAATTAGGAGCGCTGCTAGCCACAAAATAAATGCATGAATATAGCAGTAAATGGCAGATGTAGTTAAGGTTTGTTTTTTAATTACTAATTATATTCATTAAATTATGTTTTTTTATAATTATAATAAGATATATTAGAGAAATCTTATTTATCACCATATTTGTAACCATATATGTTTTTTTAAACATATTTCATCAATTAAAAAAGCATGCGAAAGCAAAGCACTCAGGAACACTTTGCTTAAAACAGAGCTGGTTAAGAGGTAAGTGGAGAAAGTTTCCTTGACATCGAAACTGCACAGGTGGTGAGTTTGAAAGGGGAAGCGATCATTATTTTAAAATGTAAAAGAGCTGTGTGACCTTCCATAACACCCATCATGTAATTACATAATGAATGCCTTCAATTCATGTTGGTTTTCCCGCATTTCTCTCCTCGTAAATCAATATGGCGGCACATAAAAGGAGTCAGACCAGATCTGTTTAAATCCATTAACAGGTGGCACAGAAATATTTAAGAGGTGCATTTGAAATCTGTCAGGCTTTAATTTGCAGTAGTCAAACGCAGCTCTGACTCAGGGGATTGTTCAATTTCTCACCAGACAATGCCCTCAAGTATGATGGCCCATGTGCACTTCTAGACTATTTATTTTCATGTGGTCTTAGATAAAGTAGGAGTTATGTTAAAATCCATGGAATCTCCATAATTGCATGGCCTGGACCCGAGTCAGTCCATCCAACGACTCGGAGAACGGAGCTGTGGATAGGCCCACTTTACTTCCATTAAACTGTATCCAAAACAAGAATGTTTTAGTGGCTTGACATGTTCATAGACTGCAGAATTATAATGCCAGGGTCAAGACTTGGGAAAGGAGAGCTTGTGCCTTTTTCCTGTCGACCGACTTCACAAACCACACATGGCTTGTTTTACGCAGTGTTTCCTACTGAACACGGAACAAAGGAGGGAAAAAGAAAAAAAAAAGCTAGCTAATTTTAGTTATTTGATAGTGCGCCCTGTCATTTCTCGTGTTGGCTTGGCATTTCATAACCAACAATATATACAATTAGACAATTAAACATATTTCATGTCTAATTTTAACAAGCAGTCATGTGAGGTGGAACAACAGTGGGTTCGTTGTTGAAATGTTGGCATGACATCATTATAGAGTTGATCGTTTCATTGTGTGGCTCTGGTGGTTTAGTCTGTCCAGTTTAGTTAGTTATTTTATGGCTGGGCCGCTGAACAATATTAAAATCTATGTGAGCTGAGGCTTAAGTAATTACATTTCTCCATGACATTTCAAGGAGAAGTATTTATATCTGTCACATAATTCTCTATCTGAATGCAGCTTATCCACATGCAAACAGTTTGACTTAATAATTCATTGTGACATAAAAGCCAGAGGAGAATAAAAGTGATATCACAGTTTATCCCAAAAACCTTCCACAGAAAAGAACAGAGTCACACTTGCCCCAAAGTTGTGAAAGACAATGTTCTAGCTAATACCAGAAAAAAAACAAAAACAACCCCTTAGTAGAACACTAGTCTATTGCAACACTATAAACACAGACAACAACACGGTCTCACCAATTTATTGGCCTTCATCCATCCATGGTACAAAACTAGAGAACCTATGGAAAAACACATGAGGAAAGCACGACTTAAATAGAAAACATTATTGCGGCAAGGTAGCAATTCCAAGCGTTGATTTACGATGCTGTCACCTTTTCGTACTGAGAGTACGAGGAAGTGATTGTTTCTTTATGAGCTGTCTTTCTCCTACTGATGTACACATGGGTGCAAGGTAAATAAAACAAAACATCTCAGGACTTGCAGCAAAAAACAAATTGTTGATGCAACATTACAGGGAAAATGGTGGCTTTTGCAACTCCCTATAAAATACATTTTAACCTGGGTGTCTGGATGTGCGACAACACTAATAGGTTGTCTTAACATTCATTTGCTAATGACTCTGTGTTCACCTCCCCAGCTGAAGTGTAAAACTTTTACATGTATGCGAACCTGAAACGCATTCAAACCGCTGCTAAAGCAGTGCAGTTTTTTTTAAATGCAGGTTTAATTGGCTGTGAGAACTTTCTCACACACAGCAGCGAGTTTTCTGTTAACGGCCATGTTTATCAGAGCTGAGGAGACTGAACAGCAAATAGAAGAAGGGTGGAAACACCTAGGAGGCATTCAAGAAATGTCTCTAAGGCTAAATACAGTGTTTGACCAAAATAAAAAGTTATTTTCTTGAAACTGTGGAAATTCCTCTGTCTTCGACTGTGTGTGTCATTACATACGGTGAAAGTAGCACACTGCCGGTTTACAGTTAATTTAGGGCGACTCGTGTTTGTGTGAACAGGATTTGGGGACATGCAACTAGTTTGGACACCAATCACAGCACAATTTTGGACTTAGTTTGACATCAATTTGAAGTAGGAGGCAACTTAATTTCCAAGTCAATTTCTTTCTAAATTCAAATTGTAACGAGATGTAATTCAATTAAAATGGCTCAGCTTTTTGGTAAAAAATAAAAAACAAAAAAAAAACCACACATAAATTATTGTGTCTTACATATCTCTGTCATTTTATTTGTATAAATAAATATAAGTGACCTGAACACAGAAGAGTTTGCAGCGTTTCACAAAAAAACCTCAAAAAAACCAAAAAAACCAAGAAGGTCGGACAAGGTTAGAAAAACAAACACGCAGCTTTCTGTTTATCTTGTTAATCCACATGCACTCCCTCATATTTATCCTGTAACCTGAGGTTAGAAACCACCATGAGTGTTTTCCAAAAAAAAAAAAAAAAATGTCCCGCAGTTTGCCTGATGAACATTTTCCACAGCAATTTTGCATTTTCGTTTCGAGCAGAAGTCGGGAATTGCTGATGCAACTAACCTTGGGGTGTATGTGCAAATGCATGCTGGGTAGCCACTACTGATTGTTGACTTTGGTTTTCAGAAATGTTTACTTTATCCAGCGGTACAAAAAAACTGAGGTCGAGACAGGCAGACAGACAGTGAGGGGAGGGAGTCAGCAGTAAATTATGTCTGTGCAGATGAAAGGGGAGTCGTAATTTGTTTACAATTATAGCTTTTCCATTTGATGTGTGTTATTCATTCCTCCATCATATTAGCATGCTCAGGGAAACAAACATGTAATTGCTGACTTAGACTATTAAGAAACAGGTGGATACTAAATTGGAGAAAATGTAAAAAGGATCTACTGTGGCCCATCAATAATCAAAGCCTCAATTGTATTTGCACCTCCTTTGTCTATTAAAATAGGATTAAGTTGGTTTTTTTTGTTTTGTTTGCAATTTACTTGGTGCAAGAAGTCGTGCCGTGCCGTCTCGTAATTGGAAAGCGGTGAAATCCAGTCTAAATCAAATTTACCCACCTTGCTGTTTTTTTTATTTTTCTGAAACGACAGCTCACTGAATTCATCAAGGATATTGGAGATGTCCAAGTCTGCCTCCAGTTTCATTTTTCAATAATAATAATTATAAAAAATGGGAGCACAAATAACCTTCAAGATGCTAATGATGCTTTAATAATCTCCATTAAAAAAAACAAAAAAACATCCTAAACATCTGTTTGACTTTCAAGAAGTGGCCCGTTCTGTAGACACAACTCCATGAAGCAGCAGTTTGGGTTTTGACAAGTATTGCTCCCTCCAGGCTCAGTCTAGTCTTGTTTGTGTCTGGCTCTCATTGTTTATTGTACCACACAGATAAAATATGAACATTGTATTACACAAGGGCAGCAAAGAGGACCAATAAAACTCTTCTAGATTGAACTGCAGACAACTTGTTACATATGTCAAATTAAACGCACCGCCTTTTATCTTTAATGTGCCTCTGTGCCTGACTGTCTTCTGTGCCTTTATCCCCTCATTGGACTTTAAAATCTCCATTTCTCTCAGAGCTTTGAGGGTGTGTGCTCTGACAGAATGTCAGGCAATTAAACAGTCATGGCTCATTGAGCTGGAGGTGGGCCCAGTCCTCCAGGCTCCTCTATACGCAACAGAAGAAATGAATGCAGGCACACTCTTGCCATCCCTTCCACATTCCTTGACTCACCAACTCAGCGGTAAATCCAAACAAGAAGTTCTCATCAAAGGACACTTTTAACTGTTGTCAACTTTCACAAGGCTGAGCAGAGTCACTGTCACGGGTAATTATCCTGCACCAAAATGTAAACGAGAATAGTGTGTGAGACAACAAAGATGCGCTCTCGCGGGGGACCCAGTCGTGTCCCCTGCCGGAGGATAAAAACATAAATGCTGTCACATTAAAGATGACACGAGAAAGCTGCAAGACGAGACTTGTGCATCTACAAATATTCCTAATGTACAGAAGTAGGAATGACAAATAGCAGTGAAGCTGCTTGAGTTAAGACCTTTTATGCTGACATTAAGCTTCAGGTAAAAAACACAGGCTCCTTTTTCACTCGTTGGTTGTTCACAAGAATTAAAAACTCAAAATTTGAAAAGATGACAAGCAACCCACTGCAGCACTGATGATCAAAGGGTCATGACTGTGTCTAATTAGTGGCTTCTCATAAATCAGTTACCACTTCGGGTTGCAACCTCCCGCTGACCACCTGCCTCATCCCGGCTCTAAAAATCAGCAAGCTAACAATGGTTAGTTGGCAACAGAGCTCAGCTGATTCCATTAAATTCAGTGGCATTATGCTTCCTGGGTCATTATGCAACACCATCTTTAGCATATATATATATATATAAACGTGGTACAGTTTGAAAAGTAGAATTCCTTCCTTAATAAGATTACTAGGATCGTGTGCTACCTCAACATTCAATACTGATATAAATATTCTAAGAGATAAGAACAATCATTCAGATTTTCTTCTGCTAGTGGCTAAGATGTCAATGCAGCACCTGAACAGAAATTAATTCAACTTTTTTAGAGTTAGAAATATACAAACGTAAGGTTACAACTAAGGCACTCCTGCATTTTCCCTGCATTTTTTCTGTGTCCTTGCCTTTGCTGCCTCTGTTACTGTTAGTTGTTTGACAGCTGAAGTTGAGCTGCAGGACACAGCAGATGCGTTTGGTATCTAAAATACACGACTTCAACAAAGACAATTTGTGTTTGCTAAGCAACTTCGGCCATCTTACTGTGCTACAGTGGCCTTTTTCTTTGACTATATAATTGAAGACTACATATGCAGTCAGCACAAAGTTTGTTTTCATCCAGGAGATAACATTTTAATGCATATTTTATAGTCTGATGTAGTGCACTCATTTATTTCAAGTTCTGATGTCCATAAGTAGAAGTTTCTGTTTATGACTTCAAACACAAGGAAAAAAAAAACATCTCAGTGTAGTTTTACATTGTGAAGATGGTTGTTGGAAAGGTTAACAACTGAAATGAACAAGGAACTCTGCAGTTGTACGGTTAACCACACCGCCGCAAGGACACCTCTGTGTTAATTATTTCATCATGGAGGAACAACTCAGTGAGGTTAATTATATCATGCCTACAGATGTTATACTACTTTAATCTGGTAATTTCTACAGGATTCAACACTTGTGTTCATAGCTCAGTATCAGAAACCTGATCCAGCTGTCCTACAAACGTTTCACAAAGGTAACATATGTTATTTCTTGTTTTCACATCTACTGACGTTATCAAGAGTCAAGTTATCACAGCCTTTATTAGAAGGCAGTTGAAGTGGCTGTTTTTCCACGGTGGTTTGACAGAATATACATGTCCTTGGGGAAAGCAAACACAGAGCTAAAGGGGGGCAAATATTTGTCTAGTTACCTAAAACAAAACTCAAAATGAATGTTTATGTTACTATGTCACCCCTGGATGTGTAAATGTTTTATGTAGCGCTAAAATTCTTAAAATGCCAAAAAATGGTTTATGCAGGTTCAATGGATTTGGCATTAGCCTTATATGCACGCTGTTGCTATTTGAAATCTCCTTCCTGAAATTACTCACTCAGTTGAAACCTGACTCCAGTTTAAGTGATATCCTTTTTACTTTCTGACAAAACATCTTTTGGAGATGTTAGAAGTTGCAGCTTCTGATGACCCGTTGGGTGTAGTTTCCTCAAGCACACTTGCACTAAACCTTGACTGCGCTGCTTAGCAGCGTTTTATCATGGTGACCCATCCAAAGGTTTGACACCTTTAGGTAACAGATATATCTTTTTTATTTGATTGTTTGCTATATGTGCTATGACTAATGTCCAGTGTGTATGTGTATTTGTGTGTATGTTCCTGCTGCTGTACAGCAAATTTCCTCTTGAGGGACAATAAAGATTTTTCAACTCTGAATGCCGATAATGACATTTTCTACTCAGGTAGACTGGCCATGTTACCGCACATTGAAAGTCAGCTTCTGTCTCTGAGCTCCATTTTGTAGGAGTCTCTAACCAGACTAATTGCCTAGTTATTCACGAGCAGTGTGGAGTCTCGCTTGACTGTACCATTAGAGCAAATCCTGCCTCCAACCCTCTCCCCCACCAGCTCTCCACAAGTCTCCCCTCTGCCTGCTCTGACGGCACAGGTCACTGGCAGATTGGTTGGCTTCCTTGAGGATTTGACTCTATTAACTATAGCACTGAGGGTCTTGGTCTTGAATGTGGCTAGAATAGATATGGTGGATAATAAAGGTTTACGTTGGACCCCCAAACACACAACTTCTTTATTAGAAGACAACGTGGCATGTCTTCAACAATCCATTCAGAATTAGCAGCTCGTCTGTAAAATACTTCAATTAACAGCTCATACTCCGAAGTCATAACATGCCACAGGGGCATTATTGACCTGTGGATGGATGCTGCATTGCAGCCCCGTGACAAACTGGAAAAAAAAATGCTCCCTCTTGCCAAGAAGCAGAATGAGACAGATTTGGACTATACAGTAACTGCCACTTGTTCATGCCTACCACTGGGATCACCAGGTCACAAAGCTTATTTACTGTAAGGCTTTACAATGCCTAGGATACAATTGCAGGCTTCCCACGTACACACAAAACTAAAGCATATTTTTGTTTCCAGTCATAATACAAAAAAAAGTCACAAGGCACAAAGCCCCCCCCCCCAAAAAAAATAGATAAGTGAAAAATGTTTGAACCTTACACTGTGTTGCATCGCATTCCAAACAATCCTCTGGTTTGCAGCATAAAGGCAGAGAAACAGAGTCAAACAAAGTCTCAATTAATTCAGTGTAGCTGGAACAAATTATTGATGGACACACAAAGCTGAAAAAGCAACTGATGTATGTAAGGCGTCAAAAATGTGGGGAGAATGAATTAGATTGTGAAAAAAAACTGAATAAAACAAATGACTCATTTACTGTTGTGGGATTCCAAGAGCCAGATGGGGGGGTGGGGCCAGGGGGCAGCGTCTTTTCTAATTATGTATTCATTAACTTAATAACCTATTATTAACCTCACAGAACATTAAGCCAGTTTGAAGCACTGTAGGAGAGAACCATTCCACTAAACTTATTTAAGCATTTCGAGGGTGAGCAACGTAACAAATATTTTTTGAAGTCTCCGATGTAAATAGCTGTAAATACCAACATAAGTGAGGGGCAGTTTGAAAAGATTGGCTTTGAAAGAACTTGAAAGGAGGAAGGAAGGGCACGGTGGCTGCAGAGGTAATCCGTGATGAGAACTGTCTCTCAGCTGAATTGGACTGTCAGCACCATGTTAACCTTTACCCCGATGCAGCATTTTAGGTTTCAAGGTTGTTCTCGATGGAAATCCATGTATCACGATCCAATTGAACAAGCATATAACTAATCTGATAGAAAATAAAGGGGCGCTTTACAGCAAACAATTGATATGCTCAGCCCCGCAAAATCTATCCATCTATCTTCTCTCTTCCCCTCTTCTCTGTTGTCCAAGCAAACAGAGTTGAGAAGCGGGCTGAATGCAGTGCACCGCACCTTCCACTCCCCTCCTGGGGTAACATTGTTGATTCGTTAACACGCACAAATCAATAAGGGGGGCCTGAATGGAGGACAAGTACAAAGAATTAATTTCCGGCTCCGGGAGCTTCCATGGCAAATCACCCGCTTTAATCAACAATGTCAAGGCAGCAAGACAAATGATGTTTACACTCAAGCAGTGTCTTGCCTGAAAATAGCAGCTTTGGCTCTGTCTCCTTACCAGTCTGTCTAGGCTTGTGCCAGCTGCAGTGGTAGGCCGCTCCTCTGGGCTGTACGGCCTGAAGCGGGCGTTGAACACATCCGAAACACCACGGGCAGACCTAGTCATTCCTGCGGGCTTTGGCTGGCCACAGCCTTGAAAAACCTGCAATTACAAAAACACGGGCACCCAATTGTCAGGGCTTTAAATTACTTTGGATGCGGAAAATAGGGAAAACATGCTGTTTTGTTAAGGTCTTGTGAAGCATTCATCCCACATTACCGACGTGACAGTACTCGACGTCAAGTTGAGGTAACCATGCTGATAGCTGATTCAACTAGGAGCTGTGACCAATGCTATTTAAGATGGTAGAGTTAAGTTTTTACAGGCTTTTTGGGGAAAACACCACATATACTTAAACCATAAACAAAACTGAAACTGCTGCATGGGAAAGCCAACTGTGTTTTTAGCTTTGAATGAAATCTGGCATCCAAAACTGTGTGGGCAGAAAAAAAAAAAACAAATCACAACCACCCTATTTTTTTTTTTTTTTTTTTTTTTCTGACTACAATTTTGTGGGCAAAGCAAAAAATGCAGTAAAACACAGGAAACACATTAACTACTGTTAGTTGAACTGAGATTTTCTGACTAAACTGAAACATATAATTCAAATACAAGATCCAAACTTGGCCATAATTAGAACGTGTTGTACTACACACCTTAGACCCGCTCCAGTATGACTTACGGAGGATATCCTTCACTCTTCAGTGTGTAAGAGGTTGAGATTTCAATGATCTGTCTGAGGTGTTACTTTAGTTCTCTGGGGAATTAACCTAATTGACATACCCTGTAGGAGACCTGGGCACTGTTATCTTGCATATTCATGATGGCCTCTGAAATCTTGACATCAATAGGCTCCATGACAGATTCAATGTTGAAAGGTCCCTCCAGCCTCTGCGCCACCAGGAGCATGGCATCTGTCATGAGAGTGGTAAAAAAGAAAAAAAAAAAGGAGGAGATAGGATACATTTAATGAGTTAAAGTTACAGTTTTCCCTGGTATCATAATGGTCAAGTACTTGCATACAAAAATAACCTTCAACGGGGCAAACACTCTTGAATTTTTAGCCTACTTAGAAAATGATTGGATTGGAGTGTAAGTGACCATCTCTATTTTCAGTCAATATTCTTAGTCGGATGTACTATGCGGTCCCCTTCAAATGCTTAGTTATGCATTCCTGTCATGTCTGATGTGGCAGCGTCCAATATTAGTATGACTGAAGAGAACACAGTGCACTGCAACTTGAGGAAATCCAAGTAAATGAAGAAACCACACTCACAAGTTTGATTACAACATTCGCAAATTCACTGCAGATGTTTAAAATGCACAATTTCAATCACTGGGCTCAAATGTGTTACAGCTACGTTTAGTTGTCCACATTTGCATCGATTCGATAGTCTGTGAATTTGAAATGATTTCCAAAATGCAGTGTGACTGTAACACAACAGCGGGGTCAGCGAATGTCCTGAATGACTAGCTGATGAATTTACGCCATTGGGTGCCCAGACATCATGTGACTGGCTGATAAGGTTACTGTACACCACTGGATGATGGAGTTTCCCCAGGCCCCTGTAGATGCCTTAGTACCTTTGATGATTAACTTTTCAGGCACCTTCAGCAGCTGTTTTCTCAAACAGTTTTGAACGACTTCAGCTACTCTGCGAAGAGTGTCACCATTAATGTCACATGAGTCATGCTTTCTCAAGCGCGGCAGCTTGGAAATGGATTGAAAGTTAACATGTGGCCTTAATGGACTTTGTTTCAGTCTCTATTTCATACTTATTCCAAACTCAGAAACAGAAAACATATGTAAATGAGAGCAGCTTTACTGTGAATTCAGCTGTATTAAACTTCTATTTTCTATGACCGCAGAGACTGGGAGAGACGCAAACAGATAGATAGGAATGCAAATACAGTGTAGTCCAACTGTACACTAGGCTTTGACCTTGTCTTGTTTTATGTGTTCCAGTTTTCTCAAGATGCAGCATGTCAGGATCTTTTTAGCTTGAACAGAGAGTAGGACAAAAAAAGGCCGCGATTGCCAAAGAAATGTATTTATATATTAATTTCCTTAGTGTATTGCAGACATGTATGTATTCCCTGTTTATTTGATTTTAGTTAAATGGTAAAACTGGTTAATTTGTATTATGAAAATGAATTGAATGAACAAAGATTTGCTAACCCTTTTTCATTTCAAGCAAAACACCCAAAACTACTTCTGAAAAATGGGGGTTTCTCTGCTTTTAATTGATAGAGTTTGCATTTTGCACTCTGGTGCATGAAAATGTCACTTTGAGTTCTGAAAATTGGTGACATATATAATTTTCTGACATTTAAGAAGGCCATGATTTAATCATTTAACACAAGCCATAATGAAAATGAATAGTAATTTTATGTAACCTTTTACTGGAGGTTATGCCTTCAAACAACAAACTATTGTGTCTTGGCTTTTGATTACTACACAGTTTTGTCAATTACCCCTGCCTTGGCATCCGAATCCAGCAACACAAACTTATGAAGCAAGATCCTTCTTGGGGCAAATTAAATTTTTATGTAGATCAATATTATCAAGTCAACATTTTTTTTATTTTTTTTTTACGCTGCATGCAACGAGCCACGCTGATGAGTCATAGATTTAATAGAACTTTTCAAAGCCAAGCACTTATTTACATCCCCTGTGGGCAATGAATACTAAAAGGTCAATGGCTTATTAATATCACTGTATGGACACAAGCCAGAAGTTGTTATCCTATCCAAGGAGGTAATTAGTTTTCATTATTTTCAATTAAAACTTTTAATCATTTGGAAAAAAAAAAGTTTCACATTTATAATATAATATATTTACAACTGTGATGGTGCAGATTTCTGTTGGAGGAAATGGGGGTTTACTAGCACTGGACCAGAGTTTAAATGCCACAGGGATCATATGCCTTTGTGCCAAAATCTTTCAAATGGTATTTCTGCATTTGAATGGGATAGCAAAGTTAGTTGGATATCACCAAACCACTAAGTCAGAACTAATATAAGTGTAAGACATGAAGATGGTACTTAAACAGGCTGTCAGAAAAGTCTCGTCCATCCACAGACCTCCCAGGATAGGACCTCACCAGCAGGCTCTCATAATGACTCCACAATTACCTCCCTACTAAGTAAGGTTATCCTGTCATTTTCAGACTACAGAAACAATGACATGTTTCATGCCCTGTGGCCCAATGGTCTAACTTATCCATACTAAAATGCTGTAAGAGGCTTGTTGTGTGAAACCTATTCCATTTGGTTTGCTGCTCCCATGACCCCACCCATCACGAGAGAATGATGCAATTTGTGAAGACAAAAATTATATTTGAAACTGCGTAAGAAAGATGTGAAGGGAAAAACATTCAATCACTCAAGTGTGACGGGTGCTAGACAAACACTGTATAGGTAGAAAGAAAAATTTCACTCTTTGAGTTGTCTGATAGAAGATGTGTCCAGCGCTCCATTCTTCTGGGACCTGAGAACACTGATGTCAGAGGAAAAGAGCTGAGGAACATTAGCAGAGCTCTGGCTCCATTTCCTTTCCAATTATGTCAAAGTCTGAGGCTTTGAAGAGCTATTCTGTTTGTTTACACTGTGGATTGCTAATAGCCTGTGATGTGCACTGAGATTTTAATACACAGAGAACTGTGTGTCAGTGCCAAATGGTTTTCTCCTTCGATCACGTGCCTCGATCCCATCACTGTGGTAGAGATGCAGATGGCACCTACACTAGGCGAGAAATCAAACAAAAAATGAGGACTCGTTACTTTTCCTCCATTACTGCCAACGCTGAGCAGTTGTGATGTTTCTTGACACTTCACTGGAATCCAGGTTGAAAGTTTTTTGTCTTGTGGGTTTTGAAAATAGTTTGAACATGGCATTGGTGTATAGCTCGCTGCTTAATCTGATCGTGATGTAAATTCATTCAGCTGCCTCAGGTACATCTCTTCACTTTATAACAAACAGAGAGGAAAAAAAAAACTATCTAAATTCAAGAACAGGCTTAAAAACTGTCAACTTCAAATACAGAATATTTAGGTCAAGGGAACCAAATGGGAACAACTACTTCATAATGAGAGAAAATACAAACGCCTACAGCATCAGAGGCAATGGCAATCTTTCCCAACAAAAGTGACTGAACTGCAACTTATCAGATGGGCTCAACAAACAGAAGGAGTCTCGAAATTTGTCTTCATACCTATCTGTGGGAGAGCAGACAGAAACAAAAGAGTTGGACGGGGAGAGGAAGAGTCAAAGATTCAAAGAGAGAAAAAGCATTCAAGAGCGGAGCAAGCAAACACGTCTGCCGGGGGGGCGCCATGAACCTCTGCTGTGTGCAGGAGAATGAGAAGTGGTGATGATTGGGACTCATGCCAGAATATGGCTCTTTTCCCCAGAGGAAGAGGGGCTGCTGCTCAGCATGTGAAAAATTCTACCTACATGGAGAATTAATGACTCTCATTTATGTAGAGTGTATAAAGTCCAGTCCGCAGTGGCCTGGCTGCCACTCTGAGCCAAATTTTCCCTGCATCAATTTTGCAGCACTGAGATAGGCCACCGGCCAGTCTGAGGAGATCTCTTGTTATCATCACGACGCAGCCATGCAAATAGACACATCTTGTTTTATTTTTTACAGAGGTTTCTAAAGACAACTGAGATTGTACCTCACAGAATAGAGACACCAGTGCTGCACAACAACACCACGATCCAAATATTAAGTTTCATCACGTCAGTGGTTATTGTTTCAGTTTGTGGTGTGAAACATGTTTATTTGTTATACTGTCTTGTTAAACAGCTAAAGAAAAAAAAATTCTGAGGAGGTAATATAACTCTGGGCTCTGCCTCTTTATCGAGATTGATGTCCACTTAAATTCAGGCTATGTCAGCCAGCGGCAAGCCTCCAGCAGACAAGGACAAATAAGGAAAGTGAACAAGTCCATCCATGGCTCTTTGCCTGTGAAGAGCAGCACAGGATGAAAAATGGCTCTAGTGTAATTTGGATTCTGTAAAGCATAGCTCATCTGTGGGTCAGTCAACCAGCTAATGGTGCTGTATGAAACTGTAAAAATGAAAAGGAAAAAAAAGCATGGTGTCATGTGGTCACACTTTGTGGCGGTCGAACCAGAAGTCCTTTAATGTACACATAACGGTCACACATATACACAAGAGTGCACATTTGGATGAAAGTAATGATAACAACAAAAAAGGGACCATTTAGACTAACATTTCTTTTCAAAATTTAAAAGCATGTTCAAAATATTTAAGAAAAAGCTAAATGTCTGCACGGCTACCACAGACATGCTGATGATAATTTTAGCATTTTTTGTGACTTTAAAAGACAGAAAACCTTCTATCACTACTTTCCTCTGCTCATACAAGGGCGTGTTGTGACTTTACCAAAACAACCACAAGAATAGTTCTTAATGAATTTATTTCCCCCAGATGATGAATTCAGATCACTTTACATATACATTGATTTTTCTTCTAACTTGCCGTTTTGGGTCAGGGTGAAATTAAATATTAATTTCAGACATTCATATCCGATATTCAAGGTTTTTGTATGATGAATTCTAAGGACTCTTTTGTTTCTGTGGTGATAGCATGAAGTCATTTGAAGTAATTTATTAAGCTTTAATTTGATAATTACTATTGCTGCTTTACATATTTATATGTATTATACAATGTTGTAATAGATGGAGAGGAGTAGTAGAGGAGTAAGCATGGCCTCCAATGCAAAAGCCAAATAAGATTTGCACTGATAGAGCACTGCTAATGAAACTAAGCACCATAATCCAATAATGAGGCGTTCATGAGCAGATCTTGTTACTAATGGAGCTGGGGCTGTCATGGAAATCGAAGCCCCCCCAGTTGCCGTGCTTGTTTGCACTTTGTAAAAGCCACATGTTACAAAGCAAAGGCTACCGCAAAGCTCTGATGTTATGTGAGCAGACTCAACAGTCATGCAGCTCCGAGCAAAGACACTCATAAATAAGAGATAAGATACCTTTATTGTCCTTTCATATGCATTCACATACATACAAAATGGAATTATGAAAGGAAATACACCAGACTGAATCATTTCTCTCTCGCTCCCTCTCTCCACATTTTTTGATTTTTTTTTGCAGATTCATAATTGCACAGGTGGAAAGTGAATCTGTAATTAGACCCGCTCAACCACATCTTCATGCAACTGTGAGTGATTAGACGAGCAAAGAACTATAAAACAAAATGGAAATTAATGTTGTCACTACAGATGCTCTCGCACATTAAAACAGCAAGGGCACAATGTTCACCCAGAGCTGCCTTTTAAGGGGCACAGTATGCTCTACAATATTTGTTTGACTTCCTCAGACAGATGACGTAACTGGCTGATACAGGCTGCATCTATAATGTGCCAGTAATAACTCCTGGTTCAGGGGATATATGTAATTTCCTCAGCCCTCAGTTTTCAAGTTAATAGTTTTTTCACGGACGGGAATATAATGTCTTAGGGCTCTATTTTAACAGTCCAAAGCGCATGGTCTAAAGCATATGGCGCAATTGTATTTAGGGCGTGTCCATATCCACTTTTCCTCTTTAATGGCAAAAAAAAAAGATGCATTGTTCAAAAGGTCTGCACATTGTTAATGGGAGCAATGTTTCACACAGAATCGGGAATACTTGCGATGAGTTGATTGTGATTAACCAGTCCCTGGGTGGGCAAATCAATGCAATACACACACTTCTATAAAAAGACAACGGTACAAATCATAACCTTCGACATCTCTTATGTTATATTATGATAAATATAAAAGCCAAAGGGTACATTAATTATATATAATTTAAGGTATTAAATAATCTAAAATCTTCAAGCCTCTTTTGCAACCTTCAAGGTTTAATAGTAACCTTTTTTTTATTGAGAAAATATATCAAGACTGCACAATTCTCGGGTTAGAGGGATGGATATTTCATGGATGCATAATCTTCACAGCAGAAACTGAATGATGGTAATAGTGGCCTTAAATTAGCATATTCAATTCCTAACGGTCTAGTTTTTTGGGCGGAAAGCCTCTTTCTCTGCAAAGTGCTCCTTTGCTGAGATACGGTGAAGAGGCATGTTCCGTTAGAAGCCTGTAGGTTTTTGGCTGGGAAGCGACACCAACAACAAGCTCTTCACAAGAGCGAGACTGAAAATCCCCAACTGATCCGAGCAAGAGAGAAAGCCTAGTCATACAGCGAGTCAAAAAACTTCCAGGAATAAAATCGTCACTTGGGGAAATACGCTCATTTCATCTAAAGTGAGATTTAAATGAGGTCAAAAAGCTGAATACCGCTCAGATTTGTCTTTCCAATATAAAACAATCAGCACCAGATGGTTAGCTTAACACAAAGACTGAAAACAGAAAGGAACAGCTAGCTTAGAACCAACAATAATAAAATTTGCCTACCAGCAACAAAATGCTTTCCAATTCACGCGTTATACATACAGAAACTATAGTGTAAAATAATTCAGAGTGTACGGAGTATACCTGGTATTTAGTATCTTAATAATCATGATGTGTCATGATGTTTTACAGTGTATTTTCTCTGGTAAGGCAACGTTTTGCAGCCAGTGGGAATGGGCACAACCATTAGAGTCAACGATAAAGTGCAGCAGTAGGGAGTGTCCTTCAACGTAATCTTTAACCTTCCCTCATCCTTTATGGTATTGGCTTTTTGGATGGGTTCCTGGTTAGATGAAGTCTCTTAAGAATGGCTGATTGCTAACAAGGGACCCCCATAATTATTTGGTGGGGAAATTAAATGTTGCCATGGAAAATGAAATACGCTCAAAGTCTAAAGTGAAATGACTTTTACATTAAGTCAAAGAAATAATCATTTTATTTGATACATTATGAGACATTGCGTAATGCTGTAAAAATCTTAAGTGCTGGTCCAAGGGATACTGTTTCTGTTCTTTTCTTTTTTATATATATATATATTTACTTAACCTTTTGCCCATGGGTGGTGAAAGAAGCCACAAAGATTAGACAGTACAAACAACCATTAGAAATCCATTTCGCTCCAGAGGTGTGGGTGAAATAGCTTTTAGGCACCACAATTCTTAATCATCGCTGTTCAAAAGCACCTATCCTCTGGATGAAAAGTCAGACCACTCACGGGGAAAAAAAAACCCACAGACACAACAGAGTATACCAGTAGTTATCAGATACCGTTGTGGCAGATTTTCTCATGGCATCGCATTCGATTTTGGGGCCCCGTATGAGGTGAAGATCCAGTCAATCAATCCCAGTTCAACCATTTAGATATGGGTGGTGCAGATCTGCAACACTGACATGATGACAGCTCATACTTTGATCCAATTTTCAGTGCAATGCAGATGGGTTTGCACATTGTGATGATTATTATTAGACAAATATAAGTGATTTTTAAGTCCTTTTCCTTAGAGGTTAATATACCACACAAGCTCAGCTCTAAGGTTCATCAAGATATTTGTAGTCAGTATGCTAGACAATGGTTATTTATGCTCATACAACGAGAACGAGTCTGAAAATTAACAAAGCAAAACAAAGACATTGATCAGCACTGCACGAGGATAAAGGCACCCTGATTTCAAAGGCTGCACAAATTCTGATCAAAAGGAGGATTGAGGCCAACAAACTCATCATAATTGATTCATGATTTTTAAGTAGGTTTACCTTTCACTTCACAGTAAGATACTGAACTTTTTAGTCACCTACAATTATCAGGTAGTTATAATATTAAAGGTTTTATAAAGGAGATTTTAAACTTTAATATTGCAGCAGCGGTGTAGTGGTTAGCGCTGTTGCCCCACTACAAGAAGGTCACGGGTTCGGTTCCTGGGCCTGGGGCCTTTCTATGTGGAGTTTGCATGTTCTCCCCGGGCTTGCATGGGTTTCCTTCAGGTACATTGGTTTCTTCCCACCATCCAAAGAAATGCATTTTTAGGTTAACTGGGGATTATCTGTAGGTCTGCGTGTGAGGCCCTGAGATGGACTGGCAACCTGTCCAGGGTGTTCCCCCACTCTCGCCCAATGTGGCACCCCTCACGACGAATATGAATCCAAATTAATAAATAACTATCATCTGTGGAGTAATGGCATCACATCATTGCGGGCATATAAAGGTTAATGGTTGTGGTTTGTTTATCTCTTTTGTCTCTAATGTAAGGTAATTTTATTAATTTTTAACACCTTGAATCACCAGAATGTGACCCGAGGTGCTAGAGATGTGACAGACACAGTGTTAACTAAGCTTGATTTGTACATTTACTAAAGTGAAGAATCTGAATTATTCCTCATCTACTGATTATTTCAGAAGCGACTACCGTCACAGGTTAATCCGCAGCTCTCACCTTTCACCAAGGCTCAAGCCTGCTACTGCAGCTCCATACGCTGTTCCATTACATAAGTACCAAATAGAGATTTGTTTCAGCTCTTACTTGCTCTTGCTCTCCTTCCATCGCCCACTCATGTGCTCTCTGCCTCACTCTTCCTTGTCAGATCAGCTGCAGAGCCGATTAAATCTATTTTAAACATGAATAATACTGAATTAAATTCCTACCATAACCTTGATAAAAATGGCTCTTAACTAAAACCAAGTATTGTCTGAACCACATTCAGCTCTGATTCTGATGAGTGGCCGGACGATTTGATTCGACCTGCACCATGAGTGCATGTTAAAGCACCCTGTATGTGAGAAAGGACTATTAGATTGGCTTAATTAAGGTAAAGTGCTAAGTGTATATCAGGTATATCATGATTTCAATCCATGCTGGCAAAAGCACAAAATTCAAAGTCTCCGTATGAGCCGGAAATATTTCAGTCTATGTGTGGTCTGACTTTTTGCCATCGACTGTCCACTCACACTAAGTTTGAAAATGTTTTGTTTCTTTCCAATCAATATTTTATTCATTTGGGATTTTTCTACAAATGAAAAATGTTGCCGGCTTGAATTTTCATAAACAGTGAGGTTGTGGCTGGCTCCAATTACCAAGTGAAACAAATCACCTAATTAAAAAGAAATGAGCAGATAGAATCGATGCAGATCACTTCCAGTGTGGTGACACGACTCTCCAGAGGAAACAGTAACAGGCTGTAAACACCAATCCAACTTGACTGCAAATAAATCTGCGGCACACTCAGACAGTTCACTTAAAAAAGTACTTTAAGCAAGCAAGAAGTCTCACTGCGACTGCCGCGGCGGTGCAGGAGGAAAAGCTCCTTCATGGGTGTCAACTATGTGTCAGAACAAAAGGAAAAATAATGATAATGAGATGTGGGGTGCGAACTGCAGAGGGCAAAATTCATCTCTGCAGCGTGTGACTGATATTGAAATGACCGGAGAGGAAGAAGACATCAATTTATGCAGACAGCTTGATAAAAAACATCAAAAATGGTTAAAAACAGCCTGCTTCAGAACATTCCTCAACAAAAAGAACAACCAACCAGAAGAGTTGTTTTTAAAACTACACGCAGACAAGTAAACACTGTCAGAGCGATCATTTTAAAACAGATATCCTGTGATTTATGCAGAGAGTATAATGCTTCATATATCCCAGAGGATTTGGAACGCGGGTTCTAATTATGTTCAGACTGGAGTTCTCAGGTGCAGCAAATGAACTGACAACTCTTCATCATTAGCTCCAAGCTTCAAATAATTCACATGGTTAAAACCTAATCCCATGTTTAATCTTATCAAATTGCACAGTGGCTGCTTTTTCAAATACATCCTTATAAGGATGTTTTTTGAGAATGCAGAAAAAGAAACGTGCTAATTACAAAAAAAAAATTCTTAAAAGTAAAATTCTGGCAATTCTCTGCAAGAATTAATAGAACATACTATTTAGAAATACCATAATTAGCATCTGTCTCCATCATTAACGCAGTTTGTGGCTCTCATGATTAGAAGCAGAACGGGGAGAGGTCAGCAAGGATTTGTTCTCCAGTGGGAGTGGATGGATTAGAGAGTGAATACTCAATAGAGCCCATTTAATCTACTGTATCATTTCTTTTAGATTTGATTCAGTTAACACGAAGGGAGGAACCCAAATTATGGTGTGACATTAGCTCTTTTTAGCTGATATTCATATTATGCAGCTGTTGCTGCTGATGTATTTGTTATCGAACCAATTCCTTTTGATGGAAGATTGATAGTTTTGAAAAGTTGCCGAGATGTAAATGCAGATATAGATACCGTCTCTTAGATTCACATGAATACAAATACAAAATTTCTAATACAAAGCATCACAAATTTTCAATCATTTATGCACAATGGCATCAATCACAAGTAAATAATTTCAGAGGAATTAAAACCACAAAGCAAAATGTCCAAAAAGATCACAGAACCATGAAAGACTACAGAGCCATTATAATCTTCCTCTTGGTATAAAAGTGCAGTTGAGAAACCCAAAACTGGCAAATAAATACAGAGATGTTTTGAAATGTCTCACATGTCTTGGGAATATATAGCAGTGTGACTGCTATTCATATACAAACACGCATCTGTTTCAGTTTGCCTCTGGCGGTGCCACAACAGTCTGACAGTCGCTTTTTGTTTCACACTTATAAGTGGATAAATGAAGGAGAGGACTTGGTTAATGTGAACGGGTGCGGTTATTTATTTATTTATTTTTTAGCTTTTTTACTTAATTACTGTCACAAGTTGAAATGTATGTAATCAGACGGTGTTATTTCCTGAAAGTGGAGTTGAGCAGTGAGAAAGGGTTGCGGGGGGGTGGGGGTCATCGCTATCAGAGGCACAGCCTCCAGGTTTAAAGGATTTCTTACTCTTTGGACAGATTAGATTTCCCCTCCCCAATATCTTGTCTCCTCTGGTCAGTGGAGCAGGTATATGATGTTGGTCTGAATGGATGCCACGGGAATCAAGATGAATATCTCCAGCTCCAACCAGGTCTGTGCCCCCCAAGATAGACTCTTTTTTTAACCAAAGCCACACAAGCTTAAACTCTTTTAAATACATCTGATATTACACAAAAATTCATTGTCAAATGTAAATAAAGGCAACTTAACTACCTAGAATGATTGAGAAAGAACAATTAATTTGTTTAGAGTGATTTATGTGGTATTACACTAGTCATATATGTGGAATTACACATTAGACTAATCTGTAACATTCCTGTTAGTTTAACTCGGAGAGCTAAGTCAATACCTTTTTCATGTTTAGACCTTAAGCTAATTGAAAATCTTTCATCCAATAATGAGCATGAAATGTCAGACCTGGCATTTAATCAGCTCAAAGGAATAATAAGCCTATTGACAAGACGTCTGATGAAGACAGAGTGAACATTGCCCAAGGATTGAAGGCAGAAACGCAAAGTAGTCAATTTCAAGCAAAGCAGCAGCAGGACTGGACTTTTTTTTTTTTTTTTTTTTTTTTTTTATTAAACAGAGACTTCATTGAATAGAACATTTTATAATCCATTGTTCAAGTTACACAATGTTAGATTTGGCTGAATGGGTTTTCTCACGCAGTTCACAGAAATGAAGGAATGTTTGTGAGACAGGACCAGAGGCTTGTTGCAGTAAACAGACAAACACACAAACACACTGGCATGTAACAACAATAACCTGCTGTAATTAAGACATGTTGCCTGGTGCATTGTTATAGTGTACTTTGTTGACTGTTTGCTGAATGTGAGTGCTGACAGGTGTTTCTTAGCCACCAATGTCAGGCAAAAGTAATTCTAGACATGGATGGTTGTTTTTTTTTGTCTTTTCTTTTGAGACAGTGGCATTCTACTCATTTTATTGGCACTGCATCTATTTTAGTTTTTAAAAGTTCAAAAAAAAAATTTTGTTGGTTTTTCTCTTAGTAAAAATATGAACATGCAACGTCCCACAATGGAAGGCGATATCTTTCATGCTTAGTATCTGCGACAGTTTACAATTTGCAATTTACAATGATATAAAAACAGGAAATCAGCCCCACAAAATTTGGTGGTAATATATTTAGGGGTTGTTTTTTTTTTCTTTTCTATCCGGCAAATATTTCAATGTTTAACTCATTGTTTCAGCTAGGGACTTAACATTGCCAATAAACACTGCACCTCTTGATGCATTGGAGTTATTTTTGTGTGCTGTGCCGCATTTGTTATTGGAAATTCAATAATGTACAAAGGAGCATCACACCACTTATGGGGCTCTCAGTATTTTTGACCCTATTGTATGTAAAGTACAGACAACACAGAGTAACAAAACAAGGATGTATAGTGCTAATTGTAGGTCACACATTTAAGAGTTAGTAATCTATTTGATATTTCTGTCAGGTTGAAAATTCATGTGCAGTGTATTGTGTGTTGTGTACAAGTATAGCGGTTAAAATAGACCGACCTCCATCTGTGGCATATCTTGCTAAATACAAGACAGATTTATCTAAAAACTCCCATCAAAGGTCAGCACAGCAGATACACGCCATTACCTTAGATCCATCATTGACAAGTTGACATTCACTGCAATGACCCTGCTGGGCTAATGTGGGTGTATCAGTTATAGCACTATTAGACAACCAAACTATGCAATCTGGATTAATGCAATCCAGCTTTGAAGTGAATTTACTTACTGTAGGACTTTGATGATGGAACGTCTTGCATGTTTATTTTTCAATTCAGATAATGGAAATAACAGACCAAATCTGGCAGTATGTATGTCAGTGGGAATAATTGTAATTCTTGTGATGGATTGTTGACCTGTTCAGGCATTTTCTCTTACTTTTACCATTTTTTACCAAATGCTCTAATATGTTCCAGCTCCCAACTTACCATTAAAGGTCGTGTGCTTTTGTCACAAAACATCACAAGCCTGGCGACCCTCTAATTTTCTGCTGGTATGCAGTGTGAGCTAAATCTGAGGTAAGCTATAAAATATTGACTGTGATGACAACTGAAATGACAATTAATGTAAATGAATAAAATTTCTAAAAGGACTGAAAAACATCTACTGAAGCTTATAATATAAATCATACTTTAAAACAATACAGTATATTGCAAATTTAGAGTGCTTATTCCAGTAGAATAAATGAGTAACTATTCAAATTTAAATAACAATGGTTGAATGGGAACAAAGGCAACTGCAAAGTGAAATTAAAAGTGAAATTCCTTTTGCAAAATGCACGTATCGCACCCTGTCGAGTTTAATAAGAGACAGGCGTAAAACAGCATGTTAACGTGCAATTTTATCATTTTCTGTCTAAATTGATTTGACCTAATATGATTAATAATTGGATCTCTTTGGTGTCTGGAAAGATCACATGAAATTTAACCTCCATCAAGTCGTGAATGTGATCCAAACTGCAGGGATATGAAAGCACAAAGTACATTTAACTAACACAGCATGCTTCAAATACTATCAGATGTCCATGGAGACCACCATCGTCTTGTGCATCCCTTGAAATCTGTACCAGTCAATGCTTCTGCTGTGTTTCTCAGAAAATTGTTTGCTTTTATTCCCACTTGTAGGCGGTGCTTTGTTCTACACATGTCTGAGAATGCCACGGTCAGCTGGAACATAAAATGACTGACCCAAGAGTATATAAAAGAGCCAGAAAGCATACTGCAGTTTCCAAATGCAATCTTTCAATTAGGGTTTCTTGAGCTAATTAATGTGGGATATTAGTGCACAACATCTCTGATGAAAGGGAAAAGTTCCCCTACATGGCACGAGCCAGCATCTGTCCGTATCTGTCGTTTCTCCTGCTGCCCGGCAGCTGGCATGCCATAGAGCCATTCAGGCCAGCACGGATAAATACGTGAAACAGATCTGCTTCAGTTCCACAGCAGGCCTCCTGGTATACTCGAAGGGATACTGTTTTACAAAACAAATAATATTACATCTGAGCTAATGAATCACTACTAAAACACTGTCTCATAGTGACCAGTATGACGTGAAGGATAGAAAATAATGACAGAATCAACAGGCGGAAAAAAAAATGTCTTACATATAAGCTATGTGTCTATACAAATGAACTGTGCCTTTAAAGCTTCATTATAAGATATCCTTGCTAATATCAAGGAATAAAATAAGCCCTTAAAGTGTAATAATTGAAGCTTAACGCTGCAGATCCCACTGAGAATCAACACTGTACCCTGAAGCTCTCTGCAGCTCTCACCATCTTTGAGCTGCACTTTGTTTTGGTTCGTCGGTCCATACAGCCCCAGTGGCTCTCACAAAGACTGACACAAAGCTTTATGCAGCTGCATCAAGGTCACAAGATTACACAAGCTTGATGTACACTCCAGGCATAAAATCGACAAGTGCCAAAGAAGAAGAGGGACTGGTGAGGAGGACAAACAAACGAATCAAAACAAAAAAAAAACAAAAAAAAACGCTAATGTTTTCTCAGGAGAGGGAGCACCAAACAGAAGCTAAAAGACAAGCTAAGGGAATGTGTTGCTTATTTTCAGATTGAATCTGCTGTTCGAACATCTGTAATGGATGTTATATCATAACATATCAGTACTAACAAGAGGAGGGTCTTAAGGGGGATGGGATCAGATCTCTGGGATTTGATTTGACTACTTAAGATGTTTTGACTTGAAAGTTTCTCAATTACCACCAGCACTGCAAATGTGAGTTCGTTTTTTTTCAAACTTTAATCTGAACATAAGCCTCTGACCCTGTATGATGGTTATTGGTTGATACAATGTATTCCATCTAACCCTGATCCCCCCCCGCCAAAAAAATGGGTAATTTGAAAAATAAATGGACCAAATTGTATTTATTTTTTTTTTTTCAACTAATAACCAGAGCTTCTTCCTCTATTTCTCACAACAGACTAGGTACATTTTCACTGTCACTGCTCCAGGGCAGCCCTACACATTGAGCCTATTAGGCCGACAGCAGGGATCATTTGTATAAAAAATTCTTTGAGACATTCCATAAAAAAATATAAACATTACATGTTTGTGTTCTTTGTTTCAGAGTCGACCAAAAGTTCCTATTGAACGTCTCTTCACAGAACTTGACACTCCCCGCGGTGCACTTCTGACCAATTACATCTCCCCATTTAGCCCAGCAGGGGAGCAAAATGAATAAAACTTTTTTCATGCAGGAAAATACTGATAGAAGAGACAAAATGAAGCACCTTCATATCTGAGGGCAAAAAGTGCGTCAAAGAATCTGATGTTGTCAAACTACAGCAGAGTCAAATCTAACTTCTCTTAAAATGGAAAGTCAGACCTCTATAAATTTTACATTTTATTTCTCATATGAATTCATGCATTTATTCATCTTCAACCGCTTATCCGTTTCCGGGTGGTGCTGGAGCCAATCCCAGCTCACTCTGGGTGAGGGCGAGGTACACCCTGGACAGGTCGCAGTCCATCACAGGGCCAACACACAGAGACAGACAGAGACCAACAACCACTCACACTCACACTCAGACCTACGGACAATTTAGAGTCACCAATTAACCCAAACATGATATCTTTGGACGGTGGGAGGCAACCAGAGTACCCGGAGGAAACCACATATAGACATTGAATTCCAATATCAAATCAATTTTGATGGTACTTCTTTAGTCCCATAAAACATTCGTCTTAAAGTTCACAAAGTATTGTAATCTTAGTGTTTCGGCACTAATGAGTTCACCCTTCAATGAAAAAGAAAATATGAACCAACTTAAGCAATTTTCTTAACATATTGCTGATATCACCAAATTGTCACTTCTGCCTGCAGCAAAAAGAGTAAAAGGAGATAGTGGTATTCAAAAGGTTATACTGAAGGAGAAAATTGAATATAAATGTCTCATTACTGTAAGTGCTAATATACAACTTTCTGTGTTTATTACCCACCACATCCATTTCTACATAACTGAAAGAAAAAATGACTTACCGATGTACAGGTTCCACTCTGGATCAAGGTCAGCTTGATTGGCCAGGCAGCCCTTCATGACATTCAGACAGTAGTTCTTACAGGATTTAACTGCTGGCATGCCCTGACAAAAAGGGCAGTACAGCATCTTTGTCAGCGCTCGTGTGCATGCTGGAGTGCTGCTTACCTGTAAGAGACAGAGAGTGTGAAATTAGCACCTGGACAGACCCATTGAAATCCACCATCCTTTAAATCATACCCGGTCACTTGTAAACAGCCATGTGGATAATATGCTTTTTGCAATCTCCCTCTCCCCCTCTGAATTTTCAATGTATTTCGCTGAAGATTTGTGCTGCTCTGTACATTCACAAATGGCGCATAAGCTCGAAACAGAGAGAGTGTCTGCTGAACAAAAAAGTTTTATCACATCCAATCGTTGTCAGTCACAGTGACAGTCATATTTGGCCTGCTTTTAAATGCCAACACTAACTAAAAACAAATATATTCACTTGTCTGTTCTTCAGTCAGGTTTGGCTGGCAGGTATTTTGCTCCTGATTTTCTTTCTTTATGTCTTTTTTTCCCCTCTATGTTGTATTTTTTCTGATTTCACAAACCAAAAAGATATGATGTTATTCTGTGACAGGTGGGCTTTGAAGATGGCACGACGGCCTCATTAGTCATCGAGTTGTAAACACATATTCAAAAAAAAAAAAAGCAAGTAGAATAGTCGGCAGAGTAAATACTATCACAGACACTATTTCTCAAATGTGATAGTCATCACAGAGAATGAGTCCACAGCAATAAAATCTGAAAGACAGAAAGCATAAATAAGCAATAGGCCAAAAGCTGCAAACAAAACACCTTAAAATTTGTATTTGTTGTGTTATATTGTTGTAAAAAAATTCAGATCATTTGATACATAATAAACTAATAAAAGTTCCATGTTTAGCTCTATCCTACTGCAGCATCCCAGTTCAGCAGTTGTCATAAAACCAACTGGAGGCATGTTCATGTGGTTTTGGTCAGAAGAACTTGAAGATTTTCCGAGAGGGTGACAGATAAATCAATTCATTAAATTCACAGTCCATTAGAAGAGGGTCATAAACAATTCCACTGCATAACCATGAAGTTTAACAATGAGCTGTGGTCATAATTGAGTGTTTCGATGCTTTCTTTTTTTTCCATGCCAAAGCTACCACTATACTGCACAACTCCCAGCACTGAGTGCTTTCAACCATTCCCCAAGACTGATTTATTTTAGGGAGAAGTAGAATGTGCAAACGTAGACATACTTTTGACAGAAAAGAGAAATTAGATACATTTGCAGCTTAATTGGACTCACATTAAATTAAGGGAGCTAATTATAAGGATTCAGTGCATTCAGATTCTTTTCTTGAAACAGTTTCATTAGATGAGTGAAGGTTGTACGCTGTATAAAACTGATGATTGCTTGAGAGCATTTCCAGTAACTCTAACACTCTTTGACTTGTGGGATTTGGATGTACTGTAGGTCATGCCTTACTCAAACTTATGTTATTTATGCCTCATTCAGGAGATGTGATGTTGAAGAAAGGTACCCACAGAGCAAGTTAGTGGACAAAGCCGGCCATTGGCTGGATCAGCTGCTCTGCTGTATTATATCCAAAGTGCAATACCTTATCAGCGTTTTGTCGTGTATGAGCTTCTATAGTGGTATTTGAGATAGCAAATACAAGCTAGACTGCATGACCTACTAAAACTGATTTTATTACATGATTTTATTAAATGAGGAAGGCGTTTGAAGACATGATAGAGGATGCATACACTAAATGAAATGCTGAATGAACATAATGTAAATACTGTGACAGGATAGCTTCTTATGACATTATATGAACTTATATGAAATGTGAATGTGCATTAAGTTGTAGACAAAACATCATCATTTTCATACTTAGGTGAGAAAAAAGATGGAAATGAAAGCTGATGCAAGTGCAGACCGAAGAAAGCAATATTTTAATCTTTGAGAGGAAACGTATTCTAACTGCAATAAAATCAAACATTTACCTTCAAAACAGTGCAGACCACTCAACTAAGACCTTGTTAAATTGTCAAAAAAGCTTTAATATTTTATTTTTTATCCAACTGTTGCACATGTTGATTGGTTATGGTGAGGTTTAAGGAAAAAAATGGCTTGTTTAGGTTCAGGAAACTACTGTGGTTTGAATTATAGTGAGAAGGTACTTCCCTAAAGTGATAAACAGGTTATTTGATGTGGGGTTGCGTGAGGACAATGCTAACTCCATAGTTACTGTATTACCTGCAGTATATACAGTTCAGTGCAAGTGATAGACTGTAAGCATGTAAGTGAGAGAAAAAAAACCCATCTGAATGTAACCACTTATTTCATTGTTGTTTGTCCTCGTCATGGCTTGTCATGCGAAGGAAAATTGGCTGTTTTGTGTGCAAAGGGTGTGAAAATTTTCAAAGCAACACATGAACTGAAATCCAATCAAGGACGAGAATAAGACATGGAAAGAAAGGGGAGGGTGTATTGAATAACGATAAAACGCGAGAATTTAATGGCGAGAGAACTAAGTGGGAAAAGATGGGAAAGTTGGAGTGAAAATACAAACAAAACTTTTACAATAAGAAACAAATCGTATTTTGCAACTTCAAAAATTGCCCAAAAATGCACAAGCAGCACCAGCATGTGCATCTTAGTCAGTTCTGTCTAACTGTAATCTGTGTGGTAATATAGGGGGTGTTGTGGGTGTGGTTGTGTGCAGGAGTACAGTAATTATTCCAAAGGAAAAGTTGTTAGATGGTGAAAATATTCCAAAAACTCATTACACATTAACTATTTCTTTTCTTCAGAACATTTGTGGCTAAAATCCATCTTTTCTTTTCAGCTGACTTTGGACGAGTAGCTCACACAACCCCACGTTAACCCACCCCACCTACTTCAACCTCTCCTTCTCACCAAACACTCACTGTATGTATTAATCCACAATTCCTTCTTTGCTTCCACCATAATTATCAGCTGGAGGTCACCTTACAATGAAACATTATCAAGAGGTCATAATATGCTACTTACACAGATGAACTGTGGGATTGTGCTTTCTCTCCAAAATGACCTACGAGCTAAATTATTCTTATCGTTGAGCAACTTTTGACCTCCATGACCTCCACTAAACATTTCTGCCAGTTTCTCACAAAACTCTGAAACATCTCTTTTGGCATTTTCATCCCTTCCTCATGAGCAAAAGTTTCAACCAGTCTACTGATCTTAACTGGTTTCTGTTCTGCCACTGCTTTCCTTAAATCCCACAAAGGTTTTTTGTTTTTTTTTGCTTAAGTTAAGCAACATAAAGAGAGAGAGGAGATGACATGAAGCAAAGGTCAGTGTGCCAGGCTCAAACCCAGGCTGCTATAGTCAGCACCCCACCAAAGTTTTTCAACTCATTTTAAATGTTGCCAGTAAGGGATACCCCCTAAGCAATTTTTGGACTGGACTTTGGCTGCTTAGATGTACAATATCTCAATTTTTAGTTAACAGACCGCTGGCAGAACATTCTGCTCGATGCCAATGACATTTTCAAGTTAACCAGTTACATAAACAGCAAAACAACCTAACAACAAGGCAGATCCCCGTCCAGGCTTGACTGTCAGGATGTTCTGCCCTTATAAAAGCAGACCTATTAATAAGAAAAAATATACATAAATATATATAGAAAAATAACTCGTAGAACTCTGGGCATTCCGCAGTTTTTCCACATTCAAGGTTTTACATGCATTTTGATCAAGAATGGAATGAAAAAAAGGTTTCTGGCACACAAAGCACCTGTTTGTTCAGTGTTCTTCTTATCGTCTGAAACTGATGGATACTTTTGTTCCTGCTTTCATCAGGTTGGTTTTGCAAGTCTTTTTGCCTGTAAATGGGCTTTTTTTCTTCACGGTTTTTAAATGTCTGATACGTTCCTGCAAAATGTCACCCTTTCTTCCTCACCCAGGAATATTTGCCGCTGTACCATGAGGTTTTAAACTTATGTAGGATTCTACCGACCACTTCTGTTGGCACTTAAATGTCTTCCTCTAATTTATTCTCTTTGCTTTTGAGACAGCTTTCTTTTTTTTTTTTTTTTTTTTAATCTTTGCTATATTTACAACAATGTTTCGCACCTTAGATAGCTAAGATTTATGTGTTCCTCAAAGTTCGAAAAATTGATTGCCTTACAAGAAGCAAGTGATAAAAAAAGCAAAACAAAAACTGGCTCCTAAACCCTTTGACACTCAGCATGGTCGAATTATTTTGATTAAACTGTACATGTCTACATAGTACAACATGATTATTGTGATGTTATTGCTAAGCAACCACAGGTGCATTTGATAATTAGCTTTCAGTTATTCACAACGTTTGATTTAATTAGGGCTTTGCTATTGTATAGCTCTTCTGAAGACATGCAACTACATATGAAGTACTGTCTGTGTTCATATGATTTATCTACAGCTGAATTTGCTATTGCTGGTGCACACACCATATCACACAAGTAACTGGTGAGTATGCCATTGTAAAACCACAGCAAAATCACAGGTCTATCCCATTTCACAAAAGACAAAAGTAAATACGGTGTTGCAAATTATGGAAAGCAAAAAGAAAATTGTTACCTTTATTATTTATATAAAAAAAAAAAAGAACGAGGTGACAGGCTATACTGTTATTACTGTCACCATGAATAGTAATTGTAAAAATGATATGATTCATCATTTATCATTGATATGATGGCATATATACACTAACAGCCAAAAGTTTGGACACACTGTCTCATTCAAATGAATAGGAAAGTGTGTCCAAACTTTTGACTGGTAATGTAAATATGATTTTTTTTCATAATAATAATAATCATTATTATTATTGTTAAACCACCATATTTCAACTTCCAAGTATGTCAGCAAAGCAACAGCCCAGACTTTAACTTTGTTTTTTCCATTTAATCAACACGTTTATACCTGTTATATACCTTGTCATCTTTCTACAGTCAGTGCGTTCTGATTATTAATTGTGTTCTTCTGTCGCCTTTTTGTTTCCCACAGGAGAAAGAATCAACAGCCAGGCACATAATTATAAGATTTTTGTCACTTCACATAATCAGACGCAGATGTACTGTACTTTTTGGCTAATGATCTGGAATAAGTTTGAGCTTTGTTTGTGAGATGCAGACTCCAGAGACAGATTTCTGCTTCCTCAAAGCTCTGCTGAGTTTTGTGTATTATCTGTTAAGCCGTGAAAAGAAATAAAGAACTACATCATCTTCTTTAATTCAATATATATCCCAGCAGCAATAAACATAGCTGTCACATCTTAGAGATGCTGTGCAACAGACACCTCTTGCAGGGTGTCTTATTTCATTATGCTTACACCCAATCCCTCATGATGAGTTTATATCCTGGGGATCAAAGGGCTGCAGTCCCAGACACATGACCCGGATCTCAGGTCCCACTGAAATGTCAAGAGGTGAGGCTGGGACATGCCGGCTTGTAATAAACGCGGGGTGTAACTCAGTAAACGCATATTAACAACACATCCTCCATGGCTGCTTCTAGATGAGCCTCACCACTACTACTGGTGAGGGTGGGGGGAACTGATACAGATGGTGACAAGAGTGTGTTTAAAGTTCAGCAAGTGCACTGGGACTAACAGCTTAGTGTTTTGCCACTGATGATTACGAGGGTTGCTATATTTGTATTGGCCGGTGCATCTGTACTTAAAGCAGCGCCATAAATATTTATAACAGTTTTGATTGTCCAATCCAACTGATATTAATACAGCAGTGAAAAGAAACCATAGTGGCTGGGGGAATTTGCAATGTAGTGCTTATAAGGGCTTCTCTCAACCCACAAATAGGTTCACAGATACAGCCCTGTTGTTGAGGCTTGATTAATCCAAGCCTTAGCATTTTACTTTTCTTTTAATCTTACTGTACTTGATCAAAATTACAAACACAGAACAGCATGATATACTGCAGGTGATATGCTGCATTAAGATTACAACCGCATCAAACATATTTGTAAGGCTACAGCATGAATAATGGCTTCTATATAGCAGCTAAACAAACATTAGGCAAGAGAGCAATAAACAGCAATGGCAGAAATTTCATTCTTCTCCTTTTTCACTGTTTGGGCATTTGCCCAGAGCAATCCACGTACCCTTCACCAATTCTTTCTAGACAGCACCTGAACAAGCCGCCTTGGGCCCAAACTTTCTTAAGACATACAACAAAGAGCCCACATTAGTCAGAGAAAAATCTGGCAGGGGTTTGTACGTGTGAAAAACCCAAGGGAAATGTCTGCAGAAAAACCAAACAGGACCTTGGGCTTGTTAAAATTGTGTGGATACAGAGCAGGTCCTTATTGAGCAAAGGTCCAACAATGAATATTTTCAATTAGAATCAGTAATGTGAAATTAAGTTTGAATTGACAGAAACAAGCGTGTGAGTGGGAGTTTTATAGTTGCAATTAAATTTGAACATTTACCTTAGACACTCTCGTGGCCACTTCCCGACCGACAGAGAGCCCTTGGACAAATGTGCGTGCAGCGATGAATGCCCGGGTAACTTGAGCCTTGAGCTTCCTGGGCACATCTCCAAAGGGCTTGAGTTGGTCGGTGTATTTACTGATACACTCCAGATAGTCCTCAGTGATGATGTACTGGGAGTTGAGCAGGGTGAACATGCGCTCCAGTAGCCGCGACCAAAAGTCATTAAGCATTTCCTCCAGGTTAACGTTTCCTCCTGTGTAGTAGCGCTTCAGCTCAGCAAACAAATTCTCAAAGACCTCTGAGTTCTGCATGTAAGGCTTTCCATAAGTCCTCACAAACATCTCATTCAAAGACCTCTCTGTGTTCTCCAGCAGCTCCAGGAAGAATTCTGTGTTATGAAGAAATAAAACTGTGTTACTGAAGACATCAAACATTTCTTCGTCCATGTTGCATATAAAAAGGATTCAGTGTATGGCAGTCATTGATATAACTTCATAAGATGCAAAAGGAACCCTCTTTACATTTGTGGTTAAAATAGAAATCTATAAAAATTCCATTAAACGTTGCGGATTGCAAAAAAAAAACAAAAAACAACAACAAAAAAACACCAATAGCAAAAATACACTCAAATAGCAAATCATCTAGGATGTTGATTTCACATTGAAGACGCCTCACAGCATTGTCAATTTTTATCTGCAATACTCTACTTTTGACATTGCAATAGGAGCCTTCCTAATATATTTATGGAAAGCAATAAGTTCTGTGTTTGCAGTGCATGCGGTCTGTATTGCCCATATCTTGCCTCTGAAGCCCAAATACATCTGTGTACCTTAATATGTATAGGTGATTGATTTTATTTACAGCGTCTGATGCGAGTAATGCTCCACATGCCGGAAACATGAGATTTTCATATGGATTGCTATAAGTTATGCCTCAGTATTATTATGATTAAACAATACAGTTTGGCTGTAGGGTTTGCAGCCATTCTACATTTTCCTTTTAGGCACCATGTTGTTTGCCTTATGACCTCTATGAATAAGCCAGAAAGTGAGATGAGATGATAACATTTCTGGCCATCTGCTATTCACAATAATAGCTCTGGCTTTCAAGGACCAAGATTAAAATTTAAATAGGCTTCAAAGCTGCAAAGTGAAATAGTTTGCGACAATTCAGAGGAGACTCTAATCTTATGAAGGATACTGTAAAAGTCTTTTATATTCCTAAATTATTGTGTTTTTACAGGCCAGTAAATCCAATCCAATACTTTAAAACAGGGTTAATGATTTTTTTTTTTTTGGGGGGGGGCACTTGGAGGTATTGGAAAAGCAATACACATATATTGTCCTATCCAATTTACGTAGCGAACTTTTGTCCATTTACACTTCAGCCAGACACATTAGCATTTCTTTGGAGCCACATTTCTGGACAACATAAATTTTTAAAGCCCAATATTTAACCCACAAAACCATGCAAACATTAAAAGTAGTTCTTTCAGATAGCTCTCTGTGGAGTAGTGACCGTAAACGACATCTTTCACCCTCACACAAAGTCGTTGAATTAATAATTAAAAATCATGAGGTTTGTGGTCGTGGTCCTTTGAACAGCATATGAAGTTGTGGACAGTTAACAGTGTGCAGATGTTGAAGACTACTAGTGAAACATAAATTTTACAGTAACTACAATCCTTGTATATCTCACAATATGTTTGCAGCAACCAGCAATCCGCCTGAATGACCATGCAAGTCATTTCTGCTCATATACCATTTGTACATGCTGTTTCTTAAGGCCTACATACAATCAGAGGAGTGTACACACGGGAGGTGTACCTGACATTTTACATCATGGCAACACTAATTATGCACAAAAACTATCTGATTAGGTAGAAAAACCTGGTGTGAGATAAGTGTTTCCTAACATTTGAGGACTTTCACTGCCATGGTTTTAATCATAAACACACACATTTCAACATCCTAACATGAATTTTGTCGCTCTGATTCCATGCACTGATCTCATCCCAATTAGGATTAAATGTTAGAGGTCAGTCTCCTCCTAAATGACTATCTGAAATGCAGCTGTAAACCAGTTCATAGCATCTATTATGTCACATGACATTCTCTGAACACATGACACTCCGAGATGCATCTGGCACCACTGAGCCACGCACATTACATGCACTTATCAGAATGGCCCTGACAAAACCATAATGGGTTTGAAGTGGTCATTAGAGCTCAGAAATGCAGGTGAAATTACAGATTAGAGAAGCAGAGAAAAAAAATGGCATGATTGTCTATGCTATCACTGCAAATCACATCTGATTAGACATATGTTGCAAACCAAAAATGAAGTAAAATGTAGGAAAATAAGCTGAAAAGGAACATTATATAATTTTCAAAGATGCTTTTGTTAAAATAAAATGTCTTTATAGTCCTTTAGTACGTACACTATAGTGTGCAGGATTAGTGGTGTGATTATTTACTTGACTATATAGTGAAGGAAAGACAGTGAAAAGTGAGCAGTTGCTTGAATATGCAAAGCTTCAAACATGATTTTCACCTCTGCTAATATTTTGCCATGAAAACAGTCAACGGCGTTGAGCGATATGCACCCTGATTAATGATCGCTTCATCACTAATTTCATTTAAAAAGGTGCAGTTTAGAAAAAAAAAACATTCATGTGACATTATCTCTGCTGACAGCTTTAGCTGTCAACTGCGATATTAATTTAATAGAAAGAAAGTAATTAAGGCAAACCGCATTGTCAGTGTGGACAGTATAGATAATATAATTCTAACCTCTGCATTGGAATGATTACAGTTAATAATTACATTAAGGGTGGTTGGTGTATTTCAGTGCCTAAAGTAATTATATATATATATATATACACATATATAAAAAGAAATCTTAATCTTATTAGTGAAATTTCACAAGAGGGAGCACAAATTTGGTGAAATGTCAGTGGCTAAAAATGAACAGGAAAGCTTACATAAATCCTTAACACATTGTAGTAATTAAGATGTCTGTCCAAAAGAAAGGATGTGGGAGCTGCAAAGAGTGGATGGTGAAGCTGAAAAGCTAGACAGGGCCAATTCTTATACGGCCCAACTGCAGGGAGTCCATTACGTCTCAGTGATAAAGCTCAGTTTGCCCCCTATTCCTCACCTTTCACAGAGCGATGTGCAGAGTTACACAGAGCCATCCTCTCTGCTGTGAAGAGAGAATGTGTGTGCGTCTGTGCTTCCACAGGTGCCTGCGCTCACAGAAACCTACTGATGGATGCTCCCTTAGATGTCAGCAATCTGACTTGATTTGGTCTCTTGTTCATCTTTATTTGCCAAAAAATGTGTCCTCAGTAAAACCTTTACGAATGACTCACCCCTTTTGCAGTAAGAAATTAATGTCTGCAGCGGCTTCATTGGTGAATTATATGCAACAACACATCTGAGGCGATATACCGTTGAAGACTGATATATGTTGGCCTGTGAAATTGGCAGTGAATTGGATTGTTTTATACTTTACGCTTGAAATATTGCGGAACTGCTCACAGATCACACAGCAACAAAACAAGCAGGAAATGGTTTCTTTTTTGTGAATAGAAAATGAGGCATTCCTTCAGAGACTAATCAATATTAAAATTTCACTTCAAGAGCTATCTCTTGAAGTGAAGGTTGAGTGGAAGAGTGGAAGCCGAATACACTCAAAGACATTAATTAATTTAATACAACGTTTGCTGTCTCCTTTGCAAAACACTTTGCTGCAAGCGGAGCATTGCAGGATCTACATGGAATTTATTAGTGGAGCTACCCTGTGTAAACTCAAAATATGACATTGTTGGCCGTCATCCAGCAGAAACATCCTCATGCTGCCAGCAGTCAAGACCTTCTCCGACAGGACCGCAGCCCACCTCTCACTTTGTGATTATTCAAAACTGCAAAAAACAAAGTGCACACATAAGTTGGCAGCCTCTTTGAGCTCTTGTGTCAGCACGGGAAACTGAAGCTGGCATTTTTTCCGTCAAAACCTTTGAATAGCACATGTAAATCATAAACTGGGTCACTGATGGGTCTGACAGGAAGTATTAGTCTTTGGAGAGCTGCTTTGAGTGTTCTGCAGCTCCAGAGGACATGACATGTTGTTAATCTCTGTTACTTGCCAATTGAGACTGACAGTTAAAAGCACAATGTTTCAACGGAAAACTCACAGCTGATAAATAAAAAAGGAAATGATATGCTGCTGAGTCCAGGCACAGATAACCAACAAAAACTCCACCAATTAATTTGATTTTATAATCCTGCTATTGTTAACACTTTGTTCTGTACTACTCATCTTCACCTTGATCTAGATTGTACAGTTGCCCTAATTTGAAACAATTATAAGTATTGAGCCCAGACTTTAACAGGGCAAATGGGAGCATATCAACAGGAGGCCTCTTACCCTAATATAACCAATGAAGTCATTAGACATAAAGGCCTGGCTTTATTAATAGCTGCCTCAAAGAAGGGCCTCTTACCTTCTGGAGATGAGATGAATAAATTGCTCTGGCCCTGTAAATGCATTTGTGATATGACTATACACATATAAATAAATCAGAATATTTAAGTCCATATATTAAGTTATTTTTGATGAAACTGGGGAAAAAGTAAGAAGAAAAGGCAAAAAGCAGTTGGAATCCATCAGTAGTTAGAAAGTAATTCTACCTCCCATCTGTGCAAATTAATATTGACTAGGTTAGTACACATTAATGGGCTATAAAAAGATTTTTTGTCACCAGGGTGTCACACAAGAGATATCCCATGATGGGTAAAAGACCTCTCACTAGACGTTTGCAAACTGATTGTCAATGGAAATGGTGACAGGTGTATTTCAGAACTTCTTAGCCCAATGGCCAAGGACCACTCAGAGAGAGCTCTGGAAAACTGTCACAGAAAAAAATAATAAATAAAAAAATAGGCTATCCACTCCACCGCCCTAGATTCAATGCCCACTCATCCAGCAAGACTCCATTACTAAAGAAAAAGCATCTTGAAGCTGGTTTAAAGTTTGCAACAGACCATTTGGACAAGCTGACAACAGAATGTAGTCTTGTCAGACACGAAAAAAAAAAGAAGAAAGTTTTACTTTTTTGCTGTCATACCAACCACGTTGGGAGGACAAATGGCACTCCACATCAGCCAAAAAAAAAAAACCCAATACACCAACAGTGAAGTTTGCAGGTGGAAACATCATGTCATGGGGCTATTTCTCATCTTGTTGTACAAGCAGACGGGAACAATGAATGGAGGTTCCTGAAATGACTCTCCTGCCATCCATCAGGAGGATGGGAATTAGACGTGAGAGGATCTTCCTGCAAGACAATGATCCAAAACATAAAGCTAAGGAAACCCCTCTATGGGATCCAGAGAAAGAAAATGAAGGTGTTAAAAGTGCCCAGTCAATCCCCTGACTTAAATCCATTCAAGCATGTGAGGAAGGAACTATAGATCAGGGTTCATAAGAGGGCCCCTCGGGAAATCCGAGAATTAAAGACAATCTGTTTAGAAGAAATGGTCACACCAGAGCAATGTTGCAGATTAGTTTCTTTATACAGGAAGCATCTTGAAGCTGTCAGGACATGCAAATGTTTCTCCATTAAATATTAAATAAGCTTTAGCTGGTGTATTGAACACTTTTTCTTTTACTGTTTAGTTCCACCTCATTAGACTTAACTCTATTGACTTAAATGTTTTGATTTATTTATATGTGTGAATTCTAGCATTAATACTATAGTGTGGTAAAAATTTTATTTGCAGCCTCATTGGAAATATATTTACAGAAAAAAAATGCATTACTGTACATTTTAATACAAAAAGAAGCGGTTTATTAATTAGTGTCCTCTTGCATAAAAACTCCGGTGAAAATTTCTATAGCAACGAGAGTGCGAATAATTTGCTGTATTTCCAAAAGAATCAGACCATGTCCATCAGGAATCCTGCTGAGAGAAAATGTTACAGTCCTAGACGTTTTCTAAGTAAAAGTTTTTACAGTGTATTGTGGAATTTTTGAACCCTGCACACACGAACTGGATTGTTCAGTAGGGCTTTTTAGCAAAAGACTCATTTTGCTGAACAAGCATGCCCTTTTCAGCACTACCCAGCTTCACATTCATCTACAAAACACATCTACACCTGGTATCCAGCCAGCATGACACAATTCTCTATGGTTGGCAGCTTGTTTGTAGTAATTCTGGTTTAAGTGCTCTGCTCAAGGGCATCTCAGCAATGGCTGCTAAGGGGGGAGAGAATCCGGGCTTTATATTCTTGTGTAAGTATATAAAACGTATTCAACAACCTTCCAATAATATATCATTGCGCGAGCCTGCAAATATAAAGCTCAATTTGAGACGGTGGAGCACATTAATACTCTGCATGGACACCCAGCACCCTGATGTTACAGTCAGAAGGCCCACCATTGATTAGCAATTAAGCCCCCCCTTGATATAGTTTTTAATAAGCAAGAGAGGGATGAATTCTCCGCAAGCCCAATTTTTCCAGTGGTTTCCTGTGGACCATTTCCTGTGGTTTATGATGCATATTTTGATGAAAACAATAAGAATATTGAAACATGCTATTTCATCTAAAAGCTTGCACATATGATTTGTAGGTTCAGGTGATTCTGTTTCTCTCTTAGATCCACACAGCTGTACTACAGTATGTAGCTGGGTTGTTGTGGATATTCCTGCATTTCTACCTCAGACGGTCTTGGCATAGTTGAGACAGTGCCCTCTCACTCTGACACATTGGCTGCGGTGTCAGGTACGTGTGGGCTGGCCGGCTACTGTCAGCCACGGTAACTCTCATCACCAACTCTGCATAAAAAGAGGAAAATATGCACATACTGACTCTGTGTAGGCGGCATGCCACAGCCAGGTGCTTAATAGATGGTAAAGTGCATCTCAATAAACTTACAGTACTACATTGTTTGGATCTTTAGCTATATATTCTGGCACAGTATCGAGACCAACACAATTATTTTAGCAAAAAGGAAAACTAAATAAATAACTGCTGAAGTAGAACGTATGCTGTATGCTTTGTTTTTCTTTCTTCTTTTTAAAATTTTTTTTTATGGCTCTAGTTTGTAAATTTGATATCTCTGAAAACGTACCAACTGCACAACTTCTAACACTCAGATTCAATTAATGACATATATATATATATATATTAAATATATATATATATATACGGATGAAATTTAAATCTGCCAAGCAGTACTGCATATTTCCCAAGCTAGGTGGCCAGTCAACACCCTCAGCAGACACTGAGTCTCCAGATATTAGAGGTTCTTTGGAGCTGCAACCTGCATATAACATCTGCTTTGACCCTGATGAAATTATGGAGAGTGGCAGCAAACCCCAAGAGGGAGAGGGGCGCCTGGAGTCATGCATCTAAGTGCTGCTGGACAAACCTCATTTCCTCCCTCACTGGAGCCCTCCTTATGACATTCACTATCCTGACAGCAGCTGATCAAAATAACACTTATTTATTTATGCACGCTTCCAGGAATCACATATAGACCGAAGAAGTGTGTATTCCTGGAAAAAAAAAAGAAGAAAAAAAATATTAAGACAAGAGACAGACATCACCCAGGCATTGTGACACTGAGTTTCTGGGCAATGTGCAATCAACTTCTGTCACATACTGTAACTCAATAGTATTTGTTTAATATAATATGTTGAATGGTTGAAAAGCATGAGCATGAGCTAGGATGTAAGACTGCACTGACTGCTGGGTATTAAATTGCACTATTAAACACTCAAATGTTATTTAGTTGTAACAGATATTAGATGACATCTATGCTTTGGCCACCCACTTTGATACAAAGATTAGAATTACAGTTTATACTGTAAAGCAAACTAGAATACTCAATTACCATTCTGAAGCGCAACCATAAAAAAAAAAACAAAACAAAACTGTGAAAACTTTTATTTAGATCAAAATCTGTGAAAACATGTATGAAGTGTTGGATGATGTGAATATTGTCACTTTCATATTTTTAGTCGGTTTACCTTCTGTTGTTTTCCACCTGAGATCATCCCAGGGTTAATTTTGACAGGCAATTTTAATTTCTTTTTATTTTTAGTCTGACGAAGATGCCATGTAGCTTCAGTCATATTTTTGACTTCTGGAATGCTTGAATTTTTCTCTCGTTTTGGTCGACTACACACCATAGTGACTTTAGTCTGACAAAATTTGTAGTAGATTGAGTCAACCATAATCTAAAAGGTTCAGTTTAAGTGCAATGTATTATTTCAAGCGTTTCTCTTGGATCCGCGCTCATCTGAGACATCCTTTAATTTGTTCTTATGGAATGGTATCAAGGTTAAAGCATGCAATAGAGACAGGATTTTTTTGCTGGTTTTATTAGATAGGGCAGCTTTAAATGTGGTTAACGCAGCTTTCCTTTGGCTTTTCTACATTATACTACTTACTGTTCAAAAATTTTGCTTGCTTTCTTCTAATATAAACTTTGTTGCAGTTGCAAAGAGTGCATCAATAAATAATGGTTGCTTATTCTGGCACTTGATGTTTACTTTTACAGAAATTACCTGTTATTTCTGTGAAGGTTGCCAAAGTTTGATTGTTTCGGACAGCTTTGCTATCTCTTCAGAATGACTCACTGAAATTAGCAATGAGGTGTGCGCCATAGTAACGACAATGGCCACCACCTTCTTCTGTATTATTCCTCATTAGTAATATATATTAAGCCAAAAAGGAACCATTGTGTTGTATTCTCCTCATGAATAGTTTTGTTCTACCATTCATGTGGAGAAAAAAAAAATATTCAGTCATCTTTCTGAGGTTTCTGAGTTATAACTCATTAAGGGTTTGATTTTGTATTCCTAATGAACTGTTTGACAATGCTGATAGGTGGCTGTGCTCCACAATTTTCACCTCCACCACCTTTCACTATGGTCCATGCTGATAAGCTGCTGCTCTCCACACGCTAATCTTGAGAGCTGGAGTGATTATTATTTCTCATTAAAGGGTAACTACGAGGAGCTGACTCCACAGATGGAGAGAGGGAGAGGTGGAGCGAGCTCGCTCCTGTAATGAGTGTCTCTGCTCCCGTGGCAGAAACTCAGAGGATGTGAGGTGGTCAAGTCACCACGGGACAAGGACAGGATCACACACAGCACAGGACCAACAAACAACCTTAATAATGCAGAGTTTGGCTCTGTGCTGCTCTTCAAGCTGTCAGTATGCTGTGCTGGAGTGGAGAAGCCACATTTATCTAATCCAAAAAGAGGCTACTCCACCCCAAGTCATATTAATGAGATTTTCACATTTCATCTCCTCTTGCGGGAGAGCAGATAAAAATGTAAAAATGGTCAACCTTTTTTTAAAATGAACGCATCCTCTGATTTTCCTTTTTGCTAGCATTTGTTCCGCTCTGACTAACCATTAAAAAAAAGAAACAAAGCAGTAAAATCAATAATGATAAAATATGTATAAAAAAAAAAAGAATTGAAACTTACCATCAAATCTCTGATGTCTGGAAACAAAGGTGCTTCTCAATTCATGACTCGTTTCACCAATGAGATTCTCAAAGTCCTCTTTACTCTGCTGACCAAATTTGTCCTCCATTTCCTGGGTGCAACAAGTGTTTCCCTGAGGACATACACGGAGATGTTCACCTGCAAAACAGACAAAAGTTGTTGGTTTTTTTTTGTTTTTGTTTTTTGTCAACACCAAAAGTGACACTGACATCCCCTCTTAATTAGAACACCCAATAATAATATTTGCAAAACTACTGCACCATTTTCCAAATTTCCCCGCTCTACATAGTGCAGCGCTTAGATGTATGATTTTTCTATGAAAGTGATGGCTGCTATGCAAATTCACAGGAAATTCAGTTGAGTCACACAAAAATCCAATGCTCTCACTTGCTCTCACTGGATGGATACTAGGAACTATTTCCATATTTGAATTAAAACTTGAAGTTGATAAGACCAGTGAGAATGCAAGATGAGATTTCAGTATCAATAAATAAATAAATAGAAATTTTAAAGCGATGGTTTGAAAAACAAACAAACAAACAAAAACAACAGGACAAGAACCACTACATGATGAGGACTGCAGTATACGAGTTGGCAAGAAAGGCCACTCTATTTAAAGATAGCAAACCTGAGTTAGGCTAACCTCAGAGCAGAGGATACAGTACAGAAAGGGAAAAATAAAAGATAGGCAGGTGTCATGTGTGAAGTGTGTGTTCCTGTCAGTATTCTAGCTGCTCAATTTTGGAAAATCTGAGGCTTTTTCATAGCACAACTGTTGACTCACTTGAGTGATGATATAAAAACTACTGCCGGGAGGTTTAAATGACAGATACAGCTGTGTATTTTCTACGTCGCTATAGAAGGAGATGTTGTGGTGATGGATGATATATATCCCATGGGCAACCTAGCCATTGTTTTACTCTGGAGTAATCGATGCCATCGAATGCTGCACTGAGATCATGCAACAGTAAGACAAAACGTGCCCCTGAACTGAGAGCCATTGCTAAATCCTTCATAACAATAAGAGGAGCTGTTTCAATGCTGTGTACCTTCCAAAGACCGGACTGAAACCTCTGAAACTCCAATGCTCTTATTAAGTGTCCATGAAAGATGGTCAGGCTCAAGCTATTCATGATAGTAAGCAGAGCAGGACTGACTGAATCAAAACAGTTTTGTTTTTTGTTTCCTTTAGGGGGGAATATCAATGGTAGATTGCTCACAGATGTCACACAGTTTCCAAGTGCATAAAAGTGGCCTAAAACAATTCAAAAAATCCAAAGAGGGGCAAAAGGAGGTAAACCGCAGAGATAAGAAATGGAATGAGTGAAATTTGCACAAGGAATATCAGGCTTTCATAGCAAAGGAGGACTTTTTTACTTTTTGCTGAGAACGCTGCCTGGGGGAGGGGGTAAGTTTACAAGTTGCCTGATTGTGTTAACCCTTCTCATAGTCATGACAGTTCTAGTGGTGTATATTCGCACAGTATGCACGGTGACCATGTGTTGACTACGTATTGGCCTTGCATTGAATGTGTCAGCATATGTACAGTATGTGAGTGAATGGGGCTTGTTCATGACCCGTGACCCCATAATGTACCTTGCTAGTGATACGTTAGCCCCTTCCCTTGTGAAATAAATTAGCTTGAGACAGAGCGCTGCAATGGTAACTGAGACAATTCAATTTGCGAAGGACAAGATTAAACTCAATTTAACCATTTCAGGCGCGAAACAATACAAAGAATGGGGAGTGGAGTACATAAAGCAATAGAACTGAATTATAGCTGAGCTCGCGCTGTCAGAACTGCAGCTCCCAAACACAATGACACTTTAAGTGTCAGAAGTCAAACATGAAATCCATCTCATTTCATGTGGGGATAATGGTCATTGGCCACTATTACGAGCGTGCACTTCTACTGAATTTCTCATTCTTTCTGCCAAGTTACACATTGTTTCTGTATGGAGTAAGAACTTGCACTGCAGGATCTTTAACATTACTCTTTTCAACTGTGTGGCTCCTCATTTACCTGAGAAGTAACTAAATCAACGAGGAA